>CM073599.1:16311165-16919737 GCA_037074985.1 Solanum bulbocastanum
GAATGGAGGCAAAGTACTGAGTAGATATGGTAAGATGGAACCTCACCCGACGTTAGGTCGGGTTTCAATGAAAATCTTTCTTATCCCATAACTATGTGCCCGCATAGGATATTAGCTAGTGGAACCACCTAAGCTAAAATGTTACCGGTTCTACCTTAGGCAAGTAGACGAACCCTTACGAAGTGGGATAGTACATCGGATTCCATGTTAAGCTCACATGGTCTATGACGGTTAATGCTTATTCCCATCATGTGAGATACGTGCTATGGTTACTTGAGAAGTTCTATGAAGTGTGGGTGGCAGTATGGGATGCCATCTATGCATTGCATGAGTAGGGTTTGAGAGGGCTATGGTGTGATTCTCCAACATCTCAATGTCTAATGAATGAATGTGATCTTAATGAAGCTAATGAGCATGTTGACTTAAATGCTTAATGTAATGATGCATGCTTTACTTGGATTATATTATGAGTTGCTTTCCTTGTCATGACTTATGAAATGTGATTGTTCCTTATTCATGAGTATTGTCTAAAGATGAGAAGGAAGAATGGTAAGTTCATCTAAGGTGGCCTCAAAGTGGTATTTAGTAGGAATAGTAGTATGTAATGCTATTCTTACATTGCACAAGTATATCTTAGGGTTACCTAAGGTGAATGTTCCAATGTGACGTAATGACTTATATGATGATTATGTTTGTATCTTATGCCTTTTATATTAAAGTTCATGATGTTTCTCAAAAGTGGTATAAAGCATGGTTTTCAACCAAAATGTCCTTTTTAAGCATGATTTTTGCATGGCTATTATACTTGTTACATTTTTATGTGCTGACCCATATTTCTTCTATTTTTCTACAAAGTGTAGGTTCCGGCATTTGAGTTGATTCCTTCTAGTTCAAAGGGCTTGGATTGAGTTCTTCTAAAGCTTGTGGTATGTCCTCATGGATCCAAGGACAAATGCTTTATTGATGTTTCAGGTCTTTCATTGTACTAGATACTTTTAGACTTTCTATTGTAAGGGTCATGACCCTACTTTTGATTCAAGATGTTTTTAGATGGCCATGTGAGACAAGTAGACTTTCGCTATTTTAAATGATGTTTTCGATTGTATGGATTTAAAGAAAAGTTTTAAATTTCGTACTATTTCATATGTCTTATGTTATGAATGCTATGAGGCTCTTCAAAGTCTTGTACGCCGTGTCACGTCCGGGGTGTAGGCTCGGGTCGTGACAGGTTTCAACTTTAATAGCTTAATAGAAAGATCATGTTGGTCACTAATCATTACATGCCCACAATAAATTAGGGAAACATACATATTTCAAACGACACATCCTCTCTAGCTAGTGTTGGTGTTGCCACTTCTATTGCTCTTGTTCAAACTATATGTGAAATAGGGTCAAGGTGGTCAGATACCAATTTTTATTACCTAGATACCAATTGGATTCAAGTAATCACACAAAAGAAGGAAAAAATGGAGTTTTCCTAAACTTCTATAATCTCTCAAAGAAAAGTAAAGGCGTCTTCATACTGTTCAACAAGACTCTACTAGACATGTCCTTGTGTGATAAGATCACCAAACCTAAAGCTCTGATACCAAGTCTGTCATGATCCAAAACGAGTTATGAGTGGCACTCACACTTAACTTCTTAGGTGAGCGAACCAACTAATCAAAACCACAACATATATTAATTTTTAAACTTACAAAATGCAAAACATAATGCGGAAGTTTAAATCTTATTTATGTAAGAAACACAAATTTATTAACGTCTATTAAATATCATTTCTTAAAACCTGAAAGTCATCACATCAAGAACATCTAAACCCCAAATACTAATTCTAAGAATATCAAGACACCAAATTAATATATAAAGTGGTATTTGTTCGAAAACTAAGGACACCATGATATGACCAAGAAAATCCAAAACGAGCTAGAATAACTAGCTCACCCTGAAATCTAATATGCAAGAGACTAGCTAGACATGAGGGCTAGTCAATGTCGGTGGTACACTTGTTGCTCTCCACAAAATAAAACTAAGAAAATACAAGTAACGATTAGTACAGGGAAACATGCACAGAGTAGATATCATCGGCCAACTCAAAATAGAAACTTATATGCATAAAGTAATAGTATAAAATCAACTATAGCACTTAGAAGGTGGCAAACAACAAACAATATGAACAAGTGACAACAACTCTGAAACAAGTAATCAGTCACAATATCAAGAACACGCATGAAGACTCATGCCTCCACACCACGCTCTTTTGGTAAATTAGTTCTTTGAGATTGAGTACGTTAAGTTAATTTAATATGTTTTCCTTTAATATTACCGTGTGGGAACGTGACAGCCGATTCAATATATATCGTGTCGGCTCGTGGCACCCGATTCAAATGTATAGTTAATTCATCATTCATTATCATCACCTTTTACTTCATGAAAAATATTTCATCAAGTCTTCTTTATTCAAGGAATCACTTTGATTGACCAAGTTCAAGATTATGGATTTCCCGATCTTGGGAGTACAGACCAATCACAACAATATATAATTCATCGAAGCCACAACAATTAAGTACATAGAAAACTTCACAATATTGCTCAATGACTATCAATCACTATTAAGAGTCTTGCTATCACATAAAAAAAACCATAACTTACCTCAACCGAAGAACTGAAGTCAAGCAAGCTAATTCCTCAATGTTTTTCTTCTCATCAATGCCTCAGAACATTTCCAATCTATCAAGTATAGAATATATTACTAGGAATTTACCCTTTACTCAAAAACTCACTAAAATCTATAATCAACATTCTATATCTATATACCAACTAATCTATCACGTTTCATATTTCATAAATTTTAAGCCTAAGGTTAGCTCTCAACTCCTCCAATATCATAAACCTAGTTATATTTAATTACCTATCTCAATATATAAAGACTTAATTTGTAATTTGATATCATACAACAAAATTCCAACTAGTAAATAACAAATCTGTAAAGAATAAAACTATATCAAGAATTGCAATTAGGAACACATATATACAAACTGAACCTACATTGTAACAATCCATCACACACACACATATATATATCCTTACCCCTAACCATTGCAATCATTATCCTATGGTCTGACATGAACCTATAATTGCCAAGAACCCAAATGGAATAACAATAAAGTTTCAACCATATTTTATTAATATTAACAGTTTACCACTTTTCCAACCTAATGACATCAAAGCCACCACCCACAATTGGTCCTTATAGTCTAAATGGCTTTTCATCTCCATATTAGTATTGATTAGTGGTGGAAAATGGGCAGGTTGGGTCAAATTTGGGCGGGTTGAAAATGGGTCAACATAAAATGGGTAATAATTCAACCCGTCCATATTTGATATGGGTAAAATTTGATTGGGTAAGAAATGGGTTGGGTAAAATACTAGTTTACCCATATTTTCATGAGTAAATAGAACTCTACTTAAGAATTCAACATGGAGAAAATATTTTAGTCTTTTTTTAGATGAAAAATGTTGGAAATGCTTCATTTAGTTTTATTGTATCATAAAAGTAAAAAAAAAAAAAAATCCTATAACTTTTCAATATAAAATAAAATTATGTAATAACAAGGGGAAAATATTTTTAATTTCAAAGTAAATGAATATTTGTTTTTTAGGACTAAAACATGCTTAATGCACCTTAAGCAATGTCAATACTAATTCATGATTTGCTTATTTTACACTATTATTTATTATCCAATATAAAATTTAACAAATAGAAAAATATAATTACAAGTGACAAAAGAAATGTACATTTAAAATATATATTTTTGGAGGGTCAAAGACTTCACCTTCTCAATTATAGTGAAAAATAACTAGTTCTATAGAAGAACATAAAAAGCAAGAGAAATTATAATATTTTAGTGATATCATGAATTTATAGTGAATAAAAGTTAGAAGCTTAACCCATTTGACTAATTCATACTTTACCCATATTTTGCTCATAGTTTACCCATATTTTTATGGATTAAATATGAGTATCAACCCATATTTTACCCATATAAAAAATCTCACACCCAACCCATAAAATGAACTAGTTGGACGGGTTACCAAAATATGGCTTCATTTTGCTGGCACTACTACTGATATACTATTTAATTCGTAGAACCAAACATGAGGGACTCACGGCTGCTCTCCATAGTTGTCGCACAGGTAATTGTCTTTTCGCCCTAATTTCTTTTTCTCATATAAAATAATTATTAACCAAAATTGTTGAATTTTACTAATTTTATTTTTACCTGTGGGATAAGTGATATAGGACATTAAATAAGTTTCAGACTGTCCATTTACAATCAACTAAAAATTAATTATTTAATAAATATCACCAACTAAATAAATATAGTTAAACAAACAGTTCACAATTCTCATTTGAAATTTACAGGAAGGTTATTTTATAAAAAAAAAAGATATGTCTAGTGTTCAAAACGACTTTATGAGTCGTTACATTGTTGCTTCTTGGAAATGGTTGATGCTCATTATTGTATACTTGACAATGGTTGCTGCTTCATTTTGTTCTTGCTGCTGTTGCTACTATGCAACTCTTATTGTGATTTTGAAATACGATTTCTATTAGAATCTAAGCGAATATTATTTGTTGGCCCCATATTGGTCATGTCTCTTTTAGTTTTTGTTATTTCAACGTATAGAACTTCTTTCTTTTTATAAACTGACTATGATAAAAGTGACATTTTAAAGAATATAAGACTAAAGGATATTTTGATACATTTTTCATATTTTTTTTTAAAAAATATTATCATGTCTATAATTTTTAATTTCAAGATTTAAAGGTCTTTTTACTTTCTTAAATTTTATATCAAAGTTAAAATAGAGCAAAAAAAAATTAAATTAATGGAGTACTATAAATAGAGATCCTTGTAGCTTTGAAAAGACATGAGAACTCCACGTTAAATGAATACTAAGAGAGTAGAAAAAAATTGAGAGAATCAAGAAGACCAACTTCGTTGAAACAATTTACAAACCATAAAACTGATATATACATATGAAAAAAGTATATGACTTTTTTCAAAATTTTGAAGTAGCTGTAAGTTTTTTTTTTTTAACTTCGAACAGTAGGAAATTATTTTATTCTATCGTGTCTATCGGTAAATTAAATGTCAAACAATGTTTTGTGCTAAAACTGATTGAGACAATAATTTTTTGGCTAAAAATTTGGTCCACTCATTAAAATAGCTGAGATGTAGGGTCTATGATTTGTTTATAGAAAATAGATAAAATGCATCAATTATTTTCATGTAAAACTCATGGTTGGAGAGTACTAAATAAAAAAATAAAAATATTAGACCAACAAGCACCAATGTATTGATATAATAGTATTTTGTCACGGTACAAATTTCGATTGCATTTTTTGATGATTCATTTTAATTTTTATTGTGTTGTTAAAGAAAATTGTTTTAACACAACACTTATTTTTTGTGACAATTTTTTGGTGTTACTAAATCGTTAGTTTATTCAAGACAATAAAGTAAATGTCACTAATCTCTATATATATATATAATAGGTGAGGAAAAAATGACACATGTCAGCACCATAAAAAACACATTTTTTAAATAATTAAAATTAATTTAATATAAATTATAATTAATTAAATGAAAATAATTTTTAAAAAAATTTAAAAACTATGAAGATGTAACTGTATAATTTTAATCAATACTCATAATTTTATAATATTAAAAAAATTAACTTAAATACGGTTAACTTTTCTCCCACAAATTTTGACGATTTATTTAATGAACATTTAATATAATGACCATAACATTTAATATACAATAATATATTTCTTTAATTTCAAAACATCTTTGCAAAAAAGTAAATATATCTACCTCTCTATATTTAATTTCAAAATAACCTTTGAAAATCTATATCAGTTTATTTTTAAAATGACTTTAAAATAGTATGAAAAATAATTTTAAAACAGTTCTAAAAAAAATAGAGTGATGTAACTGTAAATCTGTATTTAAATTAACTTGAATATAAAATAAGCAATTATATATAGAACTACTTTTTCAAAAGAAAAACTCTAACTCCTTTTTTATAGCAACAAAATATATCAAAAGAACGTGTTTTTTTGTGTGTGTAAAAAATTATTCTTTTTTTAATGCTAAATATTTTAACTATCTTTCCACAACTTCTCCTTATATAAAAAGAGTCATCACCACTAAAATACAATAATTACTATTAAATTTTTTATTAACAATAATAATAAAAAAAAATGAAAAACTGATTGGCAATAAAATTAAATTAAACACAGTGGATCTTCATAGGGAAAATGAGATAGTTTTGTTCCTTCTTTAAAATTTAAAATTTCATCCGAATCACATGCCTTATGGAGAAGTGAAACGTGCAAGCACCACAAAATACATATTTTTTAAATAATTAAAATTAATTACATGAAACAGCATTAAATAATAAAATACAATTTTGTTTTTAAAAATGATTTTAAAGTAGTTTTCACAATTAAGTTATAAAAAATTAAATCATTCTAAAAATGTTGTGTTGTAATGTGTGTGATTCCTTTTTTTTTTTTTGTGGAAAGATAACTCACTACTAAAAAACTGCTAAAAAACGACGGAAGTAAAAGCGACGGACGGCGTTGCTCCCAAAAGCGACGGACTAAGCAATGCCGTCAGTCGCTTTTTAATTATTTTTTTTTTAAAAAAAAAAAAGCGATGGACAGCATCGCCAAGCCCGTCGCTTTTTAGTTAAATTTTTAATTTTTTAATTATTTTTTTTTATTTTTCTAAAGCGACAGACTGCATCGCCGAGTCCATCGCTTTTTAACGATTTTTTTTAAAAGCGACGGACTGCATCGCCTAGTCCGTTGCTATTTTTCACAGAATTTTGCACCAACAATATATATAATATATAATTAATTATTTTATATCGATAGAGACGCAGTCCATTGCTTTTTATTAAAAGTAATTATTTATTAATTTAAAAAAAGCCACGTCGTCCGTAGCTTTGTATTAATTTTAATTGTTTAATTATTTTTTAAATTAGCGACGGATAGCATCTTTATGTCAGTCGCTTCTTGGTCAAAATATCTAGTCAAATATTTTTAAAAAGCGACGGACAAAGAGACATTGTCCGTCGCTATTTGGTCAAAAGGTTGGTCAAACATTTTTCAAAAAAAGCAACGGACATAGAGACTCTGTGGTCCGACCTCATTAGGTCGGTATTTTTTATTAAATCTAATTACTTTTAATAAAAGTGACATCCGGAGGTTGGTTTGTTTAAAATATTCCTATTAATCATAATTTTGCTATTGTGCATAATACTAAAATTTCATTTACACCTACAATTAATTGTTCAAAAAGTGTAACAATTTTTTATACTTTTATAAATAAAAAGTTAGAATTCGTGGAATAAATAAAAAAATATCTATAATCCATATTTAGAGTATGAAACTACGTTGATATGAATTAGGAGAAAATTATATATACTATATTTCTAGAGTAATGTACAAATTTTATTAGTCAGTTGTCTAATCATGAACTTAATATCTCATCTCATAATGTAGAGGTGAAGAGCTAACATATAATCCATAGAAGTATCAAATGCGAGATAGTATTATTATATATGTTCGATCTTGAATGGATGTCAAGTGTACTGATCACTTCCTAATTATGATGACATGTAAAAGATACTTCATTGGAGTATGACATACGTTGATTAATTATACACTCCTCGAATAGTTTAACAAATCAAATCTTATAATCTAGTGGTTCAGTTATGAAATACATTATCAATTAAAGAAATACGTATGATCAATTCAAGGAGATTCATATATTAAATTTGATATTGATAAATTTTTGTTGATCAATAAAATTAAATTTATATAATTAGAAAGTATATAATTTAAATTTATAAAATTAACTTGATCGATAAATTAAATTTATTAAATTAAACTTTTGTTGCTGTGTAGTTAAATTATATATATATATATGTGTGTGTTATTTTAATTAACAAAATTAACTTGATGGATAAATTTTATATATATATAATTTTAATTAATAAAATCAACATCGATAAATTAAATTTATTAAATTAAACTTCTGTTGATGTGTAGTTAAATTATATACATACATACATACATACATACATACATACATATATATATATATATATATATATATATATATATATATATATATATATATATATATATATATATATATATATATGTATGTAATTTTAATTAATAAAATCAACCTCGATAAATTAAATTTATTAAATTTAACTTTTGTTGATGTGTAGTTAAATTTCATATATATATATATATATATATATATATATATATATATATATATATATATATATTAACTTGATTGATAAATTAAATTTATTAAATTAAATTTCTATTGATGTGTAGTTAAATTTAATATATATATATACATATATATATATACATATATATATATATATATATATATATATATATATATATATAAAATTTTAATTAATAAAATCAATTTCTCTCACTCTCTCTCATCTGCACTCACTCCTCTCTCACTCGATCTCTCTCATTGGCGATTCCCACCGGTGCCACGGCAGCAACTCCGACCGGTGACACCGCATTAACCCCGATCGGCGCCACTGCAGCATCGCAGCAGAGGCAGTTCCCAGGCAGATCGATGTCACACTGCGGCAAATCGCACCGCAGTAATCGAGGTCACGCTCGGCGCCGCCTCCATCTCGACCGGCGCCGCCTCCATCCCGATCCATTTCCCTTCTCCTTTAATTCAAGGTTAGAGTTTCATAATATTATTTTTAATTTCTTTCAATTTGAGTATTGAATTTGTTAATTAGTGTATTGAATTAGTTTTTAATTGATTGATTGTTAGTTAGTAAGGGAATGATTTAGGGTTTTTGATTGTTAGTTTGAATTAGGGATTATTTGATTGTTAGTTTGTATTTGTTGATTGTGAATTGAAAATTTTAATATTAGGATTAGTTTAAATTAGGGAATCTTAGGATTTGTTTGAAATTTGGTATTTGTTAAGTTAATTAGTTTGATTTTGGAATTGCATGTAAGATTAGATTGAATTAGCGTATTTAAGGAGTTGTTTGAATTTGGGTATTATTTGAGTTAGTTTGAATTATTATTGAGATTTTTAGGACTAATAGTCTGAATTTGGGATTAGGAATAGCTAGCTAGTTGAATTTAGGATTTTAGCACTAGTTAGATTTTGGGATTTTAGGACTAGTTTGAATTTGTGATTTTAAGACTAGTTTGAATTTTGAATTTAGGACTAGTTTGAATTTATTATTGAGATTTTAGGACTACTAATAATTTGAATTTGGGATTTTAGCACTATAGTTTGAATTTGGAATTTTAGGGATTTGAATTACAACTTAATTAAAACTTATAATTAATTAGAACTTGAATTTACTATAAATTGAACTTAATTAGGAATATGAACTTGAAATTAGATTGGGGTAGTTGGAACTAATTAGCTTGAATATATAACTAATTAAGTTTAATTAGAAATTAGATATGAACTTGAATTGAAACTTCAACTTATTAAAACTTCAATATATATATATATATATATATATATATATATTCTTGGATTTGAAGTTTATATTTAACTAATTTAAGAACTTTTCGTGCTAGGCAACTGAGGAAGCTCAACATCAAAAAACGTTGATACAAGACTATATTGCTTCTTTCGCAAAGTTGGAGATAAGGTTGGTGCTTCTAAGTTTCTCAAGTTCAAGTACAATTGCATGTTTTCAATAATGTGTTTGTGTCCCTCTAGTATTAATACTTAGCTTTAATTTTGTGATAATGTGTTTGTTAAGCACAAGTACCAACACTAGTTGATCCTATTGAAGACAAAATTGATTTTCTTGCAAGATCGATTTGTGTCCATCTAGTGTTGACACTTAGCTTTAATTTTGTGATAATGTGTTTGTTAAGCATAAGTACCAACACTAGTTGATCCTATTGATAACAAAATTGATTTTCTTGCAAGATCGATTTGTGTCCATCTAGTGTTGACACTTAGCTTTAATATAGGAATAGTGTGTTTGTTAAGCATAAGTACTAATACTAGTAGATCCTATTGATGAAAAAATTGATTTTCTTGCAAGATCGATTTGTGTTCGTCTAGTGTTGACACTTAGCTTTAATTTTGTGATAATGTGTTTGTTAAGCATAAGTACCAACACTAGTTGATCCTATTGATGACAAAATTGATTTTCTTGCAAGATCGATTTGTGTCCATCTTGTGTTGACACTTAGCTTTAATTTAGGAATTATGTGTTTATTAAGAATAAGTACCAACACTAGTTGATACTATTGATGACAAAATTGATTTTATTGCAAGATCGATTTGTGTCCATTTAGTGGTGACACTTAGCTTTAATTTAGGAATAATGTGTTTGTTAAGTTGTTGACACTTAAGTTGTTTAAATAAGTTAAAATAAATAATGTGATTTAGTTGGTGGATTTGGTTGTTGTTATTAAGTTAAAACTAAACTAGTCAAAGTTGTAAAGTTGTGTAAATAAGTTAAAATAAATAATGTGGTTTAGCTGGTGGATTTGGTTGTTGTATTAAGTTGAAACTAAACTAGTTAAAATTGTTATTTTGTTTAAATAAGTTAAAATAGATAATGTGGTTTAGTTGATGGATTTGGTTGTTGTATTATGTTAAAACTAAACTAGTTAAAGTTGTTAAGTTGTGTAAATATGTTAAGATAAATAATGTGGTTTAGGTTTAAGATTTGGTTGTTGTATTAAGTCAAAATTAAACTTGTTAAAGTTGTTTAGTTGTGTAACTATGTTAAGATAAATAATGTGGTTTAGTTTTAGGATTTGGCTGTTGTATTAAGTCGAAACTAAACTAGTTAAAGTTGTTATGTTGTTTAAATAAGTTAAAATAGATAATGTGGTTTAGTTGGTGGATTTGGTTGTTGCTTTAAGTTAAAACTAAACTAGTTAAAGTTGTAAAGTTGTGTAAATAAGTTAAAATAAATAATGTGGTTTAGTTGGTGGATTTAGCTGTTGTATTAAGTTAAAACTAAACTAGTTAATGTTGTAAAGTTGTTTAAATAAGTTAAGACAAATAATGTGGTTTAGTTGGTGGATTTGGCTGTTGTATTAAGTCGAATCTAAACTAGTTAAAGTTGTTATGTTGTTTACATAAGTTAAAATAAATAATGTGATTTAGTTGGTGGATTTGGTCGTTGTATTAAGTCGAAACTAAACTAGTTAAAGTTGTTATTTTGTTTAAATAAGTTAAAATAGATAATGTGGTTTAGTTGGTGGATTTGGTTGTTATATTAAGTTAAAACTAAACTAATTAAAGATGTTAAGTTGTGTAAATATGTTAATATAAATAATGTGGTTTAGTTTTAAGATTTGGTTGTTGTATTAAGTCAAAATTAAACTTGTTAAAATTGTTAAGTTGTGTAGCGATGTTAAGATAAATAATGTGGTTTAGTTTTAGGATTTGGTTGTTGTATTAAGTCGAAACTAAACTAGTTAAAGTTGTTATGTTGTTTAAATAAGTTAAAATAGATAATGTGGTTTAGTTGGTGGATTTGGTTGTTGTATTAAGTTAAAACTAAAGTAGTTAAAGTTGTAAAGTTGTGTAAATAAGTTAAAATAAATAATGTGGTTTAGTTCATGGATTTGGTTGTTGTGTTAAGTTAAAACTAAACTAGTTAAAGTTGTAAAATTGTTTAAATAAGTTAAGATAAATAATGTGGTTTAGTTGGTGGATTTGGTTGTTGTATTAAGTCGAATCTAAACTAGTTAAAGTTGTTATGTTTGTTTAAATAAGTTAAAATAGAAAATGTGGTCTAGTTGGTGTATTAAGTTAAAACTAAACTAGTTAAAGTTGTAAAGTTGTGTAAATAAGTTAAAATAAATAATGTGGTTTAGTTGGTGGATTTGGTTGTTGTATTAACTCAAAACTAAACTTGTTAAAGTTGTTATGTTGTGTAACTATGTTAAGATAAATAATGTGGTTTAGTTGGTGGATTTAGCTGTTGTATTAAGTTAAAACTAAACTAGTTAAAATTGTAAATTTGTTTAAATAAGTAAAGATAAATAATGTGGTTTAGTTGGTGGATTTGGTTGTTGTATTAAGTCGAAACTAAACTAGTTAAAATTGTTATGTTGTTTAAATAAGTTAAAATAGATGATGTGGTTTAGTTGGTGGATTTGGTTGTTGTATTAAGTTAAAACTAAACTAGTTAAAGTTGTAAAGTTGTGTAAATAAGTTAAAATAAATAATGTGGTTTAGTTGGTGGATTTGGTTGTTGTATTAAGTCAAAACTAAACTTGTTAAAGTTGTTGAGTTGTGTAACTATGTTAAGATAAAAAATGTTGTTTAGTTGGTGGATTTTGTTGTTGTATTAAGTTAAATCTAAACTAGTTAAAGTTCTAAAGTTGTTGAAATAAGTTAAGATAAATAATGTGGTTTAGTTGGTGGATTTGGTTGTTGTATTAAGTCGAAACTAAACTAGTTAAAGTTGTTATGTTGTTTAAATAAATTAAAATTGATAATGTGGTTTAGTTGGTGGATTTGGTTGTTGTATTAAGTTAAAACTAAATTAGTTAAAGTTGTAAAGTTGTGTAAATAAGTTAAAATAAATAATGTGGTTTAGTTGGTTGATTTGGTTGTTTTATTAAGTCAAAACTAAACTTGTTAAAGTTGTTAAGTTGTGTAACTGTGTTAAGATAAATAATGTGGTTTAGTTGGTGGATTTGGTTGTTGTATTAAGTTAAAACTAAACTAGTTAACGTTGTAAAGCTGTGTAAATAAGTTAAAATAAATAATGTAGTTTATTTGATGGCTTTGTTTTTGTATTAAGTCAAAACTAAAGTAGTTAAAGTTGTTATGTTGTTTAAATAAGTTAAAATAGATAATGTGGTTTAGTTGGTGGATTTGGTTGTTGTATTAAGTTAAAACTAAATTAGTTAAAGTTGTAAAGTTGTTTAAATAAGTTAAGGTAAATAATGTGGTTTAGCTTGTGGATTTGGTTGTTGTATTAAGTCGAAACTAAACTAGTTAAAGTTGATGTGTTGTTTAAATAAGTTAAAACAGATAATGTGGTTTTTTGGTGGATTTGGTTGTTGTATTAAGTCAAAACTAAACTTGTTAAAGTTGTAAAGTTGTGTAAATAATTTAAAATAAATAATGTGGTTTAGTTGGTGGATTTGGTTGTTGTATTAAGTTAAAACTAAACTAGTTAAAGTTGTAAAGCTGTGTAAATAAGTTAAAATAAATAATGTGATTTATTTGGTGGATGTGGTTGTTGTATTAAGTCATAACTAATCTTGTTAGAGTTGTTAAGTTACGTAACTATGTTAGGATAAATAATGTGGTTTAGTTGGTGGATTTTGTTGTTGTATTAAGTTAAAACTAAACTAGTTAAAGTTGTAAAGTTGTTTAAATAAGTTAAGATAAATAATGTGGTTTAGTTGGTGAATTTGGTTGTTGTATTAAGTTAAAACTAAACTAGTTAAAGTTGTTATGTTGTTTAAATAAGTTAAAATAGATAATGTGGTTTACTTGGTGGATTTGGTTGTTGTATTAAGTCAAAACTAAACTAGTTAAAGTTCTAAAGTTGTTGAAATAAGTTAAGATATATAATGTGGTTTAGTTGGTGGATTTGGTTGTTGTATTAAGTCGAAACTAAACTAGTTAAAGTTGTTATGTTGTTTAAATAAGTTAAAATTGATAATGTGGTTTAGTTGGTGGATTTGGTTGTTGTATTAAGTTAAAACTAAATTAGTTAAAGTTTTAAAGTTGTGTAAATAAGTTAAAATAAATAATGTGGTTTAGTTGGTGGATTTGGTTGTTGTATTAAGTTAAAACTAAACTAGTTAAAGTTGTGAAGCTGTGTAAATAAGTTAAAATAAATAATGTGATTTAGTTGGTGGATGTGGTTGTTGTATTAAGTCATAACTAAACTTGTTAAAGTTGTTATGTTGCGTAGCTATGTTAGGATAAATAATGTGGTTTAGTTGGTTGATTTGGTTGCTGTATTAAGTTAAAACTAAACTAGTTAAAGTTGTAAAGTTGTTTAAATAAGTTAAGATAAATAATGTGGTTTAGTTGGTGGATTTGGTTGTTGTATTAACTTAAAACTAAATTAGTTAAAGTTGTTATGTTGTTTAAATAAGTTAAAATAGATAATGTGGTTTACTTGGTGGATTTGGTTGTTGTATTATGTCAAAACTAAACTAGTTAAAATTTTTAAGTTGTTTCAATAAGTTGACATAAATAATGTGGTTTAGTTGGTGGATTTGGTTGTTGTATCAAGTCAAAACTAAACTAGTTTAAATTGTTATATTGTTTAAATAAGTTAAACTAAATAATTACTTATAATATAATTGAATATCTATATTTTTGTAGATAGATCATCGTTTGTGGATGTATAATATGCATTATGAAACTGGTGCTGGTTTGAAACTTGAGATTATTGTTGTTGATAGAAATTTTATTGAACATACAATGACATTTGACATTTTCAAGAATAATGGATTGGTTAGGTGTCCTTGTAGTGCATGTAAGTGCTTAAAGTTTTTTAAACCAGATAGAGTTATGGTTCGTTTGTACCGTAATGGATTTAAGCCTAGATTTTTTTGTATGGATTGATTGTGGAGAAAGTGATGGAATGGATGGTATTTTTTATAATTCGATCCCTGTGGATGTATATAATATGGTTGCACCACATGGCCAAATTAGGGTTGAATAGGTTAGGGTTGAACACGATAGGGTTGAACACAATAAGGTTGAACATGATAGGGTTCATGAAATGATCAATGATGCTTTCGAGGTTCAAGGTGGGATGGAACCGGAACAATATTTTGATGAAGCTCTTATTGAAGAAGCAAGACGTTTTTATGATCAATTAGAAGAGTCTAGTTGTCCACTATGTGAATGGAGTCCGTATTCTGCTTTGTCAATTGCAGTTAGATTAATGAATATTAAATCAAATTGGAATGTTCCTAATGCTGTTATGGACTCAATGGTTGATCTTTTGGGTGAACTAGTTAATATAGAGTTTAACATACCAAAGAACTTCTATCAGGCAAAGCGTTTGGTGTCCAAGTTAGGATTGACATATGATAGAATTCATTGTTGTGTTAATGGCTGCATGTTGTTTTACAAGACTGATAATGAATTATAAAATTGTAAGTTTTGTGGACATGCTCCTTATAAGAGAACTCCAGCTGGAAAGATGGTCCCAGTTCAGGCGATGCATTATCTACCTCTCATTCCTAGGTTAAAGAGGTTGTATGCATCGATGAGGTCTGCCCCACATATGAGATGGCATTGTGAATATAGAAGGCCGCCAGGTGTCTTGTCTCATCTATCTGATGGTGAAGCATGGAAGCATTTTGATAATGTATATCCCGATTTTGCTACTGAACCAAGAAATGTTAGATTGGGGTTGTGTTCAGATGGCTTCACACCATTCTCTAATAATGCTTCGCCTTATTCATGCTGGCCGGTATGTCTTACTCCGTATAATCTTCCTCCTGAAATGTGCATGACCAGTCCCTACATCTTTCTAAGTTGTGTTATTCCAGGTCCTCGTAATCCAAAAAGTTTGATTGATGTCTACCTACAACCATTGATAGATGAGCTCAAACAATTGTGGTTTAAAGGCGTTTTGAGTTATGATATTACTGAACCAAGAAATGTTATATTGGGGTTGTGTTCAGATGGCTTCACACCATTCTCTAATAATGCTTCGCCTTATTCATGCTGGCCGGTATGTCTTACTCCGTATAATCTTCCTCCTGAAATGTGCATGACCAGTCCCTACATCTTTCTAAGTTGTGTTATTCCAGGTCCTCGTAATCCAAAAAGTTTGATTGATGTCTACCTACAACCATTGATAGATGAGCTCAAACAATTGTGGTTTAAAGGCGTTTTGAGTTATGATATATAAACTAAGAAAAAGTTCATTATGCGTGCTTTTTTAATATGGACTATTAATAATTTTCCTGCATACGGGATGTTGTCTGGTTGGATGACAGCTGGAAAGCTAGCATGTCCGTATTGCATGGAAAATAGTAAGGCATTCACTTTAAAGCATGGAAGAAAAAATACATGGTTTGATTGTCATTGCCAGTTCTTGCCAATGGACCATGAGTTTAGAAAGATGAAACATACATTTAGGAAAAATAAGGTTGAAAGTGACCGCCCACCTCCATTACTCACAGGGCATCAAATTTGGGAGAGAGTTTTCAATTACCTAAAGTTACAGAAGCTTCACCTTCTAGACTTCTTGGATACGGTGTTGAACATAATTGGACCAAACAAAGCATATTTTGAGAGTTGCCATATTGGAAGGACAATCTGCTACGACATAATCTAGATGTGATGCACATTGAAAAAAATTACTTTCACAATTTGTTTAACACGGTGATGGATGTTAAGGGCAAGATAAAAGACAATTCAAAAGCTAGAATGGATGTAAAGAATATTATAGGAGAAAAGAGTTATGGCTGCAGGAATTACAGAATGGTAAAATAGTTAAGCTCAAAGCCAGCTTTTCATTCACATTGGATGAGAAACGTGAAATTATTCAGTGGGTTAAAAATTTAAGGATGCCGGAGGGCTATGCTTCAAATTTAGGAAAGCGGGTAGATATGAATGAAGGAAAATTGATAGGTATGAAAAGTCATGATTGTCATGTGTTCATGAAAACTTTAATTCCTATCGCTTTTAGCCATCTACCCGAAAGGATATAGAAACCAATCACAGAGATAAGTCTTTTTTCTAAAGATTTGTGTTCTGAAAAGTTGTTGGAGAGTAGTTTAGATAGGATGGAGGAAAATATTCTCGTTACTACTACTAAGTTGGAGAAGATATTTCCATGTGGTTTTTTTTATGTGATGGAGCATCTTCCAATTCACCTTGTACAAGAGGCTCGCCTTGGAGGTCCGGTTCAAACAAGATGGATGAATCCATTTGAGAGGTATCCATTTGAAATATTCACTAAGTTATATATATTCACCAAGTCTTTTATATATTACCATATATATACATATATACATGCAGAAAAATTGGTAGTTCGAAGCAAACGATTAAGCAAAGGGTAAGGATCGAAGGATCATTTCTTCAAGGTCATATTGGGAGAGAAACTGATGATTTTTATTCTTATTACTTTGGTCATGATGTGTTATGTAGGAGAAATAGGCCCATCGCAATGATGAAGGCTACAGTGATCCTTTATTTCCACCGTTATCAATTTTTAATCAAAATGGTCGAGGATCTAAAAAGCGTGGAAAGCGAGGCTTCACTGATATGGAAATGCAATCAGCTGTTTGCTTAATTGTCCAGAGATTCAATCATATGCAAGTAAGTGTTAAAAATATGTTATTAAATTACATACTAATAAGTGATCATTAACTAACAAAATACTTGAATGCAAAATGATCAGCTTGTTCGTAAACACATGGGGTAATGAAGCCATCTATACAGAATTTTCCAAATGGCCGAGGAACTATGTAAGTGTGCAATCACTAAGTATTTAATAATATATTCATGTTATACTAAATTATATTACGTGAAATAACAATCATGTAGGTTTACGATGAATACTCAAGTGTCCAACATTTGCAATTAGTGAAAGAAGTAACAGTTGGACTTGAATCTCAAGTACTGACAATGAATAAGTATTGTGTCAATTGTTTTAAGTTTCAAACTGAAGAAGTTTCTAGGAACAAGAAAACAAATAATAGCGGTGTCTACATACAAGGTGATGCTGATGGTACTGATCAAACTATTGAATATTATGGTGTCATTCAAGAGATTATTGAAGTGAGGTATTCAGGTTGGCCTAAGAAGAAGATTGTATTGTTTCGGTGTGAGTGGTTTGACCCATCACATAGAGGCACAAAGATGGACCATCAACATAATATAATTGAAGTTAAGCACACTAGGAAATATAGAAGTTATGATCCTTTTATTATTGCACAAAATGCTAAAACAAGTGTTTTACGCTTCATATCCATTGCGTAGAGACAAAGCTGATTAGTGGGTTGTTATAAAAAGTAAGCCTGTGGGAAGAATTGAAATTGACAATGTCTTAGATATGGCGTATCAAAATGATGTTGCAATTGTTCAACAAGAAGTTGATGTTGAATTGGAAACCACACTACAACACTCTCAACACATATTAGAAAAAGTATCTGATGATGACATACTGAATGTTGAGGAAGAAATATCTGAAAATGAGAAAAATGAATCATTTGATGATGAAGAATAGGATGATAATGAAAATGAAACAACTGAGGAGGAAGAATGGGAGAATGATGGAATTGAAACAACCGAGGAGGAATAGTGTAGAATGAAAGCTAGCTAGTATATATGTAAGTGTATTTTGCTAATTTTATTTAATTTATGATTTTTATATATATTATACATGTAAATTTGCATACAGATGTCATCAGGTGGTGACGGTGACAGACATCGCCAGAATCTTGGAGTAGCCAGACTAAACAGGCTAAGAAGAAGAAGTCTAGGAGACCGATAGATCCTAAGGATATTGCAGGATCTATTTCTTCTGCGCCAGAGCGCATCAGGCATGATACTCATTTATTTGCTGTTCCATTTGGTACGGCGGATCCTTGGCAATATTATCCTAATTACCGTCGACCACTCAGTACTTCATCTACTTCACAGCCATTTCCGGCACGATGCTACGAGGACCTACCTTTACAGGCTATTCGTTGAGCATGACCCTTATCGGCGGGTACTCCATCTCCCATAGGTACATCTCCTCAGTTATTTGCCATGAGTCTTGGAGATTCTAGTAGCAAGAAGTCAGATGCTATGGCCGGTACCCCTCCATTGACTCAACGTTTTGTGTATCCTGACATACCACCCTCGTCTACAACTACACCTAGTGCTACACTACATGATGCGATGTCTGCTCTAGCTCCTGGCCAGAAGGACAGACTTGGTAGAGTCATGATTGAGCTGGATGGATCATCGTAAGTTTGTTTTGTTATCTATTTGTTCGTTTATTTTATTTATTTCTTATACTTTAATATATTATTCATAAACTAACATATTTATTATGTGTTTTGCAGGTGGTATCTTGCAAAGGATGCTGCCCGAGCTTTAAAAGAATGTGTTAGAAGACTCTATACATAGGCTAATCACTCTTGGAGCAAGATTCCAAACAGTATACACCAGTCGATGTTTAATAACTTTAAGGTATATATTTTTTAGTTAAGTTTAGTGTACTTTACTTTTTTTTTTACTATCAATCTAATTAACATTATTCAAATTTTTTTAAGACTATGTGTACTTGGGAGTCGAAGTACAATTTAGTCATTGCGACCATATTTGAAAGGAAGGCATCCGCCAGACTGTCTAGCTGGCTAAAGAATGTTCGGGATAATGGTGTACAGCCCGGTTGTATGTTGCCTAATGTTTTTGATGAATTGGGTCTGTATTGGAAAATAGAAGGGTTAAAGGCAATATCAGATCAAGCCAAAAAGGCTAGAGGCAGTCTTAAAGGTGGCTCGTTGCACACCGGAGGTGCGAAGATGGTTGGAACAATTGCACGAGAGATGGTAAGTTCTTATTCAAACTTTTAAATAAATAATTAGTTCATTCATATATGTATCGTTATAAATTTCAGTTTTTATTTATAGGAACAAGAATTGGGACGCACTCCCATTGAACTAGAGGTTTTCAAGAAGACTCATGTAAGGAAGAAAGAAAATGAGTCGGATCCGGATGTGTGGGTGGAGGAAAGGGTTGAACGAACTTTTGTAAGTTATTTAATATGAATAATATATATTAATAGTGAATATATGATATGTATATATATTGATGTCAATTTTTATATTTAATATGCATAATGACTTTCAGCATTACGTTGCTGAGAGTCAAGATAGTTCGGTCAAATTGACACCTGAACTATCCACCCAGATTTGAAAAGAAAAAGTGGTAGGGGGGAACACACAAGGGTAGATGCTATGGTCTAGGCTCTCGAAATGATGGTAGACGACTCCAGTCAGGCTTAGAAGGTATTGGATCGTCACGTCAAGCCGAGACACTTGACACTGTTCAAATTACCGCTATGTCGGATCAAATAGCTAAACTTACAGCGGCACTAGTAGAGTAGGAGTGGAGAAGAGTAGCTGAACAAGAAAGCATGAATGACACCCTTCAGCAAATCAAAGAACAAGTGATGAACCTCGCTCGTCGACCTAATACTTTGGCTCCCGATGACACTGACGACGAGAGTGATGAGGATGATTATGTAGATCTCACTCCCTAGTTTAGATCTCTGGACATTTATGAACTTTTTTAAACGAATTTTGAAAGATTTTATAATTATTTAATTTATGATTTAGATACTTTTAATGTTATTTTATATTTTGTTTAGATTGTTTATAATTGCGTGTTTGATTGGACTGAATAGTGTAGAATTGAATTGAATTTGCAAGTGGCCAGCAGAAACTCCCAGTTTTCGCTGGCAAAAATAATGCAGGAAAAGCGACGGACTGTGTGGTTTTGTCCGTCGCTTTTCTAGATTTTATTTTTTTAAAATCCCAGAAAAGCGACAGACTCTGTGATTTTGTCTGTCGCTTTTCTGGGTTTTATTTTTTAAGAATCTGAGAAAAGCGACGGACAACGTCGCTCTGTCCATCACTTTTTTTGGATTTTAAAAAAATAAAATTTCTAGAAAAGCGACGGACTGGATTGCATTTTAGAAATAAAAATAATGAAAATTAAAATAAAAGAGACGGAGTCCGTCGTTTTTATGAAAAAAAAATTTAAAATTTTTTTACAAAAAGTGATGCAGTCCGTCGCTTTTTGCGATGCTGTCCGTCGCATTTTTGTGACGCTGTCCATCATTTTTCTAAAGCGACGGAGTCTATCGCTTTTTGAAAAGCGTCAAGTTAAAAAGCGACGGAAGTGACTGCGTCGCTTTTCCGTCTATTTTGACCCCAAAAGCGACGCAGTCTGTCGCTTTTCGCCGTCTTTTTTTACATTTTTTTAGTAGTGAGTTTCCATAACCTGCTTATTTATAACAAAACAAATACATATAGTATTATAATAATAATAATAATAACAACAACAACAACAACAACAACAACAACAACAATGGAAAATTAAGTAGTTAAGCAAACTTATATTACTTAATTACTTATCATAGCTAGAGTTTGCTATAATTATCACCCGTGACTAATATTATACAATAATTATGTGGGCTGACTTCGAATATGTATAATTAGCCACGTTTGTGTATGTTTAATTCGCCACATTTCTATAATTTACAGCTAACAATTCTTTGTTTGATTTGTATTTGTATATGAAGATGATTTCCTTTGATTTTTCAGTTTTGTCATCATATACATTCAATCTTTTTGTGTATAACTTGTTAAAGTTTGTATAAGCCTGTAGTTTTTAGATTTTGTATAATATAATTTATATAATGTAATTTGTATAGTATATTTTGTATAATTGTTTAATGTTCATACGTTTATGTTTGTATCAATTTGTTATTTCGAGTTTTATTATATTTGTATAATTACAGACTTTATATTACCAAATTATATAAAAAATGTGAATTATACAAACGTACCTGCGAATTATACAAATGAGATACGAAGTATACAAATTATTGTCCTCTCTCACTCGCATCTCTCCTCCCTCTCCCAATCTCGCTAGCCTCTCTCCTCCCTTTCCCAATCTTTCTCGCCAGAATATACAAATACATATGTATAAAATACAGTTATCTAACCGATATATATATCCAATTCACTTCTCTCCCACTCTCTGCCCTCTCTTGCTCGTCTCTCTCCTCCCTCTCCCATTTTCGCTCGCCACTATCCTTCCTATAACATGTAGTTATGAATCATAATTAGCAAACTATAGGTGTGGAGTGTAATTAGGCTATTTTTGAGTGGCTATATGCAAAATTTCCTCAAATAAAAATATATATCTAATCTCATTATGGTTAACATTTTGAATTTGAAACTACTTTATGATTTTCAATATCTTTAACTTCAGCACATCAGTTTATACTAAATGATTTTATCTTCCTTCATTGATGAAAGTTGTCTTTTTACACTATCTTCCATGAAAATAAAACTTGCTTCTCTTTTATCGTTTCATTGATGAGGAAGGTATTTATTATTACAGATTGATTAATGCTCAACTACACCTCATTCGATACTAGGTTTAGACAATTGTAATCTAGTATAAACCTAACAAGTGAGTTGGGATCGATCCCACAGGGAACGGTACAGTTTCGAATTCAATTATGAAGTTATTAACGCGATTTAAATGGTTGTAGGAATAGAAATTATCGGAGACTCTTAATTAAATCAAAAGGTGGACATAAATGTCAGGTGGGGAGTTTGTATATCAGTTAGCAATCACAACAATAACAATCAACAAGAGTAATCAAATGAGTAGGAGGTACTTGGAGAAATGACCAATCAATTGCAAATTCTTGCTAAATGGGTGCTAGGTGATTTTTAACAGTTACTAAATCTTCATGGGTACGGAGGAACTTAGATGAGATAATTTTCTCTCGAACAATTACCTTAATTCAATTGAGTTCTTTCGAACCTCAATAGGCTAACTACGAAAACCAACCCACAACCACTACGTCTACTCTCTCGAGCTAGATAGGTAGAACGAGACTTAGGATTCACTCTCTCAAGTTGAACCCACAATAGCCCAATCATTACGAATGCTAATTTACCGCCTTGGTTTGGACCCCTCTCTCAAGCATGCATAAAACACTAAACCATATTGAAATAAACTTTCAATAAAGCAATTCAACAACACAAATAAATCAGACTCACTTCGAATTAGCACTATAATCAATAATTTCTAACACCCACTTAGCTAGATTAAGCAATTAATATCATGGTCAAACCCCCTAAGAATGGAATTTTAGTTAGTCATCATAAAAAAGTAAAAAATTCAATACCTATTACATGCTCCATGGTTGGATATTGATTTCCACAATCTAAAAATGAATAAATCTTCCCTAAATTACAACAACCAACTCAAAATCTACTTGAAAAATCCTTTAAAACCAACAAGAACTGTGTTTTTGTTCTGAATCTCTGTTTCCACAATATTTAGATACCTTCTCTCTATTCAAAATATTAATTTATACTGATCCAAAATTTGACCTCTATGGGTCCAATCGGCGAGGAAAGTTGGTCTTCGCCGATTGCCTCTGTCTATTGCCCTCTTATTCCATGTTTTCAACCAATTTTCAATGTAACTTTAGCTGGTCTATATCGGGATAGCCGATCTCTTCAGCGATGTGCCCTTTGTTCCTTTGGATCGCCAATTTGTTTCCTATTCACTGCTGATTCTGAAACTTTCGGTGATCTAACTTCTCTTCGCCGATCCATTCGGTGATTCACCAATATGGACCACTGTTTGCCCAAATTTCTCTCATCTTAAAAATGGTGTACTATAAAATTGGATGGGCTAAAGAGCCATTTGGCGAACCGCCGAGGGGTCTGGGCAATCACCAGGATCATTGTTCTCCACTTCTTTGGCTTGTTAGTTACTTTTTGTCTGGTAGTGTCCTTGCCTTTCTCCTTAGCCTTAAAATCTGCAAATCAACAAGTTAACATCAGTTAGAGCATAAATTAGGCATTTGAGGACACTAAAACTATCAAAACAAAGCCCTAAATGAGTCTAAATATAGGACTCATCAACACCCCCAACTTAAACATTTGATTGTCCTCAAGTAAAACTCAAGATCAGCAGTTCAATAAGGATGTCTCAAATAGTGTTGCATAAGACTCAACATGAATGCACACAAAAGGTTCAAACTACACATACAATGCTCAATTGTGCACTCAAAGATTCAAATTGTGACTCACCATTGTCAAGGATACTCAAGTTCACAATACTTGCTTCAAATGCAAGTTCAAGCTCAAGAAAGGTACTCAAATGCCCTCACAACAAAGATGATTCTAGATTCAGACAAAATTCTTCAACAATTTAAGGTCTCGAAATCACATACAACTCTTACGCTCAAAAGTATGAACACATGCGTGACTCCACCCATATGCTTGCCCTTATTTTCCAACCAACATTTATTTCTGCTCACTAAAGATCACAAAGGTCTTTTTAAGGCTTGTCACGGGCCTGAGTGTAAAGGTATGGTCATTTAGGCTTAGTGGCTTCTATCTTCATGAAGTATAACCTGAAAATCACTCTTTCTCCTTCCCTTTCACATTCAAACATGTTCAAACTCCAACCCATTATTCAACTAGACATGAATCACTGGATACCCTGTTTTTCACTATGTTCACACACTTTATTTTACAATTCTTGCTCTTTTCAGTCATTTTCTTTTCTTTTTTCTTTTCTTCATCTTTTTTATATATGGAGGAGTTCCATTTTTTCCAAAATAGTCCATCAAAGGGGGACTTATTCACACTTCTTGACTTTCCTTCTTTTTCACCACACCCCCAACTCATGCTTTTGGCCTAAGTTGGCTATTCAAACAAACCAAAACTTCATATAAAGAGGTCAAAGTTGCTCAAGTTTCTTACAAGAAAAGGATATGCTCAATGGGTGCCAAAACAAGATTCACACTTCTCACAAGGGTGGCCACAAAAGAGGTATGTTGTCAAATTGGTTCACTCTTCAAAATTCTTGCCTAAGATCATTTCAATTGTTCGCTTCACTCAATCAATCAGACTAACGGGGAAAATTCTAGGTGTCATCAAATACAATGTTCAAGATGACCTCACCATACAAGTCATTGGTACCAATATCAAACAAGACTTCACACTTTCTAGCTAGCGTACAATGTTCATCACAAAAGACTTCAATGACAATCGGCTAGTCACAACCAGATGCTCAAAGTTCACATATTATCTTTGTAACTTTGTTTGCCTCATCATAGCTGCACATTCATGTCATTCAATTAAGAGTACTATTCAGGTTATCAGTATTGACCACAACCGACACTTAAAAACTTTAAGAGAACAACAAGTAACCACCCTACTAAAAGCAACCAACATTGTCCTCAGTGTAATCAAAGAACAAACACAACACCAAATAAACA
The DNA here is from genome assembly GCA_037074985.1 of Solanum bulbocastanum. Taxonomy (NCBI): domain Eukaryota; kingdom Viridiplantae; phylum Streptophyta; class Magnoliopsida; order Solanales; family Solanaceae; genus Solanum; species Solanum bulbocastanum. The sequence continues at coordinate 16,336,279 of CM073599.1, forward strand.
AATGAAAATAAAAATAAAAACAAAAACAAGAGGCAATGGTATGAAACAAATAGAGTAGGGTGAGAAGGAATCTTCACTAGATGGCCATTTGGCGAAAGGGTGCAGCGTCTGTCAAACCAATCAATGAACCGCCGAACTGCATGCAACTCGCAGAAATATATAGACTGATACCACTCTAATTTTAGTAGAAGGGCAATTGAGATTAGGTGCACCGAACAGCATCGGTGCATCACCTAGTGTGCTTGTTACATTGCCGAATTTTCCATGACTCTGACCGTATAGAATTGTGCAAAAGGCGGAGAAAGTCGGGCTCTCCCAATTGTTTCGGCGCATACACTACCAAATATTCTAGTATTCTCAGCTCACTTTTGATGACACAATGGCGAACAAAGTCTTGATTACCAAGTCCACTCAGAGGTTCACCGAAAGGATCTTGGCATCGCAGAATCACCTATACCTACATATTCAACACACATTATTCAAAACCACTAAAACTTGGGTTGCCTCCCGAGAAGTGCCTTATTTAACGTCGTGGCACGACATGGAAATGCTTTCAAGAATCTTCCAAATACACCACTTCCATCATTGAAATCTCATGGTATTCTCCAAAATATAACTTTAAGTGTTGCCCATTCACCTTGAAGGTTGTACCTTCCTTACCTTGGACTTCAATGGCCCCATTCGTGAACACTTGTGTCCCTTTAAATGGATAGGACCACTTTAATTTAGCTTTCCCGAGAAAAGTCTCAGTCAAGTATTGTACAACAACACAAAGTTTCCAACTCAAAAGTCTATCTTAAGGATTTTAGAGTCACGCCATTTCTTCATTTTCTCCTTGTAGAGAGTTGAACTTTCATATGCCCTAAACCTGAATTCATCCCTTTCGTTCAGTTGATCTACTCTCCCTTTTGAAGCATTTATCCAATCCAGATTTAATCCCTTTAATGCCCATAGTGATTTGTGTTCAAGTTCAATTAGTAGGTGACAAGATTTCCTAAAAACCAGCTGATATGGGGACATTCCAATTGGTGTCTTGTAAGCAGTACAATATGCCCAAAGAGCATCATCTAGTTTTTAAGACCAATCAGTCCTATTTGCATTCACAGTCTTAACCAAAATACTCTTAATCTCCCAATTCGAAACCTCGAATTGGCCACTTATTTGAGGATGATATGGTGTTGCCACTTTATATTTCACTCCGTATTTACTCAATGTGTATGCAAACATTTAGTTGCACAAATGTGAACCTCCATCACTAATAATAGCTCGAGGGGTGCCAAATCTTGAATAGATGTAGCATTTTAAAAATAAAACAACACTCTTCCCTTCATTGTTGGTAAGTGCCACAACTTCCACCTATTTACAAACATAATCCACAGCCACCAAAATATACTTATTGCCAAACAAGCTCACAAGCGGCCTCATAAAATCTATTCCCTAGAGATTGAATAACTCAATATCCAGAATTGGCTTAAGAGGTAACTCATGCCTTCTGGACAACGCTCCTTGTTTTTGGCATTGCATGCATTTCTTGAAAAACTCATGAGCATATTTGTAGAGGGATGGCCAGTAGTAACCACTTTGAAGAATTTTAGCGGTGCCACTATGATGACCACCAACTGGCGAAGCATGACAAACATTCTGAATTTTATTGACTTTCTCTTCCAGCACACATCGTTGAATAATATGGTTTGCACATTCTCTGAATAGATATGGTTTATCCAAGAAATATCTTTTGACATCGAACAAGAACCGCTTTTGTTGCTATAAGTTCAGGTCTTCCGACATTAGCCCACATACCACATACTTATTAAAATCAGCATATTTCGGTATAGGAGTGGGCATGAATACCTGCTCATCTTGGAATGATTCATTTATGTCTAGCTCAAGCTCATCTTTTGTAATGACCCGAAAAACTAGTAAGTGAAACTAGAGCCTAATGAGTTTCTTTTTGAGTTTGTTATGGGGTTTGAGGTTGTAGAATGTCTTCCTAAGCATAGGTTGAGGATTTTAGTGGTTAAACCTCAAGGTACGACCCCCCCCCCCCCAAGGAACAACCAAGGGTCCTTGAGGGGGACCCTAAAGTCTAACCCCCAAAGTTTCCTAGAATTAAAAAGTTGTCAAAAATATGAGGTCCATCCACGCCCCTTGGATGACCTCCGTGGGTCAAGGCCCCAAATGGTAACCCTCAGACCCAAACCACAGACCTGCAGGACAAGGCATCACCCAACCTATGGTCCGTAGGTCATGGGTCATAGTTTACCACTGTGTTGCTGTCCTATTCGATCAAGTGGAGGGGCAACTTACTAATTTCCTAATTAATTAGTTAGGGGTTGGGGACGGTTATTATTGATTTATTAAATTATTTAAAGGCTTTAAAAGGTATTAAACTCCCTTTTTTTAACTCATTATTCCAAAACACAAAATTAGAAACCTTTTCTCTTCCAAATAATTCTCTCTCTAGAAACCACCATTGGAGAAGAATGAGTCAAGCTTTGAAGCTCAAGATCTCACCATTCTCACTCAATTTTCATGGATTTTCTTCCATAAAGGTATGGTAGTCTTCATCCTTGATTAAGTTTAATTCAAGGAGCCCTATCAAAAGATGATTTCAAGTATCAAAAATCCACCCAAAACCTAGGGTTTTCAATCCAAGGATGGGTTCAATTCTAAAATGCTTTTTCAGAAGTTTATATGTGATGAATTATTGAATTAATGATGAATTATGTTGAATTCCCCTATGAACGCGTGTTTTCCCCAAAATACTAAATTGGAAGTTTGTGATTTGGGTTGATTGATTATGAGATTATGTTGAATTGTTTATGTCTATAGTGAATTAGTTATTGAATCATGATATTTTCTTTATCTAATGTAGTATTCTAGATGTTTGGGTTTAGATTGGTTCATAGTCTTGAAGGGCAAAGTATGAAGGATTTATGTATGATTATAAGGTGAAGTATGTGTGTGTGATCTCAATGAAAGCATGATGATCGTGTTTAGAATGCAATTGTGTTAGTATTGAAAGCATATTCTCAATTAACACTCATGAATGATGATGATAAAATGTCAAGGGTTTCTTAATTGTAATGTTGTATCTTCAATTGGTAGGCTTAGGCATCCTCTTCTTGTATAAATGAAAGTAATGTCAATGTTGTATCTTGAATTGGTAGGCTTAGAAATCCTCTTCTTGTGAAATGAATGTGTCTTGACTTAATGATTATGAATCGATAGGATTATGGAAGTCCTTTCATAAATGACTAATGAATGTGTCTTGACTTAATGAATATGAATCAATAGGCTTATGTCATTCCTTTCCTAAAGAGTCAATAAACTAATGTAATGATGAACCTTGAATCGATAGGCTTATGGCGTTCCTTTCATGGGGATTCAAAGAGCTATCTTTATAATGTACCATGAATCGATAGGCTTATGGCATTCCTTTCATGTGTAATAATATACCTTGGGTCGATAGGCCAATGACATTCCTCTATAGTACAATGATGTTAATGTGAATGAACTACTCTATGGGAATGAAGACTAAGCACTGAGTGGATATGGTAAGATGGAAGCTCTTCCAACGTTAGGTTAGAGTGCCAATGAACATCTTTCTATCCCATAACTATGTGCCCACATAGAATATTAGCTAGTGGATCCACCTAAGCTAAAATGTACCTAGTTCTACCTTAGGCAAGTAGGACATATTTGTTCGATGTAGGGTCATATGACACCGAATTCCATGGTTTGCTCTAATGGTCTACGTCGATTAAACGCTTATTCCCATTATGTGAGATGTACACTATGGTTGCTTGAGAAGTTCCATGATGTATGAGTGGTAGTATGGGATGCCATTCATGCATTGCACGAGTAGGCTTTGAGAGAGCTATAGTGAGTTCTCTAATGTCTTAATGACTAAGGAATGAATGTGCTTTTAATGAATCTAATGAAGAATGTTGACTTAAATGTTTAATGTGATGATGTATGATTTACTTGGATTGTATTAAGAGTTACTTTCCTTGTCATGAATTATGAAATGTTTATGTTCCTTATCTATGATTATTGTCTAAAGGTGAAAAGGAGGAATGTTAAGTTCACTTTTGGTGGCCTCAAAGTGGTACTTAGTATGGATGGTGGTATGGGATGCTATTCATACATTGCACAAGTATAGCTTAGGGTTACTTAAGGTGAAGGCTCTAATGTGATGAAATGGTCTATATGTTTATTATGTTCTAATGTGATGAAATGGCTTATATGTTGATTGTGTTGTATCTTATGCCTCTTGTACTTATGTTCATGAAGTTTTCTCAAAATTGGAATAAAGCATGATTTTCAAATAAAATGTCCATTTTAAGCATGGTTTTTGCATGGCTATCATATTTAGTGCATTAAATGTGCTAACTCATATTTCTTCTATTTTTGACAAAGTGTAGGTTCCGGAAAGTGAGTTGAGTTCTTCTAGTTGAAGCCTGGATTGAGTTCTTTAAAACTTTGTGGTATGTCCACATGAATTCGAGAACAAGTTTTTTTGATGTTTCATGTCTTTCATTGTAATGGACTCTTTTTAGACTTCTATTGTAAAGGGCTGTGACCCTACTTTTGATTCAAAGATTGTTTTTAGATGGCCATGTGAGACTAGTAGACTTCTGATGTTTTAAATGATGTGTTCGATTGTATGGTTTAAAAGCGTTTTAAATTTTGTACTATTTCTATTATCTTATGTGATGACATAATATGAGGCTTGTATAAGGCTTTTCGGAGTCTTGCATGCCATATCACATCCGGGGTGTAGGCTAGTGTCGTGACATCTTTCTCTTTACCCTCTAACCTAGATAGGTGATCGGCCACCTAAATTTTGCAACCTTTTTTATCCTTGACTTCAAAATCAAATTCTTGCAACAACACCCATCTTATCAACCATGGTTTCACATCTTTCTTTGCCATTAATACCCCAGGGCTGCATGATCAGTGTGAATTACAACTTCGGAGCCTAGCAAGTATGCCCATAATTTCTCAAATGCATATACCATCGCAAGTAACTCTTGCTCCATAACAGTGTAGTTAAGCTTAGCACCATTTGATGTTTTGCTTGCGTAGCAGATTAGATGGAATAGTTTATTTCGCTTTTGTCCCAAAACAACACCCAACGCAGTCCCACTTACATCACACATCACTTTAAACGGTTTCAACCTATGTAAGCTAATAATCACTAGGGTAGATATGAATTTATCTTTCAAACACTTAAAGTCTGTCATATATACATGCATCATCAAAATCAAATCTCTCCTCCTTCTCCAATAGCTTGCATAATAGGAGTGAAAGTTTTGAGAATTCTTTGATGAATCTCCTGTAGAACCCGGCATGCCCCAAGAAAATCCTAATACCTTTTACCGAGATTGGTGGGGGTAGCTTCTCAATTACCTCAATCTTTGCCTTGTCAACCTCCAACCCCTTCTGAGATACATTGTGACCCAAAACTATACCTTCCCTAATAATGAAGTGGCATTTCTCCCAATTGACTAGATTGGTTTTCACACATCTTTGAAGGTCTTGCGAAGATGTGCTAATCATGTTTCAAAACTATCATCCACAACTAAGAATTCCTTCGTGAAGACTTCCATTGAATCTTCCACCATGTCAGTGACAATAGACAGCATGAAACATTAAAACGTTGTCGGGGAATTTCACAACCCGAAAAGCTTTCTTTTGAAAACAAAAGTCCCATAAGGCCAAGTGAAAGTGGTTTTCTCTTGATCTTCTACTACAATACAGATTTAATTATACCCAGAATAACAATCCAAAAAGCAATACCATGCACACTCCGAAAGTCAATCGAGCATTTGATACATAAAAGGCATGGGAAAGTGATCTTTTTCAGTCTAAGAGTCTAACTTCTGATAGTCCATGCATACTCTCCATCCGGTTATCGGTCTCATAGAAACAAGTTCCCCCTTTTCATTTAGGACTAGCGTGATGCCGCCCTTTTTTGTTACATATTGCACCAGACTCATTCACTTGCTATCCGAAATAGGGTAAATCACACCTGCATCTAACCACTTTATTATCTCATTTTTTACCACCTCTTGCATTGATGGGTTCAATCTCCTTTGATGTTTGACACTCGGCTTGCACACACTATCAAGTTGAGTCTTGTGATTGCAAATACCGAGTGGAATGCCCACAATTTCAGCGATAGTCCACCCTATATTCTTGATGTACCTTCCCAACACCTCAAGAAGCATTTTTACTTGCCACTCAAGCAAGGCAGTTGCGATTATTAAGGGCAAGGTGTTATTTTCCCCTAAGAATGCACATCAAAGATGAGCGGGGAGCACTTTAAACTCAAGCTTTGGTGGCTCCTCCTTGGATGGTTTGGCGGGAGGATTTTCTCGATTCTTTAGATCAATGTTTCGCTTCAATGGATTCCTTGAGTATTCACCTAATCCCGGTAGAGCAGCGACCACTTCATCATAACCTTGAACTTTGGTCTCATAATAATTTGCAAGAACAGCCTTAAGAGGTTCACTCATACATATCAAATGGCTTACACTGGCCACCACTTCATCAATTACATGAATAATTAAAACCACATGAATATCACTTAGATGTTTGATTGACTTGCACACATTAAAGGTGACCTCATCTTAGTTCACCCAAAACTTTAATTCCTCGCATTTAACATCCACTAGCACTCTTTCGGTTTCTAAAAATGGTCTTCCAAAAATGATGGGAATTTTAGCATCAATCTCACAATCAAGAATAACAAAATCAGCCAGAAAGATGAATCGATCAACCTTCACTAATATATCATAGAGTCTCCCAACAGGGTGCTTGATCGACTGATCTGCCATAAGATGCCGCATTGTTGTGGATTTTTTTTCACCCAGCCCAAGTTGTTTATAGATTGCATAGGGAATTAGATTTAAACTTCCCCCCAAATCACATAGAGCTTTAGCAAATTGAAGAATACTGATAGTTCATGGAAAGATGAATGCCCCCGGATCATCTTTCTTTGTAATCATTTCGCTAGTCATAATGGCACTACAATTATGAGAAACTTCAATTGTCTTGAAGTCCATGCTTCTCTTCTTGGTGACTAGCTTCTTCATGAATTTGGCTTAACCCTACATCTCTAACAATGCTTCCACTGACGATAGATTTATAGAAAGTGTTTCGAACACTGATAGGAACTTCTTGAATTTCTCATCCTCATTTTTATTCTTGAGACGTTGACGAAATGGAGGAAGTATTTTGGGAAGAGGTTGTACTATCTTTGGAGTTGAAGTGCCCTTTTCTTTAGCTTTTCGCAAGTCTTCATCGAGGCTTTTCTTGTGACTTTCATCCTTCTCTTTGAGCATATCACTTTCCGGTGCTTGAATGAGCTCCTCTTCTTCATTATTACCCTTCACATTACCAACCGCTATCTTTCCACTTTGAGTCACCATCGCCAATTTTTTTTCATTATCAACCGTCAAAGTTGTCGTGCATTCAATTTCACCCCTATCAAATACCTTGGGTTCCAATTGTGCTGAAAGTTGACTTAATTGACCCTCAAGTTGCTTGATTGCATTAGCGTGATAATTCACTCTATTATTCAATTATGAGAAGTCAACTTTCATCTCTTCTAGCATGTCATCGGAGCCTTCAACTTTGTCTAAGATGCATGAAAACAAATCATCCACTCGTAGGCTACTCGAACTACCCTTTGATTTTGGGCTGTCACTCGATTGCGTGTGGACCTCTTCATGATTATCTTCTCTTTTCCAATGGTCATTTTGTTCAGCCCATTCTTGATGGTATCACCTCCGCTCTTCTTCCTTGTGCGAGTTCCAACCTTGATTCTAACCTAGATTTAAATGGCACGACTGAGAACCCTCATCAACTCTAAACACTCTCCTTACTTCTTTGGGTTAACCCACATTTTCTAGCACTTGTTTTTGTAGCAGATACATTTGGGACAACATTTTTCTAATATTCTCATCCCTCTCTTTCTCCTTGTCAAGCTGTTCTTGCATCATCCTAAAACAAAAAGGGGAAACTCAGTCCTCTTGAGTGTACTATACATGATTTATCTTTGTCATTTCATCAAGAAGTGATGAGGATACCTTAAATAATTGCAACACTATCCCTCCTCAAGTCTATTGGTCAGCCACTCCTTTGTTCACTGAGTCCAAACTCTGGTAAAAATACTGAAGCATCACATCACCTGACAACACATGAGTAGGACATTGTAATAGTAACTTCCGAAACCTTAACCAAGTTTCATGAATTGGTTCCTCTTCTATCTACTTTAAGTTTTGGATATTGTCATGTAATTTGCCATCTTTGAGGGTGAAAAGAACCTCACATAGAATGCCTCGATGAGTTCCTCCCATGATAGAATATAGTCTATCGGTAGATTTGCTAGACATTTGGTTGCTTCCCCATTAAAGAGAAAGGGAACAACCTCAGCCGAATTGATTCTTGCAAAATATCATTAAGTGAGAACGGATTGCATGTCTCCACAAAATTATGAATATGCTCATGGGGATTCTCATGAGCTAACCCTCCAAATATGCCTTTCGCTTGCAAGAGTTGCAGCATTGTATTTGTCACATGGAATGTAGCATGGTCCTCAACCGGAGGTAGGCGGATAGCACCCATGCCTCCCGATAAAGCTTTATTGGCATGCAAGAAATTGCCACCATCATCTTGGTGACAATGTTGGTTCACAGTGCTTTCATTCACACTCATCCTGTCGCCTCATCACCATATCTTACAACAAAAAGGTAAGTAGATTAACCTACAACACAAATAGTTCACAATTTAAACTTTGATAAGAAAATTCTAAACACCACTCCCAGGCAGCAGCACCATTTTGATTAATGCTCAACTACACCATCATCTGATACTAGGCGTAGAAAATCGCAATTTAGTATAAACCCAACAAGTGAGTTGGGGTCGATCCCACAGGGGGAGCGATACCGTTTCAAATTCAATTATAAAGTTATAAACTTGATTTAAATGGCTGTAGAAATAGAAATTATCATATAATCTTAATTAAATCAAATGGTTGACATAAATGTCAGGTGGGGAGTTTGTATATAAGTCAGCAATCACAATAATAACAATCAACAAGAGTAATCAAATGAGTAGGAGGTACTTGGAGGAATGACCAATCAATTGCCAATTCTTGCTAAATAGGTGCTAGGTGATTATTAACAGTTACTAAATCTTCATGGGTTGGAGGACCTTAGGTGAGATAATTTCTCTCGAATAATTACCTCACTTCAATTGAGTTATTTCGAACCTCAACAGGCTAACTACGAAAACCAGCACACAACCTCACTACATCTACTCTCTCGAGCTAGATAGGTAGAACGGAAATTAGGATTCACTCTCTTGAGCTGAACTCACAATAGCCCAATCACTATGAATGTTAATTTATCGTCTTGATTTTACGCCCCTCTCTCAAGAAAGTATAAACACTAAACCATATTGAAATAAACTTTCAATAAAGCAATTCAACAACAGTAATAAATCAGACCCACTTCGAAATAGCACTATAATCAATAATTTCTAACATCCACTTAGCTTGATTAAGCAATTAATCTTATGATTAAACCCCCAAGAATGGGGTTTTAGCTAGTCATTATAAAAAGTAAAAATTCAATACCTATTACATGCTCCATATCTAGATATTGATTTCCACAACCAAAAAATGAATAAATCTTCCTTAAATTACAACACCCAACTCGAAATCTACTTGAAAAATCCTTCAAAACCAACAAGAACAGTGTTTTTGTTCAGAATCTCTTTTTTCACAATGTTTGGTGACATTTTCTCTCTTCAAAATATCAATCAATTTATACTGATCCAAAATTTGACCTTTTCGGGGCCAATCGGCGAGGAAAGTCGGGCTTCGCCGATCACCTTCTTATTTCATGTTTTCATCTAATTTGCACTGTAACTTTAGGTGGTTCATATCGGGATCGCCGATCGCTTCTGCGATGCGCCTTTTGTTCCTTTGGATCGCCAATTTGCTTGCATCTTCACTACTCATTCTTTATCTTTCGGCGCTCTAACCTCTCTTCACCGATCCATTCAGCGATTTGCTAATGTGGACCACAGTTCACCCAAATTTCTCTCCTCTCAGAAGTGGTGTACTGTAAAATTGGGCAGGCTGAAGAGCCACTCGACGAACCGCCAAGTGGCCTTGGCGATCACCAGGATCGCTCTTCTCCACTTCTTTGGCTTGTTAGTTCCTTTCTATCTGGTAGTGTCCTTGCTTGCTCCTTAGCCTTAAATTCTGCAACTCAACACTTTAACATTAGTTTATAGTATAAATTAGGCATTTGAGGACACTAAAACTATCTAAACAAAGCCCTAAATGAGTCCAAATCTCGGAATCATCACAGATGAGGGAAGGTCTTTATTATTTATTTAGGCGAACCCAGAATTTGAAAAATCTGGGTGCATCAATATTAAGCTAAAAAAAGCTATAAGAAAAAGTTTCTACTTGGGATTGAACCCTGGTCATTTAGGTGAATTTATTTGTTTATACCACTGGTAAAAAACACTATTTTCATATTTTTTATGGGGCCACTATTAATTATATTTAGTTTCTGTCAATTTCTCAAGATATACATATATATATATACATGATTTTTTTGGAACTTAACGGGTGCACATGCACCCCCACAATACCATGTGGGTCCACCTATGTCTTTATATATGGTTAGAATTTTATATATGAAAATTAAACAATCTTCTCTTATTACATCTATTAAGAATTCAAGTACACGATATATATGCTTCCCACAAAAATTACAAAACCAAAAGCCTAACCAAAAGAAATCGTTGTGGTATTGTCTTCTCTGATTTGTAAATTTTAACTTTTCCCATCAATTGATTCTTTTTTCTTTTACTATTTATCATTATTATTTTTTTGGCAGGCTAGGAGATTTTTGGAAGACACCAATAATTGGAGATTCAGTATTAATTGTTTTCATGTTCTTCTAAATTTTTGCTCTCTTATTCCTCTCTCCATTTAATTCTTTTTACTATATCATACATCATCTTTGTCTATTAAGCTATGTATCATTGAAATTTTAAATAATTATAAGATAGATTAGGAGGATTGATGCTACGTTGTTATGATGAAATAAGTAAACTAATTTCATTATTAGTGTGCTTGCATTTATTTTTCAAAATTAGTATTATCAATTTATTATTTGAATGACAAGTATGATGTTGGGAGGAAGTTGTAAACACCATAATATGGTTAAAAAATATGTAAGCAACATTTTCACTCTTTACTTTGTTTAATATATATATATATATATATATATATATATCGTCATAGAAAATTGTTTCTCATTTCAATAATCTTTTAATATTTCCGTTTCTCTTAAGAGAGAATAGAAGCCTGTCCAAAAGAATTCGACATTGAAAAAATTTCCAACAATAAATTGCAATGGAGAAGAGAAGAGGAATAAAAAGGGAAAGAATATTTTTGGGACGTAAAATATCTATTTAGTCAAAGTGTTCAAAAAGAGGCATCGTGATATTTGAATTTCTCACAAGACAATAAAAATTGTGAATTGGCTAAGTACTTTCTTTCTAAGGGACAAATGCCCAAGTTTGCGAGGTCTAATTTATTAGCGATTCTTGAATTATTTTGAGAATACAGGTTATTACGATTTGAGTGTCATTTAATAGTTAAAATGGACGGACTTATTTTATTTGTCATATTTTATTTTGATGGGGTATAATTCAAATTATAGTTTTTACCACAAAAAAAAAAAGATAAAGAAGATGTAGTTTTTGTTCTCTCTTTTATGTAACTTGACTGACTTTTTATGGTGTTGCTTTTATTAAACTTATTATTTAATATTGAGCGTTATTATTATTATTATTATTACTATTGTTTATTATTATTACTATTATTATTATTATTATTATTATTATTATTATCATTATTATTATTATTATATTATTATTACTATTATTATTATTATTATTATTATTATTATTATTATTATTATTATTATTATTATTATTATTATTATTATTATATGAAATTATTTGTTGCCAAATGATATCGAATGATCACAAGTATTTTAATTTTTTCTTTCATGAATACGAAAGTATGGTACAACAATTATATGCATGCATTGTGCTTAAGGTTATAAATTTGATTTGTTAGATTAATAATTGTTAATGTTTATTAGTTTAAAAAGTCCTTTTACATATTTTATATAAATGAATACGTTAATGAAAAAACACAGTTTCATAACTCTCCATTACTGTAACGACCTGATTCCGTTGTTAGGGAAAAACAAATAGAGAAATAATTGGAGTCAGAAAACTTTTGAGTAATAACTTGAAAATGTCCAACCTAGTCCAAATTTGGATGAAATAGGAGACACTGAGGTCTAGTGAAATCGGGTAATAAATAGGAGATCTAATTATGAATTTGACCATATGAGTAGATAGATAAGACATTATGGAACCCGTACGACTTTACGGAAACGAATTCGGGCAAGTAGAACTCCCAAAACAGACCTTAGCGTGAACGAGTATTTTATAAATGTCATGGGATGAAGGTATGTTGTGAAATAGGGGTTGGAGCTTTTAATTTTACTCACTATTTCTGTGCAAGCCATTAAGACAGGATTTTCCCACCAGGGCGGTGCCACTGTGGCGGGACTTGGGCCGCCATAGTAGGACAGACACGACTTGAAGTCAAAAAGAAACCCCAAAAATAGTTTAATCTGCACTTTTCGATTTTGAGAGCTAAGGAACGACCCCAGGGGTTTTCTTGACAGTTTTCCACCATTCTTGAGGCTAAGGTAAGGGTTTTACTCCTCGAATCTATTTTACGATCCGTAGAACTTAGTTTCTTGGGTGATTATTGTTGGGGAAGGGTTTTGGAACAGTTTGGATTGTTGGAAAAAACAGTAATCTAGATGTGGGTATCAAGGTTTGACCTAGGATTGATATTATTGATTATGATCCGGGTAGTTGGGTCCTGATTGTTGATCCTTACGTATAAATTGTTGTTTATAGACATAGAACAAGTAGAAAGAATCCAAAAAGGGAATATTCAAGTGCCTTAGGGGATTCAAGCCTGGATTTGAGGTGGGTGATGGTTGTGATTTCATGTTGGTGTGATATATGTTTGTAATTGCTTAATGCATATAAGTATACGAATGTTGCTTTATTGATCACCCTAATCGTAAATGAGATAATTAAATAAATGTATGTCATGAATCACCTCTTGTTGTATGATTGTGAGAATATACAATGTGATTGTGGTTTGTTGAATGGATTAGGTTTTACGTTCCGACACACTAACTTGGATCGATTGTCACGTTTCGACATAAACATTGGATCGGGTACCACGAAACGGTACACTAGCAGTTTGGGTGTGGGTTTCATGTGAGGACCATTGAATTGGGTTCCGTGATAGGACCATTGAATTGTGTTGTGTATCTACTTATGATGATTCATTCATATCTAATGATGATTGATATTGGAAGACTATATGTTTCTCTAAATTGATAACTAATATGTATTTTTGAGAACGTGTGATGCTACATTGATCCTGGAAAAATGACTAATATTGTATATGTTCGATATATTCTTGTTTTGATAATGTTGTGGTTACTTGCATGTGTTACACTTTTTAGGATAGCCGCGTGATCCTAACAGTACACTATGATTGTGTACTGATACTGCACTTGCATATTCTTTTTTTGAGTACAGGACATCTTCAAGCGGCTATTGATAGACCTTAGTTAGGTGACATTAAGTGTGACCGGATTCATGGTATCTAGTTCTTTCAAGTGGCCATGGATCTTTCTTATTAATGTCCACTCTTTCAGACTCAGACTATTTGTTAAGGTGTTTGTTTAGTTTCGGGGTTGCACCCCTTGTTCTTAGACTTGTTGTTAGTAGAGCTTTGGTACAATGACTTCATGTTCTAGAGGTTGTTCTTCCTCATTAGTTTGGGTAGTTTGTTTAAACATTTGGAGTTTATGAGAACTCTATATAATTTCTACATTTAAACTTTCTTCCGTAACTTTAAATGCCTTAGTTATCATAAAATTTGTTAGTTGGGTTGTAGTAATGGTTCTACCAACGGAGGGTTAGTGTGGGTGCCACTCACAATGGTCTGGGTCGTGAAAAAAGTTGGTATTAGAGCACTAGGTTCATTGATTTCATTGTACCAAAACGAGTCTAATAGAGTCTTGCGTAATGGTACGAAGATGTCTGTACTTTTCTTCGAGAGGCTATAGGACTTTAGCTAAAACTCACTTCTTTCTACTCCTCTATGCTATGACTTGAATCCAATTGGTATCTCGGTGATATAAATTGGTATCTTTCCTCATTCACTTTATGGTCCGAACTAGAGCAACAACAAATGTGACACCATCGCTAGCAAGAGAGGATATGTATAGACTATTGACAGTTGAATAATGTCACCATTCAGAATAAGTATCAATTGCAGTGTGCATTGGTTTTCTCTAAAATTGATTTAAGGTCTAGTTACCATCAGTTAAAGATTGAGGTAGTTAAGAATTGCTTTCGACCAAGTTCAATGATTGAAATTAGCAGTTTTGTGGGGCTTGATAGCTAATATTTTCGCTTCTGGTATGATTTGAGTCCAATTAGTATCTCCTGATTCCAATTGGTGTCTCAACGAAGTGAACTAGACGTCATAGTCTTGGCTGAAGGGACACAAACAAGTTAATTGGAACTGAGAATGTTTCAATTGGTATGTGGCCTTAGGGGTCGTATAAGGCATAGATGATATGTAATGGTCGTCTATGGAATGAACTAATTAAAAAATTTGGACTTGTCTGCAAGTTGTAACTTCTTGAGTGTTGTGAAACTTGTTGTGAAAAGAAAGTCATCACGAGATTCGGTGCAAGGGTCTAGATGAATTACAAGGTGGTCCGTAAGTGAGAAATATGGATGTGCATTGTGACCAACTGATAACCGTGTGAGAGTCTGGGTGTATCCTAGGGATATATGTGTGGTAGTGTTGAAACGATGTAAAAGGATTCTAAAGTACGTACTTCGTTGGGCTGACTAAGGGGTAGACAATGATGTCCTAGCTAAAGGGATTTTCTTAAGTGCCTAGTTATAGCTGGGAAATCGAGAGGAAATATTAAAAAGAGTGAAACCCTAGAAATTTCTGGCAGGGGTTCTATTTCCATTAGGGTCGCTGGGGCGGGATTTTCCCTACCATGGTGAGACCTCCAGTACGGGATTTCTCCCACTAGAGTAGGACAGGGCGAGACAGAATCTCAACCCTATCTCCCCTGTTTTCCCCTAGTCACAATTATGACCCCGAATCATACCTGAACTAATTCCCGCGACCTAATTCAGTGTTCAGTAGTCAAATAGAAGTTATAAAGTGTGTTAAAATTGTGAAGAACTTGGGTAAATGAGGAGGGAATTAGCGAGGCCGTGGAGGCCGGGGAAATGGTAGTGCAGATAGAGGAGTAGTGCAGCCAGGCTAGGAGGTTGCCCGTCATAATGACAGGGCTCAATTATATGATTTTTTGGGCAAGACCAAGTTTGAGGTGTGTGATACAGTGGTCACTAATACTACTCTTGTCTGTGCCCGGATGGCTATTGTTTTGTGTGATCTGGGTTCTTCTTATTCTTACGTATCAATTGAATTTCCTTGGGATTTTATGTGGGTTTGTGATATATTTGATGCCCCTATCCATGTTTCTACCCCAGTTGAAGAGTTAGTCATAGTCACCCTTGTATATCATGTTTGTCCTATTGTGTTTAGGGATTTTTAGACTTGGGTTGATTTGGTTATGTTGGATATGATTGAATTGATATAATCTTAGGTATGACTTGGTTCTCCCACTATTATACTGTGCTTAATGGTAATACTAGGTTGGTAACTCTAAAGATCCCCGATAGGGAAAGATTAGAGTGGGAAGGGGTGTACAAGCCTATGCTTTCTAAGATGATATCCTCCATTAGGGCTAGGAAACTGGTAGGGCAGGTTTGTTTGGCTTATTTGGCTCATGTTTGGGATGTTGAGGTTGAGTCTCCTCTAGTGGTGTTTGAGTTTAAGGAAGTGTTTCCTACGAATTTGCCTGGTATACCTCCAGACAGAGATATAGATTTGTACATTGACTTGGAAACTGACACTCGCCCCATTTCCATCCCTTCATATCGTAAGGCTCCAGCAAAATTAAGAGAGCTTAAGGCTCAAAAACCAAGAGCATCATGATAAAGGTTTTATCCGTCCTAGTGTTTTCACGTGGGGTGTTGTTGTCTTGTTTGTTAAGAAGAAGGATGTTAGTATGAGGACTGATGATCTTATCTTAAGCCATAAAGAAGTGGATTGATACCGAAATGACAAGCTTATGGATAAAGAAAGTTCCATTAAGTATATTGGGGTGAGGAAATTGAAGATTTTAGTAAGAAGGTGTGTATAAAAAATTAGGTTAGTCCTTTGAATTTGATGAGTATACCTGAGTTTGAGGTGTCGTGTTGATGAAAAGGTGACTTTGTGGTGATCATCAGGGCTGACTAAGCATAATGGTAATAAGAGTTTGTGATGGGATTCAACTACATAATAAGATTGTGGTTAAGCGAATTTGGTGTAGTAATTATGACTTGTGAGTATCTGAGGTTGTGGCTTCCTAATATTTGGTGAGTAACATGGTTGCATGGAAGGTTTTGAGAGGTGGTGGGACACCACTCGAATAGAATTTAAAAAGAGCTGGAGTCATAATGAAGAAAAATAGTGGGATGTAGTACAACCTTTAGAGAGAGGCAAGAGCAAGGATATTTTATTGGATTCTTAAGGCGAAAGAGGTATCTTTAGGGGGTAGATAATTGGGTTCAGAGACGTGTTATTTCATTGTTTTGCTATGTCTATGGTAATAATGTCATGGGTCTATTAGATAGGTTATAAACTATTGAAAAAGACTTGAGAAAGGATTGTGCAGACATTAGCTTGAACGTGACGATAAGTGCTTTGTTTTTTCTTTGAGTTTAGTAATGAGTACGATTGAATTGTTAGCGACAGATATTGTAAGATCGATGGAGATGTGATCAATGATAAGCAATGATCCATGAATACATAAAAATCTTCAAGGTATAAGCTGATATTGATAGATAATGGGATTCTGTTATACAGTTGAATTTACAATTTAGATTTTTCATGGTAAGTTTATATTCGAGGTGATATATTTTGTCAATGCATGAATTTTTAAGGTGGGAAATGATCAATTGTATCAGGTATTGAGCCTTTGAAAGGACTTACACCTGGGTTGAGTCCTAAAGTTGATTACTATTGATTGTTAAATACCTAAGAAAGATTTCATCTAAAAAGTGTTGGTTTATAATAAGGTAAATGGCCGGAGTGTTCTAATGGTTGTTAGTATTGTGAGTATGATTCACTAGCTATGCTATCATGTGTTTTCACTTTTGTGGTGGGTGGATCCCTAGTGATGGATTAGGGGTACCAAATCGTGCGATGTTCTCTTGATTGAGTGGAAGATTGGGAAGATTTGGTTATTTCAAATGACATAATTGGTGTTGTCTTGGAGTTGTTAAAGTATTTTAATAGTTCTACATGTAACGATTATGTGTGGTTGAATGTGGGGATCATTGGGTTCAATTCTACTATTCTTAAGAGGTAATCTACAATTACTAAATCTAGCATTTCGATAGTGTTGTTGGAGGGGTTGTATGCTTGGACATATCCCTCGATGAATATCTGATTTCTAAAGATCAAATTTGTTATAACTTAAGCTCATGAGAATTTATGTTGTGGGATGGAGATGTTGTTAATAAATGTGATTGTTTAGGTATTATGAGTGTGTGTTGGTTGGTTTAGGTTCACTTTTGATCATAGCGAATATTGATTTAGAATGCTATCATGCGTATGTAAGAAAGGATTAGTCCTGATAATTGTGTCAAGATCCTTGATAACACGTTGTTGATGTGTGTACGATCAACTTTGGTGGTTGTTGGGAATCATTTTGTTGTTAGTTAAGTTTATATACAACAATATTTATTACTCGAGCGTTGAGATGATTTCATTGAGGCATTGTAATAGAGGATGTGTAGGTATTCAATTAGTTGGTTTGAGGTTGGAGATGTTAAACCCTTAGGGGATAATAAGATTGGGTAAGAAGGGCATGCGAGACAAGTATCCCCAGTAATTTGACGATTCAAATACTACTCTACCCTTACTTTAGTCAGTCTTTCCTAGTTGATCACTCGGGGATGAGTGATGGGTAAATTGGTATCTATTATAATGACCTGATTTCATCATTAGGGAAAAGCTAATGGAGAAAGAATTGGGGTTAGAAAACTTTTGACTAGTAACTTGAAATTCCAAACCTAGTCCAGATTTGGACAAAATCGGTGTCAGTGAGGCCTAGGGAAATCTGGTAACAAATGGGAGGTCTAATTATGAATTTGACCACATTAGTAGATAGTTAAGACATTAAGGAACCCGTACGACTTTATGGAATCAAATTCGGGCAAGTAGAATTCCCAAAACTGATCTTAGCGTGAACGGGTATTTTCTGAATGTCATGGGATGAAGGTGTGTTGTGAAATGGGGGTTTGGAGCTTTTGATTTTTCTCACTGTTTCTATGCAAGCCGCTAAGGCAGGATTTTCCCGCCAGGGCGGAGCCGCTGTGGCGGGACTTGGGCCGCCATAGTGGGACAGACGCAACTTAAAGTTGGAAATAAACCCCAAAAATGTTTTATTTTGCACTTTTGATTTTGAAAGCTAAGGAACGGCCCCAGGGTTTTTTTTGACAATTTTCCACCATTCTTTAGGCTAAGGTAAGGTTTTCACTCGCTGAATTCATTTTTCCATCCATAGAACTTAGTTTTTTGGGTGATTATTGTTGTGGAAGGATTTCGAAACTGTTTGAATGGTGGGAAAAAGCCCTAATCTAGGTATGGGGATCAAGGTTTGACCTAGGGTTGATATTATTTATTATGATTCGGGTAATTAGGTATTGATTGTTGATCCTTGCATATAAATTGTTGTTTGTATACCTAGAACAAATGGAAAGAATTTGGAAAGGAAAGATTCAATTGCCTTAGGGGATTCAAGCTTGGATTCAGGTAGGTGATGTTTTGATTTCATGTTGGTATGATATATGTTTGTAATTTCTCATTATAATGCATGTACGTATGCGAAAGTTACATTATTGATCACCCTAATTGTAAATGAGGATGATTGAATAATTGTATGCCATGAATCACCACTTATTGTAAGATTGTGAGAATATACATTGTGGTTGTGATTATGATTTTTTGAATGGATCGGGTGTTACGTTCCGACACATTAACTTGGATTGGTTGCCACGTTCTTGCATAAACATGGGATCAGTTGCCACGTTCCGACATAAACATTGGATTGGGTACCACGAACCGATACATTAACAGTTTAGGTGTGGATTCCATGAGAGGACCATTGAATTGTGTTCCGTGAGAGGACCATTGAATTGTGTTGTGTATCTACTTGTGATGATTACGTTCATATCTAATGATGATTGGTATTGGAGGACTGTATGTTGCTCTAAATTGATAACCAATGTGTATTATTGAGAACGTGTGATGCTACATCGATCCTGAAAAGATGACTAATATTGTATATATTTGGTATATGCCTATTTTATAATGTTGTGGTCACTTGCATGTGTTTCACTTATTGGGATAGCTATGTGATCCTACCAGTACACTGTAGTTGTGTACTTATACTGCACTGACTTTTTCTTTGTTGAGTACAGGGCATCTTCAGGCGGCTATTGATAGACCTCAGCTAGTTGACATTAAGCATGACCGGATTCAAGGGTGTGCTAGTTCTTTCAGGTGGCCATGAATCTTTCTTGTTTAAGTCCACTCTTTACGGACTCAGACTATTTGTTAAGGTGTTCGTTTAGTTTTGGGGTTGCACCCCTTGTTCTTAGACTTATTGTTCGTAGAGTTTTGGTACAATGACTTTCAGGTTCTAGGGGTTGTTCGTCTGTATTAGTTTCGCTAGTTTATTTAAACCTTTGGAGTTTATGGAAACTCTATATAATTTCTGCATTTAAACCTGCTTCCGTATCTTTAAATGTCTTAGTTTTAATAAAATTTGTTAGTTGAGTTGTAGTAATGGTTCTCCCATCGGAGGGTGCCACTTAGGACGGCCTGGGTCGTGACAATTACCCATCCACTACTATAAAATCCTATAATCAATGAAAAAATTATGTTGATAACATTTTAATTTATCAGTAATTATCTTCTAGTAAATTAAATATATAAATTCACGATTAATAATTACCAAATAATTACATCAAATAAAAAATATTCTTGACAGTTAATATCAATTTATTTAGTAAATTTATGTTTGCGTATAATTTTTTTTATTTTTTTAACATTTATACATTGTAAACAATAATTATACTCAAACCATTTACGTCTCACATATCAAATTTAAAAATATGAAAAGATAATAATTATAATGATATTATTGATTATTGATTTTCAAATGGGATATTCAGTACTCTATGTCTTATTATTTTGTCAACTTTTGAATTGTTCTCATAATTCATGACTCTTCCTATAGTAAGAGCTCTTTTGGATAGACAATTGATAGATTATGTGAGCATTTTTTTAAAAATGTATCAACGTAGTAATCTTTAGTTTGATGAGAGGCTTATATTTTTATATATAATATGACTATAGATTATTTTTTTCAATATAAATATGTAAGACTTGAAAATCATCATTACTCCTATATTTCCACTTCTGATCTCATTCCTTTCTTCGCATTTTTATTATGACTTACCGGCAATGTTTTTATCCAAAAAAGAAAATTCAATTTTTTTCTCTTTTTTTAATTTTTACAGTTTATTTCAAATACTACTAAGCTACTCAAATCTTATCTATTTTTTTGAAATGAAAAACAAACCTAAAATAAAGCTATAAATTTTGTGGTGGAATTTTTTGAATTTAAAAATAATAAAAATAAAATCTTATATTAAAAAAACTAATTAGACAAGAAATCTGCAATTTAGAAGTTGTTATTTTGGAGGTAGATGTTCAGGTTGATTGTGACATTAAAAAGTACGACGACAATGTTCTTAAATTTAATAATGCACTGAATCAATTATATTTTATTATATCTTTATTAATCTTACATGAGAATGATATGGATCGTGTGAAATTATTTATGATTTTGAATAATTGAAAAATAAACAAATAAAATAATGCTAAGATTTTTTTATCGTCAATTTTTGACAATTAACTAAGTGTATATATTGATTTAATTTTACAAGTATTTTGTGTTTTAACCTGTCAACGTGCTAAATGACATTCTCCCATATAAACTTTACATTATCATTTTATAACAAAATAAAATTTGAAATTATCAACTATAGCTGAAAACATTATCGAGTAAAAACATAATAACCCATTATATTTTTTCAAATTATTGAGTCAAAATTTTAATATTTTCTTGAGATCTTTGGTGATTTTTTCACTTTAATATTTATACGTCGTGTCAAAGGATATTTTATTCACTTGAACTGATTGAGTATATGGTGTGTATGTCTATGTGCACCAAATATTATCAAGCACCATTATATTAAAAAAAATTTGTGTCCATCACTAACTGTAGACTACATTGATAGTCAACGTAAAACTATGCAAGTTATAATTAGTTGTTACTTTACATAATTCCGATGAAGAAAAAAATTAAGAAGAATAGGTTTACCAAAACTTGAAAAACATGAGTTATGGATGTGATGGTCCAAAGAAAATGATATTACAATATATGAGGCTACTTGTGACTCAAAATTATTAGTGCTTGGTCCATCTTTGTGTCATTAGCGATGCAACAACTGGTATTGAACAAATGCAACACTACTTGCAATCATGAAAGCCAAAATTGTGGAGCAAACTAAAATCCATCTCCATTCGCGTTTCTCATGTTAATTGTTTGCATGACATACTGACACACACTTAAGTTTGCTAGTTGTTTGTTCAAAATATCAAATGCCATAACAAAATGTATAGTTACATATTCAATTTAAGTATATCATTACAGTATTTTGATAAATGTATAAACTAGTATTAGTACAAAACTAACCATTTAGACATTGAAATATTGATTATTCTTGAAATATCTTTTTTGTGTATTTAATTAACGAATGAAATTTTTTTATACGTTATTTTGAATATTTATTCATGTGTAAGGTGTTAGTATGATATAATTAAGATGTTTTTTGAAAGTCCTAAATCGTAATTCTCTATTATATGCGTATATGCAAATAAAACAAACTATGATTACAATTGTATTTTATGCGTATATGCAAATCGAACAAATTATGATTACAAGTTTATTGTACCACAAAATATTGAAATCGGATATAGAAATACAAAACAATAACAAATTAATTTTATATGGTAATAATATTTTGTTTTTACAAACTGAAATTGTTGAATTAAAATTTTTAGTACCATACTATGTCCTCCCCAAGTTCTCACACAAATGAACATACGAAAAACACAGCTTACATTCTGCGTAGCCTATAATTATTTATTCTTATCCTAATATATATTTATATTGAATTTCATCAAGCCAATTTTGGTCAATGTTATTTTGTTTTATGTTGTTTTCCTCACCGAGCCACTACAGAACCCTCTTCATTTTTTTCATATTCCATTTACCAAAACTATATATGACATATTAAAATGTATATACACTTTTATACATTATTTGTACATTCTAATTTATTATTATATACATTTATTATATATTTATTTATCGCAATTTTTTTCGATGAGCAAGAATCAATTTGAACCCCAAAAAACCTCTAATCTCACCAAAATAACGCCAAAACATAGATATAAGTCCTCTCAACATTTTTATTTTTTGAGATATCACATAGGAGTTTGTTTGTGGAAACCTAAATTTCGAACATGAGCTCTAGCTCCTTTAATGGATTCCTGAGACTAAATTTAAGTCTAATAGCACACAAAATCTCACTAACATGCATATCACCAGACTTTAGATATAAACTCATCTCAATATTTCTTATCATTTGATATATCACCCCCTATAAAAAAGTTCATTTGCGGAAATTAGAATTCCAAACTTAAGCTCTGAGCTCTTTAATGGTTTCCTAAAACTAAATCTCAATCTCATAGCACCTCAATTTCCTTCAAAATAACCCTAAGTTTTATATATGAGCTCTTTTGACACTTCCGATCTTTTGAGATATCACCAACTAAAGAAAGAGCTAATTTGCAAAAAGCCAAACTTCAAACTTGAGCTTTGAGCTCCTTCGATGGCCTCCCATGGCATTTTCTACTACTCTCCTCATGTTTTTCAACCTTATGTCAATGAATAGAATAGATTTCCAGGTTTAAGCAATATGCTTATGATTTCAACTCTACTAAAACAGACCATGCCTTAAAATTATAAGAAATGCTATTGATAGAGTTAATGATGTGAGAGAGAAAGAGGGTTGAAAAATTAATGGGCTATACAAGTAATAATTGTTTTCTTCATTCATTTTTACATGTTCAATATTGATAGTTGAAAAGTCATTACCAACTTAATATCTAAGACATTTCAAACAAAAACCTAGAATATTCAAGAGTTGAAGACAATTAAAAAAAGATCTATAGAATGGGTTCTCTAGAGCAGAAAGTCTATAAATATTAGAAAGGATAGTTTTAGAAATAAGTAGTTGGAGGAACATTATATAGCAGAGTTATAAATATCTTTTGCTAGATCCTTGCATCACCATCTATAAATAGAGGTGTTCATTTGGGTTTTAAGTAAGCAAGTCATTTTTTTTTAAATTAAGAAAGTAATAAAAAAAAAGTGAGTGATCAAGTTAGAAATAAGATAGGAAAAAAGAAAGAGTTGCTAGAGTATGAGTGCAAAAAAATATAGTACATGCAAAAGAATTATAATACCGAAGAGGATATTTACTTTTCAGTGATAAAGTTCAAGTTTTGAGCAACCGATTATGCTCAACAAATATTCGACAAGTGGTATTAGAGTTTGATTGATAAGAGTTCCTACAATTTAGAGAGATTTGCAAGGAATTATATCCAAGATATTATTCATTTGAAAGACATGCATATTTCTATCATTTTAGACTAAGATATCTAGTTTATATCACTGTTCTAGAGGTCAATGAAACAAAAGTTTGATGCCCAAGTGGAGTTCAGTTCATCTTTTCATCCTCAAGTGGTATTAGAAGACATGCTTCAAGCATGTGTTCTTGATTTTTGAAGTCATGGGGACAAGTTTTTTCCCTTGTGAGATTTCACTTACAACATTAATCATCACTCTAATATTCTAATGGCTATGTTCGAGGCATAGTATGATAGGAGGTGTAGGTATTTTATTGTGTGGTTTGATAATTTTTACGTTAGACTGTAGGGTGCTGACTTTGATAGATTCTTTGGACAAGGTAAAGATAATTCGGAAAAAATTCTTACCACTTAGAGTTAGAAAAAGAGCTGCACAAATTAGAAAGTTCATGATTAAGAGTTAATGGTTGGAGAAAAGTTATTGTTGAAGGTGTCTCCTATGAAGGGTGTTATGAGGTTTGGAAAGAAGGACAACTTAGCCTGAGGTTTATTTGTCTCTTTGAGATTGTACGATATATTGGGGAGGTGCCCTATAAGGTATCTTACCTCCGAATCTTTTAGTTGTACATCATGTTATTCATGTCTCTATGTTAAATAGATGTCACTTTGATGTTATCATATTTTTCAATGGGACTTGGTACAATTGGATTAGCATCTAGCTTTTGAATAGAAGTTGGTGGAAATCTTGATTAGGAAGATTCCAAAGTTGATGTCTAAAAATATAGCTTCATTGAAAATGTAATGGAGACATCATTTGGTTGAGGGAGTCCCTTGAGAAATTGGGCTAGACATACGCAGTGGATATTCCCAAATTTTCAACAGTTCATGACATTTTGTCTCTTTACGTTTGAGGCCTTAGTAGTGGATGATGTAATTACCCTCATAATATTTTCATGCTTTCTACTTATTTTACATATTCATGTAACTTATTTATAGTATTTGTGATCTAGGGGATGGGCGGTAATATTTATGGGGAAATATGAGGAGAAGAAGAGGTGGGGTTTGGGAAAAGAAGAGGTTGAGGTGGGTTTTAATGGAGGAATCTGGAGAGAAAAGGTTGAAGAAAAAGAATAGTTGAGGCAGTTGAGGGGTTGGGGAGGTGGGTTTGAGAGAGAATGAGGGAAAGAATTTAGTTTTAGGGATTTTTGAGAGGTTGGGTCGGGTTATTCGAGTCTGAACCCAAATTTTGTTTTTTAAAAATTGGCAGTGGGACGATGGAGGGTGTCGCACCTCTAGCGCGCCAAAAGAGGTGCTTTGAAGGTTAATACCAGGCGCCACACGCCAGCAAGTGCGCCTGCCTACTGTAATTGGGGCGATGGAGGGGCGACGTGCCTGAAGAGGCACTCTGAAGTTTACCTCCTGCACGATGTGTTCCTCAGCGCACCTGAGCAAGTTCTCTGAAATTATGGGATCGGTGTGGCGCGCCAACAAGTGTGCCTAGCTCCAGATTTTTTTTTCGTTTTTCACTATTAAAAACTAAGTTACATATAATGAAAAATCCTATCTAGCTAAAACTAATAAATAAAAGTACTTCCTAGATTCTAAGAATTAAAACTATGCTAAAACAAAAATATTCAAATTCAAAAACGAACTACCTATCTATTACATATTGTTCACGGGTTGCCTCTCGTGTAGTGCTTAATTTAACGTTGTGGTACGACGCAACTTGGATCATTCATCATTTAGCTCAAGAGCCTCCAGATCACGATCCGAATCTACACCAAAGTAATGTTTCACCCTTTGCCCATTTACCAAGAACGTAGGGCCAGTCTCACCTTTAAGTTCAACAACCCCATGTTGTGTCATTCTTAATTCTTCGAATAGACCACTCCATTTTGACCTTAGTTTTATGGGATATAGCCTTATTCTAGAGTTAAAGAGTAGTACCTTTTCTCCTAGAGTGAAAGTACGAGTAACTATGTTCTTGTCATGCCACCTTTTAGTCTTTTCTTTGTAAAGCTTGGCATTAGCATATGCGTGGAGCCTAAACTCCTCAAGTTCGTGCAATTGATTCACTCTCTTTCTACTGGACAGCTCGGGGTTAAAAATTCAACCTCTTAATTTCCCAATAAGCTTGGTGTTCTAACTCCGCCGGAAGATGACATGCTTTACCAAATACTGTGTGATAGGGAGAAGTCCCTATGGGTGTCTTGTAGGCAGTCATATATGCCCATAACGCATCATCTAAGTTATCAGACCACTCTTTCCTCTGCGCATACCATTTTCCACAGGATTTTCTTCACGTCCCTATTCGAAACTTCCACTTGGCCACTTGTTTGAGGATGGTAAGCTGTAGATACCTTATGACGAATACCATCCATAGCAAGAAGATTTTTCACAAGATGGTTAGTGAAATGCTTACCTCCATCACTTATGTTTGCCCTTGGAGTGCCAAAGCAAGTGAAGATGTGCCTCTTTATGAACTTGATCACAACCCTTGCGTCATTCAAAGGAAGAGTGGCAATCTCAACCCATTTACTCACATAATCCATAGCCACAAGAATGTATTGGTTGCCACTAGATGGCGGCAAGGGACCCATAAAGTCAATACCCCACACATAAAAAATTTCCACCTCCAAAATGTTACTTAGAGGCATCTCATATCTTTGTGAAATAGTACCCAACCTTTGGCAGTTATCACAACCCTTCACAAAAGCAATAGAATCTTTAAGTAACGAGGGCCAAAAGAAACCAGATTGTAGTACCTTGTGTGCCGTGCGCTCTCCTCCATGGTGTCCTCCATATGGGCAAGCATGACAACTTTCAAGCACTTTTTGAACCTCATATTCTAGAATGCATCTTGTCACCACCCGATCCATAACTTTCTTGAACAAGAAAGGTTCATCCCAGATATAGAACTTAGCATCATGATTGAGATTTTTCTTTTGTTGGATGGTTGCACCCGGGGGGTAATCTCCACCAACAATCAGATTCAAAATGTCCGCATACCAAGACAATTGAGAGATATCTACTGCCATCAACTGTTCATCAGGAAACTCTTCCCGGATTTTTTCACCTTCATTCACATGGGAAAAATCCTCCAACCTAGACAAGTGATCAACTATTTGATTTTCAGTACCTTTTCTATCCTTAATCTCAAGGTTAAATTCCTAGAGATGTAATATCCACTGAATCAACCTTGGTTTAGCATCCTTCTTGTTGAATAGGTACCTAATAGCGGCATCGTCAGTAAAAAAAAATCACCTTAGCACCTACTAAATACGATCTGAACTTGTCGAAGGTGAAAACTAAAGCTAGCATCTCCTTCTCAGTCATTGTGTAATACACTTGTGCAGAATCCAGCGTCTTGCTTGCATAATAGATTTAGTGGAACACTTTATATTTTCTTTTTCCCAACACTGCACTTATTGCTACGTTGCTTGCATCACACATGAGTTCAAATGGTACTTCCCAATTTGGATCAATTAAGATGGGAGCCTTAATTAAGTTCCTCTTCAACATCTCAAAAGCTTTCAAGCACATCTCATCAAAATCAAATTTCACCTCCTTCTCCAAAAGATTTCACATAGGTCTTGCAATCTTGGGGAAATCCTTGATGAATCACAAACTTGCATGACCAAGGAAACTTCGCACCTCTTTTACAGATATGGGGCCGGGGGGGGGGGGGGTAATTTTTCAATAACTTCTACCTTTGCTTTGTCATCCTCTGAACCTGAATTAGGCACCTTATGTCCCAACACTATCCCCTCTCTAACCAAAAAATGACACTTTTCCTAGTTTAGCACTAAGTTAGTGTCCTTACACCTAGCAAGTAGCTTATAAAGATTTCGGAGACGTACCTCAAAAGACTTCCCTAATATGGAGAAATCATCCATGAACACCTCTATAAAGACTTCTACCATATCATGAAAAATGGCCATTATACACCTTTGAAAGGTCGCCGGTGCATTGCAAAGTTCCTAATCCTCGGGTGCAATTAAGATCTGGTTGTAACCGGAATACCCATCTAAGAAACAATAGTACTCCGGCCCTGCTAGTCGGTCAAGCATCTGATCAATGAAGGGAACGGGATAGTGATCTTTTTGGGTGGCATCATTTACTTGTTGGTAATCCATAAAAATTCTTCAACCGATCACTATACTAGTAGGAATAAACTCATTTTTTTCATTCCTTACCACTGTCATACCTCCCTTCTTGGGAACACACTACACCGGACTTACCCACTTACTATTAGAGATCGGGTACACAATTCCAACATCTAGCCACTTTATTACTTCCATTCTCACCACTTCTTTCATCAAATGATTTAGCCAACATTGATGTTGTGCACTTGGTTTGTGATCATCTTCCATGTAGATTTTGTGCACACATCACGCCGGACTAATCCCATGAATATCAGCCATCCGCCATCCAATATCCTTCTTTCTCTGCTTTAAGATCCTCAATGCTGCCTCAACATATATTTCAGACAACTCTGTAGAAAGTGTAACGGGAAAAGTATCATTAGTACTCAAATAAGTAGACCTTAGTCGAGTTGACAACATTTTCAGTTCCAACTTGGGAACTTCTTCGATTGAGGGTTTGGGTGAAGGCCCTAACTCACGATCTAATTGCTTTAGTCTATACCTGTGAGTCTCCACGAGTGCCATATTCAAACATGTCTCTATCTCTTGGGCCTCAGTATCTCCATCCACCTCATTGCCCACTAACACACTTTCTAAGGGATCTTTGGGCACAACTAACTGGGATTCTACTATATGATCTACCATCGTGATAGTAGACAACTCTTCATATATAGAAGGTAATTTTAAAGCGTGGTACACATAATATACCTCAACCTTATCATGTGACCTCATAGTTAATCTAGCTTCTACATCAATCAATTCTCTACCCGTGCACAAGAATGGATGTCCCAAAATGAATGGAACTTCATAATCGAGTTCAAAATCTAAGACCACAAAATCCACAGGAAGAATCAAGAAACCTACTTGAACTAACACATATTCTACCACCCTCTCTCTCCTAGCAATGGATCTATCAGCAAGTTGGAGTATAAAAGTGGTTCGTATTGGACTACCCAACCCAAGCTTTTGATACAACAACAAAGGCATCAAATTTATATTTGCCCCCAAATCACACAACCCTCGGGGATGAACACTTTGCTTAATTGTAATCTGCACAGTAAAACTACCCGTATTTTTTTAACTTTTTGGGCAGTCTATTTTGGATTCTAGAGCTACAATCCTCAGTAAGTGCTACAGTTTCATACTCCGTGAGCCTCCTCTTGTTAGCCACTATCTCCTTCACGTATTTAGCATACTTCTGGATACCCTACAAAATGTCAACCAAAGGCAGATTAATGTGAACCTCCTTAAGGACAAAGAGAAACTTACCGAATCATTCATCCTCATTCTACTTTCTGAGCCTTTGTGGAAATGAAGGTAGTAGCTTCTTTTGAGGAACATGCATCTCAACATTGGAGTTCTTCACTACCTCTTCCACTTTCTTCTCTTTAGTACCTGCTTCAATATCTCTCTTCTTTGGAGCTAGTTTCTCTAGTTGTAACCCACTTCTAGTACTCACCATATTTAGTTGGTTTGGGTTGGGATCAGTATCACCGAGCAGCCCACCTTGGGGACGCAAGTTAAGAGAATTGGCTACTTGTGCAACTTCATTCTCTAAACTAATTTGATACATTTAGATGTTTCTGATGTTCTCATCCTGCTTATATATTCTAGCATTTATTTTAGTTCCTATTTCAGCCATAGGCTTTTGGAGTGGCTCCTCATTGGTCATACCCCTTTTTGGTGCTTTAGGATATGCGCCTTGGTTAGGATTTTGGTATTGTTGCCCAGCCCCTTGAGAACGGTATTGGTTAGCCCCTTGCGCATTATTTTCATTTTTGTTTTGGTTCCTGCCCCATGAGAAGTTAGGATGGTTCCTCAACTAGAGTTGTAGGAATTGCCATAATTTTGCTGACCTCCACCCCTTTGTGCATTACCGAAATAGTTTATGGAATCCGGGTTTGCCTCACATTGTTCAGTTTCATGAGCTCTACCACCACATACCCTAGACCAATTGGATGCCTATTATACCATGTTAGTCGGTGCTTGGTTTAGGAACATCTGTTTGAAATGCGTTGTAACACCCCTAAATGTTAATAAGAACGTGTATATTGATTTACCTTTGTTAAACTATTTCAATTTGGTTTACTCTCATTTTGGGAAACTTTAAAGTTGTGAAAATTGCTAACTTGCTTAGCATAAATTGTTATCGTAAGTTAAGGGTTTGTATTGGGGTATCTAGAAAATATTCTATCCTAATTATAAGTAATTAAATGGTGTTGAGGCACATACATATAAAAAAATGTAAATATGCATTTTTGGGCAGCACAAATGGGATATATATGAAGCATGGTTGGCAGCACCTTGGCCAGCCAAGTGTCCCAAGTGATAAGCATAACTTGTGTGGCTATATATTGACATTTCTCTAGTGAATTTTGGTCCATTCAAAGCCACAAAAACTTTAGAACTTTAATTAACCCTTTCTTCATCAAAATCACAAGAAAAACCTTGGTCTTTTGGCGGAAATTCAAGAGACAAACAACCTTGTTGGTAAGTGCTGAAAATCTGTTCCTGAACTAGGCAGTGGTTGGTAAATTGTGTATATCTTGTGATCTGGAAATCCGTTTTGGGTGAATAAATATGTTTTGGAAAGCTGATTCATATATCTACAACTCTTATGTTTATTTAAAAGTCTGATTTAGCTGTTATGGATGTGAAAACTGGGACGCAACACAGGACAAGTTCTGTCCAGATTTCTCTGTTGTTGTAGCTGAGTAGGTTGTGTTACGTTTAGAATATCTCAGTATCTAGAACTCTGTTTTGGGTGCATAAATATGTTTTGGAAAGCTAATTCATATATCTACAACTCTTATGTTTATTTGAAAGTCTGATTTAGCTGTTATAGATGTGAAAAATGGGACGCAACACAGGGAAAGTGTTGTCCAGATTCCGGGTTTAGAATTCCGGTAGGAACCACTGTTAGTGTATTGATGATATATTTTAATACAAAATGTATTTTTCAATGATTCTTGTTGCGTTGCAATCTTAAGAGATGTATCTACAACTTTAATGAAGGTTACAAAATCTATTTTTTCTTATTTCCTGTTCAAATTTAAGTTGCAACATGGGGTACTAAACTGTCCAGAATCACTGTTTTGAGAACAGAATTGTGTCTGTGTGGTAATCCTGTTTCATTTCGATATAATTGAGATATTAGGAATTAAAGAAGTTATTTAATTGCATTTTTAAGGTTGTATAGACTTGTGAACAAGTTGAGGACCTTGATACGTTGGTTGGCCTCCGATTTGCTTGCAAAGTTTGTTGGACTATTGCTACACTAAAGTATTGAGGTTTGTGTATAAACTTGTACTTGAACTCTTGTGATGGCTGGTATAAATGAAATTTGATCTTGATACCTCAGCTACCTCTTGTTACTTTGCATTGTCATGTTGGTATGATGCTTGTGCAACTCGCCCACTTGTACGGATTGTTTGATCACTTGGCACTCTTGTTGGGACTATGTCCTTCTTGTGGCTGCGGCTTTGTCACTATTGGCAGGCCTCTTGATTCAGATCATTTGCCATCTTGACTCTGGATTTGTAGTTCATCTTAGGAATGGAAGTTATCCATTTTAAGTACGAACTAGAGAGCCATTTTTAATATGGTTCTTGGTCTTCTTGATACAGGGCTTCGGTCCTTCTTGATACAGGGCTTCGGTCCTTCTTGATACAGGACTTCGGTCCTTCTTGATACAGGGCAGCGACCCTTCTTGATACTTGCTTGTGCCGAGTGTGACGATATGAAGTATATATTGGGCGAGCCTTGCTATTGAAATTCTTGGAAAAGGGTGCTATGAGCTTCTTGACATTGTATCTTTGAATATCGAATTTGATACTTGTTATCTATTGTTACTTGATTTATTTATTATATTTCAAGTATGATGCTCATTGACTTGGAAAAGGTGGTTTGATGAATAATTAGGATTTCGACCCTATAGTTTTTACACCACTAAGCTTTATTCTTAGTGATAGTTGTTTCTATCGTAGGGGCTGATCGAGAGGAGTGATGAAGATGGCCATGGGCGATGGAAATTTTGAGAACTTTAAAGAAGATCACATTTGCATATAGGCATATATATATTTTGTATAAATCTTAGTACTTATATATGATATATGCTATGTATATTTGCATTAGATTTTGAAGGCTAACCGTATCATGTGCATGGATTATAATCTAATTATGGCTACGTGTTTGGTTTATTTGGGGTGTGTAAGCCCAAGTTTTGTAATATGTTACATGTCCTACTTGTTTATAACGATTGTATAAAGCATGAACCCAATTAGTTAGGTACTCGAAAGTGGATAATATTTATTATCATTACTTACTTGCAAATAAAAAAAAATACAATAAATAAATGATATATATATATATCATGAAATTTATGTGCATATGGTAAATGGAAAAAGGGGTCGCTATAAGTTTGGTATCAGTGCCTAGGTTTGTGGTTCTAGAACTTTAGCTGTAAAGTACTTGTATACTTGTTCATTTCGGAGACAAAAGTTATGTGGATTATTTGTTCACTTGCATGGTTCACAATATTTTATCACATGTAAAGTGCACGTGCATCATACACATGTCCATAATGCAATGTGATCTTCCCTTTTGAAGGATAATTATGGCCTCTTCTGTTGACCGACCTATGGAAGCTACTCGTGAAGGTTCTGGTGCCTTGGTTTCCCAACCTAATGCACTTGAAGAGGTTGGAGAACCATTGTCAGATCATTATATTCCCCACACTAGTGGGTCTGAAGTGGGAAACCAACAGGGTGCCAGAGATGGTTCACGTCCTCACTTGAGTCGGGGTATTCATACTATAAATCCTCCTTTTCAACAAATGACTGAATTCTTCCACCACATGGCGGAAGCGATCCATGATCCTAATGTGCTTAACTTTGAGAAAATGAGGAAAATGGGTGGAGTGGAATTTGAAGGCACCGTTGATCCCACGGATGCTGAACAATGGCTGGAGCGTATGGAAAGGGTATTCGAGCAGTTAGAGTGTTCAGATGCTGCTAAATTCAAATATGCTATTTCACTCCTACAAAAGGATGCTTATGATTGGTGGGTAAGTGTTCCGAATGCCAAGGTAAAACCTCCTGTTCTTACTTGGGATGATTTTCTTAGGGAATTTCGCATGAAGTATGTCCCACCTGCTTATTGTGATGCAAAGAGAAAAGAGTTTTTGAATTTAAGGCAACGAGGCATGTTTATTGCTGAGTATCAACAGAAGTTTCTACGGCTCTCTCGTTATGCTGGAGGTATTATTAAAGAAGAAAAAGACAAGTGTCGAAAATTTGAAGATGGTTTAAATGATTCCATTAGGAAGAATGTGGCGATCTTGCAACATGAGAACTTTTGTAAGTTGGTGTCTGCTGCTTTTACTTGGGAATGACTTGATAAAGAAGAAGCTAGTCGAAATGAAAACAAATTCCGAAAGCCGAGATCAGATTTTGGAGGTCCATCCAAAAGGGGAAGGTTTGATTATCCTAAAGCTGGTAGTGTTAACAGGCCACTTCAGCAAAAGCAAAGCAGATCAGAATTTTCTACAGCTAGCACTCCAAATTATAGCCAAAGCAGGTCTCATGTCCCCACTTGTCCACAATGTGGAAAAAATCATTATGGTACTTGCAGGAAAGCTTCGGGTGCATGTTTCAATTGTGGGAGCTTTGATCATAAAGTAAAGGATTGTACTAATCCTAATAATGCTCTTTCCTTGAGGACTGAAGGCACAGTTCATAAGCCTTCTATTAATCCTCCTCGAACTAATGAAGGTTCAAGACTTAAAAATACACAAGCAACAGGTGCAAGTGGAGCGAATAAAGCTAGTGGACCACGGGCTACTGCACATACTTATGCTATGAAGCAGAGGGAGGATCAGGATGGACAAGACGTGGTTGTCGGTAAATTTCACTTATTTGGCTTATGTGTGTTTACATTATTTGATCCCGGTTCTACACATTCTTATCTTTGTTCATCACTTGCTCTTCCTGAAAATGTGAAATCTGTGAGACTTGATTTTGATGTGTTGGTTGAAAGTTCTTTGGGTTATCAAGTTGTGTGTAATCGAGTTTATCAAGATTGCCCATTCATGATTCAAAATCTAGTCTTCCCTGTTGATTTAATTGAAATGCCCTTCAAGGATTTTGATGTTATTATCGGGATGGATTGGCTTTATAAATATCATGCAGTTGTAGATTGTAGGTCTAAGCAGGTGACTTTTAAAGATCCTACATTTTCACACATTATTGTACAAGGTGAAAGATCATTGACAGCTAGTATTATCTCGGCGGCCTTGGCAAGAAAGTTGATGCGTCAGGGTTGTGAGGCATACCTTGCTCACATAATTGATTCACGGGTAGAGAGTCCTGGTATCAAAGACATCCCTACTGTGCGTGATTTCCCAGAAGTCTTCCCAGAAAATCTTCCTAGATTGCCCCCGGAAAGAGAGGTTGAATTTCCTATCGAGCTTATTCCTGGATCTGCCCCTATTTCTATTACTCCTTATAGAATGGCTCCGGCAGAATTAAGAGAATTGAAATCTCAATTGCAAGAACTTCTTGAGAAAGGTTTTATTCGACCTAGTGTTTCTCCTTGGGGAGCCCCGGTGTTATTCGTAAAGAAGAAAGATGGCACTCTCAGGCTTTGTATTGACTACAGACAATTGAATAGAATCACAATCAAGAATAAATATCCACTTCCAAGGATCGATGATTTATTTGAACAACTGAAGGGCGCTAAAGTATTCTCGAAGATTGATTTAAGGTCTGGATATCACCAGCTACGTGTTAGAGAGAAGGATATTCCTAAAACTGCTTTTAGAACTCCGTATGGTCATTATGAATTTTTGGTGATGCCATTCGGGTTGACAAATTCCCCTGCGGTATTCATGGATCTAATGAATCGAGTATTCAAGCCCTATCTTGATCAGTTTGTGGTTGTTTTTATAGATGATATTTTAATATTTTCCAGAAGTAGTGAAGATCACGATAAACACCTTCGGATTATTTTGCAAATTTTGAAGGAGAAAGAACTTTATGCTAAACTTTCCAAGTGTGAATTTTGGCTTGATGAAGTGAAGTTTTTGGGACATGTTGTATCGGCCGAAGGTGTCAAGGTGGATCCTAGTAAGATATAAGCAGTTGTTGAGTGGAGACCTCCCAAAAGTCAAATCGAAGTAAGAAGTTTCTTGGGCTTAGCAGGATATTACAGAAGATTTGTGAAAGGCTTTTCTATTATTGCCTCTCCATTGACTAAGCTATTGCAGAAGGAAGTGAAATTTACTTGGAATGACAAATGCCAAGAAAGCTTTGAAACTCTCAAATCCTTGCTGACTCAGGCACCTATACTTACTTTACCTACTGAAGGGAAAGAGTATGTAGTGTATAGCGATGCTTCTCACAATGGTCTCGGATGTGTTTTGATGCAAGATGGGAAGGTTATTTCTTATGCTTCTCAGAAATTAAAACCACATGAATTGAATTATCCTACTCATGATCTTGAGCTTGCTGCAGTAGTGTTTGCTTTAAAAATATGGCGGCATTATTTGTATGGAGAGAAATGTCATATATTCACTGATCACAAGAGCTTAAAGTACTTGAATACTCAGAAGGAGCTGAACCTCCGACAGCGTAGATGGCTTGAACTCATTAAGGATTATGACTGCACAATTGATTATCATCCAGGTAAAGCTAATATGGTTGCAGATGCCTTAAGTAGAAAATCCTTTGCAAGTATTTCTCTGAGGCCTTTGCCCTTGCTTCTTGAGTTGAGAGCCATGAATGTTGGTTTGACATTTGATTCAAAGGGTTCAGTTGTCGCTAATTTGCAAGTAAAGCCAATATTAGTTGAACAGGTGAAAGAAGCACAAAAGTTGGATGAGAAACTTGCCAAAGTGACCCAAGAAGTTCAAAACGGGGAAAAACTTGATTTTACACTATCAAAGGATGGTGTCTTATTTTATCAAGATAGACTTTGTGTCCCAAATGATGACAATTTGAAGAAAGAGATACTAAATGAAGCACATACCTCATCATATGCAATGCATCCTGGGAGTACAAAGATGTACTAAACCATCAAAGCAAATTATTGGTGGAACGGTATGAAGAAAGACATTGCGGAGTTCGTTTCTAAATGTTTGGTTTGTCAACAAATAAAGGCAGAACATCAGGTTCCAGTTGGGTTGCTACAGCCCTTGCCGATACCGGAATGGAAATGGGAGAGAATAACTATGGACTTTATTTCTGGACTTCCTCGCACCCAAAGAAATCATGATGCAATATGGGTGATTGTGGATAGGCTGACCAAGAGTGCACACTTATTAGCAATCAGGATGGATTACTCCCTTGAGCGGTTAGCCGAATTATACATTAATGAGATTGTAAGACTACATGGGATCCCTATGTCTATTGTATCTAATCGAGACCCACGATTTACATCTAGATTTTGGGGAAGCTTGCAGGAAGCGCTGGGTACTAAGTTGAAATTTAGCACTTCGTTCCATCCTCAGACAGACGGTCAGTCAGAAAGGGTGATACAAGTTTTGGAGGACATGCTTCGAGCTTGCATTATAGAGTTCGAGGGTAGTTGGGACAAATATGTGGCTTTGGTAGAATTTGCTTATAATAATAGTTACCAATCGAGTATTGGAATGCCTCCTTATAAAGCTTTGTACGGAAGAAAGTGTTGGACCCCTCTTTATTGGAGTGAAGTTGGTGACAGGAAACTTATTGGTCCTGAGTTGGTGCAACAAACAGAAGACAAGGTAAAAATTATCAAGGATCATCTAAAGATTGCTTCGGATAGACAAAAGTCGTATGCTGATCTTAAAAGACGTGACATTGAATATCAAGTGGGAGATAAAGTATTTTTAAAAGTGTCTCCATGGAAAAAGATTATGAGATTTGGCAGAAAAGGAAAGCTTAGTCCTCGATTTATTGGACCATATGAAATACTTGAAAGGGTTGCATATAAATTGGCTTTGCCACCTGAGTTAGACAAGATACATAATGTCTTCCATGTTTCTATGCTCAGAAGATACCGTTCTGATCCATCTCATGTTCTTCCAGTAGAATCTATTGTGGTTAATCCTGACTTGACGTATGATGAAGAACCTATTTTGATTCAAGCTCGGGAAGTGAAGCAACTTAGAAATAAGAAAATCCCCTTAGTAAAGGTACTTTGGAGGAACCATTCGGGAAAAGAAGCTACCTAGGAGAGAGAAGAAGACATGAGGACCCAATATCCGCACTTGTTTCGGGACTAAGGTAAGGTAAATTTCGAGACGAAATTTCTTTAAGGGGGAGAGAGTTGTAACACCCCTAAATGTTAATAAGAATGTGTATATTGATTTACCTTTGTTAAACTATTTCAATTTGGTTTACTCTCATTTTGGGAAACTTTAAAGTTGTGAAAATTGCTAACTTGCTTAGCATAAATTGTTATCGTAAGTTAAGGGTTTGTATTGGGGTATCTAGAAAATATTCTATCCTAATTATAAGTAATTAAATGGTGTTGAGGCACATACATATAAAAAAATGTAAATATGCATTTTTGGGCAGCACAAATGGGATATATATGAAGCATGGTTGGCAGCACCTTGGCCAGCCAAGTGTCCCAAGTGATAAGCATAACTTGTGTGGCTATATATTGACATTTCTCTAGTGAATTTCGGTCCATTCAAAGCCACAAAAACTTTAGAACTTTAATTAACCCTTTCTTCATCAAAATCACAAGAAAAACCTTGGTCTTTTGGCGGAAATTCAAGAGATAAACTACCTTGTTGGTAAGTGCTGAAAATCTGTTCCTAAACTAGGCAGTGGTTGGTAAATTGTGTATATCTTGTGATCTGGAAATCCTTTTTGGGTGAATAAATATGTTTTGGAAAGCTGATTCATATATCTACAACTCTTATGTTTATTTAAAAGTCTGATTTAGCTGTTATGGATGTGAAAACTGGGACGCAACACAGGACAAGTTCTGTCCAGATTTCTCTGTTGTTGTAGCTGAATAGGTTGTTTTACGTTTAGAATATCTCAGTATCTAGAACTCCATTTTGGGTGCATAAATATGTTTTGGAAGGCTGATTCATATATCTACAACTCTTATGTTTATTTGAAAGTCTGATTTAGCTGTTATAGATGTGAAAAATGGGACGCAACACAGGGAAAGTGTTGTCCAGATTCCGGGTTTAGAATTCCGGTAGGAACCACTGTTAGTGTATTAATGATATATTTTAATAAAAAATGTATTTTTCAGTGATTCTTATTGCGTTGCAATCTTAAGAGATGTATCTACAACTTTAATGAAGGTTACAAAATCTATTTTTGCTTATTTCCTGTTCAAATTTAAGTTGCAACATGGGGTACTAAATTGTCCAGAATCACTGTTTTGAAAACAGAATTGTGTCTGTGTGGTAATCCTATTTTATTTTGATATTATTGAGATATTAGGAATTAAGGAAGTTATTTAATTGCATTTTTAAGGTTGTATAGACTTGTGAACAAGTTGAGGACCTTGATACGTTGGTTGGCCTCCGGTTTGCTTGCAAAGTTTGTTGAACTATTGCTACACTAAAGTATTGAGGTTTGTGTATAAACTTGTACTTGAACTCTTGTGATGGCTGGTATAAATGAAATTTGATCTTGATACCTCAGCTACCTCTTGTTACTTTGCATTGTCATGTTGGTATGATGCTTGTGCAACTCGCCCACTTGTACGGATTGTTTGATCACTTGGCACTCTTGTTGGGACTATGTCCTTCTTGTGGCTGCGGCTTTGTCACTATTGGCAGGCCTCTTGATTCAGATCATTTGCCATCTTGACTCTGGATTTGTAGTTCGTCTTAGGAATGGAAGTTATCCATTTTAAGTACGAACTAGAAAGCCATTTTTAATATGGTTCTTGGTCTTCTTGATACAGGGCTTCGGTCCTTCTTGATACAGGGCTTCGGTCCTTCTTGATACAGGGCAGCGACCCTTCTTGATACTTGCTTGTGCCGAGTGTGACGACATGAAGTATATATTGGGCGAGCCTTGCTATTGAAATTCTTGGAAAAGGGTGCTATGAGCTTCTTGACATTGTATCTTTGAATATCGAATTTGATACTTGTTATCTATTGTTACTTGATTTATTTATTATATTTCAAGTATGATGCTCATTGACTTGGAAAAGGTGGCTTGATGAATATTGAGGATTTCGACCCTATAGTTTTTACACCACTAAGCTTTATGCTTAGCGATAGTTGTTTCTATCGTAGGGGCTGATCGAGAGGAGTGATGAAGATGGCCATGGGCGATGGAAATTTTGAGAACTTTAAAGAAGATCACATTTGCATATACGCATATATATATTTTGTATAAATCTTGGTACTTATATATGATATATGCTATGTATATTTGCATTAGATTTTGAAGGCTAACCGTATCATGTGCATGGATTGTAATCTAATTATGGCTACGTGTTTGGTTTATTTGGGGTGTGTAAGCCCAAGTTTTGTAATATGTTACATGTCCTACTTGTTTATAACGATTGTATAAAGCATGAACCCAATTAGTTGGGTACTCGAAAGTGGATAATATTTATTATCATTACTTACTTGCAAATAATAAAAAAAAATACAATAAATAAATGATATATATATATATCATGAAATTTATGTGCATACGATAAATGGAAAAAGGGGTCGCTACATGCATGGCTATATTATGTTGCATCACATCTAGTTTGGTAGTTATGGCGGTGGCTTGATCTACTTCTAAGATTCCCGCGGCCCTTTGGGTTGTTGTTCTAGGCATTTCCCCCTCATACCCTGGGTTTCCTTCTGAGAGTCTATCGATTAAGTTGAATAACTCTTCACAGGTTTTTGCTAGGGCTTGTCCACCTGCTGCACTATTAAGAAGTACATGTGCATCATAATCTAAACCCTCAAAAAATGTGTGAGCAAGTACCTCATTAGTTTACATGTGGTGCGGGCAGGCATTCAACATTTGTTTAAAATGACCCCATGCTTGGTATATTTCCTCCCCTTGATTTTACTTAAAGCTTAATATATCACTCCTCCACCGTGCGATTTTCTTGGATGGAAAGAATGTACTCAAGAACTTCTTTGCTAGATAATTCGAGGTAGTGATTGAGTTTGGTGGCTTAGAATCTAACCAATGCCTGGCGGCTCCTAACAATGAGTATGGGAACAACGTCAGCCTCACATAGTCTGAAGAGATTCCATTTGGGATGTATGTATCACTAATTTCTATAAAGTTCCTATGGTGGATTTGGTGATCCTCGTGGGGGAGACTGGTGAATTGCCCACTAGCATTGATGAGTTGTACCATGCCCTGTTTTAGTTCAAATCTAACCCCCAGTGGAGGATTCCTAATGCTAGACGCCACATTGGCTGTGAGTGGGACTACCACATCACAGACTGGTCTAGTTGGTACCAGAGTGGGTACCTTTTGGTTATTCAAGGTCTCTTGGTTGTTCATGTTGTCATGGTTATTATCCTCATTGTCTCCACGAAAACCTAACCCTAATTCTTCTTGGCACTCTCGATTCATTTTTCTGCGTTGGCGTAAGGCTCTTTCGGGTTTGTTATCTGGTTCAACAAGTTCTCCTTTCCAAGCTAGACTTGATAGTCAAATGCCTGCAATGAATAAGCTAAGATCAAGTTATTAACACCTAAGTATTCTAATTGTAGACTTAAGAAAATAAATCAATTTCTAAGTCCCCGGCAGCGGTGCCACAAACTTGTTGCTCCCAATATATACACAAGTGTATGTGGTCGCTCAAGTAATATAGATTCTTAAAGAAATGAGTTATCGTTCCCAAGTGACTTATGATCAACTTATATTAGACACTTAACTCACAAATAAAATAAAAGTAACCATTTTCAGAAATGGTGATGATTGTTAACTACTAATAATTATGCAATAAATAAAAGTAACTAATTGTGAACAACTTTAAGATGATGTATCAATCAAGTAAAAGACAATTACAAGGCTGTAGCATGTAATGAATCTCATGTATCATATATTCGGCTTAGAACTAATTTTAGTCGTCAAGTTACTGGTTTACAGGGTTAATTGTATGAGTTGGGTATCAAACCTCTAGTTGCCTACTCCAGTTAGTAGTCTAACTACAATGTTAAGCGGGTATAAACCTGCCTAACTGGTGAGCATTTATATTTCATCCTGTTTCATAACTAATGAAGTTGTTTGTTTGAGAGTTCCTCCTGAGCACAAATCACCTCAACCAAATGGGTCGATCGAACTCTCTATATTCTCTGGTCTATCTAACCTCTCCTCTCTTGATTTTAAGATTATACAATATATTTATCTTATGGTGATCAAACACAAAATAGTCAAACAAGAATATAGAAGTAACTTATAATGACAACCAAGAATTAATTCAAAAATCATTTAAGTAATTAACAATCGATTCCTAGCTACCGCACCAAAACTAAGGCGTTTAGCCACTCATCGTATTAGAAAACCACAAAATACAAGTTTCCATGTGATTTCCGAAAAATAGAAAAGTTGGAAGATTGAAACCTATTACAAACAATGAAACTTGCTCTTGCACACCAATAAAAAGTCAAACTCTCACAATGGAACCCTAAGGGGCTATTTATAATAGTAGGAGAATTGGAGTCAAAATCTACTTCAACCAGGAATGCCTTTTTAATACAACTTAAGCAACAAAAAGTAGTATTTCCTTGGGGTGTCGTGCCAGCCATCGCGCCTTGCACTTGGCGATAAAATTTCCACCTTGGCGCGTCGTGCCTGGTTAGAGCGCTAGGAAAGGACCTCTGAAGTGTGGCCCTTGGCGCGTCACGCGTAGAAGTATGCCAAGAATTCCTTTCTAAAGTTCCACCACTGGCGCGCTGCACCAACAAGTGCGCCAACCACTGGTGGTTCTTGCCTTAGCAATTTTTGTTCTTCTCTTTGCTTCCTCTTTTCCTAATCAACTCCAAATCCCTCAAAAATTCCTAAAACAACTAATCATATGTTTTAGTGCACAATCATCACAAGTTTAACAAAATCAAGTTAATAGTCTTAGATAATTCTTCAATTTAATCCAAATATGGACAAATATTGACAACTTAGGCATATAAATACGCCTAAGATCACCACCCCACACTTAAAACTTTGTTTGTCCTCAAACAATTTTTAGACTATCAACTCTTTTTCATATCTCTTGGACTTATCAACCCACCTTAAAATCAACCAAACATTTTTAATCATGATCGTGTAGTTCACAATGGATGCAACATATCAAAACATTTACACCAAGTTACAGCATATGTGCTCAAAGAATGACTCTTTTACTAATTTTCCAGGCTAATGCAAACTCATATAAACATACCAATTAGATAATCCGAACATACGCCATGAATTCCTTCCCTTATTTGTGTTTACTAAAGCCTTTCACTCAAGCAATCACAATAACAACAAGGCCTATTTTTCAAACAATAAACTCACTCTCACAAATGAAGTTCTTACTTCTCTCTACATGTCATAAGCTTGCCCATAGTGTATTCTCACTTTCACATTGTATTTCTCAAGGAATCAAGAGGACTTGTATTTGGTTGTAATGTTGGCATAAGGTAAGGGAGGCCAAAAGAGGTGCTCTGAAGTTTAATGCCAGGTTCGACGCGCTAGCTAGTGCTCCTGGCTACAGTGATTAGAGTGATGGAAGGGTGACACGCATCTGAGCATGCATGAAGAGGTGCTCTGAAGTTTACCTCCTGGCGCGATACGTCGCTCAGCGCACCTAAGCAAGTTCTTTGAAATTACGGGCCAAGCGCGGTGGCCAACCAGTGCATCCGACTCCAATTTTTTTTTTTTTTTTTTCTTTTACATGTTGTTGCATTAGCCACCCTCACTCTAGATTTTAAGGTCCAAGTGAGGTACACAATATCCTTGATAGGACCAGGGCCAATGTTTATAACATATTTCTGAAATAGCCACCCTCAATTGAGTTGAGGTGTATATTGTCTCTAAGGACCAGGGTGAAAACAAAGTTTTTACTTATTCTTTTATTTTCCACACAATTTAGCATTTCACCCTTTCTCATATCAACCAACATTTTCAACCCTTCTTCCTAACATAGTGCATTAAGAATTTTATCAGGATCAAAAGATTTTGGTTTCAAAAAAAAGGATTTCGGCTTATCATGTGGCTTATCAACAAACAAGGCTAAAGGCTCAATGGGGCTTCACTAGGGATAATTTCAACGGTAG
The DNA here is from genome assembly GCA_037074985.1 of Solanum bulbocastanum. Classification (NCBI taxonomy): domain Eukaryota; kingdom Viridiplantae; phylum Streptophyta; class Magnoliopsida; order Solanales; family Solanaceae; genus Solanum; species Solanum bulbocastanum. The sequence goes on from CM073599.1 coordinate 16,379,741, forward strand.
GCATACAAGTAGAGTCAAGAATTGACTTTTTGAAAGAAACGCCTCAATCACCTTCCCTAAATCATACAAGCTACTAATTCAACACACACAAGGCATGTTCTAGATATCAATTGAAGAAAAAACTAACAATAACTCCCCACACATGGCATCACGACACATATAAGGATATATCAACTAGCATGCTCATACAACTTGCATTACGGTATTACTACACAATTAAGCCCATTATTTCTTTTATTTAGAGTCACCACTAAGAACAAATGCTTGTTTCAAGGTTAACATTCTATTGCACTTTTCTAATTATGACTACCCATGACGCCTGACTAACCTTTTCGGACATAGTTTCAAAAGACCAAGGTTGGTTTCTCAATCCTACTCATTTATGTGACTAATTTTCCCTTAAGATGGTTGTCATCTATCAATCATTGGGAACTGTCACTCCTATGTGACTCTAAGACTCAATAAAGCAGCAAAACTAGTCCTAGTCGGTTCAAAGGGACTATCCTTAGTAAAACTACTGAAAACAAACACTGAGGAACCCAAAATAAAAAAATAAAAAAAAAAACTAAACTAACTTAAAACTAACTCTAGACTCGATAAAGCAGTAAACAACTATCTACAAAAGAGATATATTACCCACCCCACATTTAAAAGTAAGCAATGTCCTCAGTGCACAATTAAAACAAAGTACAGAGATAGGAATACTCCCTTAGGCCTCTAAGCCTCTTCGTCATCACGACCTTCATCAAAAACCATCAATGCATTTGCTCCCTCATCCACAACAGCTGAAACCTCATCATCCTCATCAGCAATAGCGTCATCATCATCTAAAGGTCCAAGAAAAGCGGGACCAGTCCTGCACAGAAAAGTTGCACTCTTGATCAACGGGTAGCGATCTGCCAAGGTCTCCATCTCCTTATCAGTGACCGGACGTCCTCCTATTAGCAGCTATAATTCCACCATGCCAAACATCCTAGCCATATCACTGTCATCTCGGGCATGCCTCTCTTGGGATGATGTCTAGGTCCATAAGACATGTCCAGTGCCATTTTCCTAGTAACATCAACTATCTTTCTCGTCAAATTGGGGTGGAAAGAAACAATCAGGTCCACTGCTTTTTCTTCAATACCCTCAGTCCTCAGAAAATAGGTTATCAAACCCCTATAACAAAACCGCCACCTCAAATTATTTCTAAACTTCATAATATTTTGCCTCAGAATTTCCCCAACATTAATGGGCATCCCCTTCATCAACATATAGACCAGAACCACCCTATCCTGCGTCACCTCTGTTAGATGTTTAGTGGACATCAACACACTACAAACTATTTTCAACAATATCTAGGCTACCTGATTAAAATTAGCAAAATGGAGGGCAGAATGCCTCCTAGTATTCTTACTTCACTCCTACCTTCCAGTCGACTCCACCCCACACAATGTATGTTGGATATCCCTATAAGGAGGTTTATCCTTCAATATATTTAAATCATCAGCGTCACAATTTGGGGTACCTAAGAACTCATTTAGTATTCTAGCAGTGAATTTCACATCCTGCCTCCTAACTGACATAGTTTTATACTTTGTTTTAGTAAGCCAGTTGGCATGGAACTCCGTAACCAATGTCAAGTTGCAATCCCTTGGATTTTGAAAGATAAACCTCATACCCAGAGTAATCACAGTATTGTAAATCACAATAAATTGCAATTGTAAGCATACCTCATTCAAATATTCATCTCCTATATACTTAGCTTCCTTTTGGCATACGAACCACTCCCATCCATATCTCTGCACAACTATTTTTTCATAGGTTCCTGGCCACTAGATGACCCCGATGTTTCTCCCTTTCGACTATGCTTGGAACTTGCTCGTTCGACAACATTCTTGGCTTTTGGTGCCATTAGTACCTAGTAGAAGAAGAAAAAAAAGAAACAAAGAAAAATTGGAAAAGTGGGGGGTGGTCGGGTGGGGTAGTGGGGTTGGGAGAAGAAGAGGAAAAAAATTTTTAGTTTAGAGAGAGAGAGTGGTGATAAAGAGTTCGAAGTGTGAGATAATGTGGGGAAGAGTGGATATGTTTTTCTTTTTTGATTTTTTACATGCCTTTACACTAGCCATCATCACTCTAGATTTTAAGGTCCGAATGAGGTACACAATATCCTTGGTGGGACCAAGGCCAATGTTGAGAACATATTTTTGAAATAGCCACCCTTAATTGAGTTGAGGTGCACATTGTCTCTAAGGACCAAGGCCAAAACAAAGTTTTTACTTATTCTTTTCTTTTCCACACAATTTAGCATTTAACAAAGGGCAAAAAAGGGTAAATATTCATGAAGTGCATTGTAAGAGGAAAGAAAAGCTAAGTAGGAGGTTGTTGGAAAAATAATGGCATGAACATTAGGGAGGTGTAGTCAATAAAATGATTCCTAAATATTATCTCCCTTACCTTAAGCTGGCATTACAACCAAATAGAAGTCCTCTTGATTCCTTGAGAAATACAATGTGAAATTGAGAATACACTATGGGCAAGCATATGTATTGTTGAGAGAAGTAAGAACTTCATTTGTGAGAGTAAGTTTATTGTTTGAAAAATAGGCCTTATTGTTATTGTGATTTCTTGAGTGAAAGAATTTACTAAACACAAATAAGGGAGGGCATTCATGGCATATGTTTAGATTATCTAATTGGTATGTTTATATGAGTTTGCATTAGCCCCAAAAAATAGTAAAGGAATCATTGTTTGAGCACATGTGCTGTAACTTGGTGTAAATGTTTTGATATGTTGCATCTATTGTGAACTACAAGATCATGATTAAAAATGTTTGGTTGATTTTAAGGTGGGTTGATAAGTCCAAGGGATATGAAAAAGAATTGATAATCTAAAGATTGTTTGAGGACAAACAAAGTTTTAAGTGTGGGTTGGTGATCTTAGGCATATTTATATGCCTAAGTTGTCAATATTTGCCCATGATTGGATTCAATTGAAGAATGATCTAAGACTATTAACTTGATTTTGTTAAACTTGTAGTGATTGTGCACTAAAACATATGAGTAGTTGTTTTAGGAATTTTTGAGGGATTTGGAGTTGATTTGGAGAAGAGGAAGCAAACAAAAGAAGAAAAACTACTAAGGCAACAACAACCAGTGGCTGGCGCACTGGTTTGCGCGGTGCGCCACTGGTGGAACTTAAGAAAGGAATTCTTGGTGTACTGCTAGGCGCGATGTGCCAAGGGCCACACTTCAGAGGTCCTTTCCTGTATCATAAATAACAGAAGAATTATAATAGGGGTTCGGGGGAAGGGAATAAGATTTAGGAAAACTATTGCAATGAATATACGGACGACCATATTTATGACATATAAGACACTCGATATCCAAGTGGTGTCTGCTACAAAAATTACAAAGATTTTTATAAGAATACTAATCACCCAACCACAATTAATCCCAATCATCCATATCAATAAGAGTACCTACTTATTCAAAGAAAAAAAAAATTAGATGTTTAGGAAAAAAAACTAACTAAAAAAACAAAAAAATAAAATTTAAATAAATAAAAAGAAAAACTATAACCTAAAAAAATAGTTAATTTCTTAGTCCCCCGGTAGTGGCTGATGAGTCCACAATTTGGACTCATTTAGGGCTTTATTTTAATAGATTTAGTATCCTCAAATGCATATTTTGTACCAATAATTGATGTAAATCCTTTATTTTCAGGTATTTGGATTGAGGAACAAAGCATGGACACTGAGCAAAAAGGAACAAGGTAGTTGAAAGTATGAAGAAAAGAAGGCTTGAGGATCGCCTAAAACCATTGGGCGAGTCGCCAAATAGCTATGGTCTCGCCAATTGTTCCAGTATGCCAAGCCCTGAAGGAGAAAATCAATTCGGTGATAGAAAAGAGCAGTCAACAAGTCACCGAATAGTTTCGTGATGCAGTGCTATATCTCCCAAAATTACAAAACTTGAAGTTGCTGAAGGCCAAAGTAAAAAGGTAATGGAACTGACCAAAGGGTGGATCACTGAGTGGATCGGCAATCCCGACTTATTGCGCTGAATGGTCCTTCGCAACACATTTTTTGGCGACTATAAATACATGTTAGTATTTTTAGTTTAGTATCTAGCATTGAGAATAATTAGACTTTTATGTAGTTTTCATTATTGTTCAGTTTTCAAGTTAGAAAGCTTAGAACTAAGTTTTGAGACAATATTTCTTTAGGTTTAAAGATTTGAAGATTTCCATTTCTGAGAAATTGGAAGTGGGTGTTGAATATTCTTTATCTTAGACCATTGTAAAGACGAAATTAATTGTACCCTGTTGATGGAAACACAATTTTGTAACGATTTCTACCTTTTTATGATGTCTAGCTCAAACCCCAATTCTCGGGGTGTGATTATGTGATTTTGGGTTTATTTAGCTGCTGGGTATTGTTAATTGATAGTGTAAATGTTGTTTAAAAGTGATTTCATTCCGTAATTATGGCTTAATCTAAAGGGCTATAGTTGGAAATGCAACTCTACCTTTGTGTTTTTGGCTTGCTCGAGAGAGAGGTTTTAAAACCAAGATTACTGATTTGATTGTCTGTGTGTATTGGGCTGTCATGGGTTTAGCTCGAGAGAGTGAATCATAAACCCTTTTCCACACATTAAGCTCGAGAGAGAGATTGCACTTAAACATAGGCTATTCTTAATTGTTGCTTATAGGTATTCGAGAGAAACCAATTAGATTTGGGATAAATTGTTCGAGAGAAAGTTTATTCCCACTAAAGTGTAGGTTAATCACTGATTTACATTAATTTACTATCAATTGCAATTACCCAATTGTCTACCTTAGCTCATAATCCGATCGTATCCCAATAATCCATCTCCTTACTTGTTCCTTAGTGTTATTTGTTGTTGTAGCTGATTGAAATTAAAACCACCCATGTTATTTGACACTTGTGTTACCGTTAATTTGAAATATGCTTTCATTCGTAAATGTTTTTAGCTATGATTGACTTGAACATATTCATGCTTTTCTACTGATTCTCAAATATGTACGACTCCTTGTGGGATTCGACCCCAACTCACTTTGTTGGGTTATATTACTGACTAACGATTGATAGCACTTAGTATTGGATGAAGTGTCCTGATACGTGAAATCAAATAGGCACCGCTGTCGGGGAGTGGTTTTACTTAAGAATCTTTAGTTAAGTTGAATTTTGTTCTGGTTAGTTATAGTTGAACTTACTTAATTTTTAGTTTTAGTTTGTGTGTTGTTGCTTGAGCAGAGAATTAGAGCATATTTCGTAGTACTAGTGACCCAATGGATCACCCTCCTTTGAGATTGATGATTTTTAGGGATAACATCCTAAATTTCAAGCAATTGGAGGGTGAAGGCATTTATGAGTTATGGAAAAGGTTTAAAATCCTATTGCAGCAGTGCCCAACTCATGAAATTCTTGATAAATTACTTCTGGAATGCTTCTACCAGGGTCTTGGCCCCAAAAATAGAATAATGGCTGACCAACCTCTTCGGGCTGCTTGATGTGACCTTCCTACGAGACCGCAGCCCAACTCCTTGATTGTGTGGCCAAAACCAACAAGGAAAAGATGGAGAAAGATAAGGACTAAGACTTGGCCACTTTGTTGGGTCAGCTGGATGTCTTGGCCCAAAAGGTCAAGGACTTGGAGGTATTGTGCATAAAGAAGGACAAGTACATCACCCCTCAGGAGCGTTGAAAGATGAAGAAGCAAGAGGGCGGCCAAATTAAAGAGGTCCTCTTACTCATTCTACACAAAGTCGAAGAACATGATAGAGTGTTGGAGGAGATAACAGAGAATGCCATGATGCTGAACCAGATGACGACCTCTCATTCCATGCTCATTTAGCTACTGGGGTCCCAAATGGACCAGGTGCTGTCTTCTCTCTACCCAGAGCCAAAAGAGGGGTGACCTTATGAAATTGAGGCAAACCCCACTAATGGAACATAAATGGGGAGTTGCGTCATGCTACAACGTCAACTAAGGCACTTTTTGGGAGGCAACCCAAGTGTTTATCAGTTTCTTTCTGTTTTAGAAATAATGGTGTGTTGATTGTGCAGGTCAAAGTGTGGAAAGTGTAGGTTGGCGAGCCAAAGGTCAAGTTGGCGCATCGCCGAAGAGGTCGGCTTGCTCGACTTGAACCATAGTTTGAGCTATGACAATTTGAAATTAGGTTCTGTAAAACTCGGCCAGCCCAGGAGTTAATTGGCGTGGAGATCCCGATTTTGTACGTCGTTTGGACGCCGACAATAACTAGAGGTCTTGTAAAAATCGGCGAGGTAAGTGACCACTTGGTGTGTCACCGAGTAGCTTGGCGAGCACGACTAACGTCGCCGAATGGGGGAGAACTTGACGGTTTTTAAAAAGGCCAAAGGTTTAAACTTCCAACTCTTTCACTTTCCCTCACTTTTAGTCTTCCCAAACTCACACCTATACTTTTGTTTCTATATTTCTTGAATTTTTAGAGTGTTTTTGTGTGTTCGGAGTAGATTACTTTGCCACCTAGCATTTCAATCTTCTTTAATCAGCATATAAGGCTATTTTTTTGAACCCCAAGTTTATTTTTATCAAAGTTGTACTCATTTGCAATGATCTTTTCTTAGTGATGTGTGCTGGGCCTCTCTAATCTTAATTGTGTATATGTGTACCTATTTTAATTTGATAATTTTGCCCGTAATGCCTTTATTGTTGAATTCCTATAATTTTGTGCCTTAAATTGGTTAGAATTTGTGGGGTTGTGCTAGGATGTTGTTGGGTCTAGTTGGGTGAAGTCTAGGTAACCTTCAGCAGTGTCAAATGACGTAATTTGCCCAATGATAGAGCAGGTGATGTCATTCTTAAGGGCAGAAGTTGTCAAATGACCAAATTTGGCAAAACCAGGAGAAGTCTGAGTATCCCGGGGTAATGGGTGTATTGGGTTTGAGCTTAATTTGATAAGTGCATGCTTTGGCTTTGTTTTTGGGGGTTGCGAGGTTGAATTTGAGAAGTTGGGTTGAAAGTAGGCACGTTGGGTCATTTCGCGAGCTGGGTCGAGGTCGCTGGACTATTCGACAATTCGCCAAAGTTCCTCATCTTGCCTTTAATTTCATGCTAAATGAGTAATTTGATTCTGTAACTTTTCGCAAGGAGCCTGAAGTCGCCGAAAGCACTTGGCGACTCACCGAAAGTCCTTTTTGATTGCCCTTTGTCTGTGCCCCTGAACCCTTTTTGCACTATAGTTTTCGATGGGCTAATCCTTGCTCATCGAATGCTGTCAATGATTTACCGAATGGCCTTTCCATTGTTGACATGTCAATTGTTTTCTAAGTTTTTTTAGCCAATCCTTTAGGAGAGCCCGATATAGCTCGTCAAAGAGATTTGGCGACTCGCCGACCGATTCGGCGAGTCTGTCTGCAACTGTTTGTTTATAATTTTTCTTGAAGTATTTCTAACTTTTGCTCGATGTTTTTACAGACATGGTAAGGACCATCATTGACATGCCAGCCCGAAAAAGAGCACAAGGTATCACAATCAATGAAGGGGGGTCAAATCCTCCCAAGAAGCAAAGGCAAGAGCTTCCATAAGGAGACAAAGGCAAGGGCAAGAGGCCCACATCTGATAGGGTGACTACTGGCTTCTAGGATGCTTTATTTGATCCTAAGGATGACCAACCTTTACAGTCCTAACAGGCTGAGCTTCGGGCTAGATCTCACCCTAACTCAGCTAGAGTCCCTCCATCTCCCACACCAGTAGACTTAGTGCCAGCTTTGGCACAGCCTTTTGCTCCAATTCCACCATCATCCCTCCTACTAGGCTTCTCAATAGGTTGAAAGGTGATGGTTTGTGAACCATCCCCTAGGAGAAGTTGCTATCGATAGAAGGCTTTGAGGGAAAGTACTCCGATGTGATGGACCTCCACTTCCATAGATTTGAGTAGTTCACCAGGCCCCGAGGCCCTTATATTCCCTCATGGGCCCAGGAGTTCTATGCAACATATCGTGACTTTATCCCAAAGAGAAAGAAGAAGGCAAGCGAGTTCAGACTGGTTAAGTCAGTCATGGCCAGGGTAAGGAAGTTGGGTGTAAGCAGTGAGTACATTAACAATGTTTTGGACAGAGCTCTGCATTCTTCATGTCCTTACGAAGGATTGCCTGTCGCTCAGTCACTAGATGATTCAAAGGGCTGGCTGATACCTCTTATTTCATATACCTGCCCGGGGTGGATAAAAGTAGGGATTCCAATTGGGAAGTGGGACTTGAGTTTAGCTGCTCGCTATTGGTTTGGATTCAGTAGCAACTCTATTATGCCTTACTAGAATGAGTTTGTTCTCCGTCATCCCAAGGCGACCTGCCTTAGGTCAATTATTTCTAGGAAGAGCATTGATATGGGGCTTATTATTGAGCAATAGATGGCCATGAGGGCCAAGCAGAATCTGACTTCTTTGCCATTCCTAGTCTTAATTACGGAATTGTGTCAGTGTGCTTGAGTGCCCTGGAATGATACGATAGACATTCAGGTGACACCTTCTTCCTCCATTGACATCCGGCGAATTGAGGTTAAGTACACTCGTGAGGAGGCTGATAAGAGGAGGGCAGCTTCCATGGATACATCCCCAGAGGTAGATATTGAGTCGATACCTGCAGAGGCATCATTGCCTACTCCGGTCTCAGGGCTTTTAGGTACTTCTGCCCTTTCTACTTCTTCACAGGCCTCGGGTACCTCCACCTAATCCCAGCAAGCCAAGATTACTCAGGCAATGATACTGAAGATGGGGCATCTGGCCCATTCAGCTGATGTGAGGGTGACCCAGCTAGGGAGATCTGTCCCCTGGATTATTGAGGTTGCTATTTCTGCTGCACTGACCCCCTTCAGACTTCTATTAATACTCTCACCACGACAGTAGAGGCTTGTTATAGTAGCTAGGGAGAGACGTCCGAGGTGACGACTTTAAAAGCTGAAGTAGCAGATTTGAGAAAGGACATAGACTATCTAAAATCTATTGACTTTACTTCATTACTGGAGGCTGCAAATGATTTGGACGCTCCTTATACTTCAGAGATTCCACCAGCTACCACCGAAGACGTGCATAGGGATGATGCAACAGTTAATGAGTCGGATGTAGAGATTGATGAGGAGTAGGTAGAGATACGGGAAGAGAACATATACGGAGATTTTCCAGATCTTGAGGAGACGCTTGTTCAGTCAGTGATCAAGACATCACTGACAGAGACGTCCATGGCAGTTTCTACTGGAGCAGGTCCTTTTGAGGTGACTTTGGGCAATGATGCCCAAATTTCGAGCACTACACCGGGTATTGATGCCCAGACAGATGGAGTGACTGAGTAGACATAATCCCTTCTGTACCTCCCTTTGTGTTACTTTAATTTGACTTTTGGATATCAAATGATTTGTATTTGTGGTGGGGTGAGGCCCAACTTTTGTGATGATTGTTCTGCGCATATATTTGGGTTTTTGAGCTATAAATTGTGTTAATACTGCATTTTGTCGATTTTTAACCTTGTGGCTCCTAATTTTTAATTGTAAATGATTTTTGGACTTTTTGGACCCTTTTGAAAAAAATAAAAAATTATGCCACCTCTTTTGTGTGTGAATGTGGTTGTTCTGTTGCTAATTTGAGTATCGATCTTGATTAATACCGATGACTTGAATAGTGCTCATAATTGAACAAAAATGAATGTGCAGCTACGATGAGGCCAAATGAAGTTGCATAGGTAATATATTAACTATTTTCATCTTGTTGTGACTAGCAAATTATCAAATTGAGTCTCTTGTGATGAACATTGCATACTAGTGAAAGTGTGGAGTCTTGTTTGACATTGGTGTCAATGCCTTGTGTGATGAGCTTATCGTGAACCATGTGTGATGACACCTAGAATTTGCCCCGTTCGTCCGGTTGACTAAGTGATGCAGTCTATTGATATGATCTTAGGAAACTTTGAAGAGTGTGAAACAATTTGACATTATACCTCTTTTTGTGGCCTACCTTGTGAGTGTGTGAACCCTGCTTGAACACCCTTTGAGCCTTAACCTTTTCTTGGAATAAACTTGATGAAATGGTGACCTTTCTTGATCCATTACCCATAATCCTCATGATTTGTTATTTGTGTGAATAGCCAACTTAGGCCAAAAGCCTAAGTTGGGGGTGTAGTGAAAAAAGAAGGTAAATAAAGAAATGCAAGAAAGTCCCCTTTTGTCCCATGGTTTGAGAAAAATAGAATCCCTCCATATATATAAAAAAGAGAGAAAAAGAAGAAAATAATGAAAAAGAGAAAGAATGAAAAAGTTGTGGAATAAAGTTGTGAAAATTCATGAAGAAATAGGGTTTCCAGCAGTCCATGGAAAGTAAATAATGGGATGACTTGTGAGCACGAATGAAAATGATGAAGAAAAGGAAAGAAAGTGTTGTTCACACCACATTTTATGAGGATTACAACTAGTGAGCCTAAATGACCATACCTTTGCACTTAGCCCCGGTACAAGCCTTGAAAAGACCTTTTTGATCTTGAGTGAGCTGAAACAATTGTTGATTGGAAAACAAGGGCAAACCTATGGTGATATCATGCATTGTGTTCATCTTTGTGAGTGTGAGCATTGCATTTGATTCCTGAGCTTTAAATTGTGAACCATTGTGTGTGAATATGGAATCATTCTTTGTGTGAAGGCATTTGAGTACCATTGTTGAGCTTGAACTTGCATTTGAAGAAAGTATTGTGAACTTGAGAATCTTTGATAATGGTGAGTAACAACTTGAATCTTTGAGTGCACAATTAATCCTTGCATGAGTATGTTGAGTATTTTTATGTGCATTCATGATTGAATCTTCTGTAACACTGTTTGAGACATCCTTTTTTGAACTGGTGAACTTGAGTTTTACTTTAGGACAAGCAAAAATTTAAGTTGGGGGTGTTGATGAGTCCACGAGTTGGACTCATTTAGGGTTTATTTTAATAGATTTAGTGTCCTCAAATGCATATTTTGTACCAATAACTGATGTAAATCCTTTATTATCAGGTATTTGGATTGAGGAACAAAGCGTGGACACCAATGAACATAAAGGAACAAGGCAACTGAAAGAACGAAGAAAACAAGGCCTGAGGATAGCCTAAACCATTTGGCGAGTCATCGAATGGCTATAGTGTCGCCTAATGTTCCAGTGTGCCAAGCCTTGAAGGAGAAAATCAAGTCGGCGATAGAATGGAGCAGTCGGTGAGTCGCCGAATGGTTACATGATGCAGTGCTATATCGCCCAAAGTTACAGAACTTGAAGTTGCTAAAGGTCAAAGCAAAAAGGCGATGGAACTGACCAAAGTGCTGATCGCCGAGTGGATCAGCGATCCCAAATTATTAGGCCGAATGGTCCTTCACAACATTTTTTTTGGCGACTATAAATACTAGTTTGAATTTTTAGTTTAGTATCTAGCATTGAGAATAATCAGACTTTTATCTAGTTTTCATTATTGTTCAGTTTTCAAGTTAGAGAGCTTAGAACTGAGTTTTTGAGACAATATTTCCTTAGCTTTGAAGATTTGAAGATTTCCATCTCTGAGAAATTGGAAGTGGGTGTTGAAGATTCATCATCTTAGACCTTTGTGAAAATGAAATTAATGGTACCCAGTTGATGGAAACACAATTTGGTATGATTTTTGCCTTTTTATGATGTCTAGCTAAAACCCCAATTCTTGGGGTGTGATTATGGGTTGATTTAGCTGCTGGATATTGTTAATTGATAATGTAAATGTTGTTTAAAAGTGATTTCATTCAGTAATTGTGGCTTAATTTAAAGGGTTCTAGTTGCAAATAGAACTCTACCTTCATGTTTTTGGCTTGCTCGAGAGAGAGAGGTTTTAAAACCAAGATTATTGATTTGATTGTTTGTGGGTATTGGGTTGTCGTGGGTTCAGCTTGAGAGAGTGAATACTAAGCCCGTTTCCACACATTTTGCTTGAGAAAGTGAATGGATAAAGCGTAGGTTGTTCTTAATTGCTGCTTATTGGTGTTCGAAAGAAAGTAATTTAATTCGAGATAAATTGTTCGAGAGAAAGTTTATTCCCACTAAAGACTAGTTTAATCACTAATTTACAACTATTTACTATCAATTGCAATTACCCAATTGTCTACCTTAGCTCATAATCCGATCACATCCCAACAACCCATCTCCTTACTTATTCCTTAGTGTTATTTGTTGTTGTAGCTGATTGTTGAAATTAAAACTCCCTTGTTATTTGAAACTTTTGTCACCCTTAATTTTAACTATGCTTTTATTCGTACATGTTTTTACCTATGTTTGACTTGAACATATTCATGCTTTTTTACTGATTCTCAAATACGTACCACTCCCCATGGGATTCAACCCCAACTCACTTAGTTGGGTTATATTACTGACCAAAAATCGTTGGCACTTAGTATTGGATAAAGTTTCCTGATACGTGAAATCAGCGGTGCCAAAAACTTGTTACTCCTCAAAATACACGCATGTGGATGTGGTCGCTCAAATGATAGTGATTCTTAAAGAAATGAGTAATCATTCCCAAGGGACTTATGAACAACTTATATTAGAGACTTAACTCTACAAATAAAATAAAAGTAACCATTTTTAGTAATGGTGATGATTGTTAGCTACTACTAATTATGCAATAAATCAAAGTAACTAATTGTGAACAACTTTAAGATGATGTTTCAAGGAAGTAACAGAAAATTTAAGGGCTTCAACATGTAATGAATCTCATGTATCATATTCTCGGCTTAGAACTAATTTTACTTGTCAAGTTACTGGTTTAATGGGTTAATTGTATGAGTCGGGTATCAAACCTCTAGTTACCTACTCTAGTTAGTAGTCTAACTACATCGTTGAGTAGGGATAAATGTGCCTAACTAGAGAGCATTTATATTTCATCCTATTTCGTAACCAAGCAAGTTGTTTGTTCGGGCGTCACTCCTGAACACAAATAACCTCAACCAAAAGGGTCGATCGAGGTCTCTATATTCTCTGGTCTATCTAACCTCTCCTTTATAAATGTTAAGATTAGACAATATATTTTTCTTATGTTAATCAAGCACAAAATAGTTAAACAAGAATATAGAAGTAACTTATAATGAAAACCAAGAATTAATTCAAAAAGGCTTTAAATAATCCTCAATCGATTCATCAATATAGCCCCACAAACTAAGGAATTTAGCCACTCATCCTATTAGAAAAACACAAAATACAATTGTTCATGTGATTTTTGGAAAATAGAAGATTTAAAAGATCGAAACCTATTGCAAATGATGAAACTTTCTCTTGCACACCAATAAATATTCGAACCCTCACAATGGAGCCCTAAGGGTCTTTTTATAATAGTAGGAGAATTGAAATCAAAATCTACTTCCACCTTGGGCCGTGCTTGGCAGAGTGCCAGGCAAGGACCTCTGAAGTGTGGCCCTTGGTGCGTCGCGCCTAGCAGTACGCCAAGAATTTCTTTTTTTAAGTTCCATCAGTGGCGCGCTGCGCCAACCACTAGTGGTTCTTGCCTTAGTAATTTTTCTTCTTTTCTTTGCTTCCTCTTCTCCAAATCAAATCCAAATCCCTCAAAAATTCCTGAAACAACTAATCATATGTTTTAGTGCACAATAATCACAAGTTTAACAAAATCAAGTTAATAGTCTTAGATCTTCAATTTAATCCAAACATGGGCAAATATCAACTACTTAGGCATATAAATACGCATACGATCAGGTGACACAATCCTCAAGGTGATTATACATGTATTGAATGATTTTCTTTATGTTTTGAAGATTTAAATGATTAGATGTTTGACCAAAGTCAACATTTGATGTAAATGCGCACGAATCATATTCCAACATTTGTGTTATGGCCGGAAGATACAATTTGAATTTGTTGGATAGTTGGTTGGGTCCCGAGGTATTTGGTTATTATAATATGTGTCACATATAAATGTGATCATGAGCATTTATATGGATATTATTGTCATGTTATGGATATATGAAGTTTTTCTTCCTAAGTTGGAACTATATTGTTGGGTTTAGGATCTTTTTTCCCTTCTTATGTGGATAAATAAAAGTCTTATTAAGACCAGCGCACTTTAGCCCATAACCCAAATATTATGTGGCATATATAAGGCTTATTTAGTCTTATTTTCAGAAACACAAGAGAGAAAAATCAAGAGAGATTCGTTTTAGAGTTTGAGAAGAAAAGAGAAAAATCCCGTTTTTGCTTCTGGAAATTTTCTGTTCAGGCAGTCCGCTTCAGATAGAGTTTGCCGCTTCTTTAACCGTTGGATCTTTCTCAAATTTGTACTGGCAATTCTCAGCATCTAGTTCTTCCAATTCAACGGTGGAGATCGAATTTTGACTTCTGTAGATTCTAATTTGAGGGCGTGAACAGTAGCGCGTTTTGGGTGAAATCTTTTCTTTAATTCTCTAGTTTTGGTGCAATCTTGATTTGTTGTTGCTCGTTGTTTGGCACTTGTTTTGTGGCCAATTTTGGAGAACAATTTTGTAACTCTTGGTGTTTATAGTGGAGTTTTTGGTCCCGTGGTTTTTTACTCTTCACATCGAAGGATTTACCACGTAAATCGTTGTGTCTTGTGTGATTGGCTTGTTCTTATCTTATTGCTTTAGTTTGGTTGAATACTTGCTGTCCATTCTTCATATTTCTTGATTTGGTTTGTCTTCTTTTGGTTCAAATTGAAAGGAAAAGTTTAGATTTGGGTATTATTCCGCTGCTATCCTGTCTGGCATTCTTGTTAGTGCCTTGTCTTTCCCAACAAAGGACTATGTAAGCTTGATTTTTAGTAATAACGATTGTTAGGTACTTGTGTTTCTCACTTGATGTTGATACAATAATTTTCATTGAAGGCTTGCTTATGAAATGCTTATTTGATTACTATTTTACTATCTTACTGTTATTATTGAATATTTGAGAAAATATTTCTCATTGTGTGTGCTGAGGGTGGAATAAGGTAAATTATTTGTAGCGTTGGAGCTATATCCATACACATTCACATTGAGGAAGTGATATAATAAATCATAATAAAGGATCATCTAGGTTATTTCTAGTATTGGATTACCGGATACAAGATGTTCACGTACGACATTTTGCAATAAAGAGTTATCTAGTACATGATAGGTATATGGACTTCATAAGGAGCCCATGGGTATCGACTGTTCGATATAGGAAATAGGTAGACACATGTTTCTACATAGGTAAGAAGCATTACACCATCCTCATAAGGTAAGAAACATTACACCATCCTCATACTTTTATTCCATTCTCTTTATAAGGTATATCGATTTGGTATGATAAGCAAGTGGTTATGGATATGGTTTAGTAGTGTTGGTGAAAATTACAAGATTACAATTACAATTGAAAAATAAAATTGTAGAGCATAATTATCTTCAGGTTAAGGCGCGGGTATCTCACTTTCTTTAAGGAGATTCAAGTCTACTGCAAAAAAAAACTTTTCGCCGGTCAAGTAATAGTCATCTTGACTTGTCCCTTCCTGGACACAACAACCAAAATTTACAAAGTACAACTCAACAAACTTTGTACACGAATTGAGTCCAAAGCTCTACTAAAATAACATCTCCCTTCAATTAATAAGAACTCTCTCTTTTACTAACTTTTATGTACTATCTATTTTCTTATACTAAAAAAAGAAGACCATCACTATTTATAGGTAAGGGATTCTTCCTTGCAATGAATAGGAAGAGAATGGGGAAGAAAATAGAGAAGATAAATGTCCTAGAAGGTATACCTTGTTACATAAGTTACACGGAATAATGGAGGAATAAAAACTGAAATAATAGAGAGATTGAACGGAGAAATAATTGTAATGGCCGCTCACCTCCAATCAGTAAGTCAAAAGCAATCAAGATGTCGTAATTTTTCAAAATGTCTGATGTCACAAAGAAATTGCGCCACATGAAATGTCCACCAACTGGCAGTAAATGAATGACATTACTTTTAACATTATTTTTCTATTGTTTGATCACCAAGAAGATTAGGCAATTAAGCTTAAATAAAGTAACATTTAAAAGTGAAATAATATTAAAATATTTTGCCTAACAATCTCCACTCATTTAAATATTTAATAATGGAGTCTATTAGCTAAAGGAAAACTTTTATCTATGATGAAGGTGTGATCTGCATTGAACCTCTATTTAGTAAAACAACAACTTTTACTCCACAGTTGTAGTGGCCTCAGACTTGAACTATGACTACTTAAGGCAAATAAAATATTATTTTCTACACATAATGATCATGCGTTGACGTGAGCTTTAAAAGTCAGCACATTACATCCTTTTGCTATCCCGATTTCCTGAGTTTATATGAAAATAAGATAAATTCATATAAGAAGTGGTCTGTTCCACACCAACATAGGTTAAATCTATCGAGAGTGCTCATGTATGTTTAACAGTCCACCCATTCGTGCTATAAATTTTCATTAAGAGTTTTGTAAGCTCAACCTCCAAAATCAATATTGGAAACAATGCATTCACATGATGTACCACAGGTTTATGATACTTATAATTCCTTAAAGTTTGTGTTTTGCGTGTGTCTTCAGAAATTGTTAGTAGATGTGATGGTATTTTGTAGGAAAATAGGTTTTGGAGTTGTCGGGATAAAAAGAGTTGAAGAAGTAGCATTTTTGGTGATTGACGACTCAACCTACGAGCTATAAAATTTTTTACCAGCCGTAGGAATGATTCATGGACTGAGTTAGTAGAAAATGGGCTCAGTGTAAAATTATGAGACCAAATGACGAGTCGTAAGAACTCCTACAAGTCGTAGAAACCATTCATGGAAACGTTGAGAGATATTGAGCTCCAGTACTTGGATGACAGAAAGTCAGGACGATCATGCAAGTTTCAAGGGTCATAGAACATACCTATAGAAATTTCCAAAAGTTAATAAGTGGAGATGTTGTTTGATGGAATGTCCCTACGAACCGTAGGAATTTCTACGAGTCGTAGGAATGAATCGTAGGATTTACTGGCAAACCAAATTTTCATGGCTTTCCTATTTCGACTTTATTAGGATTTTTAGACGATAAATATTTTTTGTATTTTTTTTCTTGGGAGTTAGACATTTTGATATATTTTTGGCTTTGAGAATAAATTTGAGAACACTTTGTCCATTTTAATTTTTGAAGCATTAATTTATAATATAGCTTTTCTTTGTCAATTCAAGATTCTAGATTTCATCAACTCTAATAGTAAGTTCATGATTTATTTTAACAAATATATTATGAATTCTGATCACTCAAGCATGAGTAGGTAAATCCACAGCTAGGGTTGTGGAAACTATGAGTAATTAACAATGTAGACCTAATAATTAAGTGATTCCAGAATAGTGTTTATGCATGTATTGTGGATCCCTTCATGTTGATTGCTTTTTAATGATGGCCAATGTTAGAACCATACTCTTTATACCTACTTGTCCAACCAAGGAAGTAATGAATGGTCAAAGGGGTTAAACAACAGAGTTTTAGTGTATTCCTACTTGTCCGACCAAGGAAGTAATGAATGGGCTAAGGGGTTAAACAACAGATTTTTAGTGTTGATAATACCCTATCTAATATCCTAAACTAAAAATGTAGGGGCTAATGTGGGTCAGATGTAAGGGTTAGCAAAGCTACATTCGTAGAACGACCAAGCTGTATGGTAAAATTTCCTACTTGGATGACCAATCACTTAGGAGATACCTAACAAGATAAGAGTTACTTTTATAAGATTCACTGCGTTAAGAACATATGGGGAACATGTACACCATAGTTTCATCTTATATTGATCTTACAAAATGTTGAATCATGTTTACTTGATGACTTGCTACTGAAATCAATATATTAATATTTTGTGTTATAAAACCCCCTTCTACGGAGATAATTTAACTAAAAGTATAATCAACAAGTTAATTAGCAAAAGTCTAGACCTTATTCCTCGAGGGATTGAACCTAAGCTCTAATAGGTTCTTTATTTGAACAAGGACTGATTATAGTTCTTAAGGGAAGTGTAATCTAGAAATTTTTTTTTCAACCTTGTACACTTCAAAGGCCGTGAAATATTCTTCTTGGATTAGTGAAGAGCATTAGTGAGTTCTTTAACACGAATAAAAAAATAATCATGTTCCCACTCACATCTTCGCATCGTCGGGAAGAGCATTTGATGTTAGAAAAGGAAGAACACAAGTAAAATATTGAGTTGTTTCCACAAATTAACCTTCTTATAACATTTTATCTACAAGGTATATAAAAAAGGTTGAGAGTTTACAACTGATTATTAAATAATAAGGGGTATAAATTTATACTTCTGTTGACACAGATCAACCTTCTGTTGCCATAGATAAACCTTCTGTTGACACAGATGAGTTTTTTGTTGGCACAAATGAATCGTTTGTTTCAATAAATGAGTAACATGTTACTATAGAAGATCATTTTGTTGCTCTAACACATAGGTGACATGTTCCAACATATGGAAACTATGTTGGAATTGTACCAACATATCACTAATATGTTGCACCATACAACATTTCTTTCAACAAATGAAATAAATGTTGGACAACTTAACAAACTATATTTCCACAATCACATGAATAAAATGGTCAAAAAAAGAAGAACAAAAGCAACAAAAACAACTTTTCACTTAACCACATACATATACATTTCATAAAAAATAGCTTTTTTTTTGGTTTTGTCAATTTTCTTTCAAAAAAAAGAAATAATAGGTACCATTATATCATTTTTTAATTTTCATATCTATAGAATATTTCTTATTCATTAACCCAAGAAAAAAACTTAGTATAAGGAGTGTGCTGTTTGAAAATTCTAATATCTTTTAAAAAATGACTTACTCGTTTTAAGAAAAGTCACAGTCGAAGATGACGTTCAGTTCATAAAGAGTGACGGCCAGAGATGAGGAGGAAGATAATGAGAATATCTAGTCAGATTTTCTAAGGAAGAAGAACTTTTGAATCCTATTTTCTTCTATTTTTTAAAAAAATTGTTAGGCAAGAATTAATGTAGTTGAAAATGTATTTATTTTTTTGTATCGTATAAAAGATTAGTAAGTTTTGGAAATATCAATTTGTTTTGAAATTAATTCAATTACATTTTTGAGTGGGTTTGACCATTTCATGGTCAAAGTATCACCGAAAACAAAACAAAGATTTATTTGCACAAACGGTGTGCAATTTTGGAGAAATCCTTGATAAATCTTCGATACAACCCAGCATGTCCTAGAAAGCTTCTAACATCCTTCAAGGAGATAGGTGGTGGAAACTTTTCAATCACCTTGATCTTTTCTCTATCAACCTCAATACCTTTGTGAAAAATTCAATGACCCAAATTGTGCCCTCTGTCACAATAAAGTGACACCTCTCCAGATTTAGCTCAATAATTACATTCTTTAGAGCAATTTAGAAAGTCCCTGAAGTGTGCCAAGAAATCATCAAACGAGTCATAAAC
Organism: Solanum bulbocastanum; assembly: GCA_037074985.1. NCBI lineage: Eukaryota > Viridiplantae > Streptophyta > Magnoliopsida > Solanales > Solanaceae > Solanum > Solanum bulbocastanum. Next base: position 16,399,218 of record CM073599.1, read on the forward strand.
CACAGAAAGATCATCCATAAATACCTCGATAATGTCTTCCACCATATCAGAAAAGATAGACATCATGCAACATTGAAAATTATTACATAACCCCGAATGACATTCTCTTGAAAGAAAACGTCCCATAAGGACAGTGAAAGTAATCTTCTCTTGGTCTTCAGGTGTTATAGAGATCTTATTGTAGCAAAAATACCAATCTAGAAAACAATACCAATATTTTCCACCAAGACTATATAACATTTGGTCCATGAACGATATTGGGAAGTGATATTTCACTGTCTATGCATTAAACTTGCGATAATCAATGCAGACTCTCTATTAGTAACCGGCCTCATCGAGACAAGCTCATTCTTTGCATTAGGACCCATAGTGATTCCTCCTTTCTTCACCATTCATTGAACTAGGCATACCCAATTATTGTATGTGATCGGATAAACTACCCCAACATCTAGCCACTTGATAATATCCTTCTTCACAACTTCTAGCATCAGTGTATTCAATCTTCTCTAGTGCTCAATACTTTGTATACTATCAAGCATGAGTTAGATATTATGAGAACATACACCTAGTGGAATACCAATAATGTTAGCAATAATCCATCCAATTGTCTTTTTAAATCGCTTTATAGTGATTACTTGTTTGTTATTCAAATCAGCAACAATAATGAGTGGCAAAGTATTTTGGCTCAAGAAAACATACCGCAAATGAGATGGAAGATACTTTGGTTCAAACTTTAAAGGCTCATCAATTGATGGTTTTACAGGCAGAGTTTCTTGATTTTTTAAAATCTAAATCAAGCTTCTTTTGTGAGGAATTAGCATAATCATTCCCAATAAGTGCAACAACTAAATCATCGTACTCCTCAATATACTCGCCATCAAAATTCATGATCACAACAACTAAAGCTTCTACATATAATCTATCCTCAATTGACACCTCTTATTCCTCCTCAATAGTATAATTCACAACAAAAGCCGATTTAAGATCACTTTGTTGCTTAATTAATTTGCAGTTATTAAATGTCAATTTTTCATTGTTCAATCAGACTTTCATCTGTCATTTCTCTATAGTAACTAAAGTACACCCAGTAGCAAGGAATGATCTTCCAAAATTGATAGGCACTTTAAAGTCAACCTCGAAGTCTTATATCACAAAATCCATAAGAAGTATGAATGCCTGAACTTTAACTAGAACATATTGTAGAACTCCAACTGGTTTCTTCATAGTAGATCATCCATAAATATGAACATTGAAGTCCGTTTGGGGGCTCAAAAGCCCAACCTTTGAATAGAGATAGCGGCATCAAATTTATGCTAGCACCCATGTCACATATTGCCTTAGCAAAGTGTAACATGCTAACTGTACATGGAATAATAAATGCTCAAGGATCCTCTTTCTTTTGCACTAAACTTTTATATCAATGGAACTACAGTGCTTCAACTTATCATCGCCTTCAAAACTAATGATGCTCTTTTTGGTCACAAGATTTCATAAACTTAGCATAGCCAAACAACTGTTCTAGTGCTTCAATCAAAGGAACATTTACTGATAGTTGCTTCGACAAGGATATGAACTTGTAATATTTTCCATTTTTAGTTTCCTTGATCAATCTTTGTGGGAAGGGAGGTGGAGGTATGGACATTGGAATGATCTTTTGAGTAACTTCTTCTTTCTTATTTTAATCTTTCAGTTGTTCCACTAGTTCAACTTCATCCTCCTTTGTTTCCTTCGCACTTTCCAGCTCAATTGGCATTAGAAAGTCAATAGTCTATTTCAACCTTGAGTAGTAACTATCATGCAATGTCTATCATTCTTTGAATTTTTGATGGTATTGCGAGAAGTGTTCCTTGTTGGCGTGGATTCACAATTGAATATAGTTGACTTAGTTGTTGCTCAATCTGTTTAATAGATACTACATGGGCATCTACCTTTTGCTAAATTCTCAATAAATTAGTACACATCTCTTTCACATTTTCATCAATCAAGTCATACCTTTTCATCATCTTAGACTTCATATCCTCAATGCGATTCAAACTTGATCCTCCATTTTAATATCTTGGTTGTGCAAAAAAACCACTCTTATCATTTCTATTATTATATCAATTTCCATTTTAGTTATTATCACCATAGTAGTTTCCTTCATAATTATAGTTCCCTTCTCTATTGTAATTATTTAATTTTCAACCTTGATTTCCTTGACCTTGGCACCAATTATCCTGATTCTATGTGTGGGTGTTAGTCTGGAAACCCTTCATTTGTGCATTCACAAAATTCACATCCTCTTCAAATATATACTGATCATCCAGTAGTGCACTATAATGAAAATTTACTAGATTCACTTTCTCATCACTTCACTCACATCTTGTAATACTAGGCCCACCTTTGTTGTCAATTGTGTCATCTCTTCACGAATATCATCATTGGATTGATTCTGTGTGGCTTGTATTGAGAAATCTCTCTTTGCGACAACATAAGTTCTACTGCCTTATGCTTTATTATTCTAGGAGATCTTTTTAAGTTTCTCTGCAAATGTATTTGCCCCATAAGAACCTCTAGTAATAGTATCTAACACTGTCTTTCCATCATCATTCGTCGGTTTTCAAAATTACTCCTTGAGAGATTCATCATCAATATGAAGATTTGGCATGCTTATTATGAAACCTATAATTCTATCCCAAGAATGACTAACCGACTCCCCTGGTAGAGGCACAAAGTTATTGAGTTTATCCTTAAGTTTCAACATTTTTAACACTGGGAAATACTTCTCCAAGAACACTCTATGAAGCTCCATCCATATGGTAATTGAGTTATATGAGAGCTAACATAGCCACACAATAGCATCATCTGTCAATAATAATAGTAACACACATAACCCGATTGTATCCATGTCTTTGTCTTACCTTCCTACACTACTCTTACACGGGCTGATGGCTTTACTAAGATGAGCATATTGGCCTTCGAATGGCAAGCCATGAAATAACCCTCTTGATATAAGCATTTGCTCAGACTGCTAGTAACCACAAAGGTATGTTCGCATGATAGTCGAGGAAGAACTATGGCACCCATTAAGCCCACATCATTATGATCAACCTTTAATGTATCACGTACTTTGGGTGATTTTCTATTTTTGAACTTTCACAGGGTTGCTCTGGTTATTTCCCGATACCTCCACTACTCATAGAAGATGGACTCCAACAACAATCTCGTGACACTCTACAATTGGATCAATGTCCAGTCCTAGATTCTGACCTCGTCTGTCCATTTGTCACAATAATTTTACTAATTCTAGATTAAAAGGGGATAGGGGATTTCCTTGACTCCATGTGATTGGCATACACTTTGAATACAACTTGCATAAAACAAAAACAAAAATAAAACGTAAAATAAGGAAATAATTGACTAACAATGCACTATCAAAATTAGTCTAATTTAAAAGCTTTATTCCTTGGCAACAACGTCAAAATTGAATACGCCTAAACTATCTATAATTAGTAAAAGAAAAAAAAATCAATGACTACTACTCTGGTATCTTCGTCAACTGCAAAAGGCAAGGAGAAAGTGGTTAGCTATGATGTGAAGCAAAAATATCCCTTTGAAGGTTTTAACATTCTCGATGAGGGTCCAACTTAACTTATGTCATCGTTCTCGTAGAGGATAAACGAGAGTCTTTACAAGCATCATGCAAAAAAGTAAAGTGATTCAGCTGTTATTAATATTTCTTGATGTCCACTAGATAATTATTTTTAATGTTTACACAATTTAAAAAGAGAGAAGGATGAGCAATACTTAGTTAATTGCTCTAAACTTGGATTCTAACAACTTGATTTTGTAGTTGCATTCCCAAAGAAGAAGGACGGGTTCTACGTAATGTCCAAACCCTATAAGTGTTTCACTAATGAGGTATAACCATGCCCACTTATGTTTTGATTAACACCTACTCATAGAGACATAGAAATAATTGATACATAAATAAATTTTTGATGCATCTGTGCAGCATGTGGATCTATTTTTTTACTATCAGCGGAACAAGCCAAAGCAACATAGTCATTCAAAATATCCATATACCACTCCTAATTATTTTTTCAAAACATACATCGACAATGCTAATGTTGTTCCTGAATAGAGAGTAAAATCGTTAACATTATCAAAGGGTTAAGCATACTCGCTGGACTGCCTTAGCACCTCACATATGAGGTTTATATCCCTGTGAATTATAATGGAGAGTTTCATTTGGTCTTTGATGTCATTGTACTGAAGGAACGATGCATAAAGCTGCATGATTTGATGTCCTCATCAAGGACTAACAAAAAATTGTCTACCAAGAATCAAAAGTTGTCTACAATGTTTCCAAAGTACGTTGAATTCAATTGATTTGTTGAGAAAAAATATCGAACCAACTAGTTACTTGTTGAATCTTACCAGAGAGTGAACAAATCTCACCCATTCAAAGTCAAATATGTTATTGGTATTTTCGAACAAGCAAGGAATAGTTTGTACATATCACCTTATTTTTTGGTCTTACCAATTTCGAAATGTGATTTTAATAGTTTATTATTATTCTAATTGATGATACACCATGCAAAGACTATAATTTTTGTTGCTGCGTATGCTGAGTTTTTGAGTAACGACAAGTACCATCTTCTAGAATTGTGTACGAATCCCTTCTCATGAGATTTGCTTCACTCCTATGGAATTATGAGATTTTAAAGGCTCGGAATGCTATGTTAGTAACAATGAAGACCCACAGTGTCACACCCCATACTCGAGGAGTGGAACTGGCACCTGATAATAAAACTTAAGCATAAGCTGAACTGATTGAACCACTTGCGTATGGCTCATGCCGTCCACACACAATCAAGACAACAAACAGGTATATCTCAACTTAGAAATAAGCCCTTGGCTAGCAAGACCCGTATCAACAATTGTACAAAGAAAATAGCTAGTCCCAACAATTTATATAAATCATCAATAAACTAGAACAGAAGCATGTTTGGGTCGTTAAAGCCACCATGGTATCTAAGAAACCATAAACGCTATGTGGGCCGTCAACGACACCATGATCTTTATGAAGAAGATGAAAATAGGTATGTATCTACCAATATGTCAAGCAGTTATCAATCATCAGCCAACAATAAAACTAGGCCAACGTGGCCAATAACATGGCTATAAAACCCAACACTCTAGTTTTCAAGCCTCAAAAACTTTGATGATACAGGGCCCTGTCCTACCAAAAATCATTAAAAAACAAAACAAGCGAACCTCGAAGACTCTAGAAACCCCTAGAAGAAAGGATTCAACCAATCTGCTAATCGATGGCTATGCTACTCGGCGAGTCTATCTAGTCATCGCTAAGGGCCTGCATGCATGAATGCAGTTCCCCATGCAAGGGGGGTCAGTAAAAAATAATGTATTGAGCATGTAAGGTAAATTGAAAGCTGAAATGAAGTGCAAGTATTGAACGAAAAGGGGAGGGGTGAAACAAAAGTATAATGCCCCATCATCCTATAACAATAAAATATATGCACATAAAAAACAATAACTTGGACCCCATTATACATGTAGGTACAAACGCAACGCAATGCCTATGCTCCTAACGAGCACAAACAATTGCTAAATAGCCATATTAGCCCCCTTACCTAGATCCCAATGGCAATGAGATCTATAACATCTCAATGTATATGTTCCATGAACCAATGCAGGTTTGAGGCTTGTGGTACAATATCTATATGTTGCCCCATATGCACAACCTACACAGCCTGTAGGCATGGTCTACCTAGCTTGTAGGCTCGATCTACCTAGACCAAAGGCAAAGTCTACCCTGCCCGAAGGCTCAGTTTACCCACCATAAAGCATCACTCTACCCATCCCTAAGGCTCGGTCTACCCAGCTCGAAAGCTCGGTCTACCCAGCTCGAAAGCTCTGTATAAGAATCACTCTTTATGTTGACGAACCGTGCAATGTATGTGCTTGCTGGAACCAAAACAAGATCATAGGCAGAAGTTAGATGATTAAACATCATTACAACGATAAGTAATCATGACTAATCAAAAAACAATAATAACATCATTTTCTAGGACACTATGCATGGAGTAGAGTGTCGCCGATAGACATTACATCATATGGTCTTAGCCAACACAATAGGATAAGGATACAAGTCAACTAATGATAATAGACCGGCCATAAATATCTTAGCCCTCAAGATCATGCCAAAAGAGAAATAATAGCTTCAACATACCTTTTAACAAAAGCCTAAAAGGAGTCACTATGATGCTTAGCCAACCAAAGTAATGCAACAACGCGAAAATTAACAAAGTTGAAAGAACAAACCATAAGTAAATAATAAGGTGCTAATGCCATACACATGACCAACTAATTCTATACCATAAAATGAGGCCAAAAACAACAATAATAAGCAGCTAAATCCATTGAAGACATTCCAACAATATCTCGATGGTTGTTGGACTGAACGTACATGATTCCATTAATAATCATACCAACCGTCCATTTCTCGCAGCACCTAAAAACTATCAATACATAAAAATAATAGCCAAACTAAATAATACGAAGGGGCTTCCCAAAACCACAATTTCAAAATCGCTTCCACGTGGCTCAATAATCTAAAAAAATTATACTAACCCATGGAATTACGAAGGAGGGCTTTAAATAAAAGATTACCTCAACAAAAATATCTAAAATAATAAACTTGTGATTCTGCCTCCTGGCAGCAATAACAAATGTAGTCTAAATCAACAATAAAATTATACCCCCACGATGAGCTTGCAACGTAGAGCAACTTCCATTAAACATCTGAGTTGAGAATCTAAGCATACATGGAGTATTCGAAGGTGGTTTCATCAATTTTCCATTTGTTTATAATCCATAAAAGACAAAGATGGTAGTCTTTTATAAATACCTCTAAGTTAGAGTTAAGGAGAACCACTTTGAGGTGCCTTCTTGTGTAGTCTCACAAAACCGTGCATATCTTTCAATTCTGAAGTCGTATCGACAAATGGTTTACTACATTGGAAAATAGACTCCTAGACTTTCGATTTGATAGGTCTTGAGAATTCTAACTACGGATATATTAGGACAAAATTGCTAAGAAATCGGACCGTTAATTACAGATAATTCCTTAAAAACATTTACAATTACTTTTACCGAATTTTATTTTGTAACTTTGTTGACTTCAACTTTTAACATATGAACTTTGTAAAATAATAATAAATCGTATAACATCCTTCCATCTATGTTATGTATTCTTAGTTTTATTCCGAAAGTATGACTTAATTCTAATGTCCAAAAGGGTGAGTTGTCACTTCCCTCCCCCCTTAGTGACATTCGTTCTCGAATGATCATAATAATTGTGGCATCATATAAAACACTACTAGAACTCCAAAGGAATATCAATAATATACCTCATACACTCAATAGAGTGTCTACTCATCAGAAGGAATGAATAGGTGGGAATATTGGATTTCATATCATCCTCGACATCCTACATCAACTTATTTCATAATCTTCTCATTTACTGATGTACAATAGCAATAGAGACTTATTCATAAGAAAGCTCCTCTAAAATATGAACAACTATTGTTGGTACTATACGAGTTGGATATCGGATACACTTCTGGAACATTGAAACATGAAGTCTAGGTGTACTTTCTCTAACACTTGTGTTAACTCTAGCTCATAGGCTACTCAGCCTATCCGTCGCAAGATGTGACAAGGCCAATTGCACCTAGGGCTGAACTTTCCCTTCTTGTCAAAGCTTATAAGGCCCTTCATCAATGAAATTTTTAAAAACACCCAATGATCAACATAAAACTCTAAGTCTCACCTCCTAACATCTATATATGATTTTTGACTGCTATGAGCTATCAACAACCGCTCTCTAATTAATTTAACCAAGTCCATGACCTGCTCCCTTATGTCTTGTTCACATAATCATGATTGTCCAACCACGAACCAACAAAGAGGGGGTATACATTTTCCTCCATATAAAGCATCATCTAATGACATACCATGCTAGAATGATAACTTTTATTATATGCAAACTCGATAAGTGGAAAATGATCATCCCATTCTCCTTTGAAATCTAGCACACACTCCCATGACATATCCTTGTGTGTATCGATGGTCCATCAACTTGGTTGTCAGTCTAAGAATGAAGTGTTGTACTAGGTTAATCTGTGTCCCTGACGCTTCTATAAAGATTTCAACAAATGTGTAGTAAACAATGGCCCTTATCTAAAATAATTGATACAAGGACATATGCAATCTATCAATCTCTCTAATGTATAACTATGTAAAATCTTGAGTAGAAAGTGCAGTATTGACCAACAAGAAGTTGATTTTCCATTCTGTCAATAGTTACCCACATAGAATTAAACTTCCTTTGCGAGTGAATTAAACCTATAATAAAGTTCACATTTATTGCCTCCCACTTTCATAATTGTAAGGGTATCTCTTTAGTCAACCCACTTGACTTCTGGTGCTCGACCTTCACATAGTGTAAGTTAGGACACTTTGTCAAGAACTCACCAGTATCTTTCTTCATCTAAGGACAATAGTAAGTCTCTCTTTGTAGAACCTAGGTGAATAGAATATCAAGAATACTATCTTTCTACAATAATTTTTTGTCAAAGACTTGCAATATCTAGAATACACAATCTATGTCTGTGTAACATCCAAAAAATGATAGGTTAAACTAGAGCCTAAACGTAAGGTTAAGAGCCATAAAATGACTCCCCAAAATTTTTATAAGTCATTTAGGGTTGAAATGAGGTCATTTGAATCAAGACCAATGGGCAAGTGCCAAGGCAAAGGGGCCAACCCAAGGACAAAGGCTAAGGATGCTCCTAGCTAGAAGCACACTACCCAACCTTCACGAGAGGGACCACGAGTCGTGGTCCACTTTATGACTCGTGAAGGTGGTCGTGAAGTCTCTTTTGCCTTGGAAATAATGGCCACCCAAAACCAAGCTACTGCCTCAAGTTCATGGAAGGGACCATGCTCGTGGAGCACTTCGTGAAAGAGACTTGGCATGATGGCTTGGGGGCTTGAGGTAGATTAGTTACTGCCTCACCCTTCATGAGCAAGACCACGAGTCGTGGTCCACTTCACGGCTTTTGAAGGTACCCGTGGAGAGGACTTGGCCAAAGGAGCCTTTTGTTCCAAAATGGAGGCTACTGCCCCAACTCCATGAGGGAGACCATGGGTCATGGTCCACACCACGGCTCATGGAGCTTGGTCGTCGTCCCTGACGGGGACCCTTAAAATGAGGGTGAACTTGGTCATTTCCTTTTTAGTCCAATTAAGTGGGGGTATTTTGGGTATTTTTAGGGGAAGTATATAGGTTGTTTTTAAGTCAAATTTCAAAGGACTTGGTCATTATTCACAAACACCCAAATTGAAATAAAAAACTCCCTCTTCTTTCAATATTTCTCTCTCTAAGCTCAAGGAAGAATAAGAAGCCATTGGAGCTAGGGTTTGTAGATTTTCAAGGTTCTTCCCCAAAATTTGTGGTAATTCTTAGTCAAGGTATGTATGCTTTTGATTCTTGGGTAGTTATCACCCAAGAAGCCCCTTTAAATTATGTTTTCAAATCTCCCAAACCTAGGGTTTTCAGTCTACAACATGGGTCTTCTTCCAAAACGTTTTCCCTTGTTTAATTATGATTTATTATGGTTGATTATGATTATATATGATGTGAATGTTGAAGTATTGATGGATTTTGATGATAATCTCCCCTGGACCCATGATTTCCCCTTCTTCCTAAATAGTGAACTAGGGTATGACTTGGTTGATCATGTAAGCTTGTCAGTTGATTATGTTTATGTTTACCATGTTGTTGAATCGTGAAATTTCCCTATATAGTGTTGTAATTCTTGCAATTGGGGTTGGTCTTGATTATTAGCCTTGAAGGGCAATAACTAGGGTTTTTATACATTGATGAAGATTGTATATAAACTTGTTGTTCACTTAGATAGTGATGAACCTATGACAAATGTATATGATCATGTTTATCCACTTGAAAGGTGGAGGTGTTTAATTATTGTGTATATTGTTGTATTGATGCAAGATCCTTCTTCCCTATACCCCTACACATGACTATGTATGATATGATATGACTATGGACGATATGATATGACTATGGTAGTATTGTTGTGTTGAATGAAAGGCCATTCTCATGAACATTATGAATATAATGTGAAAGGTTTACTCACATGTTAATGATTCTATGGTTTAAAGGGCATTCTTACCTAATAAATATATGAGCTATTATGATGTAAGTTGGTTTGAGTGCCTAGTGCATTCTTTCATGAACCTAAACTTAAGTAATGACTTAGTGTGTCTTTTAAAGGGAATTATTCTTAGCACCGAGTGGATATGACAATGAACTTGAGGCTTTAATGTTTAGCAAGTCCAGCTTCTAATGTATCTTGTCTGATGGGATGGAAACCTTTTACGTTTAGCAAGTCCGGGTTTCTAGTATCAATCCCCATATTCCATAACTATGAGCCCACATAGGTCTTAGCTAGTGGATCCACCTAAAAGCTATTATGTATGTCCTACCTTAGGCAAGTAAGACACCATTTTTGGGTGTAGGGATAGAACACAAGATTCTATGTAGCTCACATGGTCTGTGTCGGTTAAAACTATTATTCCTATATAATACAAATATGAACTATGGTAAGAACACGGGCTTTAATTATGACTTCTTAAGAGGTACTACTTAGTATGACCACACGTATGGGACCTCACCCATACATTGTATAAGTGGACTTTAAGAGGGGTTATGGTTAGGTAACCTTATCTAATAAGTTTTTTTAGCCGCTCTTCAATTTTATTATTTCTTCCTGTGCCATCCTGCATGGTTGAGTTTATATCGATTGTACATCTAGTAATGTATCAATAACATAATTGATCTCCCGTTCTAAGGGAATACAAGGGAGCTCATCTAGAAAGACATCTAGAGAGTCAATAACCATCAGAATAGATAGAAAAATCAGCAGTTCCAGGTCAACATCCTATACTCTAACAATATGATAAATACAACTTTTAGCAATCAATTTCCTCGATTGATTATATCAAATAAATGTACTTTTTGGGATTCCAATATTATGCTTCCCCTCTCAAACAATCACTCAAGGAAAATGGGATCTATTAATCTTCACTCATCAATAAGCATATGCATAACAAAAAAAATCAGCTAATCAATGCCTCTAATAATATCAAAGTCTTAAATCTCAAACTATATCAGGTCTCAGTGGTTAGAAGACCAACAATCTCTACAATGCACCCTCGATGGAACCTTTTGGAAATAATAAAGTGACCAACTGAAGTAGATACAACAACAATCATCTCAATGACTCTAGTATTGTGAAAAACTGCCCAACAGGTAATGAGGTAAAATAAAATAGTATTGAGCCTAGTTATATTAAGGCATAAATACAGTGACCTTTCAAGGCATAACAACAATTCTAGGTGGTACTAGAACTAAATGCTCCCCCTATACCTCAACCTTTACCTGATGAAGATTGTGGCCCTCTCTTTGCAGAATGTACTTAAGTAGATGACCCTATTTCTAATCCGACCCTCTGTCCTTAACCCTGTTGGTTCCTGAATAGACAAGATCTCTATATATTACCCTTATGTCTATAAGAATAAAATATTGTGCGACATCTTCTAATAAGTGATCTATCACAAATATAACAATGTAGAACAATTGATCTTGACTACTCATGGAGATGGTAACGTTGTGAGCATGACGCTTAGGAGCTTTTACAAAAACTTGACTGACCCTAGCAATCTAACATGGTAACAAGGGATTGTTGTGGTCATGTATTGGTGGTCTATTTGAATACCAATGTTGGGACCAAGCCGAGCATTTTCTTGAAACCCTATGGGCATATTCTCTGTCATAGATTCCATCTTCATCCTCTTAGCCATATATAGCTGGTGTCAGAGCCTATTTGTTCTCCTTCATTGCCTTAATTTGCGATATGTCTAACTCATTAGTAAGGGCAACTATGGTGCAAGTTGAGTAGGAATCATAATTGAAAGAACTCAACGCATATGACTGTAACGACCCAAGCCTATACCTTGGAAGTTACTGGCGTACGTGACCCTGAAGGGGTCTTGTACAAGCCTCTTAGCATTCATAACATTCGATACATAAAAATAGTGCAGAATTTAAAACTTTTCTTTAAATCCATATCATCAAAACTTTATTAAAAAATTTGAAACAATGGAAGTCTATTATCTCACATGGCCATCTAAAACAATATCTTGAAAACTAAAGTAGGGTCATGACCCTTTACAATCGAAGATATAGAAATTTCTATTACATGAAAGAAAGAAAAATCTAAAGAATGTGTACTCAAATGTATGTGGACATACCAATAGCCTTGGAAGAACTCAATCCAAGCACTTGAACTAGATGAATAGCAACTCACTTGTCAGAACCTACACTCGTAGTAAAATAAGAGGAATATCGGTTAGCACAATTAAGTACTAAGTATGATAGCCATACAAAAACATGCTTAAAATGGACATTTTATTTGAGAGTCATGCTTGTATGCCATTTTGATAAAAGTTCATGAATATAAGCATAAAAGGCATGTTATACAAACATAACCAACATAAAAGTCACTCACAATAGAGTCATAATAAACATTTAAACCATTACCTTCACCTTAAGCCTTTACCTCAAGTAACCCTCATGCTATACCTTGTGCAATGTATGAATAGCGTCCCATACCACCATCCATACTAAGGTACCACATTAAGGTCACCAAAAGTAAACTTACCATTCAACCTTTCACCTTTACACAATATGCATACATAAGAGACATAAACATTTCATAAGTCATGACAAGGGAAAATAACTCATAATACAACCCAAGTATAGCATGCATAATCACCTTAGAAATTTAAGTTAACATTCTTCATTAGCTTCATTAAGAGAACTTTCATTCATTAGTCATTAAGACATTAGAGAACTCACTGTAGCCCTATCAAAGCCTACTTGTGAAATGCATGAATGGCATCCCATACTACCACCCACACTTCATTGAACTTCTGAAGAAACCATAGTGCACATCTCACGTGATAGGAATAGGCATTAACTGACATAGACCATGAGAGCTAAGTTATAGAATCCGATGTCATATGGCCCCACACCGTAAAGAGGTGGTCTATTTGCTGAAGGTAAGACCAGTAACATTTTAGCTTAGGTTGGAACCTACTAGCTAATATCCTATGTAGGCACATAGTTATGGGATAGGAAGATGATCATTGGAACCCTAGTCTAACATCGAGAGAGTTTCCATCTTACCATATCCACTCGGTACTTAGCCTCTATTCCCATAGAGTATTTCATTTTCATTAACATTATTGTACTGGAGAAGGCTACCATCATTAGACCTACTGACCCAAGTACTTTACACAAGAAAGGGCCACCACCATTAGGTCTACGGATTTAACGTACATTAAGGATAGCTCATTGACTTTCCAATAAGGGTGCCTTCAACATTGAGTTTACCGATACAAGGTTTATCATTTCACACATGAAAGGGCTACCAACATTAGGCCCACCGATTCAAGGTTTATCATCAACATTCATGGAAGGGTGCCATAAGCCTACCAATTCCAAAGTTCATTAACATTATGTATGGAAGGATGCTATAAGCCTACCGATTCATATTCATCCAGTCAAGACACATTCATTATATAAGAAGATGATGCATAAGCCTACCAATTCAAGATATAACTTCATATTATAGAAACCCTTCACATTCTATCATCACATTCATGAGTGTCAAATTGAGAATAACCTTTCAATAATAACACAATTACATTCAAGACATGATCATTTTATCATCATTATGATCACACATATATACTTAGTAAGTAAACACCTCTACCTTTGAAGTGGATCAATAGATCGATCACAATTGTACTTTAACATGTACTTTGATCATAAATTGCTCCTTCAAGGCCATAAACTACCAATCACCATGACACCAATAATTTACTACAATTTAGGCATGGGTAATGATATACTTAAATAATCTAAAGCAATTTAGGCAAATTCTATTCACATGCATTCATAATCAACAAACCCACTTCCTAAAGGCACAATTTAGGAATTGAGAGAATTCATGGGTTCATAGAGTATTTTCATCATAAATCATCAATTAAACACTAATACAATCATAATATGTCATTAATAACCATTTGAAATCGTTTGATGAAGGAACCCATGAGATTGAGTAAAACCCTAGGTTTTTGATAACTTGAAATCACCATGGAATTGGCTCCTTGAATGAAAAGTTAAACAAGGATGAAGACTATCATACCTTGCTATAGATTCCCCATGAAATTTGAGGAAGAAATACCTTGAATCCACAAACCCTAGCTTCTTCTTCTTTGGGAACTTCCAGAGAGAAAAATATTGGAAGGGATGAACTCTTTTGATTTGATTTGGGTTTTCTTAATAAGTGACTTAATTGAAGGAATTTCAAGTCTAAAAAAGTTAAATACACACTAGGAATAGAATAAAATAACGTGGACTCAACTTTGGGAAAGAACTAAGAACCCACAATGTTTTAAACTTAAAAATCCACAGCCTACCCGATTCACCTTACCCTTTGACCCTTATGGCTTGCTAAGGGCATTAGGTGACTCGCCAAGTGGACCCTTGGCTCGCCCAATTTTCTAGTGAGCTCACTAAATAGGCAGTTCACTAGGCAATCTAGAGGACCAATGGGTGATTCACAAACCAGGTAGGTGAGCTACGACTTAGCTCGCCCTTTGTTCCAAAACCTAGGCCAAGGGGACAGCCCACTAGACGACCTCAAGTGCACTTTGGTGATCTCCAAGTCACTAGGGCGATCATGCTGCCCCATCGCCAACTAGGTTCAACAAAGAACAAGGAATCTTTCACTCTATCTTTCTAGCTTAGGCCCTTGCTTGCACACTAGGCAAACCTTACTCCTCTTTAGTTATAAAACATCCTAGACATCAACTTAAAGTCATACTAACCCAAACGTTAAGGCTCTAGTTCAACCTATCATTTTTCGGGTTGTTACAATGACTTAGCTTTATAGTACGATTTGAGAAAAAGAAGGATAACTTTCCTGAATGATGTTTGTAGATTCTTGCTTATAGAATGTGGTGCACAACACATTTATAAGAAAGAATTTACTTGAGAAGGCCTTCAGACTCCCTAGTATACGATGTTGCTCTAATACCATGTTTGTCACACCACAAACTTGAGGGGTGCAACTAGCACCTGATTCCAAAACTTAGGCTTGAGCGGACCCACTGAACCACTTGCTAATGGCACATGGAATCCACACACAATCAAGAGAAAAAAAAAGTATATCTCGACTAAACTATAAGCCCTCCGCTGGAAAGGCCCTTATAAACAATTCTATAAAGAAAATAACTACTCCAACAATTTATATAAAGCAACAACAAACTAGCACAAAAGCCTATTTAGGTCATCAAGGTGACAATGGTATCTAGGAAAGCATAAACACTATGTGGGTTGTCAATGCTACCATGATATATATACAGAAACTGAAAAATGGGTTTGTATCTATCAATATGTAAAACATCTATAAATCATCAGCCAACAATAGAGCAATGCTAATGCAGCCAATAACTTGCCCATAAAAATCAACACCCCAGTCTGCAAGACACTACTAATATAACACTTGGACGTGATAGTACCCCGGCCTACACAAAAATGTTTAAAAATCAAAACAAGTAAACCTCTATGACTGTATCAACCCCAGGAAGAAAGGAGTCAACCAATCTTTTGGATCGGTGGTTGTGCTACTTAGGAGGTCTATCTAATCGTCACTCAGGACCTGCAGGCATGAATACACTGCCCCAAGCAAGGGGCGTCGGTACAAAATGATGTACCAATCATGTAAAGTAAACTAAAAGTTGAAAGCAAAGTACAAGTATTGAAAAAAAAGGGAAAGAGTGAGACACAAGAATAATTCCCTATCTCTCTATAACAATAACATATAAGCACATAACAAGAAATAACCTAACCAGGCCCCCATAATCTCGGTAGGTACAAACATCCCACAATCCAAAGAGCTTTAATGAGCGCAAACAATCGCTAAATACCCATATTAACCCCATTACTTGGATACTAATGGCAATCTAATTTGAACATGTTAATGTACATCTTTCAGGAATCAGCAAAAATCTAAGCCTTTATGGTATAATAAATATATGTTTCCCTGTAGGTACAACCTACCTAGCCCGTAGGTACGAACTACTTGGACGATAGCCTCGGTCTAGTTGATGAGTCTGGGATTTTCACTCATTTAGGGCTTTCTATTCATAGCATTAGTGTCCTTAATGCTTATTTTGTTCTCTAAACTAATGTTTAAATACTAATTTGTAGATATAAAGGTGAAAGATCAAGGCAAGGATATTACCGGGCAAAAAGGAGTGGAAAAAATGAAAAGAGCTAAAGATAGGGAAAGCTAAAAATTGCCAATGCCACTTGGTGACTCACCGAGTGGGACTTCAGTTTGCCAAATATTCCAGACCACCAGCCCTAGGAAGAAGCCAACTTGGTGATGAAATTTGACTTTCGAGGAATCGCCGAATGGATCGGTGATAAAGAATTTGATTGCCTAAAGTTACAGGGGTCTGAAGGATAAAAAGTTAAGGAAAATGGCGATGGAGAAGAAAAACTGGCGCATCGATGATTTGGTCGGTGATGCTCAACTAACTCCACTGATTTGCTTTGGAAGCCCAAATCTAGAAGCGTCTAAATTGATTTTCAAAAGGAGAAAATAGGATCCTGCCATTGTTAGACTCCGAGTTTTGATTGAAACATTGTTCTTCTTATTTTTAGAGTGTTTTCTAGTAAATTTCAAGTTGGGTTTTTGATATTAAGCAATTCTAAGCATTGTAAAGATGTGGATTGCATTACCCAACTTATGGATAACGTAGTTGGTAATAATTTCCTGTTTTTTATAATATGTGGTAGAAACCCCCATTTTTGGGGCTATGATTATCTGATTAATTCTCTTAATTGGCTCATTGGTGTTAGTTATTACTAATTTAATTATTTTTTTGAGGTGGGTTCGACTAATAATTGAGTTTTAACTTATGAATTTTAGTTGCAAATGCAGTTCTAGTCTAGTATTCTATGCTTGCTTTAGAAAGAGGTTTTAGAATTAAGGTTATGAACTGATAATTGTAGTGATTGGGTTGTTGTGGGTTCAGCTCAAGAGAGTGAATCTTAATTCGATCTTACCTATCTAGCTCAAGAGAGTAGATAAATTGAGTTTTGGGTTTATAGTATCATGGATGTTGAGGTTCAAGAGAACTCACTTGATTCGTGATAGTTGATCGAGAGATGGATATTACACCTAAAGCTTAGCTTACCCACTATGATTCAATGATTTTTGGTAATTAGTAATCACCCATATAGCTAAATTGGCAATTAATCAATCACATCCACAAGTATCCCTTTCTAATTGATTACTCCCATGTTTTTGTAGTTATTAATTGACAAACCTTATCCCCCAATCTGACAATTGTTGTCAACCCCTTAGATTTAATCTAATGATTTCGATAATTTCTATTCCTACAACTGATTAGAACATAACTTTTACTTCATAGTTTTATTCTCTACCATATCATTCCATGTGGGATCGACCCCAACTCTTTGTTGGGTTTATACTAGATTATGATCACCTACACTTAGTATTGGATAAAGTGTACTTGAGCATTATCAAAAATGGCGCTGCTGCTTGGAAGTGGTGTTTAGAATTCTCTTATTGAAGTATAGTTGAACTCTAATATTGTTTGTGGTTGAAACGACTTACTTTGTTTTGTGTTTGTTATTGGCTATTTGTGAACAGGTGACGAGATAAGTGTGAACGAAACTAACGGTAGCCAGCTTGGACACCAAGATGACATTGGCAATCTGTATGATGTCAATGAAGCTGAGTGTCAAGGTATGATCATTTTTGTTTAGTGACTTCTACCCTCATGAAGCATGGCCTGTACTTTACTTCTTCTCCATTTCCTTCACTCTTTTTGGTTTTTCCATTTCACCCTCTAATCTTTTAAGCATGATTCATTGGACACCCCATTTAATTTGTCCATTTCACAAACTTTATTTCAACAACTCCTTTCTTTTTACACTTCTTGACTTTCCTCTTTTTTCACCACACCTAACTTAGGCCAAAACCTAAGTTTCCTATTCAAACAAACCAATACTTCATGAAGGTTAGAGTTGATGGAACAAAGTGGTCAAAGTTGTTCAAGTTTCTTCTAAAGAAAATGATAGGTTCACACTCTCACAAGGTGGTCACAAAGAGGTATCAAATCAATTTTTGTTCACTCTTCAGAAATTTTGCCTAAGATCATCTCAATCGCTTACTTACATCAATCAATTGGACTAACGGGGCAATTTCTAGGTATCACCAAGCACAAGTTTCAAGACAATCTCACCACATTCGACTCAATCATCAAACAAGACTCTACAATTATCATCTTGCGTGCAACGATCATCACACGAGATCAACTCAACAACCAGCTAGTCACAATGTGATTTTAGGAGTTACCATATGACTTATGCAACTTAATTCACCTCATCAAAGCATACACTCATATCGTTCAATTGAGAGTACTATTCAAATCATCGATATGGATCACAATCGAATCTTTAAATTGCATGAGAACAACCACATACAAACATATCAAGAGGTGGTATCGTACCCCCACCCCACCAAATACACCTAGCATTGTCCTTAATGTAGGAATGAAAGATAAAGACATAAATAAATAGGACAAAGCACTGAATGAATGAAATGGTGCCAGGAGAAATCTTCACTATGAGGCCAATCGGCGAAGCTACCTAGAGACCACTGAACCACTTGGTGAATCACCAAACTGCATGTGCCTCAAAAAAATTCTAGAACACTGGCCCTACAGGTGTGACCAAAAGATGAAAGAATCGAGCTCGCCATAACCCATCAGTGCACCACCAAACAGACAAGCGACATCGCCGAATTTTCCAACACGATGATGATCCAGTCATGTGCAAAAGGCAAACCAAATCGCAACCGCCGAACTGCTAGGTGGATCACCGAAGTAGTCTTACCCTCGTACAATAGCTAGTCCCTGCACATTCGGTACACATTATTCGAAAACAACTAAATCTTGGGTTGCCTCCCAAGAAGTGCCTAATTTAACGTCGTGGCACGACATGGAAATTATTTCAAGCATCTTCCAAATACACCACTTTGATTACCAATATTTCATGACATTCTCAAAAATAGAGATTCAATTCCCCTTTAAAGCTGGGCCATCTTAACCTTCCACTTTAATTTCCCCATTTGTGAAAACTTGAGTAACCTTGAAAGGGCTAGACAACTTCTATTTGAGTTTACCTGGGAAGAGCCACAATTGGGAATTATAGAGCAAGACAAAATCATCAACTTGGAGTTCTCGCTGAAGGATTTTGGTGTCATGCCTCTTCCTAATTTTCTCCTTATATAGGGTTGAAATTTCATACACTCTCAATCAAAATACCTCCAACTCATGAAGTTGATTTACATTCCCTTTCGAAGCGTTTTCCAAGTTTAGATTTAGTGTCTTCAATGCAGGTGACAAGATTTTCCAAATACTAGCTAATATGGTGACATACTAATTGGTGTTTTGAAAGAAGTACGAAATGCCCACAGGGCATCATCCAACTTCTGCGACCAATTCATCAGAATGCATTCACCATTTTTGCCAAAATACTTTTAATCTCTCGATTTGAAACCTTAACTTGGCCGCTTGTTTGTGGATGATATGGTGTTGCAACTTTATGCTTGACTCCATATTTGCTCAATAACAATGCAACCAATCGGTTGCAAAAATGAAATCCTCTATCATTGATAATAGCACGCGGGGTACCAAATCATGAGAAAATGTAACACTTTCAGAATTATGCAGCACTAGTTTCCGCATTGTTGGGTAATGGTATAGCTTCCACCCATTTAGAAACATAATCAACTGCCACCAAAATGTACTTTTTTTCCAAAAGAGCTCACGAATGGACCCATGAAATCTATTCCCCAAACATAAAAAAACTCCACTTCTAGGATGGGGGTTTAAGAGGTAGTTCATGCTTTCTTGATATCCCTCTTTATTTTTGGCATGTCATGCATTGTTACAAAGCCATGTGCATCTTGGTATAGTGATGGCCAATAGTAGCCACTTTGACTCGCTTTGGCTATTGTACGCACCCCACTATGATGTCCACCAACAGGTAATGCGTGGCAAGCAATTATAGGATTATATTGACCTCTTCTATCGGTACACATTGGCGAATTATCTGTCTTGCACATTCTCCGAATATATATGGTTCATCCAAGAAGTACCTTTTTACATTGAGAAAGAACCATTTTTATTGGTAGAAGATCAAACCTTCGGGCATTATTCTACACACTACATAGTTTGCAAGGTCAGCATACCAAGGCGGGTTCCCTTGGGATATTCTCATCACCGATTCATCTAGAAATTCAGCCACAATATCCCTTTTTTTCAAATCAACCATATTGGTTTCTAACTAAGACAAATGATCTTCCACTTTGTTTTCACACCCCTTTCGATCCTTTACTTCAAAATCAAACTCTTGAAACAATAATACCAACCTAAAAAACCTTGGTTTTTCATCCTTCTTAGCCATTAAGTATGTAATTGTTGCATGATCCGTGTGCACAACTACTTTAGTTCCCAAAAGGTATGCTCAGAATTTTTCAAATGTATGCGCCACCGCTGACAATTCTTGCTCAGTGATGGTATAGTTCTTCTATGCCACATTCAAAGTCTTACTTGCATAGTAAATTGGATGAAAAAATTCCCCTTTTTGTTGACAAAGAAAAGCTCCTAAAGAAACACTAATAGCATCACACATGAGCTCAAATGGAATACACCAATTTGGAGCAATGACGATTGGGGCTGACACTAACTTTTCTTTGAATCATAAAAATGCTTTTAGGCAAGCATCATCAAAATTGAAGGTAGATTCCTTTTCTAGCAATTTGCAAAGTGGGTGTGCAATTTTGGAAAAGTCTTTAATAAATCGCCTATAGAAGCCTGCATAGCCTAGAAAACTATAACACCTTTTACTGATATAGGAGCAGGAAGTTTGGCAATAACTTCAACTTTAGCTTGATCCACTTGCATACCTTCTCCTTAAATGTTATGCCCCAAAACAATGCCCTCCTTTACCATGAAGTGAACTTCTCCAAATTTAGAACTAGGTTGATTTCCACGCATCTTTGTAGACCTTGCCCAAGATATTCAGGACAAGCTTCAAATGAATCACCAACGACTGAGAAATCATCCATGAATACTTCCATTGAGTCTTTTGCCATATCTAGGAAAATAAAGAGCATACATTGTTAAAATGTAGTTGAGGTGTTACATAACCCAAAAGGCATTCTCTTGAAAGCAAAGGCCCCATAGGGATATGTGAAAGTATTTTTCTCTTGAGCTTTCGATGCAATGGAAATTTGGTTATATCCTAAATAAGTATAAAAAAAAGCAATACCATCTACACCTTGTAAGCCTACCAAGCATTTGGTCCATAAACGGCATTAGGAAATGATCTTTCTCGGTCCATGCATTTAATTTTTGGTAGTCCATGCACACACACCAACCAGTGACCGACCTTATACGTACAAGTTCACCTTTTTGTTTGGAACTACCGTTATGCCTCCTGTCTTTGGTACACATTGTAGGAGACTTACTCATTGCTGTCCACAATCAGATTCACCACACATGCATTTAACCACTTGATGATTTCTTTCTTTACCACCTCTTGCATAGGTGGATTTACTCTTCTTTGATTTTCAACACTAAGTCTACATTCACTATCCTAGTGGATTTTAGGAGTGCAAATTCTAGGGGGAATACCTATAATGTCAATAATCGTCCAACCTATGGCTTTTATGTATCGCTTTAACACTATTACAAGCAATTTCCTTTTCCATTCAACCAAGTCCGATGCAATGATAATGGGTAAGGTATTATTTGCTCCCAAAAATACATACCGAAGATGAGATGGGAGCGCTTTCAACTTAAGTTTTGGAGGTTCTTCTATTGATGGTTTGGCGGGTGGACTCTCTCGATTTTTTAGATCAATATCAAGCTTCAATGGTTTTCTTGAATGAACACCTAGTCCTGATAGAGCGGCCAGCACTTTATCATACCCTTGAACTTCATCTTCCTCATAATTTGAAAGAACAACAGCAAGAGGTTCACCCATACACATCATTTCACTCACAGTAGCTACTACTTCATCAATTAAATCAATTGTTGAAACCACAAGAATGTCACTAGGTTGCTTCATTGATTTGCATATATTGAAGGTAACCTCCTAATACCACTTTCAACATCCACTAGAGTTCTTTTGGTTGCCAAAAATGGTGTTTCCAAAATAATAGGTACCTCCACATAAATCTCACAATCCAAAAGAACAAAGTCAGCCGGAAAGATAAATCTATCTACCTTTACCAAGATATCATAAAGTATTCTAATGGGATGTTTAATGGAACGGTTAGCCATAAGAAGCCGCATTGTTGAGGATTTCGATTCACCAACCCCAAGATGTTTGAAGATGGCATATGGCATTAAGTTGATACTCGCCCCCAAGTCGTATAACGCTTTGGAAAATTTAAGCATCCCAATGGTACGTGAGATAGTAAATGCTCCCGGATCTTCTTTCTTTGTGATCGCATCACTAGTCATAAAAACTCTACAATTGTGAGACACTTCAATTATTTCGAAATCCATACTTCTTTTCTTTGTTACTAGTTTCTTCATAAATTTTGCATATCCCGGCATCTCCTATAATGCTTCTACTAGCGGAAGATTTATAGAGAGTGTCATGAACAAGTAAAGGAGTTTCTTGAACTTTTCATCTTTATTCCGATTTTTGAGTCTTTGAGGAAAAGGTTTATTGATTTTGGGTAACAGTTTCGCTAACTTTGAAGAAAATGCAGCCCCTTCTTTATATCCTTTCAACTCTTCAGTGGTGCTTTTCTTTGGCAGTTCTTCCTCCTCTTTGGGTGTGTTACTCTCCGGTGCTTGGGTGGATCTCTTTACTCCAATGACGTCTTTCTCTTCTTCAATAATGTTTGCCCCATCATTCACTTTCACATTACCAGCTGCTACTTTCCTATTTCATGCTACAACCACCAATCTTTTGTCATGATCATCCTTTGAATTTGCCACATGCTCAGTTGCATTCTTTTCTAATTGCTTGGGTTCTAACTGGGCTGAAAGTTAGCTCATTTGACATTTAAGTTGCTTGATAGAATATGTGTGAGAATTAACTTTATTGTTCAATGATGAGAAATCTGCCTTCATTTCATTGAGCATGTCATCAGACCCTTTAATCTTATCTAGAATGCGTGATAATAATTCATCCACTCAAAGACTACTTGAACTTCCCTTAGATTTTGGGCTATCAACGGTTTGTATGTGATACACCTCACAATTGTCTTCTCTCCTCCAAAAATCATTTTGGTCAGCCCAGTCTTGATTGTACCCTCTCCGTTCATGCTCAACAAGTGGGTTCCAACATTGATTCCCACCCGACTTTAAATAGCTCGGGCAAGAACCCTCCTCAAGTCTAAACACTTTTTTTGACTGTGTGTTTTCATTAAGGCTCTCCATTACCTGTTTTCTCAACAACTCCATTTGAGACATCATATTTCTATTATTTTTATTCCATTCTTTCTCTTTTTCATGTTGTTTCTTTGTCATCCTGAAGTTTAATGGAGACACTTGGTCTTCTTGAGCGTACCAAGATCGATTGATTTTCGTCATTTTGTCAAGAAGAGATGACACCACTTTAAATGGTTGTAGCATTATCCCTCCTCGAACAAGATGATCAGCTACCCCTTTGTTAACTGAGTCAAGACTCCGGTAAAAATATTGTAGTGTCACACTACCCACATGCCCATGAGTCAGGCACTATAGCAGAAACTTCTGAAATTTCAGCCACGTTTCGTGAATCGATTCACTGTCTAGTCTGTTGAAGTTCTAAATATTGTTCCACAACTTCACCATCTTCGAGGATGGAAAAAATCTTATGTAAAATGCCTCGGTAAGCTCTTCCCAAGATGTGATAGAGTCCCTTAGTAGATCCGCTAACCATTTGATCTCTTACCCTATCAAAGAAAAAGGAAACAACCAGAGCCTGACTGATTCTTGTGATATATTCGTGAGCAAGATAGGGCAACACACATCCATAACATTCTGAATATGGTGATGCGGATACTCATTATCCAGCCCTCTGAATAGACCTTTCATTTGCAATAGTTGTAGCATCGTGCTAGCCCCATAGAATACAAAATTTCCCACGATCGGAGGTAAGGGAATAAAACCCACACTACTTGATGATTCCATAATTTAGACTCATTTAGGGCTTTATTTTAATGGATTTAGTTCCCTCAAATGTATATTTTGTCTCATTAACTGATGTAAATACTTGAATTTCAGGTATTTGAACTTAGGGACAAATCATAGACATTTTGGAGCAAAAAAGAACAAGGTAGCCAAAAGAACGAAGAAAAGAAGGCCTGAGGATCGCCTAAACCATTGGGCATATCGCCGAATGGCCTTAGTCTCGCCCAATGTTACAGTGTTTAGGGCCTTGAAGGACAAAATCAAATAGGCAATAGAAAGGAGCAGTCAGCGAGTCACCAAACATTTCCGCGAGGCAGTGCCATATCGCCCAAAGTTATAGAGATTGAAGTTACTAAAGGACAATGAAGAAAGTCGATAAACCAGACCAAAGGGTGTATCGCCGAGTGGATCGATGATCCCAACTAACTGCATTGAGTGATCCTTTGCAGCATACTTTTTGACAACTATAAATAGCTAATTAAATTTTTAGTTTAGTATCAAGTTTTATATTTTCAGAAACCAAATTTTAGAATTACTCAGTTTTAGAACTTAGTTTTTGGGGAGACAATATTCCTTAGTTTTTTAAGATTTGAAGACATCCAATTCCAAGAAATTGGAAGTAGGTGTTGAAGATTCTTTATCGTAGACTTATTTCAAGTGAACATAAATCGGACCTAGTTTATTATCATTCAATTTGTTATCGATTTCTTCCATTTTACTATGTCTAGCTAAAACCCCAATTCTTGGGGTGTGATTTTGTGAATATGGGTTGAATTTACTGCTGGGTATTGCTAATTGACTGTTTATTCATTATTTAGAGGCGATTTCATTCAGTAGTTGTGTTTGAATTAAATGTGGTTGTAGTTGCAAATACAATTTTATCTTAGTGTTTTTGACTTGATTGAGAGAGAAGTTTTAAAACCACAACTACTGAATCGATAGTCTGTGGTTATTGGATTTTTGTAGGTTAAGCTCGAGAGAGTGAATCCTAAACCCTCTTCCAGACATTTAGCTCGAGAGAGTGAATGGATTAAGGCGAAGGTTGTAATTCATTGCCCGTTATCAGTGTTTGAGAGAATCCGATTTGATTCGTGGTAAATTCTTCGAGAGAAAATTTACCCCCACAGAAGTTTAGCCTAGTTACCAATTTGTAGTGAGTTACTATCATAGCATTTACCCGGTTGTCAATTTTAGCCCATATTCCTATCACATCCCAAGAGTCCCGTCTCCATATTTTCAATTTCATTTTAGTTGATAATTACTTACAAAACCCCCTTTGATAATTGACATGTGTGTCACCCTTTACTTTATCATGCTTGTACTCGTTAATGTCTATAACTATGTTTAACTTGAACTCATTTTTACTTTTCTATTGATTCTCAATTGCAAACCGCTCTCTGTGGGAACAATCCCAACCCTTGGTTGGGTTGTATTACTATTGAAAGACCATTGACGCTTAGTATTGGATAAAGCGCCCGGATACGTCAAGTCAAAATGGCATTGCTGCTGGGGAATGGTTCTAATTGAGAATTTTTAGTTAAGTTGGATTTTGTTCTTGTTAGTTATAGTTCTGTTTACCTAATTTTTAGCTTTGTTTTGCTTGTTTGTGTGTTGAAATTGGAAAAATGAGTGTAAAGGGTTAAAACGTTAACCAAATAGATCACCCCCTGTTGAGGTTATTGAACTTTAGGGATAACCTCCTAACATTCCAGCAATTAGAAAGTGAGACTATCCATGATATGTGGCCGATATCTAAGGCATTGTTACAGCAGTGCCCGAATCATGAAATGCCAGACAAATTGCTGCTAGAATGCTTCTATATAGGCCTTGGTCCCGAAAATAGAAGTGTTACTGATTAAATTTTTGCAGGTTGTTTGATAAGACAACCATATGGATTAGTAGCCCAACCCCTTGATGGCATGGTTAAAGCCAACTAGGAAGCGGAAAAGGACTAGGAATGGGCTGCACTGTTGATTCAGCTGGATGATCTATCCAAGAAGGTAATGAAGTGGGAAGCAAGGTTTAAAAAGAAGACCAAGTACCTTCCCCCTCGCAAGTGCAAAAAAATGAAGCAGCATGAGGGTGGACAAAATAGAGAGGTCCTCTCACTCATTCTACACAAAATCAAGGAACAAGATACAGTGTTGAATGAGATAAAAAGAATGTCGTAATGCTGAATTAGCTGATGACCTCCCATTCCATCATTATTTAGCTACAAGACGCTCAAATAGGCCAAGTGCTATCACGTCTCTACTCACAGCATAAAGAGGGGTTACATAGTGATACTATCTCTAACCCCGAGATTGAGGTTTGAGTGATGGCTTGAGTCGTGCCACGACGTTAACTAAGGTGCTATTTGGGAGGCAACCCAAAACCCTTTGTTGGTTTAGTTTAGTTTTAGAAATAATGGTGTATTGATTGTGCAAGGTAAAGTGTGGTGAGTATTTGAACATTGTAGATTGGCGAGCTAAAAGGTCCAGTTATCACATCACCAAATAGGTCGGTATGCCCGACCTTATCCGTTGTTTGACTCAAGACATAATGGAGTCTGTAACACTCGGCAAGCCCAGGAAATTATTGGCAGGTCGCCGACCAGGTTGGCGATCCCGACGTAGACCACCGTTTGGAGGGCTTGTAAAACTTGACGAGATAACAAAACACTCGGCATGTCGCTGAGTGGGTCGGCAAGCACGACTAATGTTGTCGAATGTGCGAGAACTAGATGGTTTTAAAGGCCAATGATTGCAAAGTTTCAAAATCTTCACTTTCCCTCACTTTCAAACTTTGCAAACTCATACGTAGTTAGTATTTTCAATATTTTTACACTCCATAAGTATTTTTCTCGTTGATTTGTACTTGGATTTTGGATTACATTACCGCCTAGTATTTCAAGGTACTTTAATCGGCATAAAAGGTTGGTTTTCCAAACCCCGAGTTTATTTTATGGAATTTGTACTCATTTGAAATGATCTTATCTTAGTGATGTGTGTTGGACCTCTCTAATAAGTTTAGAATGTTTGAATGCTGATTTTAATTTGATTATCTTGCCCATATTGTTTTGATCATTGCATGCCTGTAAATTTGTGCCTTAAAATGAGTTAAATTTTGTTGGGTTGTGCTTGCATATTGGTTATATTGGTTGGGTGAAGTCTTAGTAGCCTGTATTTGTGTTAAATGGCGTAAATTGCACAATGATTGATTGGGTGACACCATTTTTAATGGAAAAAGTTGTCAAATGGCCAAATTTGGCAAAACCAAGAGAAGTCTGAGTAACCCGGGGTGATGGCTGTTATGGGTCTGGGCTTAATTTAACTACTGCATGCTTTGATTTTGTTTTTGGGGGTTATAGGGTTGAATTTGAGAAGTTGGGTTGAAAGTAGGCACGCTGGGTCATTTGGCGAGCTCGATCGAGCTCGCTGAACCACTCGGCAGTTCGCCAAAGGTCCCTATCTCGCCTTTAATTTGATGATAAATGAGTAGTTAAATTTTTTTACATTCAGCGAGAAGCCTGAGGTCGCGAAAGCACTCGGCGACTCACCGAAGGTATTCTTGATCGCCCTCTGTCTATGCCCTTGAACCCTTTTTGCATCGGAACTATTGGTGGGCTAGCCCTTGCTCGCCGAAAGGGACATCCCATCACCGATTTGCCATAACTTTTAAGCCTATCCTTTAGGCGAGCCCGATCCAGTTCGCCAAAGAGATTCGGTGATTCGCCAACTGGATCGGTGGGTCTATCTACAACTGTGTCTCTGTGATTTTAACTAAAACATTTATAAATTTTTCCCGATATTTTTTCTACTTGGCTAGATCAAAAGTTGTAGGAAGAAACATGCCACTCCAAGGGAAAGAAAAAGGGATCACACTCAATGAGAATGCAGCTGCATCCAAGAAAAAGGCCACAAAACTCACCTCAAATGGTGGCAAAGGCAAGGGTAAAGGCAAAGCCCTTGCATCACAGGAAGCAAACTCCAACAGTGACAACATCTATGACACTTACCTCACCAAATCTGAGAGTGAGGATGAGCATCAGGAGCCTCAAACTATATCGTCTGATGATAATGAGCTTGTAGCAGTGCATAGGGAGTAGTTACAATCTAAAAAGATACATGATCCTTCTAGGACCTGAACCCCTCAACCCACCACTTCTTCTCCTCCAGTTCCAAAACAGGCTACAATCCTAGCACCTACTGTACAGGGTCCTCCACCTAAGTCAATGAACAAATTAAAGACCGAGGGACTAAGGACGATCCTTGAGGAAAAACGTCTGTCCACAGATGGGGTTATCGACAGGTACCCAAAGATAATGCATTGCCTGAAATACCACAAGTTCCAAATCTTCACCAAACCTCGTGGCTCTTATATTCCAAGATGGGTCAAAGAATTCTACAGTGCATACAATGAATTGATACTCCAGAGAAAGAAGCAAGCAGCAACTTTCAAAGGAGTTGACTACGCGGTTGTTAGAGGCAGGAATGTAACTTGTGATAGTTATGCTATCAACACAGTCTTGGGCATGTCCACGAGTATTATTGATCACTACCAGCACTTCATTAGAACAGAGAAGCTGGAAAAGATGAAAAAGTGGTTAGCCCCACTGATTTCAGATGGTACTCCGAAGTGGTTGGCGGAAGGAGCTCCAATTGAAAAGAAAGATCTGAATGTAGCTGCAAGATTTTGTGTTCGGCTTTATCAGCAACACAATTTTTCCATCCCAGAATGAGTCGATCCTTTGCCTTGCTAAGGCAGCCTGCCTGGGTTGCATCATAAAGGAAACTAGGATAAATTTGGGGATGATCATTTCTTCAGAGATTCTCATGCGTGTAAGGCAGAGCCAAACCTTACTTCCTTTACCAGTATTGATCATCGAGCTGTATACATGCACGAGTACCTAGATATGCCAAGAAAGATGTGGAAGTGATTCCCACATCCTTCACTGATATCTAGAGGATTGAGGCAGAATATTTAAAGTACCAAGCTGAAAAGAAGAAGAAGGCAGCCCAGTGGATTCTTCCCTGGCAATGGACACACACTCCATACCTGCAGAGGCATCTTTGCCTACTCTGGCCCCTGGGCCTTCATGTACTCCTTGTGTTGTATCTTCTGATATCCCTAGTTCTTCTACTGTTGCACTACCTTCTAGACCTGCGGTTACTGCTATTTCCCCGACTCCAATTACCCAAGTTCTATTACTCTGGGTGGGGTAGTTTGCCTATACTGTGGATCATCGGGCAGCCAGACTTGAGACGTCCATTCCTGTCATGATTCAAACTGCCCTGATTGATGTTGTGACACCATTGAGTGCTTTCATTGATACCCTTACGGCAAGGATACCTGTGTGTGAGCGTGGCTAAAGGGCCACCGAGGAGGTGACGACTTTAAAAGATGCTATTGCTGAGCTGAGGAAAGATGTGGACTACCTGAAGTCCACCGATATGTCTATGATCTTTGGGAAAGTGGAGATCCTTTATAAGCCAGTCGAGCCAGCTTACCCCGAGTCTGAGGCAGAGATAGATAAGGATTTTCTTGAGGTGGCTGAGGAAGCTTCATATGAGGGCCTTATTGAGACTGAAGAGGCCATGGTAGTTGCTGTTGTGCAGGCTTCTATGACTGATACTCCAACGGCTACTCCTAGTGGGTCTGATACTGCGTTCTTTCTAAGGTGATCCAGGGTACTAAGACCTGAGACCAGACAAATACACCGGGTACTGATTCCCAGACAAATGAATCGACTGCATAGACAGGATCCCCTCTTTACCTCCCTCTCTGTCGTACTTTATTTTACTTTCTGATATTTTAGTTTGAATTTGAGGAGAAATGATTTTTTTTTGTGCTGGTGTGAGGCCCACCTTTGTGCATATTAGTTTTTTTTATATATTGGGCTTTGAGCTTAAATTGTGTTATACACTGCCATTTTTGGAATGTTTGAGCTTGTGGCTCATTGCTTTTAATTTTAAATGACTTTTGACCCTTCTAAAAAAAAATTTCCACCTTTTGTATGTATTGATTGTGTCTGTTCTCTTGCAAATTTGAGTATCGATTTTGATCAATACCGATAACTTGACTAGTGCTCATAATTGAACATAAATGAATGTGCAGCTACGACGAGGCCAATTGAAGTTGCATAGACAATATGTGAAATCTTTGCATCTCGTTGTGACTAGAAAATTATCAAATCAAGTCTCTTGTGAGGAACCATGCACACTAGCGAAAGTGTGGAGTGTTGTTTGACTGTTGTGTCAATGCCTTGTGTGATGAGCTTACCGTGAACCATGTCAAATAACATCTAGAATTTGCCCCGTTGGTCAGGTTGACTAAGTGATGCAATTTCTTGAGATGATCTTAGGCAACTTTAAAGAGTGTGAAGCAATTTGACATATACTTCTTTTGGAGCCTACCTTTTGAGTGTTTGAACTTCTTTTGAGCACCCTTTGAACCTTATCCTTTTCTTGGAAGAAACATGATAACATTGCTACCTTTTATTGATCCATTACCCATAATCATCATGATCTGTGGTTTGTTTGAATAGCCAACTTAGGCCAAAAGCCTAAGTTGGGGGTGTTGTGAAAAGAGAAGGGAAATCAAGTAAATGCAAAGAAGTCCCTTGTGCCCATGTTTTGAGAAAAATGGAACCCCTCCATATAAAAAAATGATGAAGAGATTGAAAAAGAAAAAACAAACAAAAAGTGGTGAAATAAAGTTGTGGATTGGAAATACAAAGAAAATGGGGCTTTTAATGACTCATGGAAGATGAATAAGAGGTAACTTTTGAGCTTGAATGAAATTGATAAAGAGAAGGAAAGAAGGTGTTGTTAAAATCACATTTCATGAGGATTTTCATCCTATAAGCTTAAATGACCAGACAATTACACTTAGCCCCATTACAAGCCTTGAAAAGACCCTTTTGGTCTTGAATGAGCTGAAGCAAAAGTCGATTGGAAAATAAGGGCAAACTTATGGGTGGAATCATCATTGTGTTTATCTTTGTGAGTGTGAGTGTTGATCTTGATTTCGAAACTTTAAATTGTTGAACCAATGTGTGTGAACATGGCATCATTATTTGTGTGATGGCATTTTATTTTCTTTGTTGAAGTTGAACTTGCATTTGAAGCAAGTATAGTGAGCTTGGGATTCTTTGATAATGGTGACTCACATACGTGAAACTTTGAGTGCACAATTGATCTTTACATGAGTAAATTGAGACTTTTTGTGTGCATTCATGGTTGAGTCTTGTGTAGCACTATTTGAGACATCATTTTTGAATTGCCGAACTTTAGTTTTACTTGAGGACAAGCAAAAGTTTATGTTGGGGGTGTTGATGAGTCCACAATTTAGACTCATTTAGGGCTTTATTTTAATGGATTTAGTGCCCTAAAATACATAATTTGTCTCAATAACTGATGGAAATACTTGAATTTCAGGTATTTGTACATAGGGACAAAGCATGGACACAATGGAGCAAAAAGGAACAAGGAAGCCGAAAGAAAGAAGAAAAGAAGACTTGAGGATTGCCTAAACCATTGGGCGAGTCGCCAAATGGCCTTAGTCTCGCCTAATGTTCTAGTGTGCTAAGCCTTAAAAAACAAAATCGAATAGGCGATAAAAAGGAGCAGTCGGTGAGTCGCTAAACTGTTCCACGAGGAAGTACCATATCACCCAAAGTTACAGAGCTTGAAGTTGCTAAATGAAAATGCAGAAGGGCGATGAACAAGACCAACGGGTGGATAACCTAGTGGATTGGCGATCCCGACTAACTATGCCAAGTGGTCCTTCACAGCACACTTTTTGACATCTATAAATACTTGTTTGAATTTTTAGTTTAGCATCAAGTTTTATATATTTAGAAACCATTTTTTAGAACTTATTTTTTGGGGAGACAATTTTCCTTTGCTTTTGAAGATTCGAAGACTTCCAATTCCAAGAAATTGGAAGTGGGTGTTAAAGATTCTTCATCGTAGACTTGTTTCAAGTGAATATAAATTGGTCCCAGTTGATTATCATGCAATTTGGTGTCAATTTCTTCCCTTTTACTATGTCTAGCTAAAACCTCAATTCTTAGGGTGTGATTTTGTGAATATGGGTTGAATTTACTGTTGGGTATTGCTAATTGATTGCTTAGAGGTGATTTTGTTTAGTAGTTGTGTTTGAATAAAATGGGGTTTCAGTTGAAAATACAATTTTATCTTTGTGTTTTTGACTTGCTCGAGAGAGAAGTTTTAAAACCAAAACTGTTGAATCGATAGTCTATGGTTATTGGGTTATCTTGGGTTCGGCTTGAGGGAGTGAATCCTCTCCCACACATTCAGCTTGAAAGAGTGAATGGACTAAGGCAAAGGATATACTTCATTGCGGATTATCTGTGTTTGAGAGAGATCGATTTAATTCGGGATAAATTATTCGAGAGAAAATTTACCCCACTAAAGTCTAGCCTAGTTACCAATTTGCAGCGAGTTACTATCAATAGAATTTACCCGGTTGTGTATTTTAGCCCATAACCCTATCGCATCCCAAGAATCCCATCTCCATATTTTCACATTCATTTTAGTTGATAATTTCTTAAAACCCCCCTTTGATAATTGATACTTGTGTCACCTTTTACCTTATCATGCTTTTACTCGTTAATGTCTATAGCTATGATTAACTTGAACACATTTTTACTTTTCTATTGATTCTCAATTGCAAACCACTCCCTTTGGGCACGATCCCAACCCTTGGTTGGGTTATATTACTATTGAACGATCGTGGACGCTTAGTATTGGATGAAACGCCTAGATACGTCAAGTAACTACCCAATTGAGCCTCATTGATATTATTCAAGTTGCCAATGTCATCTTGGTGGCCAAGTTAGCTCACATTTCTTCTATTCACATTCATTTTGTCACCTGTGTACGAAAAGCCAAGAAGAAACACGAAACAAAGTAATTCGGTTCAACTACAAACAATATTAGATCACAACTATACTTTAATAAGAGAATTTTATACACCGCTCTCCGGCAACAACGTCATTTTTGATAAAGCTCAACTACGCTTCATCCATTACTATGTGTTGGTGATCAAAATCTAGTATAAACCCAACAAAGAGTTGGGGTCGATCCTACAGGGAGTGATATGGTAGAGAATTAAAATACGAAGTGAAAGTCATGTTCTAAAATTTGTTGTAGCAATAGAAATGATCAAAATCATTATATTAAATCTAAGGGGTTGACAACAAGTGTCAAATGGGGGGATAAGATTTGTCAATTAAAGATTATTAATATAGGGAATAATCTAGTAGAAAGGGACACATGGGGATGTGATTGATTAATTGCCAATTTCCCTATACGGGTGATTACTGATTAACAAAAGTTGTTGAATCGTAGTGGGTAGGCTAAGTTGTAGGTTTAATAGCCATCTCTCGATCAACTATCACAAATCAAATGAGTTCTCTTGAACCTTAACATACATCATACTATAAACAACCCAAAACTTCAATTTAACTACTTTCTCGAGCTAGATCGGTAGGATCGAATTAAGATTCACTCTCTCGAACTAAACCACAACAAACCAATCACTACAATCTTCAGCTGATAACTTTAATTCAAAAACCTCTTTCTCAAGCAAGCATCGAATACTAGACTAGAACTGCATTTGCAACTATAATTCATAACTTAAAACTCAATTATCAATCAAACCCACTTCAAAACAACAATTAAATCACTAACCACTACCACCCATATGCTAATTAAGACAATTAATCACATAATTACACCCCCAAGAATGTGGGTTTTAGCAACACATTATAAAAAGTAGGAAATTATTATCAACTATGTTATCCATAAGTTGGGTAATGCAAACCACGTCTTTACAATGGTCCAAATTGCTTAATATTGAACACCCAACTTGATATATACTAGAAAACTCTCTAAAAATAAGAAGAACATTATTTCAATCAAAAATCGGAGTCTAACAATGGCAGGATCCTCTTTTTTTTTTTTTTTTTTTAAAAAAAAAATTAATTTATACAATTTCAGATTTTGGCCTTCAAGGTCATTTGGAGGTATAAGTCGAGCATCGCTGACCTGGTCGGCAACGCGCCAAATGCTTTTCTACATCACCTTTTTATCTTAAGTCATCACCCTTTTTGTTCTAGGACATTAGGAAATCTAGGTCGGGCTCGCCGACTTGATCGGCGATCCGCCACTTATTTTTTTCTAATCACCGGTTTTGCTTGAATCTTCACTAATTTTTCTGTAAAATTAGGCAGGTTGAGGCTCCTTTGCTGATCCAATCGGCGTGTCACCAAACCTTATGTTCAATTGCCTAATTGCTCTTTGTCCAATGGCTGGCACGCTGTAATTTTGGGTGAGCTAAAGGGCCACATGGTGAATTGCCGAGTGGCCTTGGCGATCCTCAGCCTTGGTTTTCTTCTCTCTTTGGACCGTTAATGTCCTTGCCTTGCTCTTTTGTCTTCACAATTGCAAATTAAGCATAAAATAGGAATTGATGGAAAGAAAACTATGATTATCAAGCCTTAAATGATTCAAATTCCCAGACTCATCAGTCTACCCAGCCCTAAAGCTTGGTCTACTTGTCCCGAAGACTTGGTCTACCTATCCTAAAGGCTTGGTCTACCCGACCCGAAGGCTCATTAAAAGAATCACTTTGTATGCTAAAGAACCTAGCAATGTAAGTGTCTACTAAGGCCAAAAAAAACTCTTAGGCAGTAGTAAGATGATAATACGTAAAAACAATGATAAGTAATCATGATTAATCAAAAAAAAAAAAAAATAGTAACATGCTTTTGTAAGCCACTAAGCATAAAGAATAGTGTTGTTGATAGACGTTACGTCATATGGTTGTAGCCAAATAAATAGGATAAGGATACATGTCAAATAATGATAATACACCAGCCATAAATATCTTAGGCCATTAATATCATGCCATAGAGAAATAATAGACTTAGCAAACCTTTCAACGAATGCCCAAAAGGTCTGTCTATGATGCTTGGCTAACCAAAGTAATGCAAAAATGCAAATAAACAAGGTTGTTATAACAAACCATATGTAAATAATAAGGCGCTAATGCCACACTCATAAATTGTCAATCTAAACCATAAAATGAGGCCAAATACAACAATAATATGCAACTAAATCCATTGAAGACACTCCAACAATATCTCAAAAGTGCGACAAGCTCCAGAGGTAACATAACAAGGTGTACTTCACGTCGTTCAATTCAAAAACCATAGTACTTGACTCAAATAATAATCACACCAAGCCTACATTAACTTAATCACCATATAACCAGCAATACACAACAATAATATCTAAACTAAATAATACAAATGGGCTGCCCCAAACAACAATTTGAAAATCACTTCCAGGTGGCTAAAAAATCTATAAAAATGATACTAGCACATGAAATTACGAAGGAGGGTTGTAAAAAGAAGATTACCTCAACAAAATATCTGAAATAATAAACTTCAAATTCTACCTCATTGCATCACTAATAAATGGAGTCTAAATAGACCAAAATATTATACCACAACGATGAGCTTGCGATGTAGAGCAACATTTGTTAAACATCAGAGTTGAAATCTAAGCATCCAAGGAGTATTGTAAGGTAGGTTTATCATTTTCTGGATTTTCAACTTTTTATAATTGAAAAAATACAAAGATGGTGGTCTTTATAAAAGACCACCGACTTAGAGTTAAAGGGACCCACTTTGAGGTTCTTGCTTGTGCAGTCTCACAAAAACCTGTATGTGTCTCGATTCTAAAGTTGTATGGACAAATGGTTTACTACGTTAGAAACAAGACTCATAAAATTTTGATTTGATAGTATATGAGAATTGTAAATCCTTATGTATTAGAAGAAAATTGTTAAGCAATCTGACCCTAAATTATAGAGAATTCCTTAACAACATTTACAATTAATTTTGCCGAATTTTATTTCACAAGTTCCTTGACTTTACCAAATAACATATTAAGTTTGTGCAATTAAAATAACTAATATAGCATCCTTACATTTATTCTATGTATTCTTAGTCTTATCCCAACAGTATAAGTTAATTCCAACGTCCAAACGGGTGGGTTGTCACAACACAGAGGCCTAGACCTAAAAAAGCAAAGTTCATATCTCAGGATGATAATCTTATGGTTACCACCATTGATAAAATTTAGTTTTGATCGTTATGTCTACCATTTTGAATTACCTTTGAGTTGATAAGTTGTAAAAAATAATCGGTGAAGTGTTCCTTTTTGCTATTATATTAATGGTTATTATTGTATTTATTTTGTTGGAACAAATGTCAATTATGTAGGAAAGGAGGAAATGTAGTATCTATGGCAACATATGTAGCCTTTGTTGTGAAATAATCATACAATTATCTTCATGTTCCCTAATAGAAAGTTCATATCTCAGGATGATAATCTTATGGTTACCACCATTGATAAAATTTAGTTTTGATCGTTATGTCTACCATTTTGAATTACCTTTGAGTTGATAAGTTGTAAAAAATAATCGGTGAAGTGTTCCTTTTTGCTAATATATTAATGGTTATTATTGTATTTATTTTGTTGGAACAAATGTTAATTATGTAGGAAAGGAGGAAATGTAGTATCTATGGCAACATATGTAGCCTTTGTTGTGAAATAATCATACAATTATCTGCATGTTCCCTAATAGAAAGGTCATATGTGGCCACATGTCCACTCGTGCTGGCATAACTTAGAATTGACATATGTTGCAACATTATGTTGTCAAAATTTAGTAAAAAATTAATAAGATGAAACAACTGTAATTTTCTTTCTCTCCTCTATTAAAGGTCATTTAATATTCCAAATTTAATTTACTTTTCGTTTTTTATTTCCGTCTTTCTCCCTTCTCTATTGTTTCTCTATTATTCATCACAGATCCACTTGTTGTTGCAATATTTTCTACAATATAAGTATAATCTCTTGTAGTCTCTTTCTCTACAATAGTTCCAACGTGTTATTGTTGCCATCATTCCTAATTTATCTTTGATATCTTCTCTAGTAAAATTAAATTAAGGTTTTGAAATATTTGCTAGTATTATGTTAGGACGTTTTTAGTGGTTAATCACTTATTTTCTTATAGGTTGGTTAGTTTTGTTGGTTGTTATTTCATTATTTTCAAATATTATCTGGTTTTGGAAAGATCAAATTTGTAGTGGTTAGGGTTATAGCACTTAGGGAGGGTTGTGTGGTTGGTTGGTTGCATGTGGTATTGAATCGTATTTGCGGTTTTGTGAGGTGTGATATATTGTTATGTTGTTGTTGTTGTTTTTATCAAATATATGATTTTGTTGTTGATCGGGTTTGTTGACGTCACATTTTTTAGACATTGATAATGAGTCTGATATTTGCACTCATTTGGGGCTTTGTTTTGATATATTAAATGTCTTCAAGTGCCTAATTTTATGCTATAAACTGATGCTAATGCCTTGATTTTCAGGTATATGGATTGAGGAGTAAAGCAAGGACACTAATAGGCAAAAAGGAACAAAACAAGCTAAAAAAATGAAGAAGGGCGAGCCTGAAGATCGCCAAGAGCACTCGGTGTGTCACCGAGTGGCTAATCTCACCGCTTACAGTTCCAGCGTACCAAGCCCTGAAGGAAGAAATCAAGTCAGTGACAAAAAGGAGCTGTTGGCAAATTATCGAGTAGTTTTGTGACACCAGAAGAGTTCTCCCAATGTTATAGGCCGTAAGGATGCTGAGTGCAAAAGTAAGAAGGCGATAGAAGAGAGCATTGGGCTGTTTGCTAAGTGATTCGGCGAACCCGTCTTACGCCACCTAATGGCCCTTCATGGCTTATTTTTAGCTACTATAAATTAGGTTTTGAACATTAATTTAGTATCAAATTTTTAATCCATTTTAGTCTAGAATAGTTTTCTCTGATGTTTCTAAGTAGACTTGAAGGTTTTGAGACTCAATTTGCAAGTGGGTTTTGAATCTACTGCGAATTGGAACATTATAAAGCTTGAATTACTGTTACCTAGTTGATGGCTAACCGATTAACGGTTTTTTTTTTTTATCTTTTTATGATGCTATGCTAAAACCCCAATTCTTGGTGTGTGATCATGTGATTATGGGTTGAATTAGTTTATGAGTATTGTACAAAAGAAATCACTTGATTCAGAGTAATTGTTTGAGAGAAAGCTATCTCCTTTATAGTCTAGCCTACTTACTGATATTTAGTTGTTTACTAGTAGTTTCAATTACCCA
This sequence comes from Solanum bulbocastanum, assembly GCA_037074985.1. NCBI lineage: Eukaryota > Viridiplantae > Streptophyta > Magnoliopsida > Solanales > Solanaceae > Solanum > Solanum bulbocastanum. The sequence continues at coordinate 16,437,902 of CM073599.1, forward strand.
TTTATCTATATTTGCCTATAATTGATCACATCCTGAGAATCTTTCTCCCTATTGTCATTTCAAAGTTTTGTGACTGTTTGTATTTGATAATTAAATTCAAAAACCCCCATCTGTCATTCGTGTCACCCCTTTTATTTAATTAAGTCTTTATGCGATAAATTTAATTTCTAAGGCTGATTAGACCACGCTTGCACTTCCTACTTGAATTTTAAACATGTACCGCTCCCTGTGAGATTCAACCCCAACTCATTTAGTTGGGTTTTATACTAATTTACCATCGTTGACACCTAGAATTGGATGAGGTGTGCTTGAAACATTAAATCAAAATGGCGCCGCTACCGGGGAGTGGTGTTGTTTGAAAATATTTTGGTGAAGTTAAATTGTGTTCTTTTTAGTTATAGTTGAATCTACTTACTTTTTTTTTTTTTGGTTTTGTGTTGCTTGTTAAACTAGAAGAGGAAATGAGCGTTAACGGGAGTAATGGTGCCAAGTGGACCACCCAGATGATGTCGAAAACATTAACTATGTCACTGACCCAAACATCAATGACCCAACCCAAATGGGTGGTGTCGGGGCCATTCGTTTACCTCCAGCTAAAGGGAACACTGCATTTCACATCACAAGCACTATGCTTCAGCTCCTTCAACTAAACGGTTTGTTTGGAGGGCTTGCTCATGAGGATCCCCATGAGCATATCAAAAATTTTGCTGATGTATGTGGACCGTTCTCATTTAAGAATATATCTCAAGAATCGGCTCGATTGAGGTTGTTCCTATTTTCTCTGATGGGCGAGGCATGCAAGTGGTTGATTGAGTTGCCAAGAGATTCTGTCACTTCGTGGGATGAGCTTATTAATGCATTCCAAGTGCGATTCTTTCCTAGTTCAAAGATGATGACTCTTTGGGATAGCATCCAAGGATTCAAGCAATTGCAAGGAGAGCCTATGCATGAAACGTGGCTGAGGTTTAAGAAGATGGGGCTACAATAAGGAGTGGCTAACAAACTTTCTCTTAGTGGTGTAATGCAACAACCCTATGTGGTATCATCCGAATCCTCAATTGCATGACCAAAATTAACAGGGTATGGTATACCCGCGAAGACCAAGTCTCTCCTCTTACCTATAAAATGACAAAAGAACAGATCGAAAAAGATCAAGAGAGAGAGACAAAAACATGGAAAGATGATGACCCAGTTGGACATCTTGGCAAAAAATTTCATGGGTGCTGGTACAAGAAGTGTTAATGATGTGTGTGTTAGTGGTGTAAACCCCGCTGAAGACAAATTTGAAGCAATGTACAATGAGGAAGTGAACTTCCTAACCAACCAAAAAGGAGGTTAACGTGCTAACTACCCAATTCCAGGTGGTATTCAAGGATGGTATAGAGATGAGGGCTGGAGAGACCGTGACGGTGAATGGCGTGAACGAAATTCCACTTGAAACGAAAGAGAGAGGGAGAAGGATAGGTATGTTCCTCCCCATGAGTGTCAAAAGCCCCAATATTCTGAGGGTGACTGTATGGAAGATATGCTCTCACACATTTTCAACAAGGCCGAAGGGTCTGACAAAGTGTTGAAGGAAATAAAGGATGATGTATTGCCTCTCAACTAGACGGTGACTTCTCACTCAGTCTAAATTAAGCAGTTGGAGACCCAAATGGGTCAAATTTTATCTCCTCTGAACCCAAGACAATAAGAGGGATTGCCCAGTGATACTATGGCAAACCCCAAAAATGAAGCTTGATTTGGTATCCTTGCCATGCCACGACGTTAATTAAGGCGCTTCTTGGGAGGCAACCTAAGTTTTCAATGCTTTATTTTTAATTTTTAATAATGGGTGTTGATTGTGCATGTTCAAAATTGGAGCGTATTTGAGAATATGCAATTTGGCGAGCCAAAGAGTCTAGTCGGCAATTCACCGAAGAGGTTGGTAAGCCCGACTTTGACCGGTGTTGGACCCATAAAAATCTGAAGTGGAAGTTTGTAAAACTCGATGGGCCAATTAATTAATTGGTGACTCGCCAAACAGGTCGACGAGCCCAATTTTTTCTGCTGTTTGAACTCGAAAATAACAGGGAGTCCTCTAAAACACGGCAAGGTAAGTTACCACTTGGTGCATCACCGAGTGGTTCAGTGTGGTCGACTTATACCGTCGAAAGGGCCACGAACTGAAAGGTTTTAAAAGGCCGACTGGTTTAAAAATTCAAAATCTTTCATATTCTCTTATTTCTCATCCTATACACTCTCACCCGCGCTTTAGATTTTTCATATTTTCTTATTTTTCTTTGTTTGTTTGTTTGATCTCATGTTTGGATTTAGATTACATTGTCGCCTAGCATATCAAATTCTAAATTCTGCAATCAAGATAGTTTTCTGATCACCAAACTCTTGATTAGTGTTTGAACTCGAATTCCTTTGATAAATACGTGTTGGGTTTGTGCTTAATTGTGTTTAATGTGTTGATTTGCCTATTTTGTGTTTTGAAATTGCTCCTAAATGCTTAAAAAGATAATTCCTTGAGTTTTGTGTGTTAAAATTGATCGTAAATTATTGGGTTGCAGTAAGTTTATGTTGGGTCTAGTTTGGTGAAGTCTAAGTAACCTAATAAAGCCAAATGGCATAATTTTCCCAATGATGGAGCGGTTGACGTCATTCTAAAGGCCAAAGTCGTCGAATGGCCAATTTTGGCCAAATCGGGGAAAGTCTTAGCACCCCGGAGGCATGGGTATTGTATGAATTGCTTAGCATGAGAGTTTGTTTTTGAATTTTGGGGGCTCCGGGATTGATTTTGGGAATTGGGGTTGAAATTTGGCACGTTGGGCAGTTCAGCAAGCTGAGTTAAGCTCACTGAATGGTTCGGCGGTTCACCAACGTCTTCTTTGATCGTCCTTCATTTTCTAGTTTGGCAAGTTAGATTCCACAACTTTCAACAGGAAGCCTGAGCTCGCCAAGCTCACGCAGCAACTCACCGAAAGGTTCCTTTGATCGCCCATCTACCCCCTAACCCCTAAAACACACTGTAAATTTCAGCGGGCTAGTCTGAGCTCGCCAAGTGATGCTAGAGATTCGCTAATAGGATCGGAGCATCACGGACTTGTCATTTTCCTGGAAATTTTTTAGGCCAGTCCTTTTGGCGAGCCCAATCTAGCTCACAAAAGTGATTCGCCGACTGATTCTGTGAGTTTTTCTGCAAATTTTTTGAACTATTTCTAACTATTTTCGACGTGTTTTACAAATATGGATAGGACCAATTGGGACGAAAGTTTGATGTCGCCCCGCAAACGAGCACTGGGCATTGTGATCAATATGGAAGCAGTTGTTTCCTCTAAAAAAGGCAAGAAAGAACCTCCGAAGGGAGGCAAGGGCAAGGGCAAAGCGCCCGTCGCTGAGAGACTAGAGCACAACTCCGGCAGTGATGAGGATTCTTTTAATTCTCAGGCCTCATTCTCTGAGCCTAAGGATGACCAACTACTTCATACCCGGCGAAGTGAGATTCATGCTAGGGTTTGTCATGGTCCATCTAGGATAACAGAGTCTACCCTTCCTGCTACTGATACAGTGCTAGCTCCGGCACAAATGGTGGTTCCAGCACAACCAGTTCAGGGTCCTCCTCCCCGGTTACTCAGCAGGCAGAAGGTCGAGGGACTGAGAACCATTCTGGAAGAGAAGAGATTGTCCACAGATGGTGTAGTGGATAGGTACTCTGATGTGTGGGACACTCTTCGATTCCATAGGTTTGAGCAATTTACAAGGCCCCATGGCCCCTATATTACTACATGGATATGGTAGTTTTACATGACATACAGTAATTGTGTACCAAAGGGAAAGAAGAAGGCTAGTGCCTTTAGACCGGTAGAGTCCGTGGTGGTCTGGGGAAAAGCAATGAGATGCTACAGTGATTATATCAATGTTCTATTTGATAGAGGGTAAGATTTTGAATACCCGAGTTTAGTTACCATTGTGACAACTTTGGATGACCTAAAGGGATGGCTAGCTCACCTTATTTATGATACCACCTCGAGGTGGAACGAGGCCGGAGTTCCTATTGAGAAAAAGGACCTGAACATATCAACTCGGTACTGGTTTGGGTTCATTAACAGCTCTATCATGCCCTCACAAAAAGAGTCCATTCTATGCCATCCAAAGGCTACCTTTCTCGAATCAATCATAGCCACGAAGAGCATCAATTTGGGGCTAATCATTGAGCAGGAGATGACCATGAGGGCCAAACAGCACCAGACATCCCTTCTTTTGCTAGTGCTTATTACAGAGTTATGTTGGTGGGCTGGAGTTTCTCTTGATGAGAAGAGGGACATTGAGGTCACACCCATATCCTCCACCGACACCCGATGCATTGAGGTCGATTACACATGGAATGAGGAAGATAGGAGGAGAGCACCTTTGGTGGATACATCCCTGGAGGTTGATGTTGAGTCTATTCCTGCAGAGTTAACTTAGCCTAATCTGGGTCTTTAGGTACATCTAATTCCACTCCTTCCCAGCCCCCTAGAGCTACTGTTGGTTCCACGACTGCCAAGCCTCATATTACCTAGGCCATGCTCCTCATGACGAAGCACCTATCCCATTCTGCTGATGTGCAGGGTTTTCGGTTAGAGGTCGAGGTGCCCTCAATAATTGATCGAGCCATTTTAGTTGCTTTGATACCTCTCCAGTCTTCCATTGATGCTCTCACAATGAGAGTAGAGATTTTTGAGAAAGAAAAAGGGGTCACTATTGAGGTTACGACTTTGAAAGCTGAGGTTTCAAAGTTGAAGAAGGATGTGGACAATCTGAAGTCCATAAACTTTACTTCAGTATTTGAGTCAGCAGAGGTCCCTGATGTCCTGGCCAGTTCTGATATGCCTCCAGCCACCACTAGAGATGAGACTATGGAGGATATGGCTGCTACTGAGTCAGAGCAGGAGACAGATGAGGAGCAACTCAATGCTCAAGAGGTGGCCATATATAGAGATCTGCCTGATTTAGAGGAGACAATAGTACAGTCATTCATTCAGACTTCATTGACAAACACCTCTAGGGCAGGCTCTAGTGGATCAGGTGTTGATATTACCTCGAACACTAATGCCTAGCTCCAGAGTACTATACCGAGCATTGATGCCCTAATAGATGGAGCGACTAAGTAGACATGATCTTTTTTTTTACATTCCTCTCTAATGTTTTTGATTATCTTTGTTTTAGTTGCATTTGCGGAGAACTACTTTTGTTTTGTAGGTGGGGTGTAGTATTTCCATACCTACCTCTTGTAATTCTATTTTATTTGTGAATATTGGGTATTTTGATCTATATATGTGTTTTGATTTCAAATGTTGTGGATGATTGAGCTTATGGCTACTTATTTTGAATGGAAATGGTTTTGACCTATTTTTGACCTATTTTAAAATTTTATGCCACCTCTATTGTTTGTATTGTGGTTGTTCTTTTGCAAATTTAAGTATCTGTTATGATCAATATAGATGACTTGAATAGTGCTCTTAATTGAACAAAATAAATGTGTGGCTACGATGAGGCCAATGAAGTTGCATAAACAATGTGTGAACTTTTAGCATCTCGTTGTGACTAGCCGGTTATCGAATGAGTCACTTGTGATGAACATTGCACACTAGCGAAAGTATGAAGTCTTCTTTGATATTGGTGCCAATGCCTTGTGTGTTGAGATTACTTTGAACCATTGTGTGATGACACCTAGAATTTTCCCCGTTGGTCGGTTGACTTAGTGATGCAAGCACTTGATATGATCTTAGACAACGATTTTGAAGAGTGAAACAATTTGACAATATACCTCTTTTAAGGCCAACCTTGTGAGATATGTGAACCTTGCTTGAACCCTATTGAGCCTTATCATTTTCATGGAAGAAACTTGAACCATTGTGACCCCTTTTTCTCCGTCCACCAGTAACTTTCATGAAGTCTGGCTTGTATGAATAACCAACTTAGGTCGAAAGCCTAAGTTGGGGATGTGGTGAAAAGAGAAGGGAAATCAAGAAGTGTGAAAAATCCCCCCTTGAGTAATGGTTTTGAAAAAGATGGAACCCCTCCATATAAAAAAAATAGAGAAAATAAAAGAGAAAAGAAGCAAAGAAAAAGAATGAAAAAGTTGTGAAATAAAGTGATGAAAATTGCAAAAGAAATAGGGTATCCAGTAATTCATATGAAGTTGAATAAAAAAAAAAGGAGGAATGTGATGTTCAAGCCACACTTCATGAAGGTAGAAGCCACTAAGCCTAAATGACCATACCTTGACACTCAACCCCATTGCAAGCCAAGAAAAAACATTTGTGATCTTGAGTGAGCTAAACCAAATGTTGATTGGAAAATAAGGGAGAACTTATGGGTGAAGTCATGCATGTGTTCATTTTTGTGAGTGTGAGAGTTGTATGTGATTCTGGAACTTTAAAATTTTGAGAAATAGTGTGTGAATATGGAATCATTTTGTTGTGATGGCATTTGAGTACCTTCGTTGAGTTTGAACTTGCATTTGAAGCAAGTATTCTGAATTTGAGCATTTTTGGTAATGGTGAGTCACAATTTGAATCTTTGAGTGCACAATTGATCATTGCATGAGTAAATTGAACCTTGTTATGTGCATTCATGTTGATTCTTATGCAGCACTGTTGGAGACATCCTTTTTGAACTGTTGATCTTGAATTTTACTTGAGGAAAAGCAAAAGTTTAAGTTGGAGGTGTTGATGAGTCTAAGATTTAGACTCATTTAAGGCTTTGTTTTGATATATTTACTGTCCACAAATGCCTAATTGATACTATAAACTAATGTTAATTCCTTGATTTTAAGGTATATGGATTGAGGAGCAAAGCAAGGACACTAACAAGCAAAAAGGAACAAAACAAGCTGGAGAAATGAAGAAGGGTGAGTTGAAGATCGCCAAGAGCACCTGGCGTGTCACCGAGTGGGTAGTCTCGCCGCCTAAAGTTCCAACGTTCCAAGCCCTTAAGGAAAAAATCAAGTTGGCGATGAAAAGAAGCAGTTGGCGAATCACAGAGCAGTTTTGCGATAGAAGAGAGCATTGGGTGGTTCGTCGAGTGCTTCGGTGAAGCCGACTTACCTCGCCTAATGGCCCTTCGTGGCTTATTTTCGGTGACTATAAATAAGATTTTTATCATTAATTTAGTATCAAAATTTTAATCAATTTTAGTCTAGAACAGTTTTCTCTGAAGTTTCTACGTAGACTTGAAGGTTTTGAGACTCAATTTGGAGATTTTGCAAGTGGGTTTCTAATTTTCTACGATTTGGAACATTGTAAAGCTTGAATTACTCTTACCCAGGTTATGGCTAATCGATTTGGTAACGGTTTTTATCTTTTTATGTTGTTCGCTTAAAACCCCAATTTTTGGGTGTGATGATGTGATTATAGGTTTAATTAGTTTATGGGTATTGTTAATTATTAGTTTAAATGCAGTATTGAAGTGGTTTTAATCATTAATGTGGTTTAATTTATGAATTGTAGCTATAAATGCAGTTCTATCTTTGTGTTTATGGCTTGCTCGAGAGAGAAGTTTTAGAAGTAAGATTATTTATTGATGATTTGTAGGTATTGGGTTGAGCTGGATTTACCTCGAGAGAGTGAATCGTAAAACCAATCCTACCCATCTAGCTTGAAAGAGTAGATGAATTAAGGTGTGGGCTGTTCTTCGTTGTCATGCTTGTTGATGTTCGAAAGAAATCACCTGTTTCGGGGTAGTTGTTCGAAAGAAAGCTATCTCCCTTATAGTCTAGTCTACTCACTGATATTTAGCTGGTACTAATAGTTTCAATTACCCATATATCTATATATGCGTATAATTGATCACATCCCGAGAATCTTTTTCCATATGGTCGTTTCGAAGTTTTGTGATTGTTTGTAGTTGATAATTAAAACCAAAAATCCCCATTTGGCATTTGTGTCACCACTTTTATTTCATTAATGTCTTTTTGTGATAAATTCTATTCATATGGCTAATTAGACCACGTTTTCACTTCCTACTTGAATTTGAAACACGTACCGCTCCTTGTGGGATTCGACCCCAACTCATTTAGTTGGGTTTTATACTGATTTATGATTGTTTACACCTAGAATTGGATGAGGTGTGCTAGAAACGTTATATCAATAAGTTATTTTTTTCTATCTACTTTTGCAGATACAAATGTAACACCTCCAATCTAAAGAAAAATTGTACTGCCAACTGAAACAACTGACATAAAGATCAAGAAACGTAGGAATAAATTTGGTATCCATAAAAAGGTAAATTCTTGTTCCTCTCTTTTAGAAGAGCTTGCATTCGAAGTAGTTTCTTCTCAAGTAGACTTAGCAGTTTCTTCTTCTCTAGTAGAACTAGGAGTTTCTTTCGAAGTAGAAGTAGGTGTTTCTGAAGAAGAACTTGAAATTCTCCATGAAGATGTAGTAGAGGAATAAGGATGAGAAAAAAAATTAGGATAATGAAGAAACACAAGATAAAAATGAAGCTGAGAAAGGACAAGAAAAAATTGAGGATGTAGAAGAAAGACAAGATAATAATAAAGTTGAGCAAGAAGAAAAGAAGAAAAAAATGGGGATGAGGATCACATAGAAGAAAAAAAAGCAGTTGAGCAAGAAGAAAAATAAGAATTTGAAGAAGAAGGTGATGTTGTGAAAATAGTCAATGTACATAGTTTTCTTGTGAATTTCCAACCTAATGATACTGTTGATGACATTATAAGGTCAGACTTGGGAAAATCTTTCTACTACTTAAGGGAAATACTTCGGGAGAATGATTTGGAAGATTTGTTTTAGGAATAGTGATTTTGGGCAATATCTCGATTTGCCTATGAATAATAATGTACTTTTTTTCAAAAGAGCATTGTTTATGAACTTGTGAAAAGAAGGTTCGTGTTTGAGAATAAGGAAAACAAAGATGAGGTTTTGGTTAATTATGGTGGCATGCCACTTTTCTTACGCAAAAAGAACTTTCCCATAGTTACTAGTCTAAATTGTCATTTTGCTTCTCAGCCCATCCCTCTTTTTATAGCCAAGAAAAAACCCCACAGACACAAAAAAAATGAAGATAAGCAAACAAGCAATAATGAACAATTAATTAAGGAGTAGGACTTGGTGTTCCTTGTTGGCCTAAGCTTCAAAAATCTCAAATTGATATCTTTGTTGAATGACAAGGATATATTCAAGAAGCATAAGGAGTCATTGTGTTTACTTTGGTTTGTACATAATGTACTTATGTCCAAAGATGTTAACAACAACATACCCCTTAATTGGGTGACATTCTCCGAGGATATTGAGGCTTTCAACAGCTATCCTTGGGGTCATGAAATCTATGAATTGAATGTCAAATATTTGTTGACTCCATTATGCCCAAAGACCAATAGCTTATTTGGCTTTCCATTGGCTTTCATGGTAAAAATAACTTTTCTTAATATTTTATTGAATAATTTAACATTTGATTTGTGACATGTTTTCATTTTTGTAGGCTTGGGTATTTTAAGTCATTCCTTATTTGAGCCAACAAGTAACGACATAAGGAGAGGGTTCATCTCCAAGAATCTTGAGATCGTTGACGACAAAAAATGTCAAGAATCCTCCTGATCTTTTTAATCCTCCTAATGATGCAATAAGTTATCATGGTATAATATATATGTCCTATTTGCGGCTTCAAATACCCATATATTGCTACAGATGACCTATGTTGTCACGACCCAATGTAGCCCCTAGGCGTAACATGGCATATAAGACCTTGAGAGGCCCCATACAAGCTAGTTAGCATTTATCATACAAGATAATATAATATAAGAGATTTCAAAAAGACAGTTTCAACATATAAATGTTTTTTTAAAGGAGAAGTGGAAGCCTACACATCGTCTCAAAGCCATATATTACATAAGAAATGATCGGGACGTAGCCCGTACATCAAGTTCAAAAATAGAAAGTAAGCACAAAAAAGGAAAACCAAGCTCGCTGCTCAGAACATGAGGACTCACCAATCTTTAACCTTCTATATGAGATCCCTACCCATGGAAGTGCATATATGTAATACATTTAAGGAAATGTTGGCAAGAGTATGCGTTTGTATAAATATATACTAAGTAAAATAGTCATGCATGAAGCATAAATATCATGATAAAGGGACATTTTCGTAATAAGCAATGACCAAGCTAAAACATGTTATAAAAGAGTTAGAAAACATAAGTCATACAAACATGGTCAAAGAAGGTAGACATCATTAAAACACATGTGAGATACTTACGAACTAACCTTGATTCATTAATGTGGGAGAACTACATTTAACTACATATAAGACCGTATGAGTTATCAACATGGAATCTGGTGTCTACCCCACACCAAAAATAGGTGTCCTACTTGCCAATGTAAGACCATAAACTTCTAGTTTACGTGGATCCACTGACTAATATCTATCTAGTCAAATCCTATGTTGGCACATAGTTTATGAAATATGGGTAATTTCCTCTTGTCAACTCATGCTTAGCATAACTCCCATATAATATTCATTTATTCTTAACTTTACTTAACATTCATAAGACATGGGTAATTGCCAGGCATTGGAGGTTATGGGTAATCGCCGTTTGCCTCATTATTAGAATAGTTGCTTAACTTTGATTCATTTTAGGTGAGAAGACGTTTCATCCATAGAATCCTTTATATGACGAAACCTTTCACAGCACAACGATAATCATATTAATACTTTACTCTCAAAGTATATTTAAAAAATTTTCATCAATTTCATTAAAACATGCATATAATAATAAAATCCCTTTTCATAGTTCAAAACCCAACTTTCAATCATCATAATCTTGAAAAAATGGGTTAAGCATGAGTTAATGGGGATTCATCATAAAATCATGGAATATAATTCAATTCATGCATCATGGTCATACAACAATCAAATAAATAAATATTGAAAGGAACCCATGAAATGGAAAAAAAAAAAAGCCTAACTCAATTGGGGATGCCTAATTTCGTAAATTGGATATTTAGGAAGTCCATGGAGGAAAGGGATCCATGGATTAAAACAATCATACCTCAATACCAAAAGCTTGCCTTCAATTGTGAAATTTGAGGCTTGACTCGAAACCCTAGGTTGACTCCTTCTTCTTCAAGCTTTCTAGAGAGAGAAATATTTTAAGGAGGAAGACTTGTTCTTCTTTTAGGAATTTGAGAGAATGATTTCACTAGGAGAAATTTGGGGGTAAAAACATTTGTGTAAAGCTTTAGGTGAAATGTAAAACGACATAGTATTAGGCTAAAATAATTAGAAAAAGACTCAAAATCCCTGAAGAAAATAATTCTCGACTCCTGTTGATGGCTAGATAGACCCTTCGTTGGTCAGACCATAGACTGTTATGGTTGGTTGTCGTTTGGGATCAGAGACTAGTTTTTTGGGGGGCCCAATGATGGACTCATGTACGGTCCGTGGGTTCACCTACGGGCGATACATGCCCTGTCGTGGGTCTCAATTTTTGACTCAAAAAACCTTCTAATTTTGGGACTCACCTATGAGACCTATCTACAACTCATGCATTGAATAATGGACTGTCCTAGTGAATCGTTGAAAAAGTACTGAAACTTTGAAAATTTGGGATCTTGGACTTGCCAACCATGAAACTTACCTACGTTCTGTCTATCAGTCCAAGGGTCGTAGGTGGCTCCATTGGTATTAGCACCAAGTCCTGAAGAAAACAACAATTCTACCCTTTTTTAATATGAGGTGTTACATTATCTCCCTTTTGGGAACATTCATCCTCGAATGAGATTTCAAGTCATCATAATTAATGTGGGGACTTCATCGAATAACCCAATATGAATACATTTACATAAAAGCACATATTTAAGGAGGAAACATAAACTTCAAGCTAAAGCATGTTCAAAACATCATATCATAAAGTCTATATGCAACTCATACTGAAACACCCATAAAGATGTAGAAATCAATCAAATGACTCATTTTTCTCAAAATTAAAGCTTTTCATGAACATGAATAAATGAGGAAATCATGGTAATATCTAAGACACATGACATCGAATAGTAAACCGTGAGGAGCTAAATATCTCAAGCTTGAGAAGGGATAGAAGGAAATACATGGGGATATCAGGATAGCATATTGGCCTCGCTATCCTAAGTAGCACTCTCAACTAACTGATTTCTTCAATGAACTTTTACGGAAGCAACTTCTTTGTTTCTCAACCTCTTGACTTGCCGGTCTAAAATCTCGACTAGAACTTCCTCATAAGATAGAATCTCCTTAACTCCCAAACCTTCTAAGGGAATAATAGAGGTCGAATCTCCAACACATTTCCTCAACAAAGAGACAGGGAAAACCAAATGCACCGATGCCAAGTAATTAGGCAAATCAAGTTAATAAGCAACCTTGCCAATTAGCATTAAAATATTATATGGACCCACATATTAGTGACTAAGCTTCCCTTTCTTCCCAAATCTTATCACACCTTTCATGGGAGAAATTTTCAAGTAGACAATCATTAACATCAAACTCAATATCTCTTCTTCTAACATCGACATAGGACTTTTGTTGACTTTGACCCATTTTTAACCTTTCCTAATAAGTCAAACTTTCTCCATAGCCTCATGTACCAATTAAAGACCTATCAAAGCAACTTCACGCATTTCAAAACAACTTATAGGAGATCTACACCTCCTATCATATAGAGCCTCAAATGGAGCCAATCCAATACATGAGTGATATCTATTGTTGTATGCAAAATCAATCAAAGTCAAGTGATCATCCTAATTACCCATGAAGTCAATCATGCATGCTCTCAGCATGTAATTCAAGGTTTGGATAGTACGCTCCACTTACCTATCCGATTGTTGGTGAAAGGTTATACTAGGCTTAACACTAGTACCAAGACCCTTTTGGAAAGACTTCCAAAACTAAGAAGTGAATTGGGTATCACAATCGAAGATAATGGACAAGGGCACTGCACGCAACCTTACCATTTATCTCAAGTACAACTTAGCATAGTCCTCCGCTAGATATGAAAATCTGATGGGAATGAAATGAGATGATTTTGTTATGCAATCCACTATAACCTATATAGAATCATGTTGTCGCTGGGTGTGAGGCAAACCAACAATGACGTCCTTGTCAAAAAATTTCCCACTTCTATGTAGGAATACTAACATCTTGAGATAAACCTCCCAAATTTTGATGCTCAACTTTCACTTGTTGAAAATTAGGACATTTAGCCATGAATTCTACAATATCCTTCTTCATCCCATTCCACTAATAGATCTTCTACAAGTCACGGTACATCTTAGTGGCTCCCGGGTGAATGGAATATCGAGAACTATGGGCTTTTGACAAAATTTGGTGTCTCAAATTATCTACATTAGGAGCACACAAACAACCTTGATATCTAAGCACACCATACTCCCCTGGAGAGAAAGCCTCTACAGATTTTTTAAGCACCTCTTCCTTCAATTCCGCCAAAGTTGGATTAATAACCTACTTAGCTTTCACATCTACCATAAAAGATGATTCTGAATCACTATGAACCATAATACCACCTTGGTAGAGTCAACTAATCAAACACCCAATCGGGAAAATCTATGAACATCTCGAACCAACTACTTTTTATCATCCTCAATATGAGCAACAATACTCGTTGATAATCGCCTAAGAGCATCTGCCACTACATTTGCTTTAACAAAGTGATATAGAAAACTCATGTCGTAATATCTCAATAATTCAAGCCACCTTATTTGGCGATGATTTAGATCCTTTTGGTTCAACAAATATTGCAAACTCTCGTGGTCGGTAAAGAAATCTACATCAACACCATACAAATGATGCCTCCAAATCTTTAAGGCAAAAACAATCGTCTATAGTTCAAGGTCATGGATAGGAGAATTCTTCTCATGAATCTTAAGTTGCCTCGAAGCATTGGTGATGACTTTCCAATTTTGCATAAAGGCACACCCTAACCCAATTCTTAAGACATCACAATAAACACAAAACTATCGGTCCATTTTGATAAAGTCAACATCGAAGCGGAAGTAAGTCTATCTTTCAATTCTTAAAAGCTCTTTTCACACGCTTCGGACCATATGAACTTAACCTTCTTTTGATTCAATGTTTTCAATGGAGAAGGAAAGGAAGAAAACCCTTCAACAAACCTTCTATAGTAACCAGCAAAACCCAAGAAGATTTTAATATATGAAGAGGATAGAGGTCTAGGACAACTTTTAACCACATTTTTCTTCTTAGGATCTACCTCAATACCCTTACTAGAAATAATATGACCAGGAAAAGACGTGAACCTTAACCAAAACTGAAATTTACTAAACTTTGCAAGGAGTTGTTGGTCCTTGAGGACTTGTAACCAAATACTCAAATGATTAGTATGATCATCTTCACTACACAAATAGATCAATAAATCATCAATGAACACAATAAAAAATATATCAAGGTATTGTCTAAACACCTTATTCATCAAATCTATAAATGCTACTAGAGCAATAGGCAAACCAAACGACATTACCAAAAACTCATAATGAACATACCGAGTTCATAAAGCTGTCTTCGGAATGTCATCTTCCATCACCCTTAATTTGTGATAACTTGACCAGAGGTCAATCTTAGACAAGTATCTTGCACCTTGGAGTTTATCAAACAAATCATCTATCCTTGGGAGTGGATAATTATTCTTAATGGTCACCTTGTTCAACTGACGATAATTAATACACATACGAAGTGAACCATCTTTCTTTCTAAAGAACAAATTGGAGAAGCCCACACAGAGATACTCGGTCGGATAAAGCCCTCCTCCAAAAAATCTATCAGTTTCTCCTTTAATTCCTTAAGTTATGTTGGAGCTATTCGGTAAGGAGGAATAGAGATAGGTTGCGTATCTAGGAAAAGGTTAGTACAAAGTCTATTTCCCTTTCGGAAGGAATACCGGGAAGATCATCAGAAAAACTTCAAAAAACTCACTAACAACGGGGACCGACTCAATAGTAAGGGTTTTGGAATCCATATCCCTCACCCTAACTAGATGGTAAATGCAACCCTTAGAAATCATCTTTCTATATTTAAGACAGGAGACAAACTGACTCTTAGGCATCAAATTTTACCGTTTCCACTCTAGGATGGGTCCATTTGGAAACTAAAACTTGAATACACGAGTTCTATAATCAATAGAACCATAACATGAATGCAGCAAATCCATACCAAGGATAACATCAAGCTCTACCAGATCAATATGAGTGACTTTATGGGACAAGGAGATGAAAACACATTCTATAGACCCTCTTAGCCACAATAGAACCACTAACAGGTGTAGAGACAAAAAAGGGATATAGCAACACATCAAGGAGAATATTATACATCATAGCCACATATGACGCCACAAAACATAAGGTACCACTGGGGTCAAGTAATGCATAAACATCGATATAAAAGAATTTTAACACACCGGTTACCATATCGGTATAGCCCTCTTGCTCATGATGATTTTGAAGTTCATATAATTTATTCTGCTTCAGACTTCCACTAGGACAGGATTGAAGGTTCGGTTGAGCACGTCAACGATCAACTCCATTATTTTTAGCAATTGAGGGACTATTTCTTATCTTTTGGTCCATCTTACCATAACCAAAGCAAGAATTAGGACCTGCTAGACATCTACCGTCATGCTTCTTTCCACACTTGGTATAAGTAAGCAATGAAGATCCACCACCATTTCCTCCTTGAGGCCTAAGGTTAGATGCCCTATCTTTGTTGAACTTAGGAAGAGCATTAGATGATCCTTGACTAATAAACCTTTGTCCAAACATGGAACGACCTTGTCCATCCGACCTTGAGTGTGAGAAGTTACCATCACCGGTTTTTACTCTCTTTTCCTCCCTAGACATTTCTTAAGTTTCTCCACTTTAATTTGTTGAGCATGAACAATGAGACGAGAAATGTCCACATCTTTGATAAGCATAGCGGTATGACATTCCTTAACAACCATATCGGACACACCTAAAACAAGCGTACTCATTATTTCCCTAAGATTGGCAAGCATAGTAGGAGCATACCGATACAATTGTGTGAACTTCAAAGAATATTCTTTCACACTCATATTTTCTTCATGAAGATTGATGAATTCTAGAACCTTTTCCTCCCTCATATCAAAGGGAAAAAACCTATTAAGGAAAGCAACCTTAAACTTTTCCCAATCGATAGGACCCGTATCAACTGCCCTCTCTCCCTTCTATTGGTTGAACTAAACTTGAGCAACACCCTAAAGTTTGTAAGCTGCCAATACCCCTTTTTGACCAGTGTCACTCCCATGATCATCAACTCCTTATATACGTCCTCAATGAAGTCTTGAGGATCTTCCTCAACCTTAGACCCATAAAACTCCAGAGGATTCATTCTAGTGAAATCACTCAATTTAGTGACCATCGTACCCACATTTAAGTTTACAGGGACCGCAACCTCACTGTTAGCTTCAGTTGTCATGCCTTGAACCAACACTTGAAAAGAAGCCCTAAGCTGCGCATTAGTCACTTGCTCCGCCAAAGGGCCAACTGATGTTTGACATAATCAAATACACAACTTCCAATTCAAGTGTCAATGATTGCGTGTAGTAATATAACTCAACCAAATGGGTTGAGGACGAGTCCCAAGGAAGCGGCTAGTAGTTGAGAATTAAATAGAAAAGTAAAATTATGTTCTAGTCAATCATATCTATGAATATTTATGAGTAAAAGCATACTAAATCAAGAAGTGACACGAATGTCAATTATAAATGGGGGGTTTGTATTCACCTAATGAATAAAAATGTCAAAACTATAATGATGCGAGATAGGGAGACGGGATTCTTGGGATGTGATAGGAAAATGGGGTATAATAAACAACTGGGTAAATGCTATTGATAGTAAATTGTTGAACATGTTGTAATAAGCTAGACTTTAATGGGGGTAAATTTTCTCTGGAACAACTTACCTCGAATCAACTCGGTTTCTCTCAAACACTGTGTTTCAGTAATTAAGCACAACATTTGCCTTAACCCATTCACTCTCTCGAGGTGAATGTGTGGGAGAAGGTCTAGGATTCACTTTCTCGAGCTGAACCCACGACGATGCAATAACCACAGGCTATCGATTTAGTAGTTTTGGTTTTAAAACCTCTCTCTCGAGCAGGCCAAAAACACTAAGATGAAATAGGATTTGGAACTACAATCCCATTAAGTTCAAACACAACTACTGAATGAAATCACATTTAAATAGAAAATAGACTAAAAATGAGCAATACTCAATAGTAAATTTAACCTGTACTCACATAATCACACCCCAAGAATTGGGGTTTTAGCTTGACATGACAAAGAGATGGAAATTGATACCAAAAGTTGTTTCTATCAAATGGATATGATAAATAATTTCTTTAAACACGTCTATGATAAAGATTCTTTGATGCCCACTTCCAATTTCTTAAAGATGAAAATCTTCAAAGCTCAGGAACAATGTCTCCCAAAAACTCAAAGATCTCAAACTGAAGATATTTTTAAAATTAGTAATAATTCGCTACAACTTGATACTAAGCTACAATATTAAATGGGTATTTATAGTTTTCAAATATTTGTGCTGTGAAGGACCACTTGGCGTAGTTAGTCGGGATTGCCGATGCACTCGGCGATCTACACTTTGGTCTGGTTCATCGCCTTTCAGCTTTTGCCTTCAGCATCTTTGTGTTTTGAATCATTGGGTGATATGGTGTTGCTTCTCGGACTACTCGGCGACGCGCCGACTGCTCCCTTTCATCGCCAACTAGCCATTTCCTTCAAGGCTCAACACACTGGAACTTTGGGCAAGGTTACGGCCATTCGCGACTCGCCTAATGCATTAGGTGATCTTCAAGCCATCATTTCTTTGTTCTTTTAGCCACCTTGTTCCTCTTTGCTCGATAGTGTCCATGCTTTGTCTCTAACTCCAAATACCTGAAACTCAAGGATTTACATCAGTTATTGAGACAAAATATGCATTTGAGGCACTAAATCAATTAAAATAAAGTGCTAAATAAGTCCAAATTATGGACTCATCAACACCCCCAACTTAAACTTTTTCTTGTCCTCAAGTGAAACTCAAGTTCATCAGTTCAAAAAGGATGTCTCAAATACTGCTACAAAAGACTCAATCGTGAATGAACACAAAAAGTCTCAACTTGCATAAAACTTGCTTCAAATGCAAGTTCAAGCTCAACAAAGGTATTCAAATGCCCTCACAAAAAGAATGATTCCATATTCACTCAATGGTTCAATCAATTAAAGTTCAGGAATCAAGATCAACACTCAAAGTCAAAAACATAAACATAATGCATGATTTCACCCATAGGTTTGCCCTTATTTTCCAATTGATTATTGCTTCAGCTCGTTCAAGATCAAAAAGGTCTTTTCAAGGCTTATAATGGGGCTGAGTGTAATGGCATGGTCATTTAGGCTCATAGGCTGAAAATCCTCATGAAATGTGATGTGAAAAACACCTTCTTTCCTTTTCTTTATCAATTTCATTCAAGCTCAACAATAACTTCTTATTCATCTTCCATGAGTCATTGGAAACCCCATTTTCTTTGTATTTTTACAACTTTATTTCACAACTTTTTCTTTCTTTTTCTTTTTCAATCCTTTTTTTATATGGAAGGGTTCCATTTTTTCTCAAAACATGGGCATAAGGGACTTCTTTGCATTTACTTTATTTGCCTTCTCTTATCACCACACTCCCAACTTAGGCTTTTGGATTAAGTTGTCTATTGAAACAAACCACAGATCATGAGGATTATGGGTAATGGGTCAATAAAAGGCTGCAATGTTATCAATTTTCTTCCAAGAATATGTTTAGGCTCAATGGGTGCTCAAAATATGTTCACAATGTCATAAGGTAAGCCGCAAAAGAGGTATAATTTCAAATTGGTTCACACTCTTTAAAGTTACCGAAGATCATCTCAAGAAATCGCATCACTTAGTCAATCGAACCAACGGGGAAAATTCTAGGTGTCATCATGCATGGTTCACGACAAGCTTATCACACTAGGTATTGACACCAAAATCAAACAAGACTCCACACATTCGCTAGTGTGCAATGTTCATCACAAGACACACAATTTGATACTTGGCTAGTTACAACGAGATGCAAAGAGTTCACATATTGTCTATGCAACTACAATTGGCCTCGTCATAGCCACGCATTCATTTATGTTCGATTATGAGCACTATTCAAGTCATCGGTATTGATCAAAACCGATATTCAAGTTTGTAAGAGAACAACCACATTCAACATATACAAGAGGTGGCAAAACTTTTTCGAACGGGTCAAAAATCATTTACAATTAAAACACAAGGAGCCACAAGCTCAAACATTCCACAAAAAGCAGTGTATAACACGAATTTATCTCAAAGCCCAATATATAAAAAAAAACTGAGTCACAAAAGATAGGCCTCATCCCACCACAAATAAAAACATTTGTCCTCAAATGCAAATAAAAACATCCATAAGTCGAAATAAAGAAAGGCAGAGATGGAGGAAAAGAGAGTCTTATCTACACAGTCGCTCCATCCGTTGGGACATCAGTGCCCGATGTATCACTCTTATTCTGAGTGTCGGGATCACCTAGGGAGGAAAGGCAGTGCCAGATCCACTAGGGGTGATCACGTGCAAGTCCTCCAGAAAGATATGCACAGCCTCACAGAATCTTCGAGCCCATGAAGGAACATTAGGATCTTTGATAGTGGTCTTCCTTGTAGAAGTGGACCTCTTGCCCTTTCCTTTCTCACTCGTTGTGGGAAATTTAATAGCTTTTCCTCTTGAATTAGTTGCATCGTCATTTATCGTAATCCCCTTAGTCTTCTCTTGGGCTAGTATTATTCTTTCAGTAGCTTTTGATCTAGTCATGTCTGCAAAACCTCAAGGAGAAGTTATGAAATATCCAAACAAATGTACAAAGAATTAGGTGTAGACAAACTTGCTAAAATAGTTGGCGGGTCGTTGAATTGCTTCGGCAAACTGGGTTAGCCTGCCGAAAGTTCCAATCCAAAAAGGGTTTAGGGGCGCAGACAAATGGCGATCAAGAATACCTTCGGTGAGTCTCCAAGTGCTTTTGGCGACCTCAATATTCTCATCAAAAGTTACAATAGTTAACTACTCATTTAGCATGAAATTAAAGGCGAGATGGGGACATTTGGCGAACCGCCAGTGGTTTGACGAGCTCGACCCAGCTCGCCAAATGACCCAACGTGCCTACATTTAATCCAAATTCTCAAATTCAACCCCGCAACCCCCGAAAACAAAATCAAAGCATGCACTAGTTAAATTAAGCTCAGACCCAAAACACTCAAGCAGGAATCCACGAAATTTACTTTATTTTAAGCATAAGACTGAAATTATCTCCCCAAAACTCTAAGAACTCAAACTGAAATTATTCTAAAAATCATAAATAATTCGCTACAACTTGATACTAAGCTAAAAAATTAAATGGGTATTAATAGTTTTTGAAAATTTATGATGTGAAGAACCATTCAGCGCAATTAGTCAGGATCGCCAATGTACTCGGTGATCCACCCTTTCGTCTGGTTCATTGCCTTTTAGCTTTTTCCTTAAGCATCTTCGCATTTTGAATCATTGGTCGATATGGTGTTGCTTCGTAGAACTATTCGGCGACACGCCGACTGCTCCCTTTCATCGCCAACTTGATCTTTTCCTTCAAGGCTCAGCACAATGGAACTTTGGATGAGGTTATGGCCATTCACCGACTCATCTAATGCATTAGGCAATCCTCAGACATTTATTTTTTCATTCTTTCAGCCACCTTGTTCCTTTTTGTTCCATAGTGTCCATGTTTTGTCTCTAACTCCAAATACCTAAAACGCAAGGATTTACATTAGTTACTGAGACAAAGTATGCATTTGAGGACACTAAATCCATTAAAATAAAGCCCTAAATAAGTCCAAATTGTGGACTCATCACCGACCGAAACTTGATAAGCTTGAGGAGGAGCCTCTTGTTCCACATTCTCTCTCGCATTCCTTCTAGAATATGCTCTTCATGTGATCATATCTTGTAGAACATTGGATAAAGATTATGAAAGAGACATTATAGAGTTAGACTCTATAGCACGACTTTAGAGTAATGTAAGAAGTGCAGTTTTCTAAACATCTTATAGTCTCTCATTCATAAATGTGGCGTGCTTCACACTCATGAATAAGACTCTATTCGACGTGCCTTATGAGACTTTCGAGAACCTTTCTAAACCTTGTGCTCTAATTACCAAGTTTTTTATGACCCAAGGTAGCCTCTAGGCATAACATGGTGTATAAGACCTCAAAAGGCCCCATACAAGATAATATAAAATAATAGATTTAAAAGATACTTTCAACATATAAACATTTTTTAAAGAGAGGTGGAAGTGTAAAAATCATCTCAAAGCCATCTTGTACACACGAAATGATTGGGATGTAGCCCGTACATCAAGTTCCAAAACTGAAAGTAAAGACAAAAAAGGGAAACCATGCTTGGTCCTTATAACATGAGGAGTCACCAATATTCAAGCGTCTATATGAGATCCCAAGCCACAAAAGTGTAAATTTGTAAGGTATGTCCCTATATTTGGGGAAATGTAGGCAAGAGTATGTGTTAGTACAAATATGTGCTAAGTAAGATAGTCATGCATGAAATGACTAAGCTAAAACATCATATAAAAATGTTAGCAAACATAAGTCATAAAAACATTCTCAAAGAAAGTAGACATCATTTTAAAATACATATCAGACATTTATGAAGTAACCTTGATTCATTAATGTAAGAGAATTACCTGTAACCAACATATAAGACCATATGAGCTATCATCATGGAATTCAGTGTCTAGCCCACACCAAAAAAAGGTGTCCTAGTTGCCAAGGTAAGACCATGAACTTCTAGCATATGTAGGTCCACAAGGTAATATCTATCTAGACAAATCCTATGTTGACACATAGTTTATGGGACATGGTTAACTGCCTCTTGTCCACTCGGTGCTATGCATAACTCCCACAGAATATTCATTTATTCTTAATTTTACTTCACGTACATAAGACATGGGTAATCACTTCTTGTCTTAGCATTGGAGGTCATGGGTAATCGCTGCTTTCCTCCTCATTAGAATACCTCCTTAACTTTGATTCATTTTAGGTGAGAAGACATTTCAACCTTAGAATCCTTTATGTGAGAAAACTTTCACAACACAATAATAATCATTTTGATACTTTACTTTCAAAACATCCTTAAAACATTTTCATCAATCTCATAAGAACATGCATAAAATCATAAAATCCTCTTTCATAGTTCAAAACCTATTTTCAATCATCATTATCAATAAAACATTGGTTAGGAATGGGTTCATAGGGATTCACCATAAACTCATGGAATATAACTCAAATGATGTATCATAGCCATACAACAATCAAATAAATCAATATTGAAAGGAACCCATGACATGGAAGAAAATCCCTAACTCAATTGGGGATTTCTAACTTTGTAAATTGGAGATTTTAGAAACTTCATGGATGAAAATTGTCAAACTTCAATGTCAAAAGTTTTCCTTCAATGGTGGAATTGGAGGCTTGACTCAAAACCCTAAGTTCACTCCTTATTCTTCAAGCATTCTAGAGAGAAGTATTTTGGGGAGGAAGTCGTGTTCTTCTTTTAGGAATTTGAGTGAATGATTTCAATTGCTGAAAATTGGGGCTAAAAACACTTATATAGGGATTAAGGTGAAGGGTAAAATGACATAGTATTAGGCTAGAATAATTAAAAAATAACCCAAAAGCTCTTTAGAAAATAACTTTCGACTCCCGTCGACGGCTATACCGACGGTCCATTGGTCAGACCATAGACTATTCTGGTTGGTCCTCATTTGGGATTAGAGACTCGTATGGGTCCACCTATGGGTCATACATGCCCAGTCGTGAGTCTCAATTTCTGATTCCAAAAATCCTCATAGTCTGGGACTCAACTATGAGACCTATCTCTGGCTCATGCATTGAATGACGGACTGTTCTGGTAAACCATTGAAAAAGTATAAAAACCTAGAAATTTTTGGTTCTTGGACTAGCAAAGCACGAAGCTGACCTACGGTCCATGTGTTAGTCCACGGGTCGTAGGTGGCTCCATCGGGACTAGTACTAGAACCTAAAAAAAACTACAATTGTACCCTTTTGAATTAGAGGTGTTACATACGTATTGCTACAGATGACCCATCTATTATAACATATGACCCATCTGTTACTACAAATGACTCATGCATTGCTACAGATTACGCATAGGTTGCTACAAATGATTCATATATTGTTACATATGATCCATCTATTGCTATAGATGACCTACATATTGCTAAAGATGATCCATCTGTTGCTACATATGTCCTATCTGTTAGAACATGTGACCCATATGTTGCTTTAGATGATCCATATGTTGCATCAGATAATCTAACTATTGCTACATATGACTTATCTATTACAACATGTTACCCATATGTTGCTACAAATGACCTATATATTGCTATATATGACCCATCTATTGCAACATGTGATCCATATTTTTTTAAATTTTTTTATTATGTTCCTATAGATGACTTATTTTTATAGTTATAGGTTGTGCATCCATGGCTTGTGCCAATATAAAAGGAGTTGCAAATGTCATTTCTAATCACTCTAGGGTTTGTTCAAAGCCTATTTTATCATGTAGTGGATAAGAGTTAAATGGGATTGGTTGGAGCAACAACCATCAAAAGGGAAAAAGTTGATGTTGGTGAATTAGTTGTTTTAAATGCAGATATGGTAGATTCAATTGTAAGGGCTGGTGTTAATATTGTTGTTGGTGCTGGTGTTGGTTCTGGTTGGGACGGAAAAATTATTAGGGCTACCTCTTATAGTAGATGCTACGGATTTCAATGTGAGAAGTGCAAGAAACAAGATGAAATGTTATTAAGTATCTTCAAACATTAACTAAGGCTTTGAAAAAATTGAAATACAAAAGGGTTGTCATTCCATCAAGCAAGGTTCAGGATCCATAAACTCCACAAGTAAAAAATAAAAGAAAATCATTTATCAAGGCAATATTAAATATGAAGAAAATTATATTTAGAGAATTGCTACTTGCCATATGAGAGAATATGGAGCTCAAGAAGGTGAATATCTACAAGTTCGTGCCTGCAACTAAAAAGGCTAATTTTTTGGTAGTGACAGAAATAAAGGATCGACACGAACTATAGCCATGCATCCTCTTGATGGAAATTATTTCAAGAAAAAGTATGACAACTTGGTAGGATGACTTGGTAATTTCTCTCTACTAACTATGATATTTTAATGTTAGTTTGTTTTATCTTTCAATCGTTATTCTTTAATATTAGTTATTATTTATGTATGTTGATGAAATTCTTAGCCTCATGATGGAGAGGCATTTGAGGTTCCATGAGTATTATGATTTCACGCATAGAATCATGGATCTCAACTGCTGTGCTTACTTCAAAAACAAGTACAAGGATATTAGCATTGAAGCGACAATTGTTGGTGGTAGAGTCTTATAGTAGTTACTTGATAAGTGTGTATGGGAAGACGATATCATTGACTACATTAGGGGATATAGACCATATCCTGGAGACATGGAATTTGATTGGGGCAAAAAGGGTTATGTATTCATGCACATAGAGGAAAAACATTTTATGAATCTTGAGAACCTTTTGCACGAAGGTCGCATGAATATTTATGATTGCAACATGATGGTTTTTGAACCTATCCATTTTTGACATTCATACAGACGAGTTTCTACCAATATTATTGAGGCAAAGTGGAATAATGAAACATTTGCCAGAAAATTTCCTCATTGAACCATAGGAATTTAAAGGTCGAGTGGAACCCATGGTCACAAATGACACCGGTGCAGCATGCGGGTCATAATCACTTGAATTTATTGAGTATTTGATAACCGACACTACTACAGAACCTCTCTAGACCAGGTAGTGTGACAATACAGTTTCAAGGATGCAATACGTTTTGGCCACTAGGATAATATGTACGAACTTGGAACCTTGATGATGTGTATGTAATTAATGAGAATGTTTTATGTTTATCTTTTGCAACATATGTTATATTAAGATCAAGTACATAGAATTGTGCATCTCTAGTAACAAAAGTGTATAACTATGTTTATTTAGACAACAATGACAATTTTAATGGTTGCACACAACTTCATGAGAATTTTTTCATCCTTCACAACATTTTCGGTCATGGTTAAAAATAGAAAAAATTCCACAACTATCTTTACAAAGATTAGCTTCCAGTTGTTAAAACATTTGCTCTTTTTCTTCTCCTTTATCACTAATTTCTTACTTCTTTCAATATTACCTTCATCAAATTCCAACTCCTTAATTCTCTTAACTAATCTCAGAATAACGAACTTGGATCGTATATCAACATCGTCATGATCCTTCCATCTAAAGAAGTTTCATGAAACCTCCTAAAATACACCACAAAAAAATAAAATTAAACAAAAAACAAATTAAAGACAAACAACAGATCTCCAAAACAAGATGTAGGAAATATACATGATAGTGTCGACAAGACCAAAATCTGCATCTTGGATTGTCCTCTGACCAGGAATTTTTCATTGAAACTAAGTCTCCATGTTTACAACATATTTTCACACCCATCATCAGATCGTTCTCATAATTACAAATTCAATTCAATATTGAATTTGACATTTTACCAAAACTAAATAACAAAAAGATCTAGCTAAAGCTAGAACTCATTCGTTAGATAGTACTTGTATAGATCAATATATAAACAAATTCATTACTCCACAATGGCTATATTGATAATTTAATCATTGCATTGATTAGATAGTACATGACAGGAAAATCTTATTTATTGATTTGGTTTAATCAAACCGAATTGATACATTCACGTGTCTTAGATGCGTGTTCAAAAACACATGACCTACGCATCACCTGTGTATCGTTAATATTTAAACCAAAGAATAGAACAATTAATGATAAAAATAATATAACATTAACATGAGCATAAATAAATGAACTCTGAAAAGAGAAAAGTGTGAGAGGGGGGGGGGGGGGGGGGGGGAAGAGAAAGCAGCAAGGAAGAAAAAGAGAGATATATCGATAGATGAGAGATTTGAATAAGAAAAACCTCTCTTGATCCTATTTATAGCCCTTCGAGAAAATGAAATAATGGACCGATTGGGTCAGTTATACGTTGGGCTTGCCCATGACTATTGTAAAGTGGTGATTTTTAATATGTTGCAACATATTTTAATTTAATGAATTTAGTCTATGAACAAGTTGTGACACCTCAGATTTGAAAAGAATGGAAAATTTAGTTTTCGGGTTGTAGGTATGACCTACGGCTCCAACCTATGGTTGGTAGAAGCATCTACTGATTGTTGATGGCATCCGTGGGTTAAAAGAGAAATGAAGTAAAATATTTTAGGACCTATGATGGCCATGTAAGGTCCATAGGTAGACCTACCAACCTTACATGGGCTGCATTATTTGAAGGTCCAAAAAGAATTCCATAAACCCCACCCACGCTTGAGCAGGACGGTCCATAGTAGGACCTACAGACCGTAGGTTTGAACCACTAGTGAAGGTCCAACAGTTTTATTTTAAGTGCATTTAGGTATTATCCTAATTATTCTAACCCAATACTATGTGATTTTACGTTCTATCATAGGCCCTATATAAACATTTTTACCCCAAATTTCCTAATTGAATTCATTCTCCTATATTTTCAAAAGTTGATCAAGTTCTTCCCCCATAATTCTCTCTCTAATGCTTGAAGAAGAAGTCTAGGGTTTCAAGATCAAGTCTCTAAGTGATCCTTGATTTTAGGCTTTTAGCATCAAGGTATGATAGTTTTCACCTGTGAAGTCATTTCCTCTGTAGGATTCCTAAATTCTCAAATTTTACAAGTTAGAATAACCAATTGAAGTAAAAGTCTTATTCAATCTCATTGGTTCTTTTCAATTATGATCCAATTGATTGTTTTATGCATTTTTATGCATGAATTGAGATAATTACATGTTCTTTAGTTAAATTCACTTGAACTCATGCATGATCCATGATATCTAGATTTTGTTCATATGAAGAACCTTTTGAACAATGAAAGATAAATTGATGAAAATATGCATAATTCTTTATGAAGTTGATGAAAATGATATAAGGTTGCTTTGAGATTAAAGCATCAATGTTTTTGTTGTTGTGAAAGGATTTCTCACATACTACTCATAACATGATTGTGAAATAAACTTGTCACATTAAGGATTCATCAGGTTTAAAGGTTTTCTCACCTAAAATAAATCGAGATTAAGGAGCTATTCTGATGAATTCTAGCTTGGATAGGATACTTGATGTTCCCTTCCAGGGATAATAAGATAAGTTAAGATTAATGACTATTTTGTGGGATTTATGCTTAGCACCGAGAGAATATTGAGATATAATATCTCACGTAGTTGTGGTTGGGTTTTTAGTAGCAATCTCCCTATTTTGTAATGATGTGCCACCATAGGTTTATCATAGATAGACATTAGCTAGTGTATCAACCTAAGCTAGAAGTTTATGGTTCTTACCTTTCCATGTAAGAACATCTCTTTTTGGTGTGGGATAGACACCGGATTCCATGTTATAGCTCCCATGGACTATGTCAATTAAAGGTAAATCTCCCACAATAATGAACTAAGGTTATTTCCTAAAAGTATCTCAAATGTGTTTTAAGATGTTTAGTTTGCATTGACCACGCTTATGACTTATGTTTTATAAAATGTTATTCGACGATTTATCTTGGTCATTGAAAGCCATGTAAAGTACTTTTAGCATGATTTCATAACTCTTATGCATTGCTATCATGCTTGACACATTCCATGTACTAAGACATACTTTTTCCTACATTGTTTCACTAATGTAAGGTCCGACACTCCTACCTCCCATACTCATGTCTAGTGATCCCATATAGATATTGAAGATTGGTGAGTCCTCATGTTCCAAGGACAAATACTCTTTTGTTGCTGTCATGCCTTTTATTTTCAGATATTGTACGTAATGTATGAGTTACGTCCCAATCACCCCTTTGATGTAACAGATGACTTTGAGACTTATGTTAGACTTCTGCTACTTTTGTCAAATTATTTGATACACAATGCTACTTTCAAACTCTTCTAGTTTCCTATTCTTTTATATAATGTATGCCAAGTGGCTTGTGTAAGGACTATTAGGGTATTATACGTCATGTCACGTCTAGGGTGTACTTAGGATCATGACACAAATAGTGCTTTGGATTTGTTGAAATAGATGTTAATTTTGTAGGGTAATTATAATTTTCAATTCAATATAGGATGCATCAAAGTGAAATTCTAGCACAAAATTTTGCAAACATAAAGATGTTAATATTACATTACATGAACATATATATCTATTGATAGTGACATGCAAGTAGTGTGCCCCAATACTGGAGAGTATCACCACTAAGGGAAGTCTAGTCTACACTAGGCTACATAGATCATCCATATTTACAAAGGCATTAATGCCAACAAAAAAAAAAATTAAAAATAAAATGCTTGTGAAATGCTCTAGTCTTTATTACTTCAACTAGCGAAAAAGGACTAAGAAAAATGGAGGATTGTAACACTTCGGATTCAAAAAGGCAAGAAACTTTCAGTTTTTCTTAGACCCTATGTCAAGACCAACGACACCATCCATGGCCCGTAGGTGGGACGACAAACTGTTAATGGTGGCATGGTCCACAAGTTGGATTTTGCTAATGATTTCTAGTTTTATTACTTTGTGTCGGTTCACCGGATGGTTTGTCATTCAATGCACGAGCAATAGATAGGATTCATAGGTGAGTCCCAGACATCAAAGGATTTCAGAGTCAGAAGTCAAGAACGATGACCAGGACATACGATCTGTAGATTGAACCACGGCCCGTAGGAAGGTATCTGTCATTGGTGGCTTAGTGATTGAGTCTCTTAAGTCAACGATAGATGAACATGGTGGTCAATAAGTGGAGGCACGGACCGTGCTTCACTATCGTCGTTGAAAATAGTAGTTTTTTTGAAAGAAGGGGATTTTGGGTAGACTTAGAATGGTCATATCTTTTAGCAAAAAATGAATTCGGTGTGACATGACCTATCAAATTAAAGATTATTGAATCCTCTTTCCAACGCCACCGAGTTTGCTAAAATCCAAGCTTCGAGTAAAAATTTATGCTTAGTTTAGTGAAGCCTTGTCAGGACGACCACGAACCACGACCCCAGTCGACGATTGTTAGTCCAAATGATGGTCTGTCAGTCCCGTAGTATATGGAACTTTGTCGATTTTTACGTCAAGGTTATAGGGTATTTTTCCAATTGTTTTAACTCAATACTATATCATTTTTCTCTCTAATAAAAGCATATATAATGATTTTAAACCCTGAAATCAACCAAACGTAATTCATTCTCTTAAATTCTCAAAACAAGATCAAGTCTTCCTCTCTAAATATTTCTCTCTTTAGAAGTTAAAGAAGAGAGCTAGGGTTTCAAGATCAAGCTTCCAAATCCCCCTTTTTTTCCAAGCTTTTGACATGAAGGTATGATAGGTTTCATCCATGGAGCCCTTTCCTCCATGGAGTTCCCAAATTATCCAATTTTCAAAGTGAGAATTCCCCAATTGAGTTAGCGTTTTCTTCCATGTCATGGGTTCGTTTCAATGTTGATTTATTTGATTGATTTATGAACTTTTATGCATGAATTGATGTAATTTAATGTCTCTGAGTTGATTTTCTATGAACCCATGCATAACCCATATTTGACTATATAGATGTAATGTGGGTCTTGAACTATGGAAGATGAATTTATGAAAATATTCATGTCTTCTGTTTATGAAATTGATGTAAATGAATTTGAAGATGCATTGACTTTGACGACATGATGAAGCTTATGAATTATTGAAAAGAATGCATGGTAATGAAAATATATTTATGAATCAAGAAAAGCTTATAGATGAGACTGTCTATATGTTCTATGAAATTTGGCCACATAACATGAATGACATCCCTCAATGTTTATAGGGATATTTTCCTAAATTAGGTCTTGATTATTATGGTAACCAATTATGCCATCAATGATTATAGGCCACGATTTCAACACTATTTACATTAATACTAGTAGGGCATCTCTAGCATGAAATGAATACATGTGGGCCTTAAATGCTATTATGAAAGATCATGGATGGTGAAAGGTTTTTGAAGGAGCTATCCTATGATAAGACAAGTGGCGACTACCTACGTCTCTTAAAGATAAGACAAGTTAATATTAATAATGACTACATGGGATTTGTGCTTAGCACCGAGAGGATATTGAGATGGAAGCTCTCTAGGGTTGAGACCGAGTTTCTAGTATCAATCTCCTTATCCCTTACCTATGTGCCCTTATATGATGATGGTCTAGATTGACATTAGCTAGTGGATCCACTTTAGCTCAGATTCATGGTCCTACCTTGGCAAGTAGGACAACCCTTTTCTGTGTAGGAGCACGGGGGGATCATGTTATAGCTCACATGGTCTTTATGTCAGTTAAGGCTCATTCCCACAACAATAATGAGCTAAGGTTATTTTAAGAAATATCTCACACATGTTCGAAGAGAATTTTACTTGCATTGATCATGATTTTATTTTCTGTTTTCTAACCCTTTTTATCTATAACATCCCGAAATTTAGTGAGTTGAACTACTATGTTGTAGAGTCTTATAGTGGAGTTTTGCTGTGTTGTATGAGGATTAAAACTCATAGAAATTTCTCCTATACTTAGAACAACATGTTTAGGGGTTAAATATCTGCGTACGCCTCCCCAAGGACCACCCGAGGGGTCCTTGAGGAGGACTCAAAAACAGTCCCCAAAATCTGTCGAAACAACCTGGTTCACAGTTGCAATTCATGGCTAGTAGGCTGGTCTATGCCTCGTAGGTCATGGGCATAGGTCAAGTCATTCACAAGCCTGCAACTCCAAGAGTCAGTCCCCAACCATGGACTCAAATCACTCCCAGTAGACCCATCCACGGTCCGTGGATGGAGGTCTCGTGAATGCTGCCATTTTTTAAGTTTTAGTTTAAGTTTGGAGTTTGGTAATTAAGTTAGTTATTAATTAAGTGTTTAGGGAGGTCGGTTAGTTAGTTAATTTACCTCCTATATAAGCTTAATACATCCCTAAACTAACTCATCAATTCATTTATCTTAGAATTCTCAAATCACCCTCCAAATATTATCTCTAGGTCGAATTCACCATTGATTTAAGCTTTGTTTAGGGCTTTGATTGAAGACATGTGAATCTTATTCATCTATGGGTTTTTCCACCCATAGAGCTCCCTTAGTAATCCCCCAATTGAGGATCAAAAACCCAATTCTAGCTAGGGTTGTTCTTACATTGTGGGTAGGGCTTTGGTATGATTCCAATCTAGTGGATAATACCTATTTATGCTTGACTTAGCTTCGTTTATTGATGTTATGATGAATTCATGTGATTTATATGGTAAACCCTAATCTAAGTTGATGAATGTGATCTATGTGGGCTGATGCCATTTGAGGTGAAATTGAAAGTTCTTAGGTGATCTTTCTAATTCAATGTTATATGTTGTAATTGATCAAAGTTAGGATTATATAATCATGAATGGAACTAGACTCTATTGTTTATGATTGATCTTGACTTGTAATGATGAAATTGATGATTCTTGATAGATCTTCTAGGATTGTCATCATGTATAGAACTTATTCAAGGATAGGAATATGAAATCATGCATCGAACTAGAATTATGAATGCATGGTAGATCATGAGTAGTAATGATTGAATTTGGGACTTTCTGATGAATCATGCTTAGAATTGCCCATGACTATGGATTATGACTAGAATCACCTAGTAATGAAGTAGGTGATTGAAATACCTTGAAATCTAGGTATAATGATAAGATCAATATAGAAAGCTTAGAGTATAAGGCTTGTAGTCATGAATGGTGATCACTAGGATTTTGAGAGTAAACCCAATATGATGATCTCGACATGCTAAGGCTTTGAGAGTAAAGCCTAAAAGAGAATATAATTTTAATAGGTTGGATTTTGGTGAAAGGCCTAAACTCACCTAACCTGCCTAATAAACACTTAAATATGTTAAGTGATAGATCCACTTGAGTTATGATAATACCAATGTCTAATGTTGGATTCTAGATATGGTTTTAGGTATGAGTATGATATGATATGAAGGGTCCTCTCACATAGAATGATTCTAGGTTGAAAGGTTTGCTCACCTAAAATGAATCAAAGTCTTAGGCCTATTAAATGTGATGAGGCTTGTGGTGATTCCCCTAAATGACCTTTAAATGATAGGAATGTGTGGTGAGTTCCCTTACTCCTAATTGATGAAGTATGGGGGAGTGTGAGGTGATTACCCTATTGTATGTGTGACTCCCAAGGCAAGAGGAGATTACCTATTAGCCTTTATGATTGATCATGGAGGTGATTACCTATAATCCTTATGAGGTGATGTGGAGGTGAATACCTACATTACACATTAAAATGGATATGGAGGCGAATACCTATATCACCTTAAATGAACATGGAGGCAAATACCTATGATTCATTGGTATGTATAACTAACGGTGAATACCCTTGTCTTTATGATTGTATGATAAGTATAACTAGAGGTGAATACCCTTGTCTTTATGATTGCATGATAAGTATAACTAGAGGTGAATACCCTTGTCTTTATGATTTTAAGAGAGGATGAACATGAATGAGGAACCTAAGTGTCTAGCTTAGCATGGGTAGGATTATGGGGTCTTGTTCATGCATGGCACAAGCTTGCTTTAAGGTGACTCATGAGATGTTTGCTCTTATATGATATATGTTTAGATAGGATTTTTCTATAGTTGCCTCCTTAACATGATATGATTGACTAAGGTGATAGTTCCCTTTGCCCTTATGAGATAAATTAAGACTGAGACCAAATTATGGTAAATATGACAATGATGACTTCAAGGTTATGCTTAGTGTGAAGGGTAGTATGGGATGTCTTTCATACATTGCAAAAGTGTGCTTTGAGGTTACTTAGGAGTATGGTTCCCTTATGGTAGAACAACTTAAAGACTTAGACCACGTATATAGACTATGACTAAGATAACCAAAAAGGAATACTTGGCTTGAGTAGCATTATGGGATGTTATTCTTGCTTTGCACTTGTATACTTTTGAGGTTATTTGAGAATGTCGCTATTACGGTATGGATGACCAGCGTCAGTTATGCTTATATGATTATGACTTATCTCCAATACTCATTAACTATGCCTTATGTTGACTTATGTTTATATGATGCTTATGTTGGAGACCATGCTATGACTATGATGATTATGTTATTATCTCTTATGCTTATGTCTTATGTTGACTAACCATTTGAGATGCTTTTATGTTGTATGCTAGCTTTCATACTTGGTACATTTTGTACTAACACATATTGCCTACATTCTAATCAAATGTAGGGTGGAGGAGATTGAGTGGCTTTGAAGGCTAGTTTTCCAAGGATCTAAAAGAGTTGAAGAACTAGTGAGTCCTCATAGCTTCAAGGACGAACCCTTATTTCCTTTATGTCATTTTTTTTATGTTTTAGACTTTGTATGGGTTGCGTCCCAAGAGTTTTATTCAAGTATTGTGTTAGATGGTTTGAGGCAAAGGTTTAGTAAAGACTTTTGCTTCTTTTATTATGAAAATGACTTTTATTATAAAATTTTTAATTTTTCCCGTATTTCCTATTTATCTTATGTTATGATTATGCTAAGGGCTTGTATGAGACCGCTTCGGGGTCAAGTATACCATGTTACTACTAAGGGGTAACCCCAGGTCATGACATTATCTTATGTTTTAACTTGGGCTTTGCATATCATGAAAATGTCCTTTTTACCATGATTTGATACTCTTATGCATGACTATCATACTTGGTGCATTTTTGTACAAACGCATACTTTTGCCTAGATTTTTACCCTAAAATATAGGGTCCGACGATTCCTATTCGCACCTCCATGACTAGGATCTTTTAGTAGTTGAAGATTGAAGATTGGTGAGGTCTCATGTTTCGAAGACCAAGCCTTTATTTAAATATGTCTTTTCATTTTAGTTTTTGAATTTGATGAATGGTACGTCCAGATTTCTTCATATGTACTAGATGACTTTGAGATGATGCTTATATTTCCGCTTTTTTCTATAAAACTTATATGAAACTATATTTTAAATCTTTTCAACTATATTATCTTGTATTATGTATGCTAAGTGTCTTGTATGGGGCCTTCCGGGGTCTTATAGGCCACGTTAGCCATGGGTCGTGACAAACGTGGTCAGAGCACAAGGTTTAGAAAGGTCCTAGGATATATCATAAGCTACATCTAGTAGATTCTTGTTCATGAGTGTGAAGCGCTCCACATTTATGATTGTGAGGCTATAAGATGTTTAGAAAATTCAACTACTTTCATTACTCTAAAGTTGTGTGGTAGAATGTAACTCTAGGTGTCTTTGTCTCCTAACCCTTATTTATTCTTTTCAAAATATGCCACCACGAAGGAATCCCGTATGAAGGAATGGAAATGTTCATGAAAATATGAACAAGAGGTTCCCCAAGTGCCGATCAACCCTTTGGCCGAGCAAGTGACTAATGATGAGTTTCAAGCCGCATTTAATTTATTGGCCCAACCTATGATGGCTCAAGAAAATAAAGAGGTTGTGGCTCACGTGAACCTTAGGGTAGGTACGACGACAATAAGGCTAAGGGACTTTATTAGAATGAATCCTCTAGAATTTCATGGGTCTAATGTTGAGGAAGATCATCAAGAGTTCATTGATGGGGTGTATAAGGTGTCGATGATCATGGGAGTGACACCGGTAGAAAAGGCAGAATTGTTTGCTTACCAACTTAAGGGTGTTGCTCATGTTTGGTTCAACCAATGGAAAGAAGAGAGGGCAGTAGATGAGGGTACTCTTGATTGGGAGAAATTTAAGGTTGCTTTTCTTGATAGGTTCATTTCCCTAGAGATGAGGAAGACAAAATTACTTGAGTTCATTAACCCTTATAGAGGAGTTATGAGTGTGAAGAAGTATGTTTTGAAATTGACACAATTGTCTAAAGATGCTCCAACTATGGTTACCGATCCAAGGGAAGGGATGAGTAAGTTTGTGTCAGATGCTTCTGACTTAGTGGTAAAAGAATGCCTAACCTCTATGCTTGTTAAGGAGATGAATGTTTCCCAGTTTTTGATACATGCAAAACAAATAGAAGAAGAAAAGTTTAAGGAGAAACCAAGTGATTAAAAAAAGGCAAGAAAAGATGATGGTGGATCTTCATGGTCCACTTGTGGTAGGTGTGGGAAGAAGCACGAAGGCAAATGCCTAGCTGGCATGGATAGTTGCGTTGGTTGTTGAAAGAGTGGTCACAAGATAAGAGATTAACCAATTCTTACTTCTAAGGGAAAGGATGGTAGGCAAGATCAAGCTCCACAAGATCATGAGGGTTCCTCAGATGCAGTAATTGGTAAGTTACGATCTTTTAGATTGTGGTTATATATTGATTGATGTTGAGTGCTTCACTTGATATGGTACGACTCCATGTATGGACATGGTGTTTGGAGTAGTCCTTAAAATCCTTGTGGAAACTTCTTGAATGTTTACTTGTATCAATGGTTTAGTGGTTGTTAAGACGTTGGTGTTATGGTTTGATCGAGGGAGTTGGATTTGAAAAGACTAGTGGTGTTTGCTTCCAAAGGGGAGATAGTGTGCTTCATGGTTGGTACGTAAGTAGAACTATGTTGGTTTTGGAAGAGTTCCCTGTTATGATTTGGTGAGTGATAGTTTGGAGGTAGTGTGACTTCTTATTATCCCTATATCTTGCCTTTATCTTCAAGTCTAGCTTAAGGTCTTAGCTCCTCATGGTACAATATTTAGGATTCTTGTATGTTAGTCATCCTCGTGTTTTCTCATGCATGCTTGTTTATGGATACTATGATAAGACAAGTGGCGAGTACCCATGTCTTTGAAAGATAAGACAGATTAAGATTATTGACTACTCCATGGGATTTATGCTTAGCACCGAGAGGATATTGAGATAGAATCTCTCCCGAGTTGATGCCCGATTTCTAGTACCAATCTCCTTATCCCTTACGTATGTGCCCCTATAGGATGATGGTCTAGATAGACATTAGCTAGTGGATCCACTTTAGCTCCAATTCATGATCCTACCTTGGCAGGTAGGACAACCATTTTCAGTGTGGGAGTTACCGTGGGATCATGTTATAGCTTACATGGTCTGTATGTCATTTGAGGCTAATTACCACAATAATAATGAACTAAGGTTACTTCAAGAAGTATCTCACACGTGTTCAAAGACGGTTTTACTTGCATTGATCATGATTTTGTTTTATGTTTTCTAACCCTTTTATCTTATGTTTTAACTTGGTCTTTGCATATCATGAAAATGTCCTTTTTAGCATGATTTCATACTTTTATGCATGGCTATCAAACATGGTACGTTTTTGTACTAACGCTACTCTTGCCTACATTTCTTATCCTAAAATGTCGTGTTCAACGGTTCCGATTCCTACCTCTGTGTCTAGGATCTCTTAGTAGTTGAATATTGAAGAGTGTGAAGCCTCATGTTTCAAGAACCAAACATTTATTTCATTATGTGTTTTCATTTTAGTTTTTGAACTTGACATACGGTTTACATCCCGATTTCTTCTTATGTACTAGATTGTTTTGAGACAATGTTTAGATTTCTGCTTTTTTCGATAAAACGTATGTTGAAACAATCTTTTAAATCTTTTAAACTCTATTATCTTGTATGATGTATGCTAAGTGACTTGTATGAGGCCTTTTAGGATCTTGTACGCCATGTTACACCTAGGGGGTACTGTGGGTGGTGACAAGGATCTATTGTCAACATTGAGCGACTTAACCGGGAAAGGCATCAACATTCTTGAAGGGTAGTAGATTAAAACTACCCATGCACTCCATCACAAGACCACTTATAAAAAAAACAACGATAGTCAGTAGCCAGTAACTGAGAAACCTAAAACTTATCAAAAAGATTTACCAAATGATGAAGCTACCCTCCTTCAGATAATATCTGACAAAAATAAACAACGAGCATCACCCATGCACTGAGAACACAACTAAAGAAGAAAACTATAGTCAGTAGCAACATGTAACTAATCATGATGTTATAAGAGAGAGGGGCATACTCTTATTAGCTGAGAAATAACTTTACCAGAAAAAACAGCATCATCGTGATGTTGATGACCCACAACACGAGCATGCGGAGACTATGATTCATCCAAGGTGGTAACATCTTTTACAAGGGGAGATTGTGTTGAGAGAAGAGGAGTGAGGAAAGAAAAAATGCGAGAAAAGCAAGTGGCAGGGAGGAAAATTAAGCATATGAAGCGGCAAGGGGATTCCCTCCTATTTATAACCCTTCCTAATGAGCCTATAATTGTTTTCGGGCAAGGTATGGGTTGATGTCTTTCCATAGAAATGTACCAGTTTGTATTCAAATGCAATTGATTCATACTATGTTGCAATTGATTCATATTCTGTTGCAACTTTTGCCTATCGGTGGAAAATTACAACACAAAATTGAGCATATCTTACAACATTTAGATAATATGTTGGCACATAATGGACATATGTTGCCACAAATGCAAAGTAGATGTATATATTAACTGAGTAATTAAGTAATTTAGTAATTAAAAATGTTATAGTAGAGCATATTTTGTTAAATTAGACCATAATTTAGTAGTTAATATGTCATAACACAATATATAATGATTACCTATTATGTTATATCACAATCATATTGGATTGCCTAGTCATTACATGATGAACTAGGTGTATAATAATATATTTATTGAATAATTGAGAAATTTGATTAAGCTTGTTGCAATAGACTATAATTTAGTAATTAGACATGTTATAACACTCTATATTAATGTTACATGTTTTATTAAGTCACAATTTAATTAAATTAATATAAAAAACCACATGCAAAAGGATTCATATGTTGCAACATATGACCTATATGTAGTTATTTCAACACAAAATGGACCATATTGTCCAACATAATAGTAATATGTTGACAAAGATGCAAAGTAGATTGATATATTAATTGATAATTAAGTAATTTATTAATTAAAAATAATACATTATACCATAATTGTGTAATTAAACATGTTATATAACTATTTATAATAATTACCTATTATGTTATATCAGAATCATATTGAATTGCTTAGTCACTACAGGATGAATTAATGGTATAATAATATATGTATTAAGTAATTGATAAATTTGATCAAGGTTTTTACCTTAGACCATAATTTAGTAATTAAAAATGATACATTAGACCATAATATATTACATTAGACAATAATTTAAAATGTTACATTAGACCATATATTGCAACATGTAAGTCATATGTTTCAAAATTGAGCATATGGACCAACACATTGAGCAATATGTTGAGACTTTTTTCACTTCTATGAGCATATGACCAACAAAATATACATATGTTGCCACCAATGCTAAACAACCATACAATAGGGAAAAATTAACAGAACAAATGGAATAGGAAAAAATAACAGAACAACAAAATATACATAGATTAATATGCCAAGCAAAACAAACTTCATCGTCAAACATTTAACTATATCTAAATCCAGTTCTACAAAATTTAACTACATAATAGAACTGATGAAATATGTTCATTGTCCAATAGGTGTATGACACAAAAATCTAGCTACATAATCTAGTTCTAAACCACAACTATATAATTCACAATGAATATCATCTTCATCCACACTTTCCTTGGGCCAGCCTTTGTTGTGAAGTTTTTGCTCATGTTGATGAACAATACATCAAATGGGCCTTTGTCTCTAAACATAACACTTTGGCACCCACATTCTACATCAGACTTGTCATAAATTATGTCTACATGTCCTGGTTTTATATGGCTCCATTTGTTTCATGTTGGCAATAAACATTAAGCCTCCTTTAATGGATTTACCACCTTCGAAGATTGAAATTACGTCAAACGCATAGGATGCACCAATGAGGCCTCCGTCTACTGCTTGATTAATCATTTCCATTACATTAGTATTTTTTTTTTGGTTGAAAACTTATACTACAAAAGAAAGAAACATATTTAAAAGGCAGAATACATTGATAAAAATGTGAATACATATGAAAAACATTAAAAATTACATCACCCTTTCTTTATAAGCGTTCTAAATTCCTAGATGTTCTGCAAAAATCAAGGAAAGAAGTAGATTTTTCAAATAACCAACACTTCACTGGCCATCTAAAATAAAAAAAGTCGACCAACGATACCTTCTAATATACAGAAGGTTCATTACCGAGTTGATTAATGACCCGGGAATGGAGAAATCAATTCAAACAGTTAGGAAATAAAATTTAAAGAGAGGCAAAAATTCATTTATATACATATCTTAATTTAATATTCATTAAATCTTTAAAGGAGCAGGAAGCAATCCTTTCAACGATATCAATATGTAGACACATCGGAAAGGATTCAATGTAGTTTATAAATTATAATTTTTTAATCATCCTTTTCATTTTTTACTCTTACTCAAATTACAAAAATTTCCTATTCCTTCCCAACAAACGTTTTTCTCTTATAAGGATTGTGAAGAACTTGCGAATTTTGAGTTTTAATGATTGTCAAATGTGATGGCCATTTTATTTAAATGGGGAAGAATATGAAGAGTTGTAATTATGTTGCTTTAATCATAGCCTATTTTTTTAAAAAAAAAAAGTTGTTCCAATGAAAGTGTAAATGATTAATTATTCACACTTAACACATAATTATTAATTAGTCAAAATATCTACAAAATAGATAGATGTTGCAACAGATTCCTATTTAGTTGGAACAGATGTGCAATTATGTTGTAAGTTATAACACATAATTGCCATATATTGGAACATATTCAATATTCTATTGTAAGATCTAATACATAATTGACATATTATGTAAGATCTAATACATTATTGGAACAGACGCAACACTTATTTTTTCTTGTTGGAAATGATTCACCAACTCCATGTTGTTTCTTATATTTCCTTCTTCTAGGTTTTCTTGGCTCAACATATGAAGGATGTATTTCTCTCTCAAAGATATTCAAAGGGACAATCCATGAATCTTCTGGTAGAACTGGGTGCATTTCCTCACAATATGCAATTATGTATTTTTTCCAATGAATAATATGGAGACGAGTACTCATAAAACTAATTTCCAAATCATGCACCATATTGGGCATGAAGCGCTGCCATGGCATGTCGAAAAGGTATTTTTGTCTAAGTTAAAAATTCTTCTTTGTAGATCCACGGTAGCAACATCATAATGACCAATGATACTGAACTCGTAGTTATAAATTTTATGAGCCAACAACGTGTTGCCCAAGTTAACATACATTGATATATCTTTTTTCACTTGAATGAACAAACATATTTGCAGAGTTCACCTTCTCCATATGCCTTTGATGAAATAAAACGACAAATCTCTTATTTATTTCATCAAATAGAGCGACAATGAGAAATTTTCTATCAACATCAAACATAGCATTCACCGACTCTGAAATGATTGACGTCATAATGTTACATATAAACAAAAAAAAATCAATCAATAAAATATAAAATTACAATAGACTCAAAAAAGATAGTATAGACGATAATGTATTTCATGGACAAAATGCCCTGCTCCATGTGTGAAATCCAATACGTTCAACAACTTCACGTGCCTTTGGTACCAAATCTCTTATTTGATTGAAATGGTTATTGAACTCACATCTACTGTATGCCTTTGCTGCTTTATAAAAAATGGGATACTACCTTTGAATTGTGAATATTATTTTGAATATTTTCCTCAAGGTGTCTCATGCAACAACCATAATGATATGTAGGGTAGATAGTTGAAACCATCTTCCGAATACTTTAATGACTATCAGAAATAATGCAAAACTAATCAATATCATCTCATTAGCTTCTCATCTATTCAAAAAAAAAAATTATATGAGGCATCACATTCCTTGTCAACAACACAAAAAGCCACTGCAAATATATGATTCTGAGCATCTTGTGCCTGCACCTATTGCAAAACTCTTTCATACTTGCTCCTCAAGAATGTCCAATCAACAGCTATTACCTTTCTCAATTGTTGAAAACTAATCTCCAAGTGGCATGTGATACAAAAAAGTACATCCACTCTCATTTTCATGAAGAGACAATAAAGTCTTGCTTCCTGGATTTACGATTTCAAGCATTTAACTGTACGCATTAAGCACTGCATAACGTATGCTCATGTGTTCCCCTAACTGAACACTTAGCATGCTCTATACCCTTATAAATCATTCAGTAACTTACCTTACAACCCAATACTGTGTCGAGTTAACCTGACTTCCCTTTTGTGGATGGACCTTTACTATTGGGAAACCTATTTTCAAAGTATTTACCTATGACTTTTGCCATGGCATGCAGATTATGGCTCATTAGATGCTCTAAACCACTTGTATGGTACTTTTTGTAGATTTTAATGACAAATTTGTTTCTACTTATAAATTTTGCAGCCCTCAACCACCACTTGCACTCTGGATGTTAATATTTAAAAGAATACACATTACGAGAATTGATCACCTTTGTCAATCTAAAATCTCTTTTCAAGCAAAAAATTTTCAATGAAGTTACTAGTTCTTCCTTGTTCTGGAATGTCATTCCCTTATAAAAGATCAGTTTCATGAACTTCAACATTGCTAACCCATCATGATTGAGAAGGAGTTTGATTGTTACCCCCAATAATAGATGTAGGAGGAGTTTGGCCCTTTCCAATGTCCAACATTTCATCTCCTCCAATTTCATTATGGTGATTATTCATGTCCACAATAACAAATTCATCATTTAACATATCTTACTAGTCTTCTTCTAGATTTTGATTCTTCTCAATAGGATTTTCAACCAGATAGTCTCTGAACATAGGAATCACTTCTTCTCCCAAATAAACAAGCAAACTAGGTTGATCAGTTATTTTAAAAGGTAGGACCTTCTCATTATGAAAAATGTTGGAAATGCAACTGATGAAAGTGTCACACCCCAACCTTAGCTGAGGCGGACATGTACCATATGAACACATGTTTTACAAATCACCTATGATGAGAAAGTAAACTACTACTATGCAGATATATTTCCTAATGAGAAGCTTCATATTTAACACATGTTCACAAGCTGAACCGATACATGTGACAAGTGAAACTATGAATTCAGATGATAGATTTACAATGTCTACAAAGCCTCTACTAGAATCCATGACTGTACCACTATGAAATACACATAGTAAAGACTCGGCAAAGACCCGAATCAACCTGGAGCTCACCAACAACCGCTGAGTATCATGTGCTCCTATTAGGGAGATCTACTAGTTGCGTATCTATACCTGCAGCATGAAATGCAGCGTCCCCAATAAGGGATGTTAGTACGAAAGAATGTACTGAATATGTAAGGCATAATACAACCATATGTAAAATTAGAGCTCAAGTGAAACCAAATACCAATAGATAAGGATTAGAGACCACATTTGCTTATACTTGTGGAATTATGTATGTTGCATTCTTTTCTTTTTCAACTTTTCTTTGCATTCTAATATTTATAAGACATATGTTACAAATGATCAGCTGATCATAGGTAGAAGAGGATGAACCATGCTAGGCATTTTAATCCTTGGGATATTGGGCCCCTGAGCTACCACCCTCTTATACCAATTGGGATCGGCATTGCTAGGCTTTCGCCCTTGAGCTGCCACCCTTCTATACAAATTGGGATCGACCCATGCTAGGCATTTTCCCCTGGGCTGCCACCCATAATTGTATAGATTGCTTCAGTTAGATTCTTTAATATTTGAGATTGTTGTTTTGATGTTCATAACTCTTGTGAGATTGTTCTTTTGGTGATCATAACTCTTTTGAGATTGTTGTTTTGGTGTTCATAGTCATTGTTGAGATTTGGAAGTACGGACAAGTAGTAGAAGACATATGAATAGGAACTTACGATAATGATAATGATGTGGGAAGCAAATGTGACACCAACGTAATACTTGGGACCTTATATGACACAGTAAGCATTTTGACATCTCAAATTGAAGTGAATATTAAGTGAAGACATTTAACATTCTGCCAAAGAGATTTATACTCTATATGATAAGCGCAATACTTACTAACTAATATCAAATACAAGGTATACATGAACGTGGAACCAAGGGAGAACGTGGGCAGATACAACTTTAGGACGGATACATATTCCAAGTAAGTACATATAAAATGTACATTAGATCAAGTAGGGATCTTGTGCGTAACATTATAGTCTAACACAATGGGAGTAAAAAACAATAAAGGGAAAATATGAAAATGTGAATAGATAACATATATATAGATAATTGAGGCAAGTTGGCATGATATAGGTAGATTGTATATCGAACACATAAACATATGTACCATGTGTAATCTAGGATCATTTTGATTTATATAAGGGAAATACATGCCTAGGGTACTTTCATGATGAAACAAGTTTAAACCTTGCATGCTAATACTTGGTAGAGTAAGCACGTACATTTAGTAACAAACTCATATTAGCGTACTCACTTTATTGCTCCAGGGAGTAGGAACTGGAACTTGGATCAGTCGCTACCAAGGGCAATTATAAAGTTTACTTTTTGTAATGCAAGTGTAGGATTCATGCTAAAGAAATAGGAAATTGAATAGACTTACATACATTGTGATACAATTCAAAACGTATGACGTAAGATCATTCTCTTCATATTACTAATCTATAGTAAAATAAGTTGTAAGCCTAGTATTAGTAGCTAATCAATCAATTTGAGCTACTTGATCTCACCTAAATAGTAACCAAGAAGTAAGCATACAATTAATCTAGCCAGTGTTTTCTTTCCTTCCCTTTCCCTTTAATTGCGTCTATATACTGTACAACCTTCGTATCAGGTCCTCCCCAAAACTCCCTTACAATATTTAAGTCCTTTAATGTCTCCATAACTTTCCTGCACATCCAGTCACATCAGCTATCATAACATACATAAAATAATCCTTAAAAATAATAATGTTACAGAAGCAATATAAATCATGGTTTCTTCTAATCACCAACACTTGAAGAGCTAACATTATTTTCAAAGTGCTCAAACCAGCTCATAACTGAATTTAAAGAGGACTCCCATTCATGGTTGTCCCAACATGCACTAATCACTAGAACATCCTCCCAAATATTACACCATGTAAAAGTAACAATCTCCAACTTACTAACACATACCAAGTGTCCTAATTTACGCAAGCACAGGAGGGAGAAAATTGCAGCAGCTTACCTTGCTGGACAGAACTAACACTTGCTAAGACTTGGATTCTTTAAGGTAAAGGTTGTCCTCCTTAACTTGTCTTAAATTATACCTTCCAATAGCTTGAACTCCCTAATATTAAAAAACCCTAATGGTATTAAATAGTTGTTGTATGAAGCTAAGAGAGAGAAGAGAGAAAGCTCTAGAA
Source organism: Solanum bulbocastanum (assembly GCA_037074985.1). Lineage (NCBI taxonomy): Eukaryota > Viridiplantae > Streptophyta > Magnoliopsida > Solanales > Solanaceae > Solanum > Solanum bulbocastanum. The sequence goes on from CM073599.1 coordinate 16,482,565, forward strand.
ATTAGATTTTTTTTTAAAGTAAAAATGGATGGAAAAAGCTGATATGAATCCCTTTTAAAGGGACCTGCTTTGGCAGACTTTCTCACTCATTTTGGGCCATAATTTGTCAAGTTGGTGACCCACCTACTTGGACTTTTCACTTGGGCCTTTTTGGACTTAAGAACAGTGGGCCTTTTGCCACTTTTCTTGTACTTCATTTGCAGCCAACATATGTCTTTAATTTAGGCCACACATTTAAGTAGGTGATGCACCTACTTTTCCATTCAAATTAATTTTTTGTGGGCTTGGAAAGATTGTGCCTTGGCTATCCATTTCCCCTTATTCTTCTAATCAACTTGGGCCAGATTGATCCAAGTAGGTGGTAGTGCACTTGGCCCAAACACATGGTCAAAAGAGTCTTAGTAGGTGATGCACCTACTTGGTACTTTGTGCTGGTCAATAAGTGAAAGTAACTGATGCACCTACTTGTCACCTACTAGCTTAGTGTAGTCAATCAAGCACCTCAATATCTTATTCTATTTCTAGACCTTACTACCTTTAATTTAACTTAAAACTTATATAAAGTATGTCAATTTAAACTTCAGACTCAAATACCACCTTATGATCTCAAGTTTAAATACTTCCATCGGCGTCAACTTAATTGGGTCACATCAAAATCTATGGGTAGTTCACTTTAAACTTATTATATTTTCACTAGTTGCATAGGAAATCGAGTCCATAACTATACCGCACGGCAATTTATAAGTGTCATATAAATAGAACTAGTACATGTAGAATACAAGGTGTTACATCCTCCCCCCTTATGATCATTCTTCCTCGAATGATACGTTAAGCTTATAGTTTGGTTAACCTTTGAATTTCATTTGGTGATTTGCGAGAGTTCCCTTTGTAAATAGGACTATCCAAAATATGTAGACTAATATAAACACGTATAGACAAGTCTAGCATGATTTCCACTATGTATGGTTCATGAAATAATAATATGACAAATCAACCCCTTTCATGACCATGTAATTCACTAAAGATACGCAAGTAGAATTCATACAAATAAGGACTTTAATCTACCTAAACACAAGACATGCAAATCACCTATCAAATGAACAACTGCTAGTAGGATTTATGATCATATAAGGGAACCACATGATCTCAGCTCCTTATGTTGATGTTTAGAATGAGGAGGGGCATTTAGGATCTCTGCCGTTTTCTATTCCCAAGTATCTTATGTTATATTCTATTTCTTCAACAATAAACCTTTTGATCTTAGATTTCGGGCCTTAACAATCAAGAATAACTATAGTATCTCCCAATTTTTTCGTATATGGAACGAACACAAAATCGTAGGCCTAACCTATCGGGGCTCTACTTTCCTTCTCTTTTATCTCATGATGCTTTTCAGAGGTGAGACTTATAAGAACGCATAGCTGTTAATATAAAATCTATAGTTTTATACCGCACCTTCGAATAAGGCATTATGCTAAGTTATTTGTCAATGGTTGTGATAAAATTTACATATATGTCCAACCTATTCAGGACAAAATCTTCACTACATAATGATACAAGGAAATGTTTTCCCAAAATGTTCAAAACTCAAGTCAATAATCACAGAGGGGCATAGTGTACAAATAAATAAGTCACATTAGGTATGACACATAGGCAGATTAGCACAAAAGGGAGATCATAATAAATGGGCATTAAGTTATAGAAATATATAGTGTACGCACACATATGGTTCATAGGGTAGCGTGTGAGCGAATGAACTATAACGAATGTAGGAAATGAACTAGATGGGCACATGATGCATGAGTACTAAAGCAACAAAATATATAATACGTAAGCAAGTAGACTACATGAAATGTGAACTACGGAACACAAATTACATTGATCAAGTTTGTTATATTGCATTGATTGGAGACCTAACATGTCAATAAGTACACTTATGAAATATGAGCAAGTGAACATATGACAGATGGCTAGAAAAGCTATAAGTCCTGTAATGTTTAAGAAAGTAGGCTACGAGGGATGTAATATACATAGAAATGGCTTATGATGCATGCGACATGTAAACAAGTGATATGCGAGTCTTATAACCCACGAACACTAATTTTGCTCATAGCATATGATCAATTAGCATGAAATACCCACACAATATGGACAAGTGACATGTGGAAAGTAAGCAGTGCAGTAAATAACATATAAAGAAAAGGTCGTATGAAAACATATAACAATAAACAAGGGTGCTCTGAAGAGGATAACATTTGCATGTAAGTATTCTATGACATAAGGTAACCTGTGAGAAGGTAATCAACAAAGGCAAATGACATACAAATAGATAAGTTATAGAAAATGCAGCATGTATAATTATATAACAAACCATCTTTTGAAACTACGAGATATCTTATAGAACCAGTAAACACACTATCTTAAGTCTTAAGTCACAGGTGGGATAGTTCTACTCATATTCCTTACTCACATAAACACTTACAATTGATTTCCCCATCTACTCTCTTCAATCTCCTAAGAATTCTTATAGGTGTTCTGTTATTGGGAATTGGCTTCCGTCTAGGTCAATATAAATACTACAGTCAAGATAGAAAAATAAAATCCTCAGTAGTTCATCTTTTAGAGTAGAAGGTCGAGGTCAACTTTGCCTTCATTACTACTTTGCGTTATATCATGCTCAATGCCTGGTGCCCTTTGAAGGTCGAAATAGAAAATAAATAGTGAAGCTTGAATGTACCATAAAACATGAAATCTAATAATATGAAAATGTCAGGTACCTATAAAGTTATATCATGATTCATAAAATCTTAGAGTTAGACCCTTTGAGCTTAACTAGATAGGTCTGGCCATACTAATAGATTTTTTATTTTAAAACAAGTGAGGGTGCTCCGACTCTTTTCCCATGCAAGATAGAAAATAATAACAACTAGCATATGATCAATTTTTCCTCTCCCTTAACTGGACTAGGACTGTTGAATTACTGTAGGCATATATTAAATAAACCCTGTAGTAGCTCTATTCAAATTGATAGAAGTCTATACATGTAAATAATACTTTACTTCTCTTTTGTACTAATGATATAGATGAACTAGGTCCATGTATCTTCTATCTTAGGTAACCTTTCTATTCCACTCTATTTTTCTTGTTGTTATCAGGACCAAATAGCAAGACTTGAATCAATACTAAAATGACTTATGTGTCTAACAAAGGTTCACAAAGTTGTTCCCGGGTGCGCCATTATAACTCGTTAGGATTGAAGAGTTGATACCTTTTTATTACCTCATACACTTAGCAACCTCTCTTTCATAATCACCTATCTCACTCCTCTATAGCATCCTCATATCATCCCTACTCCATGTTTAGGGAATTTGACATATCCCATCTCTTTCTAATGAGAAGCTCTACGTACATATTCGACTCACGTAATTCAAACTTCACTCTCACATGCTTCCTATCTAACAAGTACCTTTAATCAAAACTAGTAGCTTTATGTACTTTAATCCCACTATATACAACCTGACTAATCACAACTTAGGTCTAACCAATCAATTTTTTTCCTTTTGTTAACCTTACCCTTTAGTCACATACTAATCCTCCATAGCCAAAACATAGATCATAATAGGAACTACCATACATATATAATTTGCAGAAATTGGCTTAGTTATCCCTAAGTTTTATAATCATGAAAAAAATACAAATATTATTAGTACTTGTTCGGGGTTGTTGGCACATAGCATATAAAAGCCAAATATTAACATATTCAGGATGATATATGGTGAGAATTTAGGCCTTGTCATCCAATTAGAGGTACCTACAGTAACATTATTGCACTAATACATCCACCTATCAGATTGTACCATTGCCTTCTTTCAAAAAAAAATTGGTTCAATAACATCATTTTCGAGAATATGTGTAATGCTGAAAATTCTATATAAATCATAGACTCTTAACAAGTGTCCTCTGTAGGAATAGATCCTATAAATATGGAGGAAATATAGAACCCAAGAGTTGGATACATCCTCCTAAGAAGATGTGCTTAGAAATGCTACAACTCATATATGTAACTAGGTAACCCATCATTTTTAAGCATATGGATAACCATACTATATCTTTCTTTATTGAACCAATGTGATATAAATGGTAAAATGCAACTTAAAATGCATATAACATAAAAGCTTTTACATACCTTATGGAGTGGGACGGTAGAATAAAATGAGCTCAATGTAGTCTAAATTTTGATAACTTCAGATCCTTTTTTGTAGATGTTGACATTCTAGCTACCTTTAACCTTAACTATTGTAAGCATAATATGAATAGCATGATCAAGTGAAAGTGGAAATTGACTTCTTAACTTCCCTCTATCGCACGATCTGGATTACGAAGGAAGGTAACTATTGCTAAATATCCAAGCAGCCCCCTAATTATAAATGTGGCACACAACACATTCATAAGTAAGGCTCTACTAGACACGGCTTTGTAGACTCCCTAGGACGAACTGCTCTGATACCACTTTTGTCGTACTCCAACCTTAGGTGAGGCGGACAAGTACCATATGAACAAATGCTTTACAAATCACCTATGATGATAAAGTAAACTACTACTATGCAGATATATTTACTAATGAGAAGCTTCATATATAACACATGTTGACTAGCTGAACCGATACATGTGACAAGTGAAACTATGAATTCAAATGATAGCTTTACAATGTCTACAAAACCTTTACTAGAATCCATGATTGTACCACTATGAAATACGCATAGTAAAGACTCCGCAAAGCCCCGAATCAACTTGGAGCTCACCAACAACCACTGAGTATCATGTGTTTCTATTAGGGATATCTACTATTTGAGTACCTATACCTACATCATGAAATGCCACGTCCCCAATAAGGGACGTTAGTATGAAAGAATGTACTGAATATGTAAAATGAGAGCTCAAGTGAAACCAAATACCAATATATAAGGATTAGAGACCACCTTTTCTTATACTTGTGGAATCGTGTAGGTTGCATTCTTTTCTTTAATTTTCTTTGCATTATAATATTTATAAGACATATGTTACAAATGACCAACTGATCAGCAGTAGAAGAGGATTACCCATGCTAGGCATTTTAACCCCTGGGATGCTGTCCTGATAATTACACAAATTGGGATCGGCCCATGCTAGGCTTTTGCCCCTGAGCTGCCACCCTCTTATACAAATTAGGATTGGCCCATGCTAGGCTCTCGCCCCTGAGCTACCACCCTTTTATACTAATTGGGATCGAACCATACTATGCATTTTCCCCTGGGCTGCCACTCATAATTATACAAATTACTTCACTTAGATTCTTTAATCCTTGAGATTATTCTTTTGGTGATCATAACTCTTTTGAGATTGCTGTTTTGGTGGTCATAGTCATTGTAGTAGAAGACATATGAATATGGACTTACGATAATGACAATGACGTGGGAAGAAAATGTGACACCAACGTAATACTTAGGAATTTATATGACACAGTAAGCATTTTGATAACTCAAATTGAAGCACATATCAAGTGAAGACATTTAATAATCAATCATGAGATTTGAACTCTATATGATAAGCCCAACACTTAATAACTAATATCAAATACTAGGTATACATAAATGTGGAGCTAAAGATAAACGTGGAGCTAAAGGAGAACGTGGGCAGATTCAACTTTAGGACGGATACATATTCCAAGTACATATAAAATGTACAATAGAGCAAGTAGGATCTTGTGAGGCAACATTATAGTCTAAAACAATGGGAGTAATAACCAATAAAGGGAAAATATGAACATGTGAAAAGATGACATATATATAGATAATTGAGGCAAGTTGGCATGATATGGGCAGATTGTATATCCAACGAATAAGCGTATGTACCATCTGTAATCTAGGATCATTTTGATTTATATAAGGGAAATATGTGCCAAGGGTACTTTGACGATGAATCAAGTTTAAACCTTGCATACTAGTACTTGGTAGAGTACACAAGTACATTTAGTAACAAACTCATATAAGCGTACTCACTTTATTGCTCTAGGTAGCAGGAACTCCAATTATGGATCAGCCACTACCAAGGGCACTTAGAATGGTTACTTTCTGTAAAGCAAGTGTAGGATTCACGCTAAAGAAATAGGAAATCAAATATCCTTACATACCTTGCTATACAATTCAAAACGTATGACTTAAGCTCATTCTCTTCAGATTACTAATCTATAATAAAATAAGTTGTAAGACTAGTATTAGTAGCTAATCAATCAATTTGAGGTACTTGATCTCACCCAAATAGTAACCAAGCAGTAAGCATACAATTTATCTAGCCAATGTTTTCTTTCCTTCCTTTTCCCTTTAATAGCGTCTATATACTTTACAAGCTTCATATCAGGTCCTCCCCAAATATCTCTACAATATTTAATTCTATTAAAGTCTTCATATCTTTCCCGCACATCCAATCACATCCCTTATCATAACATACATAAAATAATCCTTAAACATAATAATGTAGCAGAAGCAATATAAATCATGGGTTCTAATCACCAACACTTGAAGAGCTAACATTACTTTTAAAGTGTTCAAACCAGCTCATAACTGAATTTAAAGAGGACTCCCCTTCATGGTTGTCCCCACATGCACTAATCACCAGAACATCCTCCCCAATATTACACCATGCAAAAGTAATAATTTCCAACTCACTAACATATACCAAGTGTCCTAATTTACTCAAGCACAAGAGGGAGAAAATTGCAGTAGTTTACCTTGCTAGACAGAACTACCACATGCTTAGACTTAGATTCTTCAAGGTAAAGGTTGTCCTCCTTAACTTGTCTTAAATTATACCTTCCAATAGTTTGAATTCCCTAATATTCAAGAACCGTAATGGTATTTAATGGCTGCTGTATGAAGCTAAGAGATAGAAGAGAGAAAGCTCTAGATATCAGATTTTTTGTTAAAGTAAAAATAGTTGGAAAAAGCTGATATCAATCCCTTTTAAATGGACCTGCTTTAGCAGACTTTCTCACTCATTTTGGGCCATAATTTGTCAAGTAGGTGACCCACCTACTTGGACTTTTCACTTGGGCCTTTTTGGACTTAAGAACAGTGGGCCTTTTGCCACATTTCTTATACTTCATTTGCAACCAACATATGTCTTTAATTTAGGCCACACAAAGTAGGTGATGGACCTACTTTTCCATTCAAATTATTTTTTTGTGGGCTTGGAAAGATTGGGCCTTGGCTGTCCATTTCCTATTATTCTTCTAATCAACTTGGGCCAGATTGATGCAAGTAGGTGGTAGTGCACTTGACCCAATAACATGGTCAAAAGAGTCTTAGTATGTGATGCACCTATTTGTTCCCTTGGGTTGATCAATAAGTCAATGTAGGTGATGCACCTACCTATCAACTGCTAGCTTAGTGAAGTCAATCAAGCACCTCAATATCTTATTACATTTCTAGACCTTAATACCTTTAATTTAACTTAAAACTTATATACACTATGTCAATTTAAACTTCAGACCCAAATACCACCTTATGATCTCAAGTTTAAATACTTCCATCGATGTCAACGTAATCGGGTCGCATCAAAATCTATGGGCAGTTCACTTTAGACTTATTCTATTTTCACTAGTCACATAGGAAACTGAGTCCATAACTATACCACACGGAAATTTATAAGCATCATATAAATAGTATTAGTACACGTAGAATACAGGGTGTTAAAGAAAGGATCTTTCTTTCGACATAAAAAACATATCTTTCGACAGTTATTCGTACCGACTATTTAGTGATACTATCCTTCCAATGTCAAATATTTTATTTTTTTCCTTCTCGATCCATTCACCAAAACAATAAACCTGTATGAATAATCCCTCCATTTATTATACCTGATGAAATTAATTAAAAAAATAGTTAGTACTACTGATAGAATATAACTGCAGCATCTGCTGCAACATATGAGTCTTATGTGGCAACATATGACCATTAAGTTGCGACATATAAGTCACATATTGTGTGGTGTAAGTCATATGTTGCAACATATAAGTCATCTGTTCCAATTTTTTACTATTTTTTGCAACATATAAGTCATATGTTGCTACATATGTCTATTATATTACGAGAGATAAATCAAATGTTGCAACATGTGCAAATCATATGGTGAAACATATGACTATTCTGTTTCAACATGTAAGTAATATGTTCCAGCATATGACCATTCTGCTGCTACATATGTCTATTGTGTTACGATAAATAAATCACATGTTGCAACAGGCAAGTCATCTAGTGCAACATGTGATCATTGTGCTTCAACATGTTAGTCATATGTTCCAACATGTGTATGCCATATGTTGCAACATATGAATTTACTTTTACCACAAATAAACCATATATTGCCACATGTGTAAGTTATATCTCAAAAAATGTATAAGGTTTATCTTGTAACATATTACTATTTTACTGCAATAGATAAATCATATGTTTCAACATGTAAGTCATATGTTGCGAGATGTAAGTCATTTGGTTCAACATCTAATTTACATGTCGAATGTCAATTGAGATAGAACAAAATATGGTCCACTGATTAGCTAAATTTGATTCAAGAAGAAGAAGCACAAAGAATATTAGCCTAGGAAAACAATGGTGAGAAGAAGAAGAAGAATATGGTCCATTGATTAGCTAAATTTGATTCAAGAAGAAGAAGCACAAAGAATATTAGCCTAGGAAAACAATGGTGAGAAGAAGAAGAAGAAGAAGAAGAAGTCTTCTCTTCATTTTTTGTTCAACATTAGGTTTTAGTATTTTACTTTTTTACCCATCATTTAATATAATGGACCAAAAAGTTAACTTAAAACAGGTTTTAGTATTTTACTCTTTTACCCCTCATTTAATATAATGGACCAAACTGTTAACTTAAAACTTGAGGGAATCTCCCACACATGCCTCATAAATTCTTAATCCTTAATTACATAATTGTCACCTACACTCCATTAAAATAACTTGTGTCACCACCATTTAATTTTAAACCTAAATGTCACCCTTAATTCAAAATTCTGGAGTTTTTGGGTACATACAGAACATTATATTGAAATTGAAACTTTTGATACCTCATCTCAATCTTATAGTATTTGATATGTATTTTTAATAAAATAGATATTTGATATAATGCTCTATTTTCTAAAAAAAAAACGTCAAAATATCAAATGTCATAACAAAATGTATAGTTACATATTCAATTTATGTATATCATTCTAATAGTAATAAATATATAAACTAGTATTAGTACAAAACTAATTATTTAAACATTGAAATATTGACTATTGTGAAAATGACTTTTTTTGTGTAATTAATTAAAGAATGAATTTTTATGTATTTTATTTTGAATATTTATTCATGTCTAAGGTGTTAGTACGCTATATTTAAGATTTTTTTTGAAAGTCCTAATCGTAATTCTCTATTATGTGTGTATATGTGAATCGAGCAAGAAAGGATTACAAATTTATTATATGCGTATATGAAATAAGAAAAAAACTATGATAACAAATTTATGATACGTCAAAATATTGAAATCTTATTTATAAATACAAAACAATATCAAATTAATTTTAAGTGATAATAATATTGTGTTTCTACAAACTGCAATTTTTGTCGAATTAAAATTTTTAATACCATACCATGTCCTCCTCGAGTTCTCACAAAATCGAAAATACAAAAAACACAGTTTACATTCTGCATCGCCTATAATTATTCATACTTATCCTAATATATGTTTATATTGAATTTCATCTAGCCAATATTTTTCAATGTTATTTTGTTTTCTGTTATTTTCTTCATCGAACCACTACAAACCCTCTTTATTTTTTTTTTCATTTTTCAAAATTATATAAGACATATAACAATGTATATAAACTTTTATATGTTATCTATACAGTCTAATATATTATTATATATTCAGATGTCGCCATTTTTTCAACGAGGAAGACTCAATTTTAACCCCAAAACACCTCTACTCTCACCTAAAATAGTCCCAAAATTTTGATATATAAGTCCTCTAGACATTTTTATTTTTTGAGATATCACATAGGAGTTTGTTTGTGGAAACCTAAATTTTGAACATGAACTGTAGATCCTTTAATGGATTCCTGAGACTAAATTTAAGTCTAAATGCACAAAAAATCTCACTAAAATATCAGCAGACTTTAGAAATGAACTCATCTCAATGTTTCTTATCATTTGATATGCCACCCCCTCAAAACAAAGCTCATTTGTGGAAGTTAGAATTCCAAACTTGAGCTTTGTGCTCTTCAATGGTTTCCTAGAACTGAATCTCAATCTTGAAGCACCTCAATTTCCTTAAAAGTAACCACAAATTTTATATACGAGATCTTTCGACACTTTCGATCTTTTGAGATATCACCAACTAAAAAAACAACTAATTTACAAAAGTTCAAACTTTAAACTTCAGCTCCGAGCTTCTTCTATGGCTTCCCATGGTATTTTCTACTAGGGTCTTCATGTTTCTAAACCTTATGTCAATAATAAATAGAATACATTTACAGTTTAAGCAATATGCTCATGATTTCAGCTCTAGTAAAACAAATTATGTCTTAAAGTTATAAGAATGGTTGTTGATACAGCTAATGATGTGAGAGAGAAAAAGGGTTGAAAAATTAATGGGTTGTACGAGTAATAATTGGTTTCTTGACTCATTTTTATATGTTCTGTTGGGTTTTATAGCAAGGTGTGAATGGGAAATAAGAATGAGAAATTGGGAAATATGGCGGAACCAAATTTGGAGAAAAAATGAAAAGTCATTTCAAATGGAAAGTCTTTGAAAATGAAAAGTAATTTCTCGCATATTGGTAAAAGAAAATATAAATGTTGTCCTTATATTAGGAAACACTTCCTTTAACTCTTAAAGGGTTAAGAAGAAAGTGCCCTCTCGCACCATTGTCGTCGCTCGCTCGACCTTGGCCTCGACTTCTAATTCGGATTAGGATTCGGACTTGTCTTTAGCAATTGATTGATAATATTTTTTGCCAAAATTTATTTAATCAATCTCATTAATTAATTTCTTTTCTCTTATAAATTAATTCTAAATGTTAATTAATTAACAAAATTAATTTTGCATAATAGAATTATGTAAAAATTCACGCATAACAGTAAAGTCATTCCGAAGGGACATGTCCCTTCCAAACAGACATTATTTTTCCCAAAAGACACAACGTTATAGAAATACATGCCTGAACAGATGCGTTCACACCGTAGTCCGAACAAACGAGTTCCTTGCTACATTTGTCTATAAATAGAGAGTCTTTTCTCGATTTTCGGCACTGAAATCTTTTCTCTCTTCTGCAAACATTTTTGTACAAATCAAATTATTGATCGACTGACTCTGTGTGTGCTCTTGTTGATGTTCTTGAGTTTGATGAAATTAGTGAAGTTTGAGGTACCGCTACTTCTTTAATAGTTTATCTATTTTATCTTGGGAGGAATTAATCTGTAACCTCAGAATCTTGAGGGGATTAAATTTCTTAAGGAAACACAGTGGGTCTTATGGACTCAGATTATTCATTTTCTGTCTATTTCTGTTTTTCCTAACCAGTATACAGGAGATAACATGTTCAATATTGATAGTTGAAAAGTCATCGCCAACTTAATATCGAACACATTTCAAAGAAATACCTGGGATATTTAAGAGTTGAAGAGAACAAAAGAAAAAGATCTCTAGAATGAGTTCTTTCGAGAGAAAAATATAGAAATATTAGAAATGATAGTTTTAGAACTAAGTAGTTGGAGGAACATTATATAGCAGAGTAATAAATATATTTTACTAGATCCTTCCATCACCATCTATAAATAAAGGTGTTCATTTGATTTTTAAGTAAGAAAATAATTTTTTTAAAGTAAGAAAGTAAAAAAAATAAGAAGTTAGTGATCAGGTGAGGAATAAGATAGAGAAACACAAAGAGTTGCTAGAGTATTAGTGCAACAAAATATTGTACATGCATAAGAGTTATAACACCAAAGAGGATATTTAATTTTCAGTGATACAATTCAAGTTATGAGTAACTGATTGTGCTCACCAAATATTTGACAAATGGTATTAGAGTTTGATCGATAAGAGGGCCTACAATTCAGAGCGATTTGCAATGATTTATACCAAAGAGATTGTTCATTTACACGACATGCCTATTTCTCTCATTTTAGACTATGATATCCTTTTTATATCATTGTTCTAGAGGTCTATGAATCAAAAGTTAGATACCTAAGTGTAGTTCAATATATCCTTTCATCCTCAGAAGGTATTAGAAGATATGTGTGGAGCATGTGTTCTTAATTTTTGAAACCACGGGGACTAGTTTTTCCCCCTATGACATTTCAATTACTATCATCATTCTAATATTCTAATGGCTACACTTGAGGACTTTTATGAAAGGAGGTGTAGGTATTTTATTGTGTGGTTTGATAATTTTTTGTGAGACCATAGGGTGTTGAACTATTGAAGGATTCTTTGGACAAGGTGAAGATTATTCGGAAGAAATTCTTACCACTTAGAGTAGGAAAAAAAGCTACATAAATTAGAGAGTTTATGGTTGGAGAAAAAGTTCTTGTTGAAGGTGCCTCCGATGAAGGTTGTCATGAGGTTCGGAAGAAAGGACAAATCTGCCTGAGGTTTATTGGTCTGTCAATATTCTACGATGTATTGGGGAGGTGCCCTATAAGTTATCTTACCTATGGGTGTTTTAGTTGTACATCATGTTATTCATGTCTCTATGTTAAATAAATATAACTGTGATGTTATGATGTGACTCAATGGGACTTGTTACTATTGGATTAGAATCTTGCTTTTCTGTAGGAGTTGGTGTCAATTTTGGTTAGGAGGATTCCAATGTTGAGGTCTAAAAATATAGCTTTAGTGAAAATATAACTGAGATATCATTTGGTAGAGGGAGCCCCTTGAGATATCGGGCTACACATGTGGAGTGGATATCCCCAACTTTTCAGTAGTTCAGTGACATTCTCTCTCTTTAAGTTCAAGGCTTTAATAGTGGATGATGTAATAACCCTCATAATCATTTCATGATTTCTACGTATTCTAAATATTCATGTTGTTTCTTTATAGTATTTGTGATCTAGGGGATGGGTGACACAATTTGCGAGGTAATTAGACAGGTATTAGGTGAGTTTATTTATGTTTAGAAGATTTAAAAATTGAGAAGTTTGACTAAGTCAACATTTCATGTTAATGAGCACGAATCATATTCCAAAATTTATGTCAGTGCCAGAAGATACTTTTAGACTTTGTTGGATAGTTGGTTGGGTCCTGAGGTATTTGAGTATGATAATATGTGTCACACATAAATTTGATGATGAGCATTTATATGGATATTATTGTACTGTGATGGATAGTTTGAGGTTTTTTTTCTTAATTTGGAACTATATGACTATGTAAACTTGAATTTTAGTAATAACATTTGTTAGGTGCTTGTGTATCACACCTAATGTTGATAAAATAATTTTCTATTGAAGGCTTGATTATGAAAATCTTATTCTATTACTATTTTATTGTCTTACTCTTATTGTTGAATATTTAAAAATTTATTCGTCATTGCATGTCCTGGAGATGGAATAAGGAAAAAGATTTATAGTGTTGGCACTATATCCATACCTATGGACATTGTAACACCCAAATTTCAACATTTACAGGTACCATCCACGAGGACCCAACCACGGCCCGTGGTTCAAGCCACCAGGCGAAGGTGGGCCCGTGTAGAGGGCCACCCAAAAATTTTCAAGCCATGGACCATGAAGAGACCTACGGACCGTAGGTGGGACCAGGCCCCGTGGTCTAGCAGCCATTGTTCAAGGAAAAAGTCTCTGACGAAGGACCATGAGTGTGCAGGAGGGACAGTTGGTCCATCCACGGTCCGTAGGTGGTGAGTCGTGGGTCAGGGCTGACAGATAAGTTTCAGTGGTAGTTCTTTTCCTAATTAATTAATTCCTATACTATGTCATTTTTCGTCATTAGAACCCATATATAAGTCTTTTTACCGCCAAATTATCCCCATTTAAGTCATTCTTCAAAATTCCCCAAAATAAATCAAATCTCCTTCCAAATATTCTCTCCGTAGAACTTGAAGAAGAAGAAGAAGATTCAACCTAGGGTTTCAAGCTAAGGGTTCAATTTCTTCATTGAAGGCTAGCATTTGGACTTGAGGTACAGTAGTTTTCATCCATGATTTTCTTTCATTCATGTAGTCACCAAATTCCTCTATTTCGAAAGGTAGAATTCCCCAATTAGGTAGCGTTTTCTTTAATCACCATGGGTTCTTTTGATTATTCATCTTAATGACTTAATTATATTTAAGTATGCATGAATTGATGATTTACAATGGTTTTATGATGTTCCCCCTATGAATCCATGAAAATCCCCATGTTGTTTCCAAATTGTGATCTCATAATGTGGGTTGTAAATTATGAAAGATGAGTTTTATGATCTAAAGAATGAAGTAATATAATTACATGAATCTATGATAAAAATCCATATCTAAAACATAATTTCTAGATTTGTGGATAGAAAGTAAGCTTTGAGCCTTGAAAGGGCAAGGTGTGAGTTTATGCATGATCTTATGAAACCTATGTGAATATTAAGGGCGCTTTGCGAGTAAAGTGTCAAATGATGATGTATTAAGTTGTTATGTGAAAGTTTATTCACGTAAACATATAGTAGCATGATGTGAAGGCTTTCTCACATAGAAAGGATTCTTAGGTTGAAAGGCTATCCTCATCTAATTGATTCAAAGAGTAAGAGCTATCTGAATGAACTAGCTTAGATTGACAAGATGACGCTTCTTTCCATGGATAATGAGAATAATTAAGAAAACACTACTCTATGGGAATTATTCTTAGCACCAAATGGATATTGACATTGAGATAGAAGCTCTCCCATTAGTAGAGGTCGGGTTTCTAGATGCTTCTCTCATGAGATGAAAGCTCTCTCGTTAGTAGAGGTCGGGTTTCTAGTAGCAATCTCCTTATCCCTTACCTATGTGCCCCAATAGGTTGATTAGATAATTGATCCACTTGAGCTAGAAGTTCATGGTTCTACCTTATGCAAGTAGAACAACCCTTTTCGGTCTGGGAGACACCAGGTGATCATGTTTTTGCTCACATGGCTCTATGTTGGTTAAGGCTAATTTTCCCACAATAAGACTACCAGTGAACTAAATTTACTCAAGGAGTATCTCATATGTGTATAAGGTTTTAAAATGATGATTAAACTTACATTGACCATAGTGTTATGAATTATGCTTTCTAACCTGCTTATATCATGTTTTACTTGGTCAATTGCATGTCATGGAATAAAATGTCCTTATCATGTTTTAAATAGTTTTATGCATCACTATCATACTTATTGTATTTTTTTCCTAACACATATTCTTGCCTATATTTTTCCCAAATGTAGGTCAGACAGACAGAGTTCCCATTTTATTAGCTAGAGCTTGGACTTTGATTCTTCCCTGAGCTTGGTGAATCCTCATAGTTGAGGACAAATTACATTAATTCTTGTTTCTCTACTGTATTTCATTTTGGACATGATGTATGGGCTAGGCCCAATTTTCATTCGATTGTAATAGATGGCTATGATAAGACATGAGTTTAGACTTTCGCTTTTCTATAAAACTGTTTTGGACTTAAAAGGATTGTTTTATTCTTTATTGTTCCATTTATTAAGTTATGAAAGCTAAGTGGCTTTTATGGAATCCTTCAGGGTTCTATATGCCATGTTGCATCTAGGGGTACCCCTAGGTCGTTACAAATTTGGTAATCAGAGCACTAGGTTAAGAATGATCCTTGGATGTCTCATAAGTCACGTATACTAGAGTCTTTTTATTAAGTATGAA
Source organism: Solanum bulbocastanum (assembly GCA_037074985.1). Taxonomy (NCBI): domain Eukaryota; kingdom Viridiplantae; phylum Streptophyta; class Magnoliopsida; order Solanales; family Solanaceae; genus Solanum; species Solanum bulbocastanum. Next base: position 16,498,478 of record CM073599.1, read on the forward strand.
GATTGCCACATTTGTGAATATGAGGCTACAAGATGATTAGCAAACTCCACTTCTTTCATTACTCTAAGGTTGTGCCATAGAATTGAACTCTATTAAGTCTCTCTCAGAATCTTTATCCGATACTCTACATGATATGTCTACGGGAAGATCTTATGCTAGAAGGAATATAAGGGAGAATGTGGAATAAGAAGCTCCTCCTCAAGCTTTAGTCAATCCTTTGGATGAACAAGTTACAAATACAGAGTGTGGGTCGGCTTTTCAAGTGTTTGCTCAAGCCATGATAGCCCCAGCCAATAGAGAGGTGGTTTTCCTTGTGAACCAAAATAAGGGTATGGCGGCTTGAAGAGTGAGGGACTTTATGAGGATGAACCCTCTAGAATTTTATGGCTCCAAAGTTGAGGAAGATCTTCAAGAGTTTATTGATGAGGTCTATAAGGTACTTGCTATCATGGGAGTGATACCGGGGGAGAAGGTGAAATTGGCCGCTTACTGATTGAAAGGTGTTGCTCAAGTTTGGTACAACTAATGGAAAGAGATAAGACCAGTAGGAGCGGATCTCGTAGAGTAGGAAATATTTAAACAAGGTTTTCTCGATAGGTTATTTCCCATAGAGATAAGGAAAGTGAAGGTGATTGAATTCATCAACCTTCATCAAGGAAGTATGAGTGTGAGGTAATATGCTCTAAAGTTCACTCAATTAATGAAATATGCTCCAATAATGGTTGCAGATTCAAGGGCTAAAATGAATATGTTTGTGTCGGGTGTGTCCAAAATGGTGGTTAAAGAGTGTCGTACCGCCATGCTCATTGGTGACATGTTCATCTCTCGTCTTATGGTACATGCACAACAAATTGAACACGATAGAGGTAAAAAGGGCTAAGATCGGTGATGGTAATTTCTCACATGCTAGATTCAATGGAAATGGTCATCATAAGTTTCATCAAGGGTTTTCTGATAAAGGTTCCTCTAATGCTCCACCTAAGTTTAACAAGGATAGATTGTCTAACCCTAAACCACAAGGAGGTAATGGAGGTGGTTCTTTTTTGGCTAGGACTACTTATGCCAAGTGTGGGAAAAAAACATGATGGTAAGTGCCTAGCCGGCACTGATGGTTGCTTTAGTTGCTGGAAGAGTAGTCACAAAAAGAGAGATTAACCTATGTTTGTGGCAAACGAAAGACAAGGCAAGCAAGCTCCTCCTAGTGGTTCAAATTCCAATGCTCCAAAGCAAAATCGCTTCTATGCTCTTCAAACCCGAGGTGACCAAGAGAGTTCTCCGAATGTAGTTACCGGTATGTTAAAACTCAACGTATATGCTTTGCTTGATCCAAGTTCTACTTTGTGTTTTGTGACACCATATGTGGCTATAAGGTTTGATGTGCTCCCCGATATATTGTTAGAACCTTTTTGTGTCTCTACTCCTGTAAGTTATTCTGTGGTAGCTAAAAGGGTCCATAAAAAGTGTCCCATTTCCTTATCCCATAGAATTACTCTCATTGACTTGGTAGAGTTTGACATGTTGGAATTTGATGTCATTATGGGATGGATTGGTTGCATGCTTGCTATGCTTCGTAGATTGTAAGACTCGAGCAATCAGATTTCAGTTTCCAAATGAACCTAACCTTAAGTGGAAGGGAGGAAATTCTATACCTAAGGGTCGGTTTGTATCTTGTCTTAAAGCTAGAAGGATGATTTCTAAGGGTTGTATTTATTATCTAGTCAAGGTAAGGGATGTAGATTCTAAAACCCCTACTCTTGAGTCGGTCCCCGTATTTAATCAGTTTCTAGAAGTTGTCCCCAACGATTTACCCTATATTCCTCTCAAGCGTGAAATAGACTTCGGTATTGAATTTCTCCCAGATACGCAACCTATCTATATTCCTCCTTATAGAATGGCTCCAGCAGTACTGAAGGAGTTGAGAGATCAATTGAAGGATTTGTTAAATAAGGGTTTCATTCGGCCGAGTATCTCTCCATTGGCTCCAGTTTTGTTTGTGAGGAAGAAAGATGGTTCCCCTCGTATGTGCATCGACATTAGACAGTTGAATAAGGTAACTATCAAGAACAAATATCCTCTTCCAAGGATTGATGACTTGTTTGACCAACTTCAAAGGGCTAGTTATTTCTCTAAGATCGATCTTCGTTCGGGTTACCACCAATTGAGGGTACAGGAGTGTGATATTCCAAAGATGGCTTTTCAAAGTCAATATAGTCATTATGAGCTTTCAGTAATGTCATTTGGATTGACTAATGCTCCGGCGGCATTTATGGATTTGATAAATAGGATGTTTAGACAATACCTTGATATGTTCATAATTGTGTTTATCGATAATATTTTGATCTATTTGAGGAGTAAGGATAAGCATAGTGGCCATTTAAAGATTGTATTGCAAATTCATAATAACCAACAACTTTTTGCAAAAGTTTAGCAAGTGTGAATTTTGGTTAAGGTCTATAGCTTTTCTTGGGCATATTGTATCAAGTAAGGGTATTGAGGTAGATCCTATCAAGACGGATGTGGTCGAGAATTGGCCTAGACCTCTAACTCCTTCCGATACTAGAGGCTTTTTTGGTTTGGCAGGTTGTTATAGAAGAATTGTTGATGGGTTTTCCTCCATTGCTTCTCCTTTGATGCCTCTAACTTAAAAGAAGGTGAAATTCATATGCTTAGAAACCTGTAAGAAAAGTTTTTCAAGAGTTGAAGGATAGACTTTCGTTCGCTCCAGTGTTGACCCTACAGGAAGGTACCGAGAGTTTTGTGGTGTATTGTGATGCCTCTAGATTTGGGTAGGGATGTGTTCTTATGCAAAATGGTAAGGTGATTGCCTATGCTTCAAGGTAACTTAAAGTCTATGAGAAGAATTATCCTACCCATGACCTTGAGTTAGCAGTGGTTATTTTTGCCTTAGAGATATAGATATGTTTACTGATCACAAGAGCTTGCATATTGTGTTTAGTCAAAAGGACTTGAATCTTCGCCAAATAAGGTGGCTAGAACTATTGAAGGATTATGACATGAGTGTTCTCTATCACCCTTGGAAATCCAATGTGAAAGTGGATGCTCTTAGTCGACTATCAATGGGTAGTGTTGCTCATATTGAGGATGAAAATAAATAGTTTGGTCGAGATGTTCATAAGTTGGCTCGACTAGGTGTTCAACTAGTGGATTCCACCAAGGGTGGTGTCATGGTTCATAATGGGTCTGAATCATGTTTTGTGATGGATGTGAAGGCTAAAAAAGGCTTTGATCCAAATTTAGTAGAATTAAAAGAGGCGGTATTCAAAAAGTCTGTTCAGGCTTTCTCCCAAAGGGGAGATGGGGTACTAATATATTAAGGTCGTTTATGTGTTTCGAATGTTGATGACTTGAGAGAATATATCTTGGCAGAAGCTCATAGTTCTCGGTATTCTATTCACCCGGGAGCCACCAAGATGTACTGTAATTTGTGAGAGATCTATTGGTGGAATGGGATGAAGAAGGATATTGCAGAATTTGTGGCTAAGTGTCCTAATTGTAAACAAGTGAAGGTTTATCCTAACACAATGGTATTTTTACTTGGAAGTGGGAAGATATGTATATAGACTTTATATTAGGGTTGCCACGTACACGGCAACAACATGACTCGATTTGGGCAATAGTGGATCGGATGACTAAATTCGCTCAGTTCATTCCTATCATGGTTTCCTATTTCAGCGTAAGATTATGCTAAGTTGTATTTGAGAGAGATGGTAAGGTTGCATTGAGTACCTTTTTTCATAATTTGTGATCGAGGTACCCAATTTGCTTCACAGTTTTAGAGGTCATTCCAAAATGGTCTGGGTACAAAATTTAAGCTTAGCACGTCTTTTCATCCCCAAACTGATGGGCAAGCGAAGCGTCCTATTCAGACTTTAGAAGACATGTTGAGGGCTTATGTGATTGATTTTAAGGGCAGTTGGGATGGCCATTTTCCATTGACTGAGTTTGCTTATAACAACAGTTATCACTCGAGTATCGATATGACTCCATCTAAGGATCTTTATGGTAAGAGGTGAAGGTCTCCTATTGAATGGTTTGAGGTTGGTGAAGTTTCTCTCATAGGTCCGAAATTGGTACATGAGGCCATTTAGAAGATTCAGCCTATTAGAGAGAGGTTGAGAATGGCCCAAAGTCGGCAAAAGTCATATGCTGATGTTAAAAGGAGGGATCTTGAATTTGAGGTTCATTATTGGATTTATTTGAAAATCTCACCCATGAAGTGTATATTGAGGTTTGGGAAGAAAGGGAAACTTAGTCCCCGTTTTGTAGGCCCATATAAGATTTTGAGACATGTTGGTAAGGTTGCATATGAGATTGATTTGCCAAATGAGTTGGCATCAGTGTTCCATGTATCCATGTTGAAGAAATGTGTTGGGGATATAACATCCATAGAACTTCCTTAGAGGGTTTGGAGGTTAGAGAGAATGTTGTTTATGTAGAGGTGTCGGCTGAGATTCTAGACCGACAAGTCAAAAAGTTGAGGAACAAGGAAGTTGCTTCCGTAAAAGTGCTACGGAGGAATCATTTAGTTGAGGGTGCAACTTGGGAGGCTGAGACCGATATAATGTCCCGATATCCTCATCGTTTTCCTTCTACTCCTACTCTAGCTTGAGGTAATGAGTTCCTCTTGGTTGTTCTATGTTTTGGGAGTCCACTGTGTTTTATGTGTTTCCATGATTTCCTTATGATTATGCATGTTCATGAAAAAGCTTAAGTTTTGAAAGAAATGACTTATATGATATATTTTCCTCATATTGTTGTGCATTAAGTATGAGTTGCCTATATGCTTCATGAGATGATTTTTGAACAAGCATTAGATATAATTTTGTGAATGACTTGCATAGGGGCTCCATGATATTGTGTTGAGCATGCTATTACCTTGGAGAAGGCAGTTCCTCCTTTAACATGAGAAATGTTGAGAAAATTTTGAAATTTTCATACATATTGGGTTGCAAGATGTAGCTCCTACTTCCTTATGTGGCATTTGAATATGTTGAGTTTGGAGTTGATGTTTCCTCCTTATTTATGTATATTGCATGGATAATGGGCTGATAGAGTTATTTCATCCCTCTTTTAATGTTTTGGGAACATCCTAGATAGTCGATAGTTCCTCCTTAGTTGAATGTATCACATCATCGATTGGGTTGTTAGTTCCTCTCCTACTCTTTTAGAATCACTTTGAATCTCATTTTAGGATGAATGATCCCAAGGGGGAGATATTGTAATACCCTGAATTCGATAGAGGGAAGCCTACCAAATTTCAGCAGTTACAGGTGCCATCCATGAGAACCCAACCATGGGCAGTGGGTTGAGCCACAAGACGTAGGTGGGCCCATGGAGAGAGCCAACAAAAAATTTTCAAGCTATGGACCATGGTGGGACCATGCCCCGTGGTCCAGGAGCTGTTGGTCAAGGCAAAAGTCTCTGATCATTGACCATGAGTGTGTTGGACAGACCGTTGGTCCATCCACAGTCCGTTAATGGTGAGTCGTGGGTCAGGGCTTGTAGTTAAGTTTCAGGGGTAGTTGGGTCTTTTCCTAAATAATTAATTCCTATACTATGTAGGTTTGCCTTCATTTAGAACCCTTATATAAGAGTTTTTACCCCCAAATTCACCTGATTTAATTCATTCTTCCAAATTTCCCAAAATAAATCAAATCTCCTCCCAATTATTCTCTCTCTCTAGAACTTGAAGAAGAAGAAGAAGATTCAACCTAGTGTTTCAAGCTAAGGTTTTAATTTCTTCATTGAAGGCTAGCATTTGGACTTGAGGTATTGTCACGACCCGAGCCTACATCCCGAACGTGACATGGCGTACAAGACACTGAATGGCCTCATACAAGCCTCATAGCATTCATAACATAAAACAATAGAAATAGTGCGGAATCTAAAACTTTTCTTTAAATCCATACAATCAAAAATATTATTTAAAACAATGGAAGTTTACTAGTCTCACATGGCCATCTAAAAATATTTTGAATCAAAACTAGGGTTATAATAGAAAGTCTAATAAGAGTCTAATACAATGAAAGACATGAAACATCAATAAAGCACTTGTCCTCGAATCCATGAGGACGTACCACAAGCATTGGAAGAAGTCAATCCAAGCCCTTAGAACTAGAAGGAAACAACTCACTTGACGGAACCTACACTTTGTAGAAAAATAGAAAAATATACTAAGTAGGATAGCCATGCAAAAACCATGCTTAAAAAGGACATTTTGGTTGAAAACCATGCTATATTCCAATTTTTAGAAACAACATGAAGTTTAGTATAAAAGGCATAAGATACAATCACATTCAACATAAAAGTCATTTCATCACATTAGGACCTTCACCTATAATATCCCTAAGCTATACGTGTGCAATATAAGAATGGCATGCCATAATACCATTCCTACAAAGTACCAGTTTGAGGCCACCATAGATGAACTTACCGTTCTTCATACTCATCTTTAAACAATACTCATGCATAAGGAACATAAACATTTCATAAGTCATGACAAGGAAAGTAACTGATAAACAATCAGAGTAAAACACACATCATTTCATTAAGCTATTATGTCAACTTTCTCATTAGCTTCATTAAGAGCACATTCATTCATTAGACATTAAGACATTGGAGAATCACACCATAGCCCTCTCAAAGCCTACTTGTGCCATGCATGGATAACATCCAATACTACCACCCACACTTCATAGAACCTCTCAAGTAACCATAGACCATGTGAGCTTAACATGGAACCTGATGTACTATCCCACATCGTAAGGGTTGGTCTACTTGCCTAAGGTAGGACCGGTAACATTTTAGCTTAGGTGGATCCAACAGCTAATATCCTATGTGGGCACATAGTTATGGGATAAGAAAGATGTTCATTGAAACCCGACCTAACATAGGGAGAGCTTCCATCTTACCATATTCACTCGGTACTTAGCCTCCATTCCCATAGAGTAGTTCATTCACCTTAACATTATTGTACTTGAGAGGAATGCCATTGGCCTATCGACTCAAGGTACATCATTACACACATGAAAGGAATGCCATAAACCTATCGATTCATGGTACATTATTATGATAGCTTATTGAATCCTCATCAAAGGAATGCCATTGGCCTATCGATTCAAGATTCATCATTTCATGAGTTCATTAATTCTTTATTAATGGAATGTCATTGGCCTATCAATTCAAGAGTCTTCATTACATTACTTCATTGGCCCATTATGAAAGGAATGCCATTGGCCTATCGATTCAAGACAAAGCCTTAGAATACTTCATTAGTCATTTATGAAAGAAATGGCATTGGCCTATCGATTCATGCTCATTTAGTCAAGATACATTTGTTACAGAATAAGAGGATTTCTAAGCCTACCAATTCAAGGCACTTCAACCAAGATCACATTCATTTAAATAAGAAGAGGATTCCCTATGCCTACCAATTCAAGGTACATCAATCAACATTACTTTCATTTATACAAGAAGAGGATGCCCTAAGCCTACCAATTCAAGATAGAACAAATATTGAAGACTTCACATATTTCATCATCATTCATAAGTGTATAATTGAGAAAAACCTTTCACTAATAACACAATTGCATTCTAGAAATGATCATATTACTTGCATTGAAATCACAAAGTACATACATAGCATCATGATTATACATCAATCCTTCATAATTTACCCTGCAAGGCCGTGAATCACAATTCACCAAGACACCTAGAATACTACAATTCAGGCATTAATAATGATATAATTCAATAAACTAAATCAATATAGAATTAATCTCTTCACATGCTTACAGAATCAATCAATCCCAAATCACAATTCACAATTTAGTATTTTGGGGAAATTATGGGTTCATGGGGAAATTCCATCTTAAAACAACATTAATTCATGGATTCAATCATAATTGACCATTAATAAACCTTTGAAAACATTTTGAATTTGAATCCATGCTTAGATTAAAACCCTATCATTTTTGGGGGATTTCAGAAACTTTGAAATCTTCTTTTGAAGGGCTCCTTGGATGGAAACTAACCAAGGATGAAAACTACATTACCTTGATTGAAGAAACTCCACGAAATTGAGAGAGAGAGATGAACTCTTGAGCTCCAAACCTTGACTTCTTCTTCTCCAATGGAGGTTTCTAGAGAGAGAATGTTTGGAGAGAGGGTGGTTTCTAATTTTTGAGTTTTGGGAATAATGAATTGTAAAAGGTGTTTAATACATTAAAAAGCCTTAAATAACTCTAATAAATCAATATAAACCGTCCCCAACTCATAACTAATTAATTAGGAATTTAATAAGTTGCACCTCACTTTAGCCGGATTGGGCAGCCTACAGGTGAGGCCTACGCCCACCAATCCACGAACCGTGAGTGGGGTGACTCCCCGTATTGCACGTCCGTGGTTTGGTTCAGGAACTTGACGATTGGAATCTTGACCTACCGATGGGTTCCAAGGGTCATTGATGGACCTACGAGGTGTAGTCCCATCCGTAGGTCCTCATTGTTTTGACAGCTTTGGCCAATTGGGGCAGCCTTGGGGTTAGGCTTTAGGGTCCTCCTCAAGGACTCTTGGTTGGTTCTTGGGGAGTCGTAGCTTGATGTTTAACCCCTAAGCCCCTCAACCTAAGCTTAGGAACTTATTTTATAACATAAAATCCCACATCAAACTCAACAACACATTCGTAAGGCTCTAGTCTCACCTACTAGTTTTCCTCGTTAAATTATCCCCCCTTAGGAACATTCATCCTCGAATGACACTTTAAACACTTTAGGAAATTAAAGACTCAAGACTAGCATCCCATCATGCATGAAACATCATAAACAATGCACAAAAGTAGGAGGAAACATCACTCCATCTCAAACATATTCCATGCAACACAAGAAAGTAGGAACTACATCTACAAACTCATTAGGAATGAAAGCTTCAACATTTCTCATTTCATTGGAGGAATTACCTTCTCCAACTCAAATCTTGCTCATCATAACATCATAAAGAAATTTATGCATTCTTCTCAAAAGCACATTTAGGCATGTTCAACAATTCACCTCATGAAGCATATAGACAACTCATACTAAATGCACATTAACATGAGGAACAAATATCATAAAAACTCATTTTCTCATTAAACATAAATTCATTAAGAACATGCATATCATAAGGAGACCATGGAAGCACATAATCATTCATGACTCCAAAACATGAAACCGGCCAAAAAGGAACTCTTTGTCTTAAGCTTAAATAGGAGTAGAAGGAAAAAGATAAGGATATCGGAACTCTCAACAACCTTACTATCCAAACATACCATCTCCCCCTTGGAGTAAACCCATACAAAGGCTAACATGGAAATAACATATGAACCTCAATAAAACATTCACAACCACAAGAACTATCAACATATCGATGCCTTCATCTGGAAGGGCTCCTTTGTCCTCTTTAGACCGGAGTGCATAGAAACGACCATAATTTGGAGGGATAGGAATCCTACCATTTTAAGAAGCATGTTTGGCCTCCCTTCCTTTGGCCGTGAGAGTAGGGCAATTTTTCACTTGGTGATCACTCTTTCCACAACCATAGCACCCATTCATACCTACTAGGCACTTCCCATGGTGTTTCTTTCCACAATTGGTGTAAATAGGTTTAGGAAATGGAGACCCACTACCTTTCTCTTTGTTAACCCTAGGAGTGCTTGAAGAATCTTGGTTAAAAGCTCTCTTTTTGACCCTTGGTTGACCTTGCTCATCAGACCTAGTTCTCTTCATCTTCCTATTCTTTTTCTTAATTTTGAACTCCTCAATTTGTTGAGAAAATACCATGAGTCTAGAAATGTTCATGTCATCATGGAGCATTGCCGTATGGCACTCTTCCTCAACTAGGTCGGAAAAACCCTTCACATACCTACTCATCTCATCCCTAGGATTATACACCAAAGATGGAGCATACTTAGACAATAGGTTAAATTTCAAGGAATACTCTTGGACACTCAAGTTACCTTGCCTAAGGTTGATAAACTCCTCTACCTTAGCTTGCTTTTTCTCACGGGGAAAGAACCTCTCAAGGAATGCTTTCTTGAAAACTTCCCAATCGATAGGCCCCTCTCCTACTGGCCTATTGCTCTTCCATTGAGTGAAAGAAACTTGGGCAACGTCCTTCAGATGATAAGCGACTAGTTCCACTTTTTGTATAAAAGTAATCCCCATAGAATTAACTACCTTATACACCTCATCAAGAAACTCTTGGGGATCCTCTCCCACCTTAGAACCTAGAAACACTAGAGGGTTCATCTCACAAAATCCCTCAACCTAGAAACCATAGTGCTCACATTAGGGTTCATATGAGTCTCAATACCTCTAGTGGCTTGGGCTGTCATAGCTTGGGCTTGAGTAGTTACTGCTTGAGCCATCATTAGAAAAATCGACCTAACTTCTTCATTGGAAATAGCCGGAGGATCAATAGGAACTTGGTTGCCTTGAGGAACTTGGGGACCTTGGAGAGGAACTCCGTCATTCATATTCTCCTCTTTCATCCTTCTTATGTTCTCCCATCATGTATTCATATCCTATAAACACAAGAGAATGGTTAGGAAAAGGACATTCATAGAGTTAAATCTTTAAGGCACAACTTAAACAGTAATGAAAGAAGTATAGCTTCCTAATGTCTTATAGTCTCTCATTCATAAATTTGGTGTGCTTCACATTATGAACAAGACTCTACTCGATGTGGCTTGTGAGACATCAATCCTAAAATCTATCCCAATATCCTATGCTCTGATACCATGTTTGTTACGACCTGAGCCTACACCCAAATGTGACACGGTGTACAAGACTCTGAAGAGCCTCATAAAAGCCTCATAGAATTCATAACATAAGACAATAGAAGTAGTGCGGAATTTAAAACTTTTCTTTATATCCATACAATTGAAAATATTATATAAAACATCGAAACTCTACTAGTCTCACATTGCTATCTAAAAACATCTTAAATCAAAACTAGGGTAACGGCCCTTACAATAGAAAGTCTAGTAAGAGTCTAATACAATGAAAGACATGAAACATCAATAAAGCTTTTGTCCTTGGATCCATGAGGACATACCACAAGCTTTGGAAGAACTCAATCCAAGCCCTTTGAAATTGAAGGAAACAACTCACTTGCTGAAGCCTATACTTTGTAGAAAAATAGAAAATATATGGGTTAGCACACAAAAATGTACTAAGTATGATAGCCATGCAAAAACCATGCTTAGAAAGGACATTTTGGTTGGAAACCATGTTGTATGCTAATTTTGAGAAACATCATGAAGTTTAGTATAAAAGGCATAAGATACAATCACATTCAACATATAAGTCATTTCATCACATTAGGACCTTCACCTAAAATAACTCTAAGCTATACTTGTGCAATGTAATAATGGCCTCCCCTAATACAATTCCTACAAAGTACCATTTTGAGGGCACTATAGATGAACTTCCATTCTTCATACTCATCTTTAGGCAATACTCATGCAAAAGGAACATAAACATTTCGTAAGTCATAACAAGGAAAGTAACTCATAATACAATCCAAGTAAAAAATGCATCATTGTATTAAGCATTTAAGTCAACTTTCTCATTAGCTTCATTAAGAGCACATTCGTTTATTAGACGCTAAGAAATTGGAGAATAACACAATAGCCTTCTCAAAGCCTGCTCGTTCAATGCATGGATAGCTTCCCATACTACCACCCACACTTCATAAAACCTCTCAAGTAATCATAACACGTATCTCACATGATGGAAATAAGCATTAACTGACATAGACCATGTGAGATTAACATGAAATCTGATGCACTGTCCTTTATCATAAGGGTTGGTTTACTTGTATAAGGTAGGACCGGTAACATTTTAGCTTAGGTGGATCCATTAGCTAATATCCTGTGTGGGCACATATTTATGGGAGAATAAAGATGTTCATTGAAACCAGACCTAACATGGGGAGAGCTTTCATCTTTCCATATCCACTCGGTACTTTACTTCAATTCCTATAGAGTAGTTCATTCACATTAACATTATAGTAGTTGAGTGGAATTTCATTGGTCTATTGACTCAAGGTACATCAATAGACACATGAATGGAATGCCATAAGACTATCAATTCATGGAAAATTATTAGGATAGCTCATTGAATCCTTCTGAAAGGAATGCCATTGGTCTATCGATTCAAGATTCATCATTTCATTAGTTCATTGACTCTTTATGAAAGAAATGCCATTGGCCTATCGATTCAAGAGTCTTCATTACTATAGTTCATTGGATCATTAAGAAAGGAATGCCATTGGCCTATCGATTCAAGACAAAGCCTTAGAATATTTCATTAGTAATTTAGGAAAGGAATGACATTTGCCTATCAATTCATGTTCATTTAGTCAAGATACATTAGTTACACAATAAGAACATGTCTAAGTCTACCAATTCAAGGTACTTCAATCAATATCAAATTCGTTTACATAAGAAGAGGATGCCCTAAGCCTACCAATTCAAGGTACATCAATCAACATTACTTTCATTTCTACAAGAAGAGGATGTTCAAGATGGTACATTACATTGAAGAAACCCTTCATATATATCATCATAATTCATAAGTGTATAATTGAGAGTAACCTTTTAATAATAACACAATTGCATTCTAGACATGATCACATTACCTGCATTGAAATCACAAAGCACATACATAGCAATATGATTATATGTCAATCCTTCATAATTTGCCCTTCAAGACCATGAATCACAATACACCTAGAATACTACAATTTAGGCATGAATAATGATATAATTCAATAAACAAAATCAATATTGACTTAATATCTTCACATGCTTTCATAATCAATCAATCCCAAATCACAATTCACAATTTAGTATTTTGGGGAAATCATTAGTTCATGCAGAAATTTCATTTTTAAACAACATTAATTCATGGATTCAATCATAATTCACCATTAACAAACCTTTGAAAGCATTTTGAATTTGAACCCATTTTTAGATTAAAACCCTAATTATTTTGGTGGATTTTGGAAACTTTGAAATCATCTTTTGAAGGGGCTCCTTGGATGGAAACTAACCAAAGATGAAAACTACCATGGATTGCAGAAACTCCACAAAATTGAGAGAGAAATATGAAATCTTGAGCTCCAAACCTTAACTTTTTCTTCTTCAATGGAGGTTTCTAGAGAGAGAACATTTGGAGAGGAAGTGGTTTCTAATTTTTATGTTTTGGAAATAATGAATTGTAAAAGGTCTTTAATACTTTATAAAGCCTTAAATAACTCTATTAAATCAATATAAACAATCCCCAACTTATAACTAATTAATTAGGACTTTACTGAGTTTCTCCTCACTTTAGTCGAGATTGGGCAGTTTATAGGTGAGACCTACGTCTACCAACCCACGGACCGTGAGTGTGGTGATACCCCGTACTGCACATCGGTGGTTTTGTTCAGGAACTTGAAAATTGGGGCCTTGACCTATGGATGGGTCCCAAGGGGCCTTGACCTATGGATGGGTCCCAAGGGGCCTTGACCTATGGATGGGTCCCAAGGGGCCTTGATGGACGTACGGGGCATAGGTCCCATCCGTAGGTCCTCACTTTTTTGACAGCTTTTGTCTAATTCGTGCAGCATTGGGGTTAGGCTTTAGGGTCTTCCTCAAGGACTATTGGTTGGTCCTTGGGGTGTCATACCTTGATGTTTGACCCCTAAACCCCTCAACCTAAGCTCGGGAACTCATTTTACAATATAACATCCCACATAAAACTCAACAACACATTTGTAAGGCTCTAGTCTCACCTACTAGTTTTCTTAATCTTTACAAGTATGGTAGTTTTCATCCTTGAATCTCTTTCATTCATGGATTCCCCAAATTCCTCTATTTCAAAAGCTAGAATTCCCCAATTAGCTAGGGTTTTCTTCAATCATCATGGGTTATTTTGATTATTGATCTTAATGACTTAATTACATTCACTACTAAAACACTGCTAAAAAATGACGAAAGTAAAAGCGACGGACGGCGTCGCTTCCAAAAGCGACGGACTAAGCGATGCCGTCCGTCGCTTTTTAATTAAAAATTTTATTTATTTATTTTTAAAAAAAAGCGACGGACGGCATCGCAAAGTCCGTCGCTTTTTAATTTATTTTTAATTTTTTTAATTTTTAAGTTTTAAGTTTTTAAAAAGCGACGAACGACATCTCAGAGTCCGTCGCTTTTTAATTTATTTTTTATTTTTTAAAATTTTTATTTTAAAAAGCGACGGACGGCGTCACAGAGTCCGTCGCTTTTTAATTAATTTATTTATTATTATTTTTTTTAAAAAAAATTGTTCTTTTTAACAAGCGATGGACTGCATTGCTGAGTCGGTTGCTTTCTTTCGCGAAATTTTGCACCAATAATATATATAATAAATAATTAATTATTTTATATCGATAGAGATGCAGTCCGTCATTTTTTATTAAAAATAATTATTTATTAATTTTAAAAAAGTCACGCCGTCCGTCGCTTTTTATTAATTTTAATTGTTTAATTATTTTTTAAATTAGCGACGGACAGCATCTTTATTAAATTAAACTTCTGTTGATGTGTAGTTAAATTATATATATATATATATATATATATATATATATATATATATATATATATATATATATATATGTTATTTTAATTTATAAAATTAATTTGATGGATAAATTAATTAAATTTATTAAATTAAAATTCTGTTGATGTGTAGTTAAATTATATATATATATATAAACCTTGATAGATTAAATTTATTTAATTAAACTTCTGTTGATATATATATATATATATAAACCTCGATAAATTAAATTTATTAAATTAAACATTAAACTTCTGTTGATGTGTAGTTAAATTACATATATATATATATATATATATATATATATATATATATATATATATATATAAACCTCGATAAATTAAATTTATTAAATTAAACATTAAACTTTTGTTGATGTGTAGTTAAATTACACACACACAAATATATATATATATATATATATATATATGTGTGTGTGTGTGTGTGTGTGTGTGTGTGTGTGTGTGTGTGTGTGTGTGTGTGTGTGTGTGTGTGTGTGTGTGTAATTTAATTAATAAACTCAACCTCGATAAATTAAATTTATTAAGTATCTCTATGGTCCTATAGAGCCTTCTATGTTAATAAACATGCTAAACAGGAAAGAGGTGCACCCAAGTTGATTATTACTTATAAACCTCTTAATAAGGCTTTGAGATGGATAAGGTATCATATCCTTAATAAAAAGGATTTATTAGATAGGGTTTATGATGTGATTATATTTTTTAAAATTTGATTTAAAATCAGGTTATTGGCAGATTCAATATATATATATATATATATATTGTTGACACCCAATTTTGATCGACCTATAACTTTTTTTGAGAATAATATTCGATTAAATATGTAATATTTTTAAAATATATTTCGACTAAAAGTTTTAATCAATTTTGTCTTAAAATTATATATTTCAAAAATTATTATTATCAAATTATTTGTACTGATAGTTGAATTCCAAATAATTAATTTACTTAAATATTTTAAAATCCTAGATGTGTTTAATTATATGAAAATATTTTAATATGTGTAGTATTTTATTAAATTGAATAACATTTCCTTGATTTTCCTCAAAATCATTTAAATTATAGCCGATTTTATTCTACTTTCTTTCAATTCTAGCTCATTCGATTCCAATTTTTATTTTAATTCTAGCCAATTTTTATTTCAATTTTGGTCATTCCAATTCAATCTCAAGACCCATTCATTTTAATCTCGTCCGTTCATCTTTAAATTAAATCTTAAATCAAAATCTAGCCGCTCATCTAATTTTAATCCAACGGTCAAGATCAAATCAACATTTTCTCTCTTTTCTAAGCTACCAAAAGACTAAAACCCTAAAACTATTCATTCTCTCCCTTCCTCTAAAAGATCCACCTCCCCCTTGCTCTCACTTCTCTTCCACCCGCCTCCTCCGACGAAAACCAGCAGTAGCCGACGAGAAACAACCGCTAGCAGCCAGCGAGAGCTGGATTGCATCTAGCGAGATAGCAGCTTCAGCCAGCGAGGGCAGCTTCAGCCTGCGAGGGCAGCAACCAGGCAGCAGCTCCAGCCAGCGAGGGCAGCAACCAGGCAACAGCTCCGGCGAGGGCAGCAACTCCGTCCAGGTTTGTCTTTGTTTAATTATTATCCGTCTTCTTACAATTAGCGTAAATTAAAGCATGATTTTCTGCTATATGTTATGAATATATACTCGAAATCGATAATAGTTGTCAATCTTGTCTTAATCATGATGTTTGAATTTCTTAATTATTGAGTTGATTCAAATATTAGTTTGAATTAGGGTATCTTAGGATTTGTTTGAAATTTGATATTTCTTGAGTTAATTAGTTTGATTTTGGAATTGTAAGATTATATTGAATTAGGATATTTAAGGAGTTGTTTGAATTTGGGTGTTATTTGGGTTAGTTTGAATTATTATTGAGACTTTAGGACTAATAGTTTGAATTTTGGATTAGGAATAGCTAGCTAGTTTGAATTTAGGATTTTAGCATTAGTTAGATTTTGGAATTTTAGGACTAGTTTCAATTTGTAATTTTAAGACTAGTTTGAATTTTGAATTTAGGACTAGTTTGAATTATTATTGTGATTTTAGGACTTCTAAGAGTTTGAATTTGGAATTTTAGCACTATAGTTTGATTTTTGAATTCTAGATGTACTTCCAATTTGTGATTTTAAGACTAGTTTGAATTTTGAATTTAGGACTAATAGTTTGAATTATATTTGATATTTTAGGCTAATTAATAGTTTGAATTTGGGACACTAGCTAGCTAGTTTGAATTTGAAATTTCAGGGATTTGAATTTCAACTTAATTAGAACTCATAATTAATTATAACTTGAATTTACTATAAATTGAACTTAATTAGGAATATGAACTTGAAATTAGAACTTGAAGTTGGAACTAATTAGCTTGAATACATAACTAATTAAGTTTATAAATTAGATATGAACTTGAATTGAAATTTGAACTTATTAAAACTTGAATATATATATATATATATATATATATATTTAACTAGTTTAAGAACTTTTTGTGTTAGGCAAGTGAGGAAGCTCAACATCTAAAAAAGTTGATACAAGACTATATTGCTTTTTTCATCAAAGTTGGAGATAAGGTTGGTGCTTCTAAATTTCTTAAGTTCAAGTACAATTGTTCTCAATAATGTGTTCGTGTCCATCTAGTATTAATACTTAGCTTTAATTTTACGAATAATATATTTGTTAAGCATAAGTACCAACACTAGTTGATCCTATTGATGACTAAATTGATTTTCTTGCAAGATCGATTTGTGTCCATCTAGTGTTGACACTTAGCTTTAATTTAGGAATAATGTGTTTGTTAAGCATAAGTACCAACACTAGTTGATCCTATTGATGACTAAATTGATCTTCTTGCAAAATCGATTTGTGTCCATCTAGTGTTGATAGTTAGCTTTAATTTAGGAATAAAGTGTTCGTTAAGCATAAGTACCAACACTAGTTGATCCTATTGATGACAAAATTGATTTTCTTGTAAGATTGATTTGTGTCCATCTAGTGTTGATATTAAGCTTTAATTTAGGAATAATGTGTTTGTTAAGCATAAGTACCAACACTAGTTGATCCTATTGATGACAAAATTGATTTTCTTGCAAGATCGATTTGTGTCCATCTAGTGTTGACACTTAGCTTTAAATTTAGGAACAATATATTTGTTAAGCAAAAGTACCAACACTAAACTAATTCAAGTTAAAAAGTTTTTAAGTTAGTTAAATAAGTTAAAAATAAATAATGTGGTTTTGTTGATGAATTTAGTCGTTGGAATTAAGTCAAAACTAAACTAGTTCAAGTTAAAAAGTTATTAAGTTGTTTAAATAAGTTAAAATATATAATGTGGTTTAGTTGGTGGATTTAGTCATTGTATTAAGTCAAAACTAAACTAGTTAAAGTTGTTAAGTTGTTTAAATAAGTTAAAATAAATAATGTGGTTTTGTTGATGGATTTAGTAGAATTAAGTCAAAACTAAACTAGTTCAAGTTAAAAAGTTATTAAGTTGTTTAAATAAGTTAAAATAAATAATGTGGTTTAGTTGGTGGATTTAGTTGTTGTATTAAGTCAAAACTAAACTAGTTAAAGTTGATAAGTTGTTTAAATAAGTTAAAATAAATAATGTGATTTTGTTGATGGATTTAGTCGTTGGAATTAAGTCAAAACTAAACTAGTTCAAGTTAAAAAATTATTAAGTTGTTTAAATAAGTTAAAATAAATAATGTGGTTTAGTTGGTGGATTTAGTCGTTGTATTAAGTCAAAACTAAACTAGTTAAAGTTGTTAAGTTGTTTAAATAAGTTAAAATAAATAATTTGATTTTGTTGATGGATTTAGTCGTTGGAATTAAGTCAAAACTAAACTAGTTAAAGTTGCTAAGTTGTTTAAATAAGTTAAAATAAATAATGTGGTTTTGTTGATGAATTTAGTCATTGGAATTAAGTTCAAACTAAACTAGTTCAAGTTAAAAAGTTATTAAGTTGTTTAAATAAGTTAAAATAAATAATGTGATTTTGTTGATGGATTTAGTCGTTGGAATTAAGTCAAAACTAAACTAGTTCAAGTTAAAAAGTTATTAAGTTGTTTAAATAAGTTAAAATAAATAATGTGATTTTGTTTATGGATTTAGTCGTTGGAATTAAGTTAAAACTAAACTAGTTCAAGTTAAAATGTTATTAACTTTTTTAAATAAGTTAAAATAAATAATGTGGTTTAGTTGGTGGATTTAGTTGTTGTATTTAATCAAAAGTAAACTAGTTAAAGTTGTTATATTGTTTAAATAAGTTAAAATAAATAATTATTTATAATATAATTGAATATCTATATTTTTGTAGATGAATCATCGTTTGTGGATGTATAATATGCATTATGAAACTGGTCTTGGTTTGAAACCTGAGTTTATTGACGGTGTTAGAAATTTTATTGAAATGATATTAGACGACTCCAGTCAAGCTTAGAAGGTATTGGATTGTCATGTCATGCCGAGACATTTGACGGTGTTCAAATTGCTGCTATGTCGGCTCAAATTGCTCAACTTACAGCGGCACTAGCATAGTCGGAGCGGAGAAGAGTAGCTGAACAAGAAAGCATGAATGAGACCGTTCAGCAAATCAAAGAACAAGTGATGAACCTCGCTCGTCGACCTACTATTTCGGCTCCCGATGACACCGACGACGAGAGTGATGAGGATGATTATATAGATCTCACTCCCTAGTTTAGATCTTTGGACATTTATAAAAAATTTAAAACGAATTTTGAAAGATGTTATAATTATTTAATTTATGATTTAGGTATTTTTGAATGTTATTTTATATTTTGTTTAGATTGTTTATAATTGTGTGTTTGATTGGGCTGAATAGTGTAGTATTGAATTGAATTTTATTTGCAGGTGACAGTAGAAATTGGGAGTTTCTGCTGGCAAAAATAATGCAGGAAAAGCGACGGACTGCGTGGTTTTGTCCATCGCTTTTCTGGGTTTTATTTTTTAAAAATTCCAGAAAAGCGACGGACTGCGTGGTTTTGTCCGTCTCTTTTCTAGATTTTCTTTCTCAAAATCCCAGAAAAGCGACGGACTGCGTGGTTTTGTTCGTCGTTTCTTCTGGGTTTTATTTTTAAAAAAATTCCAGAAAAGCTACAGACTGAGTCGTTCTGTCCGTCGCTTTTCTTTGATTTTTAAAAAATAAAATTTCAAGAAAAGCTATGGACTCCGTCGCTTTTTTAAAAAGAATTTTTTTAAAAAAAATTTACAAAAAAAGACGCAATCCGTCGCTTTTTGAGACGCTGTCTATCGCTTTTTGAAAAGCGACGAAAGTGACTGCGTCGCTTTTCCGTCGATTTTGACCCGAAAAGCGACGCAGTCCGTCGCTTTTTTGCGTCTTTTTTTGAAAATTTTTTAGTAGTGGTTTAAATATGCATTAATTGATCATTTACAATGATTTTATGATGTTCCCCCTATGAACCCATACAAACCCCCATGTTGTTTCCAAATTGTGATCTCATGATGTGGGTTATTTATTATGAAAGAGGATTTTTATGATCTAATACATGAAGTAATAGAATCACATGAATCTATGATAATTTACCTATCTAAACCATGATTTCTAGATTTGTGGATTGAAAGTAAGCTTTGAGCCTTCAAAGGGAAAGGTGTGAGTTTATGCATGATCTTATGAAACCTATGTGAATATTAAGGGTGCTTTGAGAGTAAAGTGCCAAATGATGATGATTATTTTGTGTTGTGAAAGGTTATTCTCGTAAACACATACTAGCATGATGTGAAAGGTTTTCTCACATAGAAAGGATTCTTAGGTTGAAAGGCTATCCTCACCTATTTGAGTCAAAGAGTAAGAGCTATCCCAATGAACTAGCTTGGATTGATAAGACGACATGTCTTTCCATGGATAATAAGAATAAGTAAGAAAATACTAATTCCGTGGGAATTGTGCTTTGCTCGAATGAATATAGACATTGAAATGAAAGCTCTCCCGTTAGTAGAGGTTGGGTTTCTAGATGGAGTCTCATGAGATCGAACCTCTCCCATTAGTAGAGGCCGAGCTTTTAGTATCAATCTCCTTATCCCTTAACTATGTGCCCCCAAAGCTAGATTAGCTATTTGATCCACTAAAGCTAGAAGTTCATGGTTCTACCTTAGGAAAGTAGAACAACCCTTTTTTGGTATGGGAGACACCGGGTAATCATGTTTTAGCTCACATGGTCTCTATGTCGGTTAAGGATAATTTTCCCACAACATGACTAAAAGTGAACTAAGGTTGCTCAAGGAGTATCTCATGTGTGTATAAGGTTTTAAAATGATGCTTTAGCTTTCATTGACAATGATGTTATGAATTATGCTTTCAAACCTTCTTATATCATGTTTTACGTTATCCATTGCATGTCATTGAATATAATGCCCTTCTTAGCATGTTTTAAATGTTTTATGCATAACTGTCGTACTTATTGTATTATTGTACTAACGCATACTCTTTCCTACATTTTCCCCATATTTAGGGTCCGCCAGACAATGTTCCCATTTTAGAGGCTAGAGCTTGGACTTTGATTTTTCACTGAGCTTGGTGAGTCTTCATGGTTCGAGGACGGATTACTTTCATTCTAGTTTCTCTATTTTATTTCCTTTTGGACATAATGTATGGACTAGGCCCAATTTTCATTCGATTGTAATAAATGGCTATGATGAGACATGAGTTTAGACTTCTGCTTTACTACAATCACTACAAGAAAGTAGGGATTTAGCAACAACGTTTTAGCAATAACTATATAGTTGTTGCCTTATATTAATAAATTGCAACAACTCAATTTAATTGTTGGTATATATTTTAATTTTAAACACAACATTTTTGTTGTTGCCAAACATTTTACTATTGTTGCTATACTCTATTTTTAATATATTTAGTTTCAAATATAAAAAGTTCACAACAACCATAATTGCCCATTTTTAATAAATTACAACAATTTCATTAATTTGTTGCTATTTTATAAAATATTTGGCAATAATAATTTTTTATTGTTGTTTATGTACTTAATTTGACAACTTATGCAGATTGTGGCGTTAAACTTTAATTTTCTTTTTCAGTTTTTCACCAAAACAAAGAGCGGTTTTTTTAATTTTCTGCCAAAATAACTTGTGAAAGTTCCCCAAATTTAAGTTCCCTGTTAGTTTTCCCTAAAATCAAAGCTAGGTTTTTCTCTTTATTGTTCTTCTGAGAAAGCTAGGTTTGCGAAGTCTCTTCTAAGTTTTCTATTTACTTATTTAGTCTCTTTTCATAATCTTCTGTGAATTTTTTCCTATTATTATCTTATAATTTATTAGCGTTGATTATCGTGTTTTTGCTTCTGAATCATTCATCCTAAATTTAGTCAATCAGATCCATATACAATTGTTTCAACCACTTCTCTTCTAATAATTTTCCTTCTTTAAACACAATAATTAAAAGGGTAGGAATTCCTTTTACATAACTACTGCTCACATAATCTACATATTTTACTATTGTTTTGAAATATAAAATAGATTAATATTACTAGTTATAATTATAAGCAGCTAATTGTTATGTGTTATATAATTGTATATTTCTAGGTGGTGGTGCATGATGAGTCGGGAATTTCGACTCATTTAGACCTTAATATTTAAGTGTCCTCAATGCGTATCTAGAAGTTCATCAAAAGTGATATTGTATCTTTTCTGTCCTTTTTATATATATGATTGATAGGAATTATTATTGTGTTAAATTTTTAATCTTTACTGGTTTATCTGAGAATTCTTGGTTAAGTCTTTGTTGGGTGTTTGCCAAATTTTCATCTTGTTATCTCGCACTAAAATGTTACTTGGATCAATAGTGTAAAACTATTTTGTTCTTGAATATGCCTAATTTGGGTTTTGAACTGACCAATTACGAATTGAAATTTGAAGTCTTTTGTTTATGTGTATATACACATGTGTTTGTTTTAAGTCTTTTATTTTGGTTTGGGTATTTATAAATTCTAGTTCTAATTAGCAAAATTAGAGATAAATGGATTAGTATTACAAATATTTTTTTTTTCTTGAATGCATTGAACTTTTTCCTTTTTGTGCAAATAACGCCTAATTTTGAATTTGGCATCCTAGTTTGCAATGACTTATAAATTTGGGTTTATTTTGGGGAAGAGTTGATTGAAAGATTGGATCTTGTTTGGGAGCTAGCTACATCAGAATGATGATTATATTTCGTAAAGTCAATATCCATTTCAACTTTTATCCCCTAATATTAATTGGAACTTCAATGACAAGTTAAATTGTCTTATAAGTTTCAGTGCCGTTCTCTGGCAATCTCAAAATCCATACTTATTTAAGGGTAAACTAGCTTTGCTCTAATAGGAAGTATCTCATGTGTCTTCAAAAACGATGTAATCTCTCTGCCTCTGAGGTAGAGGTAAAGTATATGTACATTCTACCCTCTCTAGACTCCATTTTGTAGGATTATATTGAATATGTAGTTGTAATCAGTTATGATTATATTTTATGATCAAGAATTTGTGCAAATTTTTGAATCCTTCAAGTAAAACAATATGAACTAAAACAAAAATGGGCATTATAAATGCATATGTTAAAGGGTGATGGGAAACAAGTGCTTGGTGACCCTAGAGTTGGGCAAGTTGCAATCCACCATTGATGGAAGACGAAAAGACTGAAATATTATGAAAGAGTCAGGTCGGATAATTGATCTCAAAGTTCATTATTTGTTTGTTGAGATTAGCAAAAGAAGAAAAATGGCTACCTTTCATGAGACACTTATTAAACCCAATAACATTGTTAAAAAAAATAGCGAAATTATGGGTTATGATGTGCCTGAAGGAGTTGGCATTATCGGAAGATATATCTTGCCAAGATTTTAACCAGGGATGCTTTGCAATTTCTAGAAAATTTGTTGAGATAATTCATGAAGTATAAAGTATGTCAATGCTGGAAAGAGGCCAACATAAGGTACCATAATGGAAGTTTGTTGGATTTTAATTCGACAATCAAACATGTTATGGAGGAGAGTGGGTGTGTGCTCCTGTGCCGCAATCTATTGGTACTGGAGAATTTTATTTTGGTACTGGAAAACTCTATCCACTAAGACGAGAACAAATGAAAAGAAATCGCTTAGTGTTTTTTTTCTCAGAAATTTAAACCAAAGACCTAATGATGTCTAACCAATTTCATTGGCTGCTAGGCCATGTCCTGTGGTGGTTGTTGTTTAGGATTCTTAAATAGTGAGAATGAGGACATGGATTTTACTCATTTCTATTATGTTCAATTTTCTAGTTCTTGTTAGAATGTGAGTTCTTTGAATAGAATCAAAGTATATATGATTCTATATTGAAAAGAAACAGCAGTATCTTATCATGAATTCATTTTGTGACACTGAATGACATCATGTGGTAATTGGAACTTACGCAGTGTGTAAGTTTCTATACTTTTTGATTTTTCAGGGAGATGTTGGCGAGAAGGGTCTCATTTAGAGGTGGAGCTAGAGTAAAGTTGATATGACTCTGTTTTGATAGTTAGATAAGAAAGAATAAATGAAGGAATACTCTTTTCTACCTCTACATAAAATCTTTTAATTGAACATAATTAAGGTTTGACACAACTTTTACCGAAAAATTCGCACGTTGCACAATGCTATGAAATATTTTCCACTTGGTCTTTTCTGCCTTTAGTTCCTTCTCTTCCTTCTCATCAAATTGTCCACAAGTAGTACATTTCCTATCAATTAATCATGCATCAACCAAAGAACCCTTGGCCTCTATAGGAAAAATATTCCTGAATGTGTTTGTTCTTATATGTCTATAACTTGATATATCAATTTAATCAACTTCTTAAATTTAACTTTGTATGTGACTAATTATTAATTCTTCAAGGAGCACATCTTTTCTCCTCCATCTGTACAAGGACCTTTGTATATAACACGCACATAGTGTCCTATTATTTCTTACAACTGGAGCTTGCTAAGCACATTGTTGATAATTTTTTGCAGGCCATCTTTTCTTGTCAAACCTAGAAGCAAATGAATCAACAATTAAATTTTCAACAAAGTTTCAAAGATTCTTTCATCCTGATTAGAAGCAAACTCTTAGGAGTTCATTGCCTTCTCCAATTGCCTCCACTGAAAAACCACTGGTGTTGTTGCTCTGACAAGCAAAGAACATTGCAGGTAACCTTTTGAACCTATAATATCAGGAGTTGTTTTCCGGAGTATGGAGATGTTAAAGCAGAAAGAGGACTAATTCAGAGTGGTAAAATAGGTGTTGTCTTGGTCGAACCAATCCAAGGTGAAGGTGGAATTTACAGTGCGACAAAAGCATTTTTACAAGCGCTGAGGACTACTTGTCACAGTGCAGGTTCACTTTTTGTCTTTGATGAGGTAAGAAACTTTACAGATTACAGTGCTATCACTTGTGCACATTAAGCTTATGTCTCATCTGAAAAGCATGAATGACTCTTACATTGAAGAAAATGGCATAAAGTTTACCTGATAAAAAAAAAATACATAACATACAGGCAGTTACCTCCTATGTTGCTCAGACTCTTTAAAAATGTCATTGGGTGCATGTTTGATCCTTTAAAAGTAGGGCATTTTTGGAGGATTTCACATGGGTGCAACAACAGTTTTGGAGAGTCCAAGAAACTTAGGTTACCTTGGCAATTAGTGCATGTCTTTGTATAGTTATAATACATTGTATTATTTTGTAAGGTGATTTTCCAAGGATACATCAAACAAAGACATGAAAATGTTTGCTAGAAGTTTTGCACACTGAAATGGATAGAGAAATTCAGCATTTTTTTTGCAGTTAAGAGTCATTTGGTTTAGGAATATGTTATACATGCATCGTACTGGTCAACATTATTCCAAATAATGACTTGTGTTTTCTAATCACTTCATAAGGAAAAAAAAAAAAAAAACTTACTGCTCTTATTGTTCATTCACTAATAACAATATATTGCCGAATATTAGTTTATATTTGTTGTGTAGTTAAATAGCTATTAGCTAATTGAAGAATTTGAGTGACATCTATTAACAAAAAATTAGTTAGAAATTATAACTGTTATTTCAAAGTTTAGTTTGATGATCGACTTCTTGATCATTAACGCTCTGCTTCCCATTGGAACAATTACTATTTTGAAATTAAATTTTATGGAATAAGTTAATGCACAGTACTATATGAGGCTTGTACTTGTATTTTCTTATTAGGTTCAATGCGGCCTAGGAAGAACTGGCCATCTTTGGGTGCACAAAGCTTATGACAAATATCCAAGATATTATGTGATCCACTCTACTTTTTAAATTTATATTTGTGTATTTTTATAACTTACTTTATCAAAATATAATATATTTATCTTTTATTTGCAAGATGAACAAGCATAATTCAACACTGATGCAGTACAGGTACTACTGGGAGAAGATTTTTTAAACATTAACTTGTAGGATTAGAATACAATGACTTTGTCTATAGATATATATTTTTGACAATAAGTAAAGATATGCCATATTTAGTTTTTTGGAAGTAGTAAATATCTACTGTATAAGCATTCTTATGTATTCACCTTTGCAAATTTATATAATTTTTTATTTAAATATTTGTGTAGTTTTTTTTTTAAAAAAATTGCATTGTGTATATAGCAACTGCTCAAATATTGTTGCTAAAGGTGTAAAAAAAATTTTTTTTTTACTGCAGGAAAAATTATTGTTCCGAAAAGCCTTTCTAATAGATTAATAATTAGGTTTTTCCAATCTTTTTCAACAACTAATATTGTGGGCAAAAAATTTAATTTGTGGCAACATTAGATTTTGTTGCGAAATTTTTTATAAGCAACTACTATACAAATCAAGGCAACAAGAAGTTAAATCATCTTTTGGCAACAATATATTTTGTTATTGCAAAAACTTTTCCCATCGGCATTTATTGTAACAACATTCAACAACTTTTATATTGTTGGCAAAAGTATTTTTGGCAAAATCATTGAATATATGACAACAAAAAATATTGTTGGGAAATGTCTTTTTTCTTGTAGTGAATATTGTTCTGGACTTAAAACAATTTTTTTTTACTCTTTATTGTTCTATTTCTTATGTTTGAAAGCTAAGTTGCTTGTATGGAGTGCTTCGGGGTTCTATACGCCATGTTACATCTAGGGGATACCCCTGGGTCGTGATAGACATTGAGGAAGTGAAGCATAAATCCTAACAAAGGATCATCTAGGTTGTTTCTCGTATAGGATTATCTAATACAAGATGCTCCACATACGACATTTTTAATAGTGTTATCTGGTACATGATGGTATATGGACTTAATGAGGAACCCTGGGCATCGACTGTTCGGTATAGAAAATAGGTATACATATGTTTCTACAAAGGTAGGAAGCATTACATCATCCTCATACTTTTATTCCATTCTCTTTTACGATATATCCATATGGTATTATAATTTATTAAGTGGTTATGGACATGTTTTAGTAGTGTTGGTGAAAAATACAAGATTACAAATTACATTTTAAAAATCAATTTGAAGAAAATAATTATCTTGAGGTTAAGGTGCTGATATCTCGCTTTCTTTAAGGAGAATCAAGTCCACTGCGACAAAACTTTTCACCGGTCCAGTAATAGTCCTCTTGACTTGTCCCCTCCAGGATACAACTATAAAAATTTACAAAGTATAACTCCACAAACTCTGGACACAAGTTGAGTCCAAAGCTCTACAAAAAGAACATTTCCCTTCAACTAATAAGAACACTCTCTTTCACTAACTTTTATGCACTATCTATGTTGTTGTACTCAAAACAAATTAAGGCCATCACTATTTATAGGTAAGGTGTTCTTCCTTACAATTAGTATGAAGAGAATGGGGAAGAAATTAGAGAAGATAAATGTCCTAGAGGCTACATAAATTACAAGTTATAATAGAGGAATAAAAAGTGAAACAATAAAGAGATTGAATGTAGAAATAATAGTCATGGCTGACCACCTCCAATGAGTAACCCAATTGTTGCACATGAAAAGTCCACTAACTGGAAGAAAATGAATGGCAATACTCTCAACATAATTTTGCTAATGTTTGATCACCAAGAAGATTAGGCAATTAACCCTATTTAAACTATGAAATTTTTTATAGTGAAATAATATTAAAATATTTGCACAAACAAGCTCCACTCATTTTAATATGAGATAAGAGAGTCTATTAACTAAAGAAGGTGTTCTCTGCATCAAACCTCCATTTAGTAAAACAATAACTATTACTCTAGAGTTGTACTAGTATCAGACTTGAGCTATAACTACTTATGGGAAATAAAATATTACTGCCTACACATTATAATGATGTGTTAATATGACCTGTAAAAGTCACCACTTTACGACCTTGTACTATCTAAATTCATGAATTTTTATGAAAATAATCCCAATTCTTACTGGAAGTGGTCTCTTCGACACTCACATAGGTGAAATATGTTGAGAGTGTCCATTTAAGTTTAACACTCGACCCATATGCGCTACAAATTTTCATTAAAAATTTTATAAGCTCAACCTCCAAAATTCAATATAGGAAACATGCAGTCACATGATGTACCAGATATTTATTGTACTTATAATGCTTTAAACTTAGATTTTTGCATCTTTCTTAAGCATTTGTTAGTAAATATGATAGTATTTTGCAGGAATTTAGGTTTTGGAGAAAATTGGGATGAAAATAGTTGAGGAAACAACATTTTTGGTGATTGATGACTCAACCTGCGAGTTGTAGACTTTTTTACGAGTCATATGAATGAGTCTCAGACTGAGTCAGTGGAAAATGGGGCTCAGTGTAAAATTATGAGACCGAATGACAAGTTGTAGGAAATTCTAGAAGCCATAGAAAATAGTCATGGAAAAGATCAAAGATGTTGAGGTCTAGTACTTGGATGACAGAAAGGCAGGATGGGTTGTGCAAGTTCTATGGGTCATAGAACATACCCATAGAAAATTCCTGAAGTTAATAAGTGGAGATGTTGTTTGACGGAAGGGTCTTACGAACCGTACGAATCTCTATAAATGTAGGAACAAATCGTAGGATAGACTGCCAAACCAAATTTTCCTAGATTTCTTATTTCGACTTTATTTAGGATTTGATATCAATAAATATTAATTGTAATTTCATTTTTGGGAGTTAGACAATTTGATATTTTTTGTCTTCCAGAATTAATTTGGGAACACTTTCTCCATTTTAATTCTTGAACCATTGGTTTATAAAATAGCTTTTGTTCGTCAATTTAAGATTCTTGATTTCATCTACTTTAATTGTAAGTTCATGATTTATTTTAACAAACATTATGAATTGTGATCACCCTATCATGAATAGCTAAATTCACATATGAGGTTGTGGGAACTATAAGTAGTTAACAATGTAGACCTAATAATTAAGTGATTCTAGAATATTGTTTATGCATATATTGTTGATCACTTCGCTTTGATTGCTTTTTAATAGTGGAAAATGTTACAACCCTCTTTATTCCTACTTTTCCGACCAAGGAAGTAATGAATGCAAAAATAGGCTAAACAATAGAGTTTTAGTGTTGATAGTACGCTATCGAATAGCCTAAGCTTAAATGTGAGGGCTAGTGTGGGTTCAAAAGTAAGGATTAGTAAACCATACACATGTAGAGCGATCATGTTGTGTGGTGAATTTCCCTATTTGGATGACCAATCTCTTAGGAGATACCTAATTTACCTACTTTGCATGTTAAATACTAGATAAAAGTTACAATTATTAGATTTACTACATTACGAACTTGTGGGGAACATGTACACCCTAGTTTCATCTTATGTTGATCTTACAAATGTTGATAATATTTATGTAACACCTCTGATTAGATAAGATGAACAAAATATAGCTATCTACGATCTTGTGTCATAACAAATGGAAGCCACCGAGGGAGCGTGTGACAGACCACAAACCATAGGTGGGGTCTCATGGTTCAGTCCTTGACTTAGGAAATATTCAGGATCTAAAGATGATACTTACGGACATGGTCCACAGTTCGTTGATGGACTCACGGACTGTAGATTGGTTCCATCATTGGGGTCTACAGTTTGATGGTCTCTGATCCCACCCACGGTCGACTAGTACGGTCCATGGTTGGACCTAGGGAAAGTAAGTTTGGTTGTAGGTAAGGGTCAGCAACTAATTAGAGGAAAATGGTTGTTAGGTCAACTTCAAATAGTCAAACCTTTTAGCACATAAGGAATTAGGTGCCTCATGACATATCAAATTAAAGATAGTTAAATCCTCTTTCCAATGCCACTGATTTTGCTAAAATTCAAGCTTAGAGTAGAACATTATGCTCTTTTAAGTGGAGCCCTGTCTGGCAAACCATGATCCATGACCCAAGTCGATGGTCGATATTTCAAACAATGGTCCGTCAGTCCCAACGTGAATGGCCTTCATCATATTTTAAGTCAGGGTTTTCCCTATGCGTTGGAGCACTTAAACTACGTCGTTTGATGCCTAAAGTACATCATTTTACTCAGTCTAAGGAAAAAACCTAGTCAGGCAAACCCATAACCCTCATTCTCCAAAAATTACCCAAATTAGAATGAAAAAAAGAGAAAAAAGACGCTAGTTTCTTTCAAGAAAAAGAAGCAGTGTTCTTCAAGTTTCAGCCCTGAAATCCAAAGGAATTCTCCGTAGGCTGCGTCACCAGGTATGTGGGATTTCACTAGTGGGTTCCTTTCATCCACTAGGTCCCTAGAATTCAATCAGTTCCTTGACTCTAAATAGCATGTTTAGACTTAGGGTTTGAAAAATTTTGGAGAATTAATTTGATTTTAGTTGCTATAGTATCCATAGTCTAAATAACATGTTTTCTTGGAAATGTTGCTTAATTCCTTGTATAAAAATTAAGAACCCTAGTTTGTGCAAATTCTCTTAGTTCATGAATTATACTTTCTAGGTCAGTTATACAGAAAATTGTAATCCAGATTTCGAATGTCACATTCTCATTATATAAATGTTGCATTCTCAGTTAGCATGTCAGTATTTTGTGCTATTTAGTATTTTGTGCATTTTAGCTTCCTATGGATTCAATTGGGAGTAGACTTAGCAATGAGTTGGACTAGGGTTCAGCGTACCCTTATAGTCCCAAAACTATGTGCCCGAGTAGAATTATAAGTCCCCTATATTGGGCATCAATTTTTAGTGATCACGCCATAGTTATGACTTTATACCCTCGGTATGGTATATGGGGTCCTCTTAATGGGGCATATACATTGTACTCCACGCTTAGCTCACGCTGTTTATGTCGGTTAATAGTAGCTCCCAAACTAGGACTCTTAGTGCATTTTACCAGGCATTCAACATTTCTATCAATATGTAGTTATGCATGTTATCTTCATGATTAGTACTTGGTCATTGCATTCAACTTAGCTTTTCAGTTATGTGTCAGTATTTATATTCTTACTCAGATTATGTCATTACTCAGTTATGCTTTGTTCAAATCATATATATTTGTTAAGCTTAAAATCTATAAATTGCATGCTTTGTACATTCCAAGTTCTGGAGCATACTCTACGCTATGTCCTCTCATGATATAGGTTTAGGTACTCACATCCATATCACGCTTAGATCAATTCTCGATTCGCATTCAGCAGCTTCAATAGTGAGTCCTCATAATCCAAGGACAATAGACATGCTTTCATTTTAGTCATTATTTTAGTTCCTGTTTTGTTAGAGTTAGATGGGGGCATGTCCAAGCAACTTAAATCAGTTAGAGGATTTTCATACATAGTAGTAGATTTAGCTTCAGTTGTAAAGTGGTTATTTCA
This sequence comes from Solanum bulbocastanum, assembly GCA_037074985.1. Taxonomy (NCBI): domain Eukaryota; kingdom Viridiplantae; phylum Streptophyta; class Magnoliopsida; order Solanales; family Solanaceae; genus Solanum; species Solanum bulbocastanum. Next base: position 16,529,961 of record CM073599.1, read on the forward strand.
ATTATCACTAAACTCTTAATTTATTTCACTTATATTCATACTATTTGGGTTTTTTTCCATATTTAGCTATCCACTGTTTTAGCTTCCGTATAGTTCATGTTTTACTTAGTTATTTTCAGTATGCTTATGATATATCAGACTCAGGGTTAGCTAAGGGTTACTTGTAATCCTAGGTCCTGTGTTACATCAAGGGGGTAGTCTCGGGGTGTGACAAACTTGGTATGAAAGCATTAGGATTAAGAGTCCTTGGATATCTAAAAGCCGCACTAAGTAGAATCTCTTTCATAGGTGTGAAGTGCACCACATCTATAAGGGGGAGGTTACAAAGTGTTTTAAGAAACACTTCACTTCCTTTGCTATTCTTATCGAGCATAAGGTATGATTCAACTTCTACTTTTTCATCCGTCATTATGCATTTCAGATCATGCCTCCTCATAAAGCTAACACACTAAATGCTAATGCAGTTCCTACAGTCCTGAACCATGAGATTACAAATGCAAAATTTTAGAATGCGGTCTAGCTCTTAGCTCATAGTGTGGCCAATCAGAACAATTAGCATGCTCCAATTTGTGCAAACAATAATGGTGGATCAGGTGCAGCTAGGGTTCAAGACTTTTTTCGGATGAATCCACTTGAGTTTCTAGGGTCGAAGGTTGGTGATAACCCAACTTAATTGATGAGGTTAAGAAGATTCTTAAATTAATGCAAGTTAAATTAATGCAAATTGATGGATCAGGTGCAGCTAGGGTTCAAGACTTTTTTCGGATGAATCCACTTGAGTTTCTAGGGTCGAAGGTTGGTGATGACCCAACTTAATTGATGAGGTTAAGAAGATTCTTAAATTAATGCAAGTGATTGGTACTGAGAGTGTTGAGTAAGCATCCTCTCAACTCAAGGATATAACTCATATTTGGTTCACGTAGTGGAAGGAAAATAGGGGTTAGAATGCAGCTCTTAAGACATGGGATTGATTTACTGGAGCTTTTCTGGACAAGTTCTTCCAAAGGAAGTTGAGAGAAGCTAAGGCACAAGAGTTGCTGAACTTGAAGCAGGGTTCAATGTTGGAGTAAGAGTACGGGCTGAAGTTCACCCAACTATCCAGGTATGCTCCACACATGGTTACTGATCCAAGGGCACAAATGAGTAAGTTCTTGCTTTGAGTATCCTATTTAGTAATGACCGAGTGCATGAATGATATGTTGTTAGGGGATATGGATATCACCAAACTCATGACTCATGCTCAACAGGGTGAGGGAGATAAGCTTAGGGAAATGGCTAAGGATAACAAAAAGTCCAGAATAGGAAATTATGAATACTCATAGTAAAAGTTGGGCGGTGGGATTCGCTAATAGTTTTAGCAAAGGACTACAACCCAAGCACCTTTATCAGCTAGTACTCCATCCCCCAGGTTTCGATAAGATTAGAGAGGTAGGGCATCAACCTCTAAGTATCATGGGAGTACTTCAGGTAATAGGAGTTTCCCAACTTGTCCAAAGAATAGTAAGAACCATGTGGGTGAGTGTCTTGCAGGTAGAGAAGGGTGCTTTGGGTGTGGTCAGTATGGCCATAGATTGAAGGATTGCCATTCTACAATGCAGGGGCAAGGAGATACCAACAATAGGGCTTAATCTACAGCTCCAGCAACACCAGCAGGTCACCCAACTAAACAGGGTGTTTCATCTGGTACAGGCGGCGCTCAGTGCCAGAACATGTTGTATGCTCTCTAGCCTTGCCTAGACCACGAAGATTCTTCTGTTGTAGTTACTGGTACATTAGGTGTCTTTCATTTAGATGTTTATTCATGGTTAGATCTAGGGACTACACGTTCTTTTGTAACTCCCTATATAGCACTAAACTTTGGTGTCAGTCCAAAGACTCTCTCAGAACCCTTCTAAGACAGTTAGTGACCTAGAAATATGTAGACACTTATACAAAAATTTCCCTATCACAGTTTCCTAGAAAGTCACATCAACAGACCTTGTAGAGTTAAAAATGGTAGATTTCGATATCATTTTAGGCATGGATTGGTTACATTCCTATTATTCCTCAGTCAATTGTAGAACCAGGATTGTTCGGTATCAGTTTCCAAACGAGCTAATCTTACAATGGAAGGGTAGTAGCTTAGTACCTATAGGTTGGTTTATCTCTTACCTTAAGGCCAAAAATATGATTTTCAAAGGGTATGCCTATCATCTTGTTCGGGTTAAGGATTCAAACTCTGAAACCCCAAACTCTTGAGTCAGTCCCAATAGTAAATGAGTTTCTAGAAGTGTATCTAGAAGATCTTCTCATAGTTCCTCCTGAAAGGTAAATCAACTTCAAAATAGATCTCTTTCAAGATACCTAGCCCATTTGAATTTTTCCTTATAGAATGGCTCCGGCCGAGGTTAAGGAATTGAAAGAGCAGTTGAAAGATCTTCTAGATAAGGTCTTCATCAGACCCACACATCTCTCCATTGGGTGCTTCAGTGTTGTTCGTGAGAATGAAAGATGGTTCTCTCAGAATGTGCATTGACTATTGTCAGTTGAACAAAGTTACAATCAAGAATAAGTATCCCATCCCCAGGATTGATGACTTGTTCAACCAACTTAAAGGTGCTAGTAGCTTTTCTAAGATATACCTAAGATCTGGCAATCATCAGCTCAAAGTCAGAGATAGTGACATTCCAAAGACATCCTTCAAAACTCGGTATAGTCACTATGAATTTGTAGTTATATCTTTTTTACTAAGACATGCTCCTCCAGCTTTCATGGACTTGATGAATAGGGTGTTCAAACAGTATTTTTGGACTTTTTCATGATCATCTTTATTGATGATATTCTCATTTATTCTCGGAGTAAGGAGGAGCATGCGACTTATCTGAGGGTTTCTCTACAAACTATAAAAGATCGCCAGCTATTCACTAAGTTCAACAAATGTAAATTCTGCTTACAATCAGTCGCATACCTTGGTCATGTGGTATCCAACGAAGGGATCCAACTGGATTCTTCGAAAATTGAGTCAGTATAGCACTGGCACAGACCCACCTCTCCAATAGATATCAGAAGTTTCTTTGGTTTGTCCGGTTATTATAGGTGGTTTGTTTAAGGATTTTCATCCATAGCTTTCCCATTGACTAAGTTGACTCAAAAGAAGGTCAAATTTCAGTGGTCAAATGAGTATGAGAAAATCTTCTCATAATTGAAGACTAGGTTGACTACAGCTCCTGTCTTGACTCTACCAAATGGTTAAGATGGTTAAGTGATTTATTGTGATGCCTCTAGGGTCAGCATAGGTTCAGTGTTGATGCACCGATGCATGGTCATAGTTATGCTTCTAGAAAACATAAGTTCCATGAGAAGAACTACCCGATTCATGACCTTGAAATTTCATTCGTAGTATTTTCCCTAAAGATTTGGAGACACTACTTTTATGGTGTTCATGTTGATGTGTTCACAGATCATATGAGCCTCTAGTATGTGCTTACCCAGAAAGAGTTAAATCTTTGTTAGAGAAGATGGCTTGAATTCCTCAAAAACTATGACATGAATGTGCTTTACCATCCTAGTAAGGCCAATGTAGTAGCTAATGCTCTCAGTAAACTGTCTATGAGTAGTGTAGCACATGTTGAAGATGAAAAGAAAGAGTTAGCCAAAGATGTTCACCAGCTTGCTAGCTTAGAAGTTTGCCTTTCATACATGATGGTGGTGTGATAACTTAAATGGATCGAAATCTTTATTGGTAGCAGAGGTTAAGTAAAAATAGGATAGTGATCTTATATTACTTCAGTTGAAAGGCGTAGTTCATTAGTAGAAAGTTGAGAGTGGAGGCAGCAGATCCTTGTAGAAGCACATAATTCTAGATATTCTATTCATCCAGGTGCCACTATCCATTGTTTTAGCTTACACATAGTTCATGTTTTACTTAGATATTTTTAGTATGCTTATGATATGCCAGACGGAGGGTTAGCTTGGGATCACTTGTGATCCTAGGTCCCTTGTTACATTAAGGGGGTAGCCTCGGGGCGTGACAATTTACTAGGTCACTTGTTAGTGAAATCAATCAATTAATATCTTGTGTTACAAAACCCCATTTTTATGGAGATAATCTGACTAAAAGTACAATCAACAAGTTAATTATGTAAGTCTAGACCTTATTCCCTAAGGGATCGACCCTAACCTCTTATAGGTTCTTTATTTGAACAACGACCACTTATAGTTCTTCAGGGAGGTATAATATGCGTATAAAATTTTGGCACTGCTGCTGGTGGATAAAGCTTTTAGATTAAACCAACTTTGTTATTGCATTGTTAGTAAATTATTCCCTTATTCACATTTTATTTTTGTTTTTTTTTTCTATAGATTTATTCAAAGTATATGCCAAGTACATAGAGTCAAGGTAATCCCCTAATCCTTATTAATCCAGAATAGCAAAAATATTGTGACGAATGGTCGGACGAGGTAGGAATCTAGGATTAGATGATGATCCAATTGAAGAGGATCACGAGAATGTTTGTTGAAGTCCAACTTCTAAGATTACTGGCGGTACCTGGAAATAACCAAAACAACCCCGTGAGAATTCAAAATCATCAAGCACCCAATATGGGTGGAACTTTCAGGGTTGATTATAATGATGTGGGCTCAACGGGTGCCATAATTATTCCTCCACCACCACGCGGACATACGTTTATGGTTACTAGTAGTCTGTACAAATGCATACATCTAGAGGGTTATTTCTTGGCTTGCCATCCGATGACCCATATGATCATCTTAGTAAAGTCATCAGCGTGTGTAAGAGTAGTGTGGGAAGGTTAGGCTTACATGGATACAATTGGGTTATGTGAGTTTCCATTATCATTGATAGGTGACGCTACCATTGGCTATCTAAGCTATCATATAACTCAACTACCACATGGACGGAGCTGCATAGAGTGCTCTTGGAGAAGTATTTCATGGTATCCAAAAAGTTGAAGCTGAAGCATAAACTGAATAACTTTGTGGCTCTACCAAAGGATTCGGTTTGTGATTATTGGAATAGATTTATAGGTTTTATAAGAAGTGTGCCAAATCACCATATTTACGATAAATCTCTCAAGGAGTACTTTTACAAATGGCAGGATGACAATGGAAAAGTAGTGTTAGATACTATTGCGGAGGATCTTACGGGACAAATACATTTCAGGCGGTTGTAGAGAAACTTGAAAAGATCTCCAAGAATAATAATGCATGGAGCACTAGAACTTCTGCTGCCGCAAAAAGTACCTTCTCGATACAAGCGACATATAATCAATCCAGTGATGATATTTGTGAAGAGATGGCATAGTTGAGAACAAAGGTGGGCCTATTATTAAAACATGTGAGTGGAAGTGCTAAGAAAGTCAATCTAGTATCATAATAGAGGACTACCGAATGATGAGTATTGATGAGCCCACAATTTAGACTCATTTAGGGCTTCATTATAATAGGATTAGTGTCCTGAAATGTATAATTTATCTCAATAACTAATGTAAATCATTAATTTTTTGGTATTTGGAGTTTGAGGCAAAGGATGGACACTACTTGGCAAAAAAGGAATAAAACAGATGAAAAAACGAAGAAAAAAAGGCCTGAGGATCGCCTAAACCATTGGGCGATTCGCTGAATGGCCTTAACCTTGCCCATTGTTCCAATAGGCTAAGCCCTAAAGTAAAAGATCAAGTCGATGATGAAAATGAGAAGTCGGTGCATCACCGAACAGTTTCGTGAAGCAGTACTATATCGCCCAATGATCCAGAACGTGAAGATGCTGAAGGCAAAAGCTGAAAGGCAATAAAGTAGACCAAAGGGAGGATCGCTAAGTGCATCGGCGATCCCAACTAACTGTGCTAAGTGATCCTTCGTAGCACGTTTTTAGACAACGATAAATACTAGTTTGAATATTTATCTTAGTGTGCAATTTCAGATACAACATTTTATTTTTCTAAGTTTCAAGTAGAGAGACCTTGTTCTTAGCTTTAGAATATTTGAAGACTTTCAATTCAAAGAAATTGGAAGTGGGTGTTGAAGATTCTTCATCCTAGACTCGTTTAAAGTGAATATAAATAATACCCAGTTGATGTTACTTTGATTTGGTATCATTTTCTTCCTTTTTTCTATGTCTAGCTAAAACCCAATTCTTGTGGTGTGATTTTGTGTATATGGGCTAAATTTCATGTTGGGTATTACTTATTGTTAGTCTATTTGTTGTTTAAATGTGATTTTGTTTAGTAGTTTTCTTTGAACTTAATGGGATTGTAGTTGCAAACACAATTTCATCTTAGTAATTTTGGCTTGCTTGAGAGAGAGGTTTTAAAACTAAGACTACTAAATCAATAGCCGGTGGTTATTGGGTCGTCGTGGGTTTAGCATGAGATTTTGAACCCTGGGCATTTTCCCACATATTCAGATCGAGAGAGTGAATGGGCTAAGGCGGAGGCTGTGCTTTAAAGTGGCAACTCGATGTTCGAGGTAAACCAAGTTGATTTAGGGTAAGTTCCCCGAGAGAGAATTTACCCCCACTAAAGTCTAGCCTAGTTACAAATCTTTAGCAATTGACTATCAATAACATTTACCCGATTGTGTAGTTTATCCCATATTTCTATCACATCACAAGAATCCCGTCTCCTTATATTCACATCTTCTTATTTTCACTATTTTTGTTATTTAATTGAATAAAAATCCCCTATTGATAATTAGCATTCTTGTCAACCCCTTAATTTATCATGTTTTTACTCGATAAATTTTTTAGCTATGGCTAACTCTAGTATATTCGCTCTTAACTCTTAATTCTCAGAAACTGCTCCCTTGGGACTTGACCCCAACCCTTGGTTGGATCATATTACTATTGAACGACCATTGACACTTGAATTGGAAGTTGTGTCTTTGATAACATCATTCAAAATCAAGTATATATACGAAAAGCATTTACAATTCAATATACCATTGACATGTTACACTTTGCTAAGGGCTTGTGTGACTTGCGTGCTAGAAAAAATTTGATGTGGCTATCTGTGTTCAAGAATTTAGGCTTGGGAAACACCAAACCGACTTCAATGTGGCTACTTATGGTGACCTCCTATGAAGAAACCAATTTTAGTTCTACAAGATGCTCTAATTAAAGTTAAGGCATTTATATTTCTGGTGGATTTTGTAATATTAGACTGTGAGGTTGACTTTGAAATGCCTATCAGTTTATGAAGATCATTCCTTGCTACTGAGTGTGGTTCAGTTGATATGGAGAAATGACAGATGAAATTCTGATTGAACAATGAAGATGTACAATTAATATTTGCAAATCAATTAAGAAACAAAGTGATCTTAAACTACCACTTGTTGTGAATTGTACCGATGAGGAGAAAAAAGAGGTGTTAATTGAGGAGAGATTAGGTGTAGAAGTTTTAGTTGTGGTGATCATGAATTTTTATGGAGAGTATGTTGAGGAGTACAATGATTTAGTTTTTGTATTTGATAGGGAAGATTATACTTATAACTCACCAAAGAGGTTCAATTTAGATATGAAAAATTGAGAAACTTTGCCAGCAAAACCATCAATTGATGATCCTCTAAAGTTTGAACCAAAGTCTCTTCTAAATCATTTTTGGTATGTGTTCTTGAGCCACAATAATACCTTTCCATTCATTATTTGCTACTAATTTAAATGACGGGCAAGTACATGCTTTGATATCGATGTTGAAGTGATTTAAAAGGGCGATTGGATGGATGATTGTTGACATTATTGTTGTTCCACCAAGTCTATGTTCTCACACGATCCAACCCATGCCTGATAGTGTACAAAGTATTGAGCACTAGAGAATATTGAATACACCAATGCTAGAAGTTGTGAAAAAGGATATTATCAAGTGGCTAGATGTTGGAGTGGTTTATCCAAACACATACAATAATTGAGTATGCCTAGTTCAATAAATGTTGAAGAAGGGAGAAGTCAATATTGTTCACAGTTGTCCCGATGAGGCCGGTTACTGGTTGGAGAGTATGCATGAATTACCGCAAGTTGAATGCATGGACAGAGAAAGATAACTTCCCAATGTCATTCATGGACCAAATGTTAGATCGTCTTATTGGAAAGGGTTGGTAATGTTTTCTAGATGTGTATTGTTGCTACAATCAAATCACTATAACACTAGAAGACCAAAAGAAGACTATTTTCACTTGTCTTTACAGGGTGTTTGCTTTTTAGAGGATGTCATGCGGGTTATGTAATGCACTTGTGATTTTTCAACGTTGCATGATGTCTATCTTTTCTGATATCGTGAAAGTCACTATCGAGGTATTTATGGATGATTTTTTGGTGGTTGGAGACTTGTTTGATAATTTCGTGTGACACTTAGGTGATGTTTTAGAACGCTGTGAAGAATGTAATCTTGTACTAAATCTGGAGGAGTGTCACTTTATTGTGAAAGAGGGCATAGTTCTAGGTCATTGGATTTCTCAAAAAGGAATTGAGGTTGATAGAGAAAAGATCAAATTGATTGAAAAGTTTCCACTACCTATCTATGTGAAGGGTGTTAGAAGCTCTCTCTTGTTTTTATCAAAGATTTAATAAATATTTCTCCAAAATTGTGCACCCATTATGCAAGTTCCTTGCAAAGGAGACAAAGTTTGAGTTTAATGATTCTTGTTTGCTTGAAGAGTAGAAACAAAAGTTAATTTCTACACTGATCATTATTTCACCGGATTGTGGAAAATCGTTTAAAATTATGTATGATGCGAGTGGGATGGCGCTTGGTGTAGTATTAGGGAAAACTGGTGAGAAGATTCTTCATCCCATATATTATGTGATCAAATCTTAGAATATTGTTCAAAAGAACTATATTGTCACTGAACAAGAATTTCTTGCTATAGTTTCCACATTCAAAAAGTTTAGATTCTATTTTCTTGGAACTAAAGCCATTGTGCACACTCATCACACTGCGTTGAGGTATCTTATGGCAGAGAAGGATACAAAATTCAGATTGATTCGATGAGTGTTATTTTTGCAAGAATTTGGTTTTGAGGTAATAGATAGAAAAGGGACAAAAAAATCAATTTGTTGATCACTTGGCCATATTAGAGGAAGAAGCAATGTTGAAGTTAGTTGATGGAGTTGAAATTGATTATACATTTCTAGACGAACAAGTTTTTCCTACTTCCTTTGATCTTATCCCTTGGTTCACTTATTTCCCTAATTATTTGGTGAGTAATGTGGCGCTTTCGGATTTATGGTTTCACAAAAGAATAAAATCCATATCTAATGTGAAGAACTTTTTATGAGAGGAGCCTTATCTGTTTTGTGCCTACACCAATGGGATTATTTGTTGTTGTGTTCCTAAGGGTGCGAAGATGAGTACATTGGAAGCTTGCAATTTGTCTCCTATTGGTGGTTATCATAGTGGTATCTAGAATGCTCATAAGATCTTGTAGTGTATGTATTATTGTCCTATGATTCACAAAGATGTTCATGATTACACCAAGTCACGTGATCATTTTCAAAGAGAATGAGGTATTTCAAGGAAGAAAAAACTCCCACTTACTCCTATTTTTGTGATTTAATTGTTCGATGTTTTGGGTTCATTTTTGAGTTTGAATGGGATGAAATAAATACTTTTTGTTGTTGACTATGTATCTAAATAGGTAGAAGTTGTTGCACTTTCAAACAATAAAGTAAATAGTGTCACGTGTATTCTTGAAAAAAGAATTTCTTCTCCAGATTTAGTACACCAGGGGTGATTGTCAGCGATGGAGGTTCTCATTTAATTAATATGTTGTTCAAGTCATTGTTTGAGATGTATGTTCGGCAGTGTAAAGCAACTCCTTATCATCCATGGTCTAGAGGACAAGTTGACATGCCCAATAGAGAGATTAAAAAAATTATTGCTAGGACTGTAAATGCTAACATAACTAATTGGTCAATAAATCTTGACGATGTTCTATTGGCCTTTCGTACTGCAATCAAACTCCCATAGGTATGTCTCTTTACTAGGTTGGGTTTGGAAAGTCCTATCACTTTCTTGTAGAGCTAGATCATAAAGCTATATGGGAACTCATAAAGTTAAATCTAGATTGGGGTACTTCATCAAATCAAAGGTTGAACGAGTTGAATGGACTTGATGAGTTTCACCTAAAAGTGTAGGAAATTTTAGCCTTATACAAAGAAAAGATGAATAAGTGCCATAATCAAAAGATCGAAAAGCGTGAATTTGTTCTTGGTGATTTTGTGTTCTCTTCAATTAAAGGTTGAGCTTGCTTTTTGGAAAGCTCAAATCAAAGTGGACGGGACTGTTTAGAGTGGTGCAAGTGTTTTCACACAGAGCGGTTGAACTTGAGAATGAGGAAGGAATAAGGTTTAACGTGAAAGTTCAGAGGATAAAAATATACATGGTGCAACATGAGGAAGTCAAAGAGGTGATAGAAGAATGGGATCTTGATGATGTCGAAGGTAATCAAAGAGTCTGTGTCATGTTGTGGAGTTAAATCAAGCGCTGCTTGAGAGGCAACCCAAGATGTAATTAGCTAGTTTACCAAATTTTCTATGTTTTAAGTTTGATTTTTGGCTATAATAGACTAATTTAATGTCCGTGTTAAAAAAAGTGTCAAGAAAATGTAAAAGGTATTCCAAATGTTTGTTACACGTGCAAGAAAGAAAGAAAAAATCTGGAAAAAAATATTATGTAGAGGGTCCTACCGATGGGTCCAATGGGTCGAAGGAATTCCTACTGACCGTAGGCCCTGTTCGTAGAACCTCGGTCAATTGAAAACATTAAGGACTAGTTCTATGGTTCCCATGTATGAGTCATCTATAATTCAATGAATTGTAGATTGTATCTGTAGAATTTGAGTCCAAATACAGTTGCGGCATTAGCTCTATGAGTGCATTGTACGAATAGTAGAAATTTTTATGGTTCATAGTATGTTTCCTAAATTTTTCTAAGTGTAGAGCCAAATGAAGGAAGCCTTCTACAAATTATAGGAATTCCTACAAGTTTTACAAGGACTTTTGCCAATGTCATGCCCTAAAAATGGATGTGATGGCACTTGTCTATTCCCACTGAGACAAGTCTGCCTTAACCCAAATAAAATGAAAAAAATGTGGAAATATAAAGCACGAACAAGACAAAGGCAGAAAACTTATTTATTCTAAATACTACCCCAAAACCTACTTGTCACGTCACACGTGTACAATTCACTAATGAAAAATAGAATTAGAAAGATAAATACTAGTCTCATTGCCTTTGCTAGTCAAATAGAATAAAGAGTAAAGTAAAGGAACATAAGGGTCCACCTGGATGAAAAACCGCTACCTCTCAAAATTCTTGACAAGCCTCAAAATTAGGAGAAGAAGGAGGAGATAGCACAAGTTCGGGATTGAAACTAACACAAGTGTAGAAGCAAAGAATGAGTACCAATAACACGGTATCTATAAAGAAACCTAATAAAAAAGGCAACCTAGAAAGAATTTGACTACTTGTTTCCATCACAACCAAACCTCATCAAATTACAACCTGCACAGAAATCATCCCAACCTAACAGTTCTATCATAAATTGTTCCCAAGGCTCAATATTCAGAGACCAAAGTCACAAGTCAACAACCATCAAACTCAATGTCAAGTATACCGATTACACAAAACAAGTACATCAACCACAGGTAAGAAATATGTCACACATAAGAATAGAAATGCATCAAACCACCAGAAGTAATCTCTCGGCAGAACCATTTCCCATCGACACACTGTCACTAGCAGGAATCATTTTTCATCAACTTCATATCAAATCACTAGACGGAACCATTTCCTATCGACTTTATATATTATCACTAGCCGAAACAACTTCCTATCACCTTTATATCAATAACGTGTTGGAACCATTTCCCATCGACTTTATATCCATCACTAGCCGAAACCAATTTCCCATCACTTTATATCAATTGTTTCCATAGACCTTTACATCACAACAATCATATGTTTCATCATGGTATTCAACAATCAATGCACATAAGCAATATCACACCACGCAAAGAGATAACAAGTCCTGTAATTCAACTCCACATTTAAGACTTCAAGGCATTTCATCAAATCAATCAAATAGGGTTACAACAAGAAAAATTCACAAATTGTCGTTATAATAACAAAGACTTTTCATTTACCCCTGCTTTATTTGTTACCATTAATCAAGTGTAGCAATAAGGCCCTTCACCTCATTCCTGATTACTCCGCAACACATATACAATTAAGATAAGTAGACAATCCTACTAAATTACAAAGCTGAAGAGATCACTTGCCTTAAATCAATCAATAATCACTCCAAGAGTTGAGTCTTCCCCTTCCGAATCACATCCAGTGCCACAAAATCTATAAAAATCAAGTATTCACAATCACTCATCGGAATCACCAATTTCCACATCAAATATATAGAGAAATAGGTAAATCAACTCAAACTCACATTCAAAATTGAGGTTTGAATTTTAAAAACAATACTTGAAAATGATGTTTAAGGCTTTAAGAACTCATTAGTGAAATCCATCTCGAAGAGGGGATCAAAACCACTTAAAAACCACCATTTTAGATTAAAACTCAAGTTCGTGCAAAACCATGTAATTTTCTGTATGAAATCCCAACTTATGAAGTTAGAATCCATAAATAATCAAAGGGAAATGAAGGTTTAGGGTCAAAAAAGCTTACAACAATGATTTTGCACAAGAAATCCTTTCCAAAAATTGCCACTAAGGGTTCCCTAAGCTAAAAAAATGGGAAATGGGGCTTAAATCCAGAATTTTGCAAGTCAAAATCCCCCCCCCCCCCCCCCCAATTATTTCGTGAACGCAAACCTTACAAAAAAGGTGCCTCTCCAAAAAGTTAATTGCTCTTCGCTTTTGTGAAGCTTGCCTAAGCAAAGAGGCTCTCGCTTCTGCGAATGTTTCTTAAATGACTAGCCTTCGTTAAAGCGAGGGCCTCTAGACACCAGCAACTCAGCCAACTCATAAAACATCGAAAGGACCTCAGAATTTGTTTTGAACCCCGTACACGTAAACCAAATATGCAAATCAATTGTTCTCAATGTTCCAGACTCAATGGAACAATTGAAAAATAAATCTGAGGTCTCCTTGACCCAACATTTGTGAAAACTAAAAGATACAAACTCATGCCTAAAAAGACTAAAATAAGCTCAGGACCTCTCAAAAATCAACCAAGACCTTACCTAGGCCTAAAATCACCCCCCCCCCCTCAAAACCACAGAACTCTCGAAATTCTAATCTATGCATTTGAACCCCAAATGTTGACCAGAGTTAATCCAAAGGCTAAAATTCCACAATTTCACAACTTACGACATCAAATCCTCAAAACACTCATAATCCTTAACCGACAACTCTCATAGCTGACATCTCACATTTTTTGTCTGATAAAATTGATGGAATTCCATTTCGACACTCAAAACTTCGAAGGATACCAAAAACCACTTTCTTAACAACTTAGTGTGTGAAGCTCTAAATTTACCAAATTTTCACTTTTTAACTCATAGTTCAAAAAGAAAATTGTAAATTTAATCATACACGACTGGCGGTCGATATTAATGGGGCAAAATGGTAATTTTAGGAAACTTTACAAAAAGTGTCGACCATGTCATTACATTATCCACCACTAAAAATTATGTTCGTCCTCAAATATATAGCAAAAGAAAGTATATGTAATTTCAAAGGGCTTAAGATGTATAGCATGCATATTAGACTCTGTCTCCCAAGTTACATCACCAATGGAACGAGGCTTCCACTGGACCATTACTAAAGCAATGTCTTTTGTCCTAAACTTCTGAACTTGCCTATGAAAAATGGCTATAATCTCCTCCATAAAGGATAGGTCTTGACCCAACTTAACAGAATCAAGGAAAAGTACATGGGACTCATACTTCTAAAGATTGGTGACATGAAACATGGGATGCACAACTAACAAGCTTGGTGGAAAAGCCAACTTATAGGCCACCTCTACAACACAACTTAGTATCTCAAATGGTGCAATGAATTTGGGGCTAAGCTTGCCCTTCTTTCTGAACCTCATCACACCCTTCATGGGTGACACTCAAAGCCAAATATGATAACCCTCCATAAACACTATGGCTAAAACTCTTCAATCTGCATAACTATTCTGTCAACTCTGGGTTGTCAAAAGTCTACCCTAGATCATATGAACCCACTCCATAGAATCATTAAGCAAGTTTGTATGCACTGAATTCATCTTAGCTAAACTAAACCATCCGATCGGGGATTTGCACCGTCAGCCATACAATACTTCAAAAAGGGGTCAACTGAATGTTGGAATGATGAATGTTTCTATAGGAAAACTCTACTGAGGTCAATATTCGATCCCATCTAGCAGTAAAATTGTTCACACAAGCTCGGGGTATGTACTCCAACACTTGAATCATCTGCTCGAACTGAACATCTAAGGGTGAAAAGTTATACTCAATATCTAATCGAGTACCAAAACCATATTGCAATGCCTTCCAGAAATGAAAAGCGAACATGGAACCTCGATCAGAAATAATATAAATTGGGACTCCATGTGGTCACACAATTTGATTGATATAAAGCTTAGATAACATCTCCATCATATACTTCGCCCGAAATGGGATGAAATGGGAGGACTTGGTAAACCTATCAAAAACCACCCAAATAGAGTAATAACCACCCATGGAGGTAAGTAGTCCCACATTAAAGTCCATGGTGATTTGTTTCACATTTCCAAGTAGGAATAGGCATCCTCTAAGATATACCCCTAGGACATTGGTGATCACAATTAACCTTGTTACAAGTCAGACACCTCAAAACAAAGTCTGCAATATCCCTCTTCATACCAAACCACCAATAGTGTTGGCTCATGTCATATACATTTTTACCGCACCAGGATGGATAGAATATCAGGAACAATGAGCCTACTCAAGAATTAATCTAATAACTAACCCACCTTAGGCACACAAATCCTTCCTTCAATCCACAAGATACCATTAGAATAAAGGACAATTTACTTGGCTTTCCCTCTCAACACCATATCTCGAATGAGGCGTTTCTTCTCATCATCAAGATAGCACTCATGAATCTGCTCAACTAAGGAAGAACGAGCTTCAACAAAGGAAATCAAACCATCCATCTCCTCAAAAATCTGTAACTGGGACAAGATTACTAGCTAGCCTTTGAATATCTCTACCCAATGGTCTCTCCTTCACACTTATAGTAAAAATACTGCCCATGCTAGAAGTCTTCCTACTCAAAGCATCGACATAAATTTGGCATTTACTAGATGATACATGATGGTGATGTCATAGTATTTTAGTTTCTCAAGCAATCTGTGCTACCACAACTTCAGATCTCACTGATTGAAGACATGTAAAACTCACAATGAACCCAATACCGATAATGTCTCCATGTTTTAAGAGTAAACACTACAGGTGCCGATTCTAAATTATTAGTAGGGTAGTTCCTTTTATGGATTTTCAACTGCCTAGAGGCATAGGCAATCACCTAACCCTTCTGCTTCAGAATACCACCTAGTCTGACTCTCAAAAAATCACAAAACAGAGTGAAGTCTACCCCATCTTTTATTAAAGTCAAAATAGAAAAATTGATGTCAATAAGGTCTTGAGCTTTTAAAAGCTCACTCACACTCATTGGACCACTAGAAACTCACATTCTACCGACTCAATCTAGTGAAAAGAGATGTAATGGTGGAGAAGATCTAAACAAAACACCGGTAATAACCCGCAAGTCCCACAAAAATCCAGATCTCCATAATTGACGTAGGTCTGGTCCAACCTCTGATTGCCTCAATCCTGGCTGGATCTACCTGCATACCCTTCTTAGACACCATGTGTCCCACAATAGCCATAGAATAAAGCCAAAACTCACACTTTGAGAACTTTGCATAAAGCTTTTCTTCCCTCAATCTCTGTAGTACATTTCTCAAATACCTATCGTGATCCTCCACAGTCTTGGAGTACCCCAAGATGTCATCAATGAACACTATCACAATGGAATCTAGATAAGGTCATAACACCCCATTCATCAACTCCATAAATGTTGTAGGGGAGTTACTCAAACCAAAAGACATCACAAGAAACTCATAGTGCTCATGATGAGTCCTAAAAGTTTTCTTAGAGATATTAGAGGCGCTTATCTCAAGTTGATATTAATCAGACCTCAAATCAATCATAGAGAACAAAGTTGCACCTTGAAGATGATAAAAAAAATCATCGATACAAGGAAAAGGGTATTTGTTCTTTAATGTTACTTTGTTCAACTATTGATAATCAATATATATCCTCCTGGATCCATCCTTTTTCCTCACCAACAACACATGAGCACCCCATGGAGAAACACTAGGGTTAATAAACCCCTTAGGACATCTTGCAATTGGTCCTTCAATTCCTTAAAGTCAATTGGAGCAATGTGATAAGGAGGAATATAGATGGGCTTGGTGCCTGAATCTAAGTCAACCGCAAAATCAATATCCCTATCCACATGAACACTTGAAAGATTAGTAGGAAAAACATGTAAAAACTCTCAAACCACTATCACATAATTCATGGGAGGTGGCTCAACACTAGTATCCCAAATGAAGGCCAAATAGGACAAACACCTTCTATCAACCAATCTTTGAGCTTGAATTAAGGAGATATCATTGCTAGGGTAAGAAGCACAGCACCCATCTACACAACTCTCGGGATACCCGGCATAGCTAAGTCACATTATTAGCACAAAATCAAGAATGTCATGATGTGGAGAGAGCCAATATATACAAAAGATTGTCAAAGTCTACCACCCCAAAACTATCAAGTTTATCCAAGTATCATACCTAGCCAAAGAAATGAGACGTGATCGATACACTCAATCCACCACTAAGGACTTACCCACTGGTGTAGAAACATGAATAGGCACAAATATGCAATAAGACATGATATCAAACCAGAAGCAAAAATCAAATAATATAGGTGCAAGTCGATGGAAAATTAGGACAATACCTGTGATCATTACATCAGAAGTCTTAGTTTGAGGCCTCCTTGAAAAGACATAACACTGGCCCTCACGGCCTCCTACATTCTGGGTAGTACCTCTATGTCTACCCTATGAAGTTGGAGCATCCATACCAAAAGTCCTGCAACCTCTACCGGACTAAACTCTGACTCAACCCCTAGCTAAAGCCGCTAAATCCCTAGCTAGAGCAGTTGAATAAGAATAGTGAAGTCCTGAATGAGTCTGCAGAGGACACTACCACATCATATGATTGGGATCCCCACAAGTTAAGCAATATCTCAGCATAGATAACTGCTAATGCAAACCTGATGAACTATTGTGGCTACCTTTGCTAGAACATAAGATTCTCAGGCTAACTGTTTACTCTAAACTTGTGGCATACAAGCATGAACTACCTCTATGCGAATCTCTACCTCTGGATAAGGCACCAGAAAACTAACTAGAAGAACAGTCCCTCTTGAGCTCCCCTAACTTCTATAAAACTATCAACTCCGTCTCCTTAGCAGTGACTAAGATGGATTTGAAGGAAGATCCCTCGTTGGATGCCCTGAACATATAAGATTTGACAAAGAAAGTTAATCCTCTCACAAACCTATGAACTCTCTCTGCCAAAAACAGTCACAGAATGACTAGAAAGCTCATAGAAATGGTCCTCATCCTTGGTTAAAGACAAACTACCCTAAGTGACAATCATAAACCTTATTCGACACTCCTCCCTCATATCCAATGAATGAAATAGTTCTAGGAAAAACTAGAGAATACATCCCACTTAACTAGCGAAGATATGATTTTTCTAAACCTTACAAAAGTCTTCCACCACTCTGTGGCACGTCCATAAAGCTAGAGTGAAACAAACCGAACACCACGAGCATCCATCATAGCCACTTTCTCAAGCATCTCATGGCATAAAGTTAAGAACTCATGAGCATCCTCATTTTTACCACCTTGAAACTGAAGTTGTTTCATCCTCTAAAACCTCTTCAGCACTAATAATCAGCTGTCATAAGAAAAACCTCAGGAGTAATTTGAACACCCACAACTGGTGTCAGAACCACTGGTGGCTGACCCATCTTATCCTGAATACATGGAGACCATTGTTCATTAGGGATTTGGGCCCTTACCCTCATCTTAGAACCATGTGTTGTACGTGTCGCACCACCTTGAGAGAATTTCTCCAGTACACATAAAATCCTCAACAAAGTCTCCTAAAATAGAGGATCTCCAATATCGGGAGGAACCTTATCCTCAGCAACCTCAACTTGTGGCTTACGACAATCTTCTCTAGCCCTACATGTGGATGGTGGCACTCCACAAGCGCGACCTCTAATTGGTGCTACTCCATAAGCATCACCTCTAGCTCGGGCCTATTTCTAACTCTACAGAAGGTGTCAACATTAGCCGAGGATCACCTCCCCTCTACCAATTGGAAAATAATCTCTGTTCCTTGGTATTCTTAAAAACAACACGCGACGATTAACCATTAGCAAAAGTAACAACGCACAATGAGAAAGGATGAATAAAAGAAGGTTTCTTAACAATTTTTTTGGCCTCTTGAAGATAAGTAGTGACATCTCCGTACCAATCCTTAAGACTCTACTTAGACTTGGCTTGAACATAGGTGAGACCTATTAACTTGGGACTCCTATGCCATTTGGCATGACCAAAAAATCAATGTCATAGAACTAATATACTCCATTCAAGACAAATTATCCTCAACCCAACAAAACAAAATATATGCAAAAATATAAAGCAAGACTAAGACAAATGCGGTAAACCTATTCATTCTAAACAATACCCCAAAACTTGGGTGTCAAGTTACCTGCCACTAATGAAAAACAGAATTGGAAAGATAAATACAAGTCTCATAGTCTTTGCTTCTCAAATAGAAAAAAGAGTAATGTAAATAAACATGAGGGTCCGCCAGAATGACAAGCCGCAACCTCTCAAAATCCCTAACAAGGCTCAAAACCAGGAGAAGAAAGAAGAGATCACACAAGACCGGGCTCAGAACCTATATAGGTGTAGAAGAAAGGAGTGTGTACCAAAACATTGGTACCCAAAAAGCAACCTAATAAATAGGTCAACCTAGCTAGAATTCGACCACAACTTTGCATCCCAACCAAACCTTCTCAAACTACAACTTGTACCAAAATTAGCCCAACCTAACAGTTCTATAATAAATATATCATCTGGCTCAACATTCACAAAACAAAATTACAAATCAACAACCAACATGTATTACATAAGTCAAAGTCAATGTCAAGTAGATCGATTACATGAAACAAGTACATAACTAACAAGTAACAAGTAATTCACACATAAGTGTAGGAATGGATCAAATCACCAGAATAAACGTCTCACCAAAACTATTTCCCATTGGCACATTGTCACTAGCCAAAACCATTTTCCATCGGCATTAGCTAATATCACTAGCCGAAAGTAATTCACATCAGCTTTATAAGAAATAACTAGCTGGAACCATTGCACATTGACTTTATATCATTCACTATCCAAAACCATTTGTAACACCCAGAAACTAGTAGGCTAAACTAGAGCCTTATGTAAGGGTTCTAGAGCTTGACATGAGGGTTTAAGTTGTAGAAATAGCTTCTCGTACATAGAATGAAGGGTTTATGGGTGTAAAGTCAAGGTACAACTCCCAAGGACCAACCAAGGGTCCTTGAGGAGAACCTTAGCAAAACAACCAAAGAAAAAGTGCCTAAGGCAGTGCACCCACGGAAGGACCCATGCTCTATGGGTGAGGGGAATCGTGGGTGAGGTTCCAGTAACTCCACCCACGGAGGACCAACATGCCCCATGGATCCAAAAATGGCCCATGGGTATGGTCTCGTGGGTGACACAGTGTGGTCCTTTAAGTCGGTTTAAGTGATGGCTTAGGGAACTTTCTAGAATTAATTAGGGGTTAAGAAGTGTCATTTTATTATTGTTTAGACCACCTATATAAAGCTATTTGACCCTTAATTAAGTGATTCCAAATCATTATTTCAATTCACCCTAATGAAACCCAATTCCCTCTAAGAAATTCTCTGTCTAGAAAGAAGAAGAAGAAGAAGAAGAGAATCAAGCTAAGTCAAGACTCCATTATTGCAAGCTTATTAAGGCTTTATAATCATGGTATGTTAGCTTATTCATACATGGATACTTCCACCTAAGGAGTCCCCTAGAATTCCCCCCAATTATGAAGATGAATCCCCAATTCAAGTTAGGGTTCCTTCCAATATTGTGGGTTAAGTTGAGTATGAATCCAATTGAGTGGATATTGATTGTTTATGATTGAATTAGTAGTGAATCATGATATTTTGATGATATTACATGTTTTCCATGGTTAACCCTACTCTAATTGATGAAATTAAAGTAATGTGGGTTTATGCCTTGTGAAGGGAAATTGAAGATTCATAGGTGATCTTCTAGAATTGATGATATGCATAGTAATTGTTCAAGAATAGGAGCATGTAAATATGAATTGAACTAGATTAAAGTAGATATGATAGATCATAACTATTAATGATTGAGACAGAGCCTTTATGATGAAATATGGTTAGAATTGCTTAATAATGAAGCTTATGACTACAATATCTTTTGATCTAGGTATGTATGATGATTGTAGAAGTAAAGAATTGAGAGTAAGGCTTGTAGTCATGAATGCTGATCACTAAGACCTTGAAAATAAAGCTAATATGATGTATTATGTGTGTTTATGCTTTAAGAGTAAAATCTATATGAGAATAGAAGACTAATGGATAGAATTATGGTGGAAGACCTTTACCTACCTAATCTACCTTATGAATGATAGGTTGTATGAAGTGAGAGAATCACTTGAGTTATGATGAAATCCATGTCTAATGTTGTAATTCTATATGTTTTTATTGATATGAGCTTTGACCCTTGAAAGGGTAACATATGATATTATGCATGTTTTATGAAAGCTATGCACATGCTTTATGAGCACTTTAATAGTAAAGTATCTATGATCATGATATATTATAGTTGTTTTGAAAGGAAATTCTCATATACACACTTATGCAAGAATTCATATGAAAGGTTCTCTCAGATAGAATGATTCTAGGTTGAAAGATTTGCTCACCTAAAATAAATCATAGTCCAAGGACTATGAAATGTGATGAGGTTTGTGCTGATACCCTCAAAGACCTTTATATGAGAGGAATGTGAGGTGAATTCTCTTATTCTTAATTATATAAACATGAGGTGATTACCCATGTCATGATATGAGAAGTGTGTGGTGATTACCCTTAATATATAACTTCTATAGCAAGGCAAGAAGTTAATACCCATTAGTCTTTCAAGTGATATGGAGGAGAATACCTATATCATCGCATGATGGACATGGAGGCAATTACACATGATCCTTATTAAGTGATGTGGAGGCAAATACCTACATTACACACTAATATGGATATGGAAGCGAATACATATATCTTATTAAAATGAACATAGAGGTGAATACCTATGATTCCTTAATATGTATTATGTCATGAACTATGAATTGTGTGGATTGTAGTGATAGGCCTTCCATGATATGTATGACTTGAGGTGATTCCTCTTGCTTATTAAAGGTGACCTAAATATGTGATCAAAGAGATGATCAATATATATAATGACCTAAAGTGGTAGTTAGTATGGGTGAGATTATGAGGTCATAGTCATGCATTGCACAAGTATGACTTGAAGCTACTTATGAAGTGTTTCTCTTATCTGTTGTATGTTTATATTGGATTGTTGATATATTTGCCTTTCCTTGATATATTGACAAAAGTTGATGATTCCCTTATCTATAAGAATTAAGCTAAGGATAAGACCATAAGTTGGTAAGTATGATCATAATAGCCAAAGGAGATACTTAGCATGCTTGGGATTATGGGGTATCATTAATGCATTACACAAGTATACTTGGAGATTGACTTATGTACTCGTTATTTTTTGATATTAATGTCTATGTATTGACAATGTATATGGACCATGCTTTATGATGACTAATGTTTACATTATGTCTAGGTTGGAGATTATGTTTATGACTATGTTATTATCTCTTATGCTTATGAATTATGTATTATGTTGTCTAACACTTATGTTATGGTCATATGATGTTATGCTAGATATCACATTTACTACAATTTGTACTAACGCATACTCTTGCCTACATTCTTATCAAACGTAGGGTCTGGTGATCTTAAGTTCCATTCTCGTGGCTAGGTTCCTAGTAGAGCAAGGAGTTAAAGACTTTGTGAGTCCTCATAGCATCAAAAGATGTGATCACCCTTCTTTTATGTCTTTCTTCTATGTTTAATCTATTTTATGGGTTGTGTCCCAAGAGTTGTTCAAGTTATATTAGATGGTTTGAGACAAAGTACTATTGACTTCCGCTTGTTTTTAATAGACTTCGATTATATGGAAAAAGTTTTAAATTTTTGCATATTTCTATTATCTGATATTATGATATGTTAAGTGGCTTGATTGAGATCCCTTCGGGGTCAAGTATACCATGTTGCATCTAGGGGTACTCCTGGGTCGTGACAAACTTTGTAATTAGAGAAAAAGGTTTAGAATGGTTCTAGAATGTCTCAAACCACATCTTGTCGAGTATTGCTCATAAATGTGAAGCGCGTCACATTTATGAATAGGAGGCTATTGGATGTTGAGGTAATGTCACTTATTCATTCTCTAAGTTGTACCCTAGAGTTTAGCTCTAGTAGGTCTTTCTCCTAATTTGTGCCTTATGGTTTTTAGGACATGGCTAATAGAAAAGCAAATGCTAGGCGGAATGAGGAAGACAATGTGGATTAAGAGGTTCCTCCCCAAGCTCCTCCTCAAGCTCTGATTGATCCTCTAGTTGAGAATGTTACTCATGTGGAGTTTAGGTTGGCCTTTCAACTGTTGGCTCAAGCTGTGATGGCGTAAACCAATAGAGATGTGGTAGCTCAATGAACCCAATAGTGGGTATGGCTACTTCAAGAGTGAATGATTTTGTTAAGATGAACTCTTCGGAGTTTTATGGCTCCAAAGTTGAAGAGGATCCTATGGCGTTTATAGATGAGGTTTATAAAGTGCTTGCTCTTATAGGGGTGACTTAGGTAGACAAAGCAGAGTTAGTTGCTTACCAATTGAAAGATGTTTCTCAAGTATGGTACAATCAATGGAAAGAGAATAGACCAATACGAGTTGGTCCCATAGAGTGGGAAGTGTTCAAGTTAGAATTTCTTTATAGAATCTTTCCCCGAGTGTAGAGGGAGGCTAAGGTGCAAGAGTTCATTAACCATAAGCAAAAGGTAGCATGACTGTTAAGGAGTATGCCTTGAAATTCACCAAACTATCCATGTATGCTCCATCTATAGTGGTGAATTCGAGGGATATGATGAGTAAGTTCTTGACAGGACTGTTCAACATGGTAGCAAAAGAATATTGTACGGAAATGCTCCATGATAATATGGATATCTCATGTCTTATGGTGTATGCCCAACAAATAGAGAAAGATACTGGTATGTGTTTTATACTTCATTAAATTCCGATATTGTTTGGCCATTTGTGACTTGATATATTAGACTTTGAAGTTGTCTTTAGTATGAATGATATCTAGAAGAGTTCGTATAGGCTTACTCCCAAGGGGGAGATAATGTGCTTAGAAGCAAGGTCATTGTGTGTTTATGAGTTGCCATGATTTTCTTATATGATGCATGTTCATGAAAGCTTGTGATTTAAAAGAAAATTAGTTTACATGATTTATTTCCTCAGGTTGTACTGCATCGAGCATGAATTGCCTATTTGACTTCATGAGATAAATATATGAGCATGCCTTAGTTTGGAGTTGAGAGATTCCTCCTAGAATAAATGCTTTTTGAGAGTAAATTTGATATGAGCTCCATGAGAGTATGTTAAGTATGTTTTAATTCGGAGATGGTAGTTCCTCCTTGAACATGAGTAGATATTGAGCTTCTGGGTTGTTAGATGTAGTTTCTTCTTCCTTGTGTTGCATTGAGTATGTTTAGCTTGGAGTTGAAGTTCTCCTCCTTTGTTTATGTGCATTTAGATGAGTTGTATGCATGATGGGCTGCTAGTCTAAAGTCGTTTCCTTTAAAAGTGTTTAGAATCGTCATTCGAGGACAAATGTTCCCAAGAGGGAGATATTGTAACACCCGAAAATTAGTAGGCTAAACTAGAGCCTTCTGTGAGGGTTCTAGAGCTTGACATGAGGGTTAGATTCGTAGAAATGGCTTCCCATACTTAGAATGAAGGGTTTCGGGGTTTAACATCAGGTACAATTCTCCAAGAACCAACCAAGGGTCCTTGAGGAGAACCCTAGCAAAACAACCCAAGAAAAGTTGCCCAAGGTAGTGCACCCATTGAGGGACCCACACCCCATAGGGATGGTTTAGGGAACCTTCTAGAATTAATTAGGGGTTAAGTGGTGTCATTTTATTAGTGTTTATACCACCTATATAAAGCTATTAGACCGTTAATTAAGTGATTCCAAATCATTATTTCAATTCACCCAAAAGAAACCCATTTCCCTCAAAGAAATTCTCTCTCTAGAAGAAGAAGAAGAAGAAGAAGAGGAGGAGGAGAAGAAGAAGAAGAAGAGGAGGAGGAGGAGGAGGAGGAGGAGGAGGAGGAGGAGGAGAAGAAGAAGAAGAAGAAGAAGAAGAAGAAGAAGAGGAGGAGGAGGAGGAGGAATAAGAAGAAGTAGAAGAAGAAGATAGTTTATTCATACATGGATACTTCCATCTGTAGAGTCCCCTAGAATTCCCCCAATTGTGAATATGAATTCCCAATTCAAGTTAGGGTTCCTCCTAATATTGTGGGTTAAGTTGACTGTGAATCCAATTGAAGAAGATAACTTATTTATCCATGGATATTTCCATCTATGGGCCCCCCCTATAATTTCCCCAATTGTGAAGATGAATCCCCAACTCAAGTTAGGGTTCCTCCCAATATTGTGGGTTAAGTTGACTATGAATCCAATTGAGTGGATATTGATTGTTTATGATTAAATTATTAGTGATTCATGATATTATGATGATATTACATGTTTTCCATGGTTAACCCAAGTCTAATTGATGAAATTGAAGTAATGTGGGTTTATACCTTGTGAAGAGAAATTTAGGATTCATAGGTGATCTTCTAGAATTGATAATATGTATAGTAATTGTTAAAGAATAGAAGCATGTAAACATGGATTGAACTATTTTTAAGTAAATATGATAGATCATGACTAGTAATGATTGAGACAGAGCCTTTATGATGAAATATGGTTAGAATAGATTAATAGTGAAGCTTGTGACTATAATATCTTGTGATCTAGGTATGTATGATGATTGTAGAAGTAAAGCTTTGAGAGTAAGGCTTATAGTCATGAATGCTGATCACTAGGGATTTGAGAGTAAAGCTAATATGATGAATTATGTATGTTTAGGCTTTAAGAGTAAAATCTATATGAGAATAGAATACTGATGGATAAAATTGTGGTGGAAGGCCTTTACCTACTAATTTACCTTATGAATGATAGGTTGTATGAAGTGAGAGAATCTCTTGAGTTATGATGAAATCTATGTCTAGTGTAGTAATTCCAGATGTGTTGATTGATATGAGTTTTGACCCTTGAAGGGTAAGATAAGACATTATGCATGTTTTATAAAAGCTATGTACATGCTTTATGAACACTTTGAGAGTGAAGTGTCTATGGTGATGCTATATTATTGTGTTATTGAAAGGAAATTCTCATATACACACGTATGTGTGAATATGATATGACAGGTTCTCCCACATAGAATGATTCTAGGTTGAAAGATTGTGTTCACCTATAATGAATCTAAGTCCAAGGACTATGAAATGTGATGAGGTTAGTGATGATTCCCCCAAAGACCTTTATATGAGAGGAATGTGAGGTGAATTCCCTTATTCCTAATTAGATAAACATGAGGTTATTACCCATGTCATGATATGAAAAGTGTGTGGTGATTTCCCTTAATATGTAACTTCTATAGCAAGAAAACAGGTGAATACTCATTAGCCTTTAAAATAATATGGAGGCGAATACCTATATCATATTATGATGGACATGGAGGCGATTACCTATGATCCTAATTAAGTGATGTGGAGGCGAATATCTACATTACACCTTAAGATAGATATGGAGGCGAATACCTATATCTTATTAAAATAAACATAGAGGTTAATACCAATGATTCCTTAATATGTATTATGTCATGAACTATGAATTGTCTGGATTTTAGATTGATAGGCCTTTCATTGTATGTATGACTTGAGGTGATTCCCCATGTCCTTTATGATTCCATGATATGTATGACTTGATGTTATTCCCCTTGTTTATGAAAGATGAGCTAAATATGAGATCAAATAGATGATCAATATTTATGATGACCTAAAGTGGTACTTAGTATGGGTGAGATTATGAGGTCTTATCCATGCATTGCACAAGTAAGACTTGAAGTTACTTATGAAGTGTTTCTCTTATATGTTGTATGTTTAGATTAGATTGTTGCTATAGTTGCATTTCCTTGATATGTTGACTAAAGGTGCTTATTCCCTTGTCTATGATAATTAAGCTAAGGATAAGACCATAATATGGTAAGTACGATTATAATGGCCAAAGGGGATAATTAGCATGGATGGGATTATGGGGTATCATTAATGCATTGCACAAGTATACTTGGAGATTGACTTATGTAGTGGTTCTTTTATGATATTAATGTCTAAGTATTGACTATGTATATGGACCATGCTTTATGATGACTAATGCTTACATTATGTCAAGGTTGGAGATTATGTTTATGACTATGTTATTATCTCTTATGCTTATGAATTATGTCTTATGTTGGCTAACGCTTATAGTATGCTCATATGATGTTATTCTAGATATCACATTTACTACAATTTGTACTAATGCATACTTTTTCCTACATTGTTATCAAATGTAGGGTTTGGCGATCTTAAGTTCCATTCTCGTGGCTAGGTTCCTAGTAGAGCAAGGAGTTGAAGACTTGGCGAGTCCTTATAGCATCGAGTATGTGATCACCTTTCTTTTATGTCTTTCTTCTATGTTTAATCTATTGTATGGGTTGTGTCCCAAGAGTTGTTCAAGTTATATTAGATGGTTTGAGATAAAGTACTATTGACTTCCGCTTGTTTTTAAAAGACTTTGATTGTATGGAAAAGTTTTAAATTTCCACACATTTCTATTATATAATGTTATGATATGTTAAGTGGCGTGTATGAGACCCCTTCGGGGTCAAGTACACCATGTTACATCTAGGGGGTACCTCTGGGTCGTGACACCATTTTCCATCGAATTTATATGAATCACTAGCTGGATTTATTTTCTATCAGCATTATATCTATCAGTGTTAAAGACTTCAGCATCACAACAATCACATGTTTCATCATAATGTTCAACAATCAATGCACACAAGAAATATCACACCACATGAAAAACAAATCCTATAATTCAACTCCACATTCAAGCAATCCAGGCATTTCATCAAATCAATCAAATACGGTCATAACAGGGAAATTCACAAATTGTCCTTATTATCGTGAGGCCTTTTCATTTAACCCTTCTTTGTTTATAAACTTTAATCAAGTGGAACAATAAGACCCTTCACCTCATTCACGATTAATCTCCAACACACATACAATAAAGAGAAGTAGACAATCCTACTAGATTACAAAGCCTAAGAGATCACTCTTCTTAAATCAGTCAATAACCACTCCAAGAGTTGAGTCTTCTCCTTCTATATTATTTCCAAGGCCACACAATTTACAAAAATCAAATATTCACAATCACTTATCACAAACAATAATTCCCACAACAAATTTATAGAGAAAAAGTTCAATCAACTCAAAACCAATTTCGAAATGAATGTTTGAATCCAAAAAACAATTCTAGAAAATGATGTTTAAGGCTTTATGAAATCATTAGTAAAAACCATTTCGAAAAAGGGATCAAATCCACTTGAAAATTCCCATATTAGAAAAAACTAAAGTTCTTGCAAAACCTTGAAATTTTCCAAATAAAATCCCAAGTTATGATATTAGAATATATAAATAATAAAAGGGAACTAAAGGTTTATGGTCATAAAATCTTACTTAAATGATTTAGCATAAGATAACCTTTCCAAAATCACTACCAATGGTTCCCCAAGCTCTAAAATAGAAAGTGGGGCATAAACCCCAAGATTTGAAGGTCAAAAACCCCCTTTGATGTCGCAAAAGCGACTCTCGGTTTGCAAAAGTGAATCACACCAATATAGCACCTCTCGCAAAAACAAAGGCCTCTTAGATTTTGTGATGCCTTCTTAAGCGAAGAGGCCGTCATTTCTGTGAAAGTCGCTTAAGTGACTAGCCTTTGTAAAAGGGAGGCATGGGGACACCACAACCTCAGCCAACTCACAAAACATTTAGAGGACCATTGGGTTTAGTTCTAAACCTCGTACACACAAACCAAATATGTAAATCGATTATACTCGACGTTCAGGACTCAATAGAACCATCAAAATGCAAATTTGAGGTCTCTTTGACCCAACATCCGTGAAAACCACAAGAAACTAACTCACATCTAAAGAGACTAAAATAAGCTTGGGACCTCTCAAAAATCATCCAAGACCTCACTTAGGCCTAAAAAAAATCCCTCAAATACAACGAAACTCAAGAATTTTGATTCGAGCATCCGAACCCTAAATGTTGACCACAATCATCCTAAAGGAATAAATTCCACAAATTCACAACTTAGGTTCTCAAATCCTCAAAAAGACTTAGATTTTGAAACACCTACTTAGCTGTGATTCCACATATGAGGACTAATGGGACTAATGGCATCAACAGAATTCCATTTTGACACTTGAAATTCCAAATGACAACAAAAACTATTTTCTAAACAACTTAGCCTTCCAAACTCAAAAGTTACAAAATTCTCAAGTTGTAACTTAAATTTCAAAAATCAAATTTTCAAATGAATGATAAAAGACTTGGGGTCGATATAGGGAGGGGCTAAAGGGTAATTTCATGAGACTTTCCAAAAATAACTGTCATGACCCAGGGGTACACCCTAAATGTAATGTGTCATACTTAACCCCGAAGGGGTCTTATAAAATCCCTTAGCATATCATAACATAATATAAAGAAAAAAAAAGAGTAAAATGCATTTAAAGTCTTAAGAAGTTTTCATAAAAGCATAGCGGAAGTCTAGACTTGTCTCAATTAGCCATCTATTACAATTGAAGTATCAAATAGGGTCACATCCCTTACAACATAATTCTCAAATGGAAGTACAAGAAACGAAACTAGAAAATCATCATCTGTCCTCAAACCATGAGGACTCACCAAAAGCAAGGAGAGTAGTCGATCCAATCTTTGATCATGAAGGAGATCACTTCAAAAATTGGACCCGACACTTACGTGGAAAAACGTAAAAATATGGGTTGGTACAAAAATGCACGAAGTATGATAGCCATGCATAAAAATAGTGAAAACATGCTAAAAAGGACATTTTAGTTGAATGTATGCATTTTGCTAAAATAAAGCATCATTTGGAAGATAATGGAAAAGCATAAGTCATTAGTATAATCAACTAATAGATCACCATATCATAAGAAGAACATACCATAAAAACCCTCAAGGCTTACTTGTGCAAGGTATGAATAAGATCCCATAATCCTACCCATACTAAGCAAAACTTCTAGAGTAGATATAGTTCATAATTCATATTCTTGTTCACACTATCATAGTGGGATAAGCCTTAACTGACATAGACCATGTGAGCTAAACATGGACTCCGGTGTCTACCCCACATCGAAAAGGGGTTGTCCTACTTGACTAAGGTACAACCATACTCTTAGCTTAGTTGGATCCACTAGCTAAAGACATATGAGGGCACATAGTTATGGGATAAGGGGATTGCTACTAGAAACTCAACCTCAACTAGCAGAAGAGCATTTATCCCAAGCGATTACTACTAGGTAAACCCAACCTCAACTAACGGAAGATATCCCATCTCATATAAATATCCACTCGGTGCTAAGCATTGATTCCCACATATTACATACTAAGTATTGACACTCAATCCAACATAATCATATTGTGGCTCCTAGATTTAATAGGTGAGCCTAGTCTCCCAACCTTAGAATCACTACATGTGACAAATCTTTCACATTATACCATATTCATGCATAGGTGTTCATATGAGGATACATCCAACAACACAACAACTAGATCATAATCATAATCACTCTTACTCTCAAAGTGATCTAAACGCATGTAGATCTAAATGCATAAACATAAGTCTCATAATCACGCATAATTCTCATACATTGCCCTTCAAGGACCATGGTTCATAATTCATCAACACATCTAAAATTACTACATTATACATGGATGATAACATAATTCAAGTAATCCAGCTATAACAAGCATAATCTCATATCATCCTTCAATAATCAACAATTCACATCATAAGATCCTAATTGGGGAAATTAGGGATTTCACTGGTTCTTGGGGGAATTCATCATAAATAAACAGTAAATCATCAATTCAATCATAATCCATCATAAATCAATAAGTAAAATATTTTTGGAAAGAACCCATAAGATTGAAGTCAAACCTTAACTTTTGGGGAAATCACTAGTTTTGAAATTGAGTTTGGAGGGACTCCATGGATGAAGGACTACCACACCTTGATGAAGAAACCCTACGAATTTGAGTGGAAACGATAGATGCTTCAACCCTAGCTTTCACTTTCTTCTTCTTCTTCCTTGGAGTTTTCTAGAGAGAGAAGTTTTATAGAAGATGAACTTTGGGGAAAATATTTGGGTATTTGGAAAATATAAAGTAATTGGGTGTATTTTGACTTAAAATGACTTATATAGGTGTATAAAAATAATACAAAACTACTTTACTTTGATAGGGCTTAAAAAGGAAATACCCAACATAACTCTTACTTAAAGTGAGTTGCCCAGGTGCCACAAGGGCCCCATGATCCATGGTCATTACCACGAACCGTGGTTCCTCTTGTGGACTTGAGGTAGTGGCTAGGCTTCCTTTTAGCCTACATGCCCAAGGCAACCTCATGAGGCGCTGCACGAGCCGTGGAGAAAGCCACGAGTCATGTTCCCTCTCATTGGACTTGAGGCAGTAGCTTGCCACCCTCTCTCAGCCCTCAATCCCCTAAGGAATCTTCAATACCACTCCCATGAGTCGTCTAAGGCTTCATGAGCTGTGAAGTGGCTTATCTGGAGGTGCCATTTTTGAGGCATCCTTAAGGAGGTTACTGCCTCCACCTTCACGAGTGGCACCACGACTAGTGGTGACCAAAACTGGTCGTGAAGGCCCTCGTGGTCTTGGGGCAATGCGTTGGCTAGTCTTGGGCAGCCTTGGCCCTTACCCCTTTGCCCTTGGCCCTTACCCCTTTGCCCTTGGCCCTAGGCCACCTACAAGACTCTAACCTTTAAACGTAGATATAGTTTAGCCTATTATTTTCTGGAGTGTTACAATATTTCCCCCCTTGGGAACTTTCATCCTCGAATGATGATATAGACACCCTATGGAAGTAAAGACTCAAGACTAGTAGCCCATCATGCATGCATCATCAAAATAATGCACAATTCTGAGGAGGAAACTTCAACTCCATCTCCAACATAATCATAGGAGGAACTGCATATAACAAATCATTATGCACAAAACTGAACGTTTCTCATAATCATAGGAGGAACTACCTTCTCCAACTAAAACAAGCTCAACACAACATTATGGAGGCAATATGCAATTACTTTCAAAAGCATATTAAAGCATGTTCATCAACTCATCTCATGAAGTCAAATATGCAACTCATACTAAATGCACAACAAAATAAGGAACACATAAATCATATAAACTCATTTTCTTACTAAGCATGAATTCTATCAAGAACATGCGTAACATAAGGAATCATGGAGAAACACATATATCACACATGACTCCCAAAACACTAAAACTTAATAGGAGCTACTTACCTCAAGCTTGAATATGAGTAAAAGGAAAGAGATAAGGCTATCGGGATTTCATATCAGCCTCGGCCTCTCAAGTAGCACCCTTAACTAGATGATTTCTCCATAAAACCTTCACGGAAGCTATTTCCTTGTTTCTCTACCTTTTAACTTGCCCGTCTCAGATCTCTACCAGAACCTCTTCATATGAGAGACTTTTGTCAACTCCTAACCCTTCTAAGGGAATAATGGATCCAGGATCTCCAATATAATTCTTAAGCATGGAAATATGAAATACTAGATGAACCGGAGCATACTCATTTGGCAAATCTAACTCATAGGCAACTTTCCTAACGTGTTTCAAAATTTGATATGTGCCTACATACCGGAGACTAAATTTCCCGTTCTTTCCAAATCTCATCACACCTTTCATAGGTCAGATTTTCAAATAGACTCAATCATTAACTTCAAATTCTCGATCCCTTCTTCTAACATTGGCATAAGACTTTTATCTACTTTTACTCGTTCTCAACCTCTCTCTAATGAGTCAGACAATCTCAATATCTTCATAAACCAACTCGGGACCAGTAAGAGTAGTTTCACCTACCTCAAACAAACCAATCGGAGACCTATATCTCCTACCATAAAAGGCTTTAAAAGGAGCCATACCGATACTTGAGTGATAGCTATTATTGTAGGCAAACTCTATTAATGGCAAGTGGTCATTCCAATTACCCGTGAAGTCTATACACATTCCCTCAACATATCTTCTAATGTTTGGATGGTACGCTCTGCTTGCCCATCGGTTTGGGAATGAAAAGTCGTGCTAAGCTTAACTATAGTACCAAGCCCTTTTCTGAATAACTTCAAAAAGTGTGAAGTAAATTCAGTACCCCGATCCAAAATAATAGATAAAGGGACCCGTGCAATTTCACTATCTCACTTATATACAAAACTTGGCATAGTCCTCTATCGAATGAGAAACCTTGACGGGAATGAAGTGGGCTGATTTTATCATCCAATCTATAATGACCCATAGAATCATTCTGCCTACGAGTATGAGGCATACCCAAAATTAGATCCATATTAATCTCTTCCCACTTCCAAATGGGGATATTTATATCTTGGGCTAAAATTCATGGCCTTTGATGCTCAGCCTTAACTCGTTGACAATTCAAATGTTTGGCTAAAAATCCCACAATATTTCTCTTGATACCATTCCACTAATAGACTTCCCATAGATCACGCTACATCTTGGTGGCTCCCGAATGAATATAATATCGAGAACTATGATCTTCCTCTAAAATCTACTCCCTCAAACCATCAACATCCAGAACACATAACCGACCTTGGTACCTAGTCACCCCAAGTACCAACTCATTCAACTCAACCATTATGGAATCAAGGTCTTGTTTAGACTTCACATCCATCACAAAGGATGATTTGGAACCATTATAGACCATGACACCACCCTTGGTGGAATCCACTAGCTGAACACCTAGCCGGACCAACCTATGCACATCACAAACCAATTCTTTCCTTTCATCCTCTACATGTGCCACACTACCCATAGACAATCTATTAAGAGAATCTGATACCAC
This sequence comes from Solanum bulbocastanum, assembly GCA_037074985.1. Taxonomy (NCBI): domain Eukaryota; kingdom Viridiplantae; phylum Streptophyta; class Magnoliopsida; order Solanales; family Solanaceae; genus Solanum; species Solanum bulbocastanum. Next base: position 16,563,581 of record CM073599.1, read on the forward strand.
ATTAGCTTTGTCGGGGTGATAAAGGACACTCATGTCATAGTCCTTCAATAATTCTACCCCCTTCGTTGACGAAGATTCAAGTCCTTTTGACTAAACACATATTGTATGATATTGTGATTGGTAAACACATCAACGTGCAACCCATATAGTTAATGCCTCCAAAAAAATTTTAAGGCAAAAACAACCACAGCTAATTCAAGGTCATGGGTAGGATAATTCCTCTTATGGACTTTAAGTTTCCTTGAAGCATAGGCAATTTCCTTAACATTTTGCATAAGTACACATCCCAACCCAACTCTAGAGGCATCACAATATACCACAAATCCATTTGTACCCTCTTGTAAGGTCAACACCGGAGTGGAAGTAATTCTATCGTTTAACTCTTGGAAACTTTTCTCATAAGTTTCCGATCATACAAACTTAGTTTTCTTTGGAGTCAAAGCCGTCAACGGAGAAGCAATGGAGGAAACCCCTCAAAAAACCTCCTATAGTAATTGGCCAAACCCAAAAAACTTCTAATATTCGAAGGAGTTAGAGGTCTAGGCCAACTCTTGATTGCATCCATATTCTTAGGATCTACCTCTATACCCTTGCTTGACAAAATATGACCAAGGACTGCTACGAACCGTAACTAAAATTCACACTTGCTAAACTTTGTAAAAAGTTGATGGTCCTTAAGGACCTGCAATACAACCCTCAAATGGTCAACATGCTCATTCTCACTCCTTGAATAAATCAAAATATCATCGATAAACACTATCACAAACATGTCAAGATATTGTCGAAACACTCTATTCATTAAGTCAATAAACACCGCTGGAGCGTTAGTTAAACCAAAGGACATTACTAAAAATTCATAGTGACCCCATCTCGTTCGGAAATCCAACTTGTGAATATCAACCCCTCTCACCCTTAATTGGAGATAACCCGAACGAAAATCAATCTTGGAGAAATAACTAGCCCCTTGAAGTTGATCAAACAAGTCATCTATTCTTGCAAGGGGATACTTGTTCTTAATGGTCGCTTTATTCAATTGACGATAATCAATGCACATTCTAAGAGATCCATCCTTCTTTCTAACAAACAACATTGGAGCATCCTAAGAAAGATACTTGGTTGAATAAAACCCTTGTCTAGCAAATCTTTTAGTATGTCTTTCAACTCCTTTAACTCCATCGAAGCCATTCTATAAGGAGGAATGGAGATAGCTTGCGTATCTAGAAGAAGGTCAATGCCAAGATCTATTTCCTGCTCGGGAGGAATATAGAGAAAATCATCAGGGAAAAATTTTGAAAACTCATTCACTATCAGAACCGACACTAAAGAAGGGGTTTCAGACTCAACATTCGTCACCTTAACAAGATGGTAAATATACCATCATCTTCCTAGCTTTAAGGAAAGACACAAATTGACCTCTAGGTATAGAATTTCCCCCCTACCTCTCTAAGATAGGTTCATTTGGAAATTGAATCCTAACCACCCGAGTCCTACAATCAATAGAAGCATAACATGCATGCAACCAATCCATACCCAAAATCACATCAAAGTCTAACATGTCTAACTCCACCAAATCCACCAAGGTAATTCTATGAGACAAGGAAATAGGATAAATTCTATAAACCCTCTTAGTCACCATTGAGTCAACAATCGAGGTAGAGACCTAAAAATGTTCTACAAACTTCGGGGAGTATTTCAAACTTCATGGACATAAAAGGTGTTACAAAGGAAAAAGTGGCATTGGGATCTAACAAGGTATATACATCAATAGATAATACTTTTAACATACCAGTCACCACATCCCAGGAGCTCTCTTGGTCGCCTTGGGATTGAAGAGCATAAAAGCACTTTTTATTAGAAGCATTGGAGTTTGAACTACTTGGAGGAGCTTGCTTGCTCTCTTTTCCTTTAACAATAAGCATAGGACAATCTCTCATCTTGTTGCCAATCTTCCCACAATTAAAACACCTATCGGTTCCAACTAGGAACTTACCATCATGCTTCCTACCATATTTTTCACAACTAGGCCTAGCAACATAAGAACCACCACTATTATCTCCTTGAGTTTTGGGTTGGAAACCCTATCCTTGTTGACCCTTAAAGCACTAGAGGAACCTTGGTTGGAGAACCTTTGTCTAAACCTTGGTTGACCTTGTCCATCGGACCTAGCATTGGAGAAGTTCCTACCACCGGTTCTAGCTCTTTTCACCTTTCTATTCCTTTTCATGAGTTTTGAATCCTCAATTTGTTAAGCGTATACCATAAGCCTTGAGATATCCATGTTTTCATAGAGCATTGTCATACGTCATTCTTCTAACCAAGCTAGACACATCCGTCAAAAACCTACTCATTTCATTCCTTGAATTTGATACCAAAGATGGAGAATACTTGGACAATTGAGTGAACTTTAGGGAATACTCTTTCACGCTCATACATCCTTGATGAAGGTTAATGAATTCCTTCACCTTAGCTTTCTGATGAGTCCACAAATTAGACTCTTTTTGGGCTTTATTTTAATAGGAATTGTGTCCTCAAATACTTATTTTATCTCAATATCTTATGAAAACATGTAAGTTTCAGGTATTTGAAGTTTGAAAGAAAATATGGACACTACTTCACAAAAAGGAACAAAAAGGCTGAAAAGAACAAAGAAAATGAAGGCCTGAGGATCGCTGAGTCCACTTGGTGAGTCGTCGAAGGGTCTCACTTCGCTTTTGTTCCAGTGTGCTGAGCCTTGAAGGAAAGGATCAAGTTGGCGGAAAAGGGAGCAGTTGGCGCATCACCGAGATGTTCCGTGAGGCATTACTATGTTGCCCAATGACCTAGAGCACGACGATGTTGAAGGATGGTGCAAGACGGTGATGAACTACATCAAAGGGTGAATCTCCTAGTTGATCGGCGATTCTGACTAATGTCACTGAATGATCCACTGTAGCACAGATCTTTGAAAACTATAAATACTCGTTGAGAGTTTTAGCTTAGTATCAAATTTTTAGTGTGGAACAATTAAAATAATTTTAGTACTTTTTATTTTTGCTTTGCGTTTGAGAAGGTTTTGAAACTTGCAGAAGAATAAGATGGTTTCATCTCCTAGGATTTGGACTTGGGTCTCTTGGATTCTTCATTCATTGCCTGTAACAAGACTTAAATCTTCATATCCATTTGAATGCAAGCTCATTTAGGTATAAATTTCTATCTCTTCATGTGTGGCTAAAAACCCCAATTCTTGGGGTGTGATTTAGCGAATATGGGTTAAGATTGTTGTTGGGTTTTGCTTGCTGATATATCAGGTGTAGTTTAATAGTGATTTTGTCTAGTAGTTGTGGTTAAATTTAACAAATTTGTAGTTGCAAGTACAAGTTTATTTATGTGTTTTCGACTTGCTCGAGAGAGAGGTCACGAAACCAAGACTACTAGATTGATGGCATAAAGAGTGGGTCGACACGAGGTTCAGCTCGAGAGAGTGAACTCTAGTCCCATATCCTAATACTCAGCTCGAGAGAGTGAGTGGATTAAGGAGTAGTCTAGTCTTCATGTGGCAAGTGGGTATCCGAGAGAAACCCATTTGAAATGGGGTAAGTTGCTTGAGAGAGAATTTATTTCCATGTGTAGCTTAGCCTAGCCACTATTACTCTACAAATTTTCTATCAAAAGAACGCGCCCAATAATTTAAATTAACCCGTATTCCGGTCACATCCCAAGAATCTCTTCTCATTACTTAAATCTCTTTGTTAATTTCGCTATTTTTTTTACTCACTAGTGACAAAACCCCCATTGTTAATTGACACTCTTATTCCCCCCTTTAATTTACAATGTTTTTAATCGTTAATATCTTTAGCTACGACTTGTTAGAATTAAATTTTATTTTTCTATTAATTCTCAAAACTACTCCGTTGGAACTCAACCTTATCCCTTAATTAGGTTATTATACTATTGCACGATTGTAGACACTTGCATCAAAAGTTGTGCTGTTGATTACGCAAACATCAAAATGGTGCCACTGTCAGGTAGTGATGTTATTTGAGAATTCTTAGATTAGTAGAATTTTTTTTCTTCTTATTTGTAGTCTACTTACCTAATTTTTAGTTTTGTTTGTTTGTTATGTGAATATTTCAGAAAGCATGAGTATTAATGGTAGCAACGGTAGCCAGGTAGGACACCAAGATAACATAGGAAATCTTAAAGATGTCCAAGATCCCAACGTCAATAGCCCCTACCTTATGGGAGGTGTTAGAGCATCCGTTTACCCCCAACCAAGGGAAATGTAGTGTTCCACATAACGAGCACCATGTTGCAATTGTTGCAACTGAAGGGACTTTTCAGCGCACTGGCTCATGAAGAACCTCACGAGCATCTTCAAAACTTTGTAGATATGTGTGGACCATTCTCATTCAAAAGCATCTCTCAGGAGTCGGTCCGGTTAAGGCAATTCCCTTTCTCGTTGATGGGAGAGGCTTGCAAGTGGCTAGCCGAGCTATCACATAAATCCATCACTACGGGATTATGTCACTACGGGATAGCATCTAGAGCTTGATGGGTTGGTGACCACATTTCAAGTGCAATTTTTCCTTCCCTCGAAGATTATGTCACTACGGGATAGCATCTAGAGCTTTAAACGTCTAGAAAGAGAGCCTCTGCATGAAACTTGATGAAGGTTCAAAAAGTTGGTGCTACAATACCCAACCCAAGGTTTGTCAAAAAACATGCTACTTTAGTACTTTTATTGGAGTTTGGATTCGATAAACAAAGGTGTTGCTGACCAACACTATACTGGAGGCTTAATGAAGCAGCCGTATGCAATAGCAGCCCAGCTTTTAGATGGTATGGCAACTATCAACAGAGCATGGTACACTCGTGAGACTAAGTCTCCCCTCTCACTTTCAAGCTACCCAAGAAGCAGATTGAAAAAGATAATGACAGTGGCTAGAATATGGCCAAAATCACGTAGCTTGATATTTTATCCAAAAATGTCATGGGAACCGGTGGCCGTAGTATCAATGATGTGGGGGTCGGGGGTGAAAACCTTGAGGAGATGAAGTTTGAAGCCTTGTATAACGAGGAGGTAAATTTTATTGCCAACCAAGGCGGTGGCTATCGCTCAAATTACCCAAGGAAGGGTGGTAGCCAAGGTTGGACTAGAGACAAAGGTTGGAAGGACCGGAATCAAGAATGGAGGGACCGTAATCCAAATTGGAAAGATGGGAGAAGGATAAATACGTGCCTCCCCATGAGGGCTAGAAGCCAAAGAATTCAGACGGTAGTAGGTCTAAGGATATGCTCTCACGCATCCTCAACAATGTTGAAGGGTCAAACAAAATGCTAAAAGGCATGAAAGAAGATGTGTCTACCCTTAGCCAGATTGTTACCTCTCATTCAGTTTCAATCAAGCAATTAGAGACTTAGATGGGTCATATATCGTCTCACCTAAATCTGAGATAGCCAAAGGGTTTGCCGAATGATACCATGGCTAACCGCAAGAACGAGGTTTAAAGGTGAACTTGTGTCGTGCCATGACATTAACTAAGGTGCTATTTTGGAGGCAACCCAAAACCATTTATTTCTTTCTTTTTCTTTGATAAAACAATGGTGTGTTGATTGTGCAGATAGAAGTATGGAGAGTGAATGCAAAGTGCAGATTGGCAAGCATTAGATCAGTTGGTGAGCCGCCTAAAGGGTCGGCAAATCTGATCTTATCTGCCGTTTGACTTAAGACATCGTCAATATTGGAGTCTGTAAAACTCGGTGAGCTGTGGAAATTATTGGCGAATTGCCGACCATGTCGGTGATCACGACGTAAACCAGAGGGTCTATAAATTTTGGCGAAGAGATTAAATAGTCAGCATTTCGCCGAGTGAGTAGGCGAGCTTGACTAATGTAGCCGAGTGGGTGAAAACTGGACGGTTTTTGCAAGCCAAAGGTTTAAAAGATTCAACTTCATTCACTTTCCCTCACTGTCTCACCTTCCCAAACTCACACCTGGACTCTAGTTTTATATCTCTTGCACTTTTAGAGTATTTTGGTTTAGTGATTTTTGCGCGGATTCGGATTGCGTGCTTATCGGTAGTATTTCAATTAGTACAAAAGGTTAGCTTCTTCATACCCGTAATTATTTTGTTAGAATTGTACTCATTTGCACACTCTTTGATATTGTTAAAATCTGTTGAACCTCCCTAATTAGATATAATTAGCTAAGTGTTGATTGTTTTTCGATAATCTTGCTTAAACTGTGAAATCGTGTTCTCTGATGTATCTAGTCGAGTTAATGTGTGATGGGTGGTATTCGTATGTTATGGGTCTTGGTTAAATTTGTGATATTTGTGCTTAAATTGTGTTTTTGGGGGGTGCGGGGCTAATTTTGAGCAGTTGGGTCATTCGGCGAACTGTAATGAGCTCGCTGAACTATTTCGTGGTTCGATATTTACACTATCTCACCCTTATTACCATGCTTTATTTGTTATGGCGCCAATAGAACTTGGCAACTCGCTAAAAGTCTTCTTATTCGCCCTTTGTATACACCCCTAACTCCTTCTGCACTGTGACCTTCGGTGGATTATCTGTGGCTCACAAAATCTATTCGGCGGCACGCCAAATGGTTTATCTAGACTTTTTGTAGATGAGAGTCTTAGTTTTGGTTGTCAAATATGTTCTAACATTATCTCAAGACTTGGCAGACATGGCAAGACCAAAAGTTGCAGGAAGGAACATGCCACCCAACATATAAGAACACAATAGTTGAGAAGAACTGAAAATAGCAAGAGCAAGCAATTCCTAGTAGGAGGATTCCCATTGACCCTATTGTCCCTTTATGGGCTTGAGGGTTCGTCAATGCGATACCTTCCTTCGGAACATCTCATGATTTGGATAAAATGGTTGAGACAAACATAGCTATAGAAGCTGAAGTAGAGAGAAAAGAAAAAGAGAACCTAAAGCAGACTGAGAACACTCTGGGCACTGATTCCTAGACAGATAGAGAGACTACTTAGACATGATGCCCTTTTTACCTCCCTCTCTATTTTTCTATTTTATTTTTGCCTTTCAGATTCTCTGTTAATTGAATTTGAGGACAAATAGCTTTTATTTGTGGTAGGGTGAGGCTCGCCTTTTGTGTGTTCTAGTTGTGATTCGTGTTGTGTATATATTTAGGTTGTTCTGTTAAATATTGTTTTTACACTCCTTTCTGTGGATATTTGAGCTTATGACTTCCTATTTTTTATAGCTGAAAAATGATTTTGACCCTTCCGAAAAATTTTAAATTTTTCCAAAAATTTTTGCCACCTCTCTTGTGTTGAATGAGGTTGTTCTTTTGCAAAATTTAAGTCTCGATTCTGATCAATACCGATTACTTGAGTAGTGCTCTCAATCGAATGAACATAAATGCATAGCTACGACGAGGACAAATGAAGTTGCATAGAGAATATCTGAACTCTTTGCATTTATTGTGATTAGCCATTTATCAAATCGAGTCTCTTGTGATAACTGTTGCACACTAGCAAAAGTGTGCAACCTTAGTTGTCTTTAGTTTCGATGCCTTGTGTGATGAGCTTACTTTGAACCATGCATGATAGATCCTAGAATTTTCCCCATTGGTCCGGTCAACTAAGTGATGTTATCTCTTGATATGATCTTAGGTAACTTGTAACAGTGTGAGTCAATTTGACATATACCTCTTTTTTGACATACCCTATGAGCATGTGATTCTCTTTTGAACACCCCTTGAGCCTTACCTTCCGTTGGAAGAAAGTTGATGAAACCATAACCTTTCTTTATCCACTACCTATAATCCTTTTGAATTTTGGTTGGTTGAATACCCAATTTAGGCTAAATGCCTAAATTGGGGGTATGGTAAAAAGAAAACGGGAAGTCAAGAAGTGCAAGGAAAGTCTCCTCTTACCCATGGTTTTAAGGAAAATGGAACCCCTCCATATAAAAAAAAAAAAAGAAAAAAGAAAGAAAAAGAAAGAAGAATGAAAAAGAAAGTTTTGGAATAAAAGTACAAAAGAAATGGGGTTCCCAAACAATTTATGGAAATTGAATAATAGGATGACTTATGAGCACTAAATAGAATAATGAAGGAAAAGGAAAGGAAGGGTTGTGAGCACCACATTTCATGAGGATGAAAGTCACTGAACCTAAATGACCATACCTTTGCACTCAACTCCATTACATGCCTTGAAAAGACCTTTTTGATGTTGAGTGAGTTGAAACAAATGTTGATCCGAAAATACGGGCAAACCTATGGGTGAAAGCATGTATTGTGTTCTTCCTTGTGAGAGTGAGCATTGCATTTGATTTCGAAGCTTTAAACTATGAAACATTGTGTGATTATGAAATCATTCTTTCTGTGAGGGTATTAGAACACTTTAGTTGAGCTTGAACTTGCATTTGTAGCAAGTATTGTGAACATGAGGTTCTTTGATAATGGTGAGTCACAACTTGAATCTTTGAATGCACATTTGATCTTTGCATAAGTAAATTGAGTGTTGTCATGTGCATTCATGAATGAGTCTTGTGTAGCACTATTCGAAATACCCTTTTTGAACGATTGAACTTGCGTTTGCTTGAGAACAAGCAAAAGTTTATGTTGGAGGTGTTGATGACTCCACAAATTGGACTCATTTAGGGCTTTATTTTAATAAAAATTGTGTCCTCAAATGCTTATTTTATATCAATATCTGATGAAAACACGTAAGTTTCAGGTATATGAAGTTTGAAGGAAAGCATGGACACTACTTCATAAAAAGGAACGAAAAGGCTGAAATGAAAGAAGAAAATGAAGGCCTGAGGATCGCCGAGTCCACTTGGCGAGTCGCCAAAGAGTCTCACTTTGCCTTTTGTTCAAGTATACTGTGCCCTGAAGGAAAGGATCAAGTCGACAGAAAAAGGGAGCAGTCGACGCATCACTGAGATGTTCTGCGAGGCAGTATTATGTCACCCAATGATCCAGAACACGACGATGTTGAAGGATGGTGCAAGACGGCGATGAACTACATCAAAGGGTGAATTGTCGAGTTGATCGGCGATTCTGAGTAATGTCACTGAATGATCTGCTGCAGCACAGATCTTTGAAAACTATAAATACTCGTTAAGAGTTTTAGCTTAGTATCAAATTTTTAGTGTGAAACAATTAATATAATTTTAGTACTTTTTATTTTTTCTCTGAGTTTGAGAGGGTTCTGAAACTTTAAGGAGAAAAGGGTCTCATCTCCAAGGATTTGGACTTGGGTTTTTTGGATTCTTTATTATTGGCCTTTAACAAGACTCAAATCTTCATACCCATTTAAAATGTAAGCTCATTAAGGTATAAATTTCTATCTCTTGATGTGTGGATAGAAACCCCAATTTTTGGGTGTGATTTAGCGAATATGGATTAAGATTGTTGTTGGGTCTTGCTTGCTGATAAATTAGATGCAGTTTAATGGTGATTTTGTCTACTAGTTGTGGTTGAATTTAACAAATTTTTATTTGCAAATACAAGTTTACTTATGTGTTTTCGGCTTGTTTGAGAGACAGGTTGTGAAACCAAGACTACTATATTGATGGCCTAAGGAGTAGGTCCACATGAGGTTCAGCTCGAGAGTGTGAACCCTAGTCCTATATCCTAACACTCAGCTCGAGAGAGTGCGTGGGGTAAGGTGTAGGCTGGTCTTTATGTGTCATATGGGTGTCTGAGAGGAACCCATTTGTAACCAGGTAAGTTGCTCGAGAGAGAATTTATTTCCACGTATAGCTTAGCCTAGTCACTATTACTCTATAAAGTTTCTATCGAAAACATGTACCCAATAATTTAAATTAACCCATATTCTGGTCACATGCCAAGAATCCCTTCTTATTACTTAGATCACTTTGTTAATTTCTCTATTTATTTTACTCACTAGTGACAAAACCTCCATAGTTAATTGACACTCTTGTGTCCCCCTTTAATTTACATAGTTTTTAATCGTTAATGTGTTTCCCTATGACTAGTTAGAACTAAATTTTATTTTTCTATTAATTCTTGAAACCACTCCCTTGGAACTCGACCCCAACCCTTGGTTGGGTTATTATACAATTGCATAATCGTAGACACTTGCATCGGAAGTTGTGTTGTTGATTATGCAAATATCACTTCCCTCAAATCTCAGGGAAAGAATCTACCAAGAAATGCCGATTTGAATGTTTCCCACTCAACCAGACCCGCTCCTACTGGCCTATTGTTCTTCCATTGAGTATGCCATACTTGAGCAACACTCTTCAATTGGTAAGCGGCTAGCTCTGCTTTCTCTACCAAGGTCACCCCCATAATGTCATATATCTTATAAACCTCTTCCATAAATTCTTGAGGATCCTCTCACACTTTGGAGCCATGAAACTTGAGAGGGTTCATTCTAGCAAAATCCCTAACCCTTGAGGCAGCTGAAATCACAGTAATGTTCATAAGAGCAATCAGCTCTCTATTGGCTTAAGTTTTAAATACTTGAGCCAACATGTGGATAGTAGACCTAAACTCCGCATGGGTCACATTCTCAACCACCAGATCAACTGGAGCTTGATTATCTTGAGGAGGAGCTCCTTGATTCACATTCTCCTCTTCCACCCTTCTAAGGTTAGCTCTTTCTGTATTCATTTCCTGAAGACACATGAGAGGATTACAAGACAAACTTTATAGAGTTATACTCTAAGGCACGAACTAAGAGCAATGAAGGAAGTGAAATTTCCTAAACATTTTATAGCCTCTCATTCATAAATATGGCGTGCTTCACACTCATGAACAAGACTTTACTAGACGTGGCTTATGAGACATCATCCTAGAATCATTTTAAACATTTTGCTCTGATTGCCAAGTTTGTCACGACCCAGGGGTACACCCTATATTTTACATGGCGTACTTGACCCCAAAGGGGTCTTATACAAGCCCTTAGCATATCATAACAAAAGATAAATAACAATAAAGAGTAAAACACATTTCAAGTGTCAAGAAGATTTCATAAAAGCATAGCAGAAGTCTATACTTGTCTCCATTAGCCATCTATTACAATCGAAGTATCAAATAGGGTCACAGCCCTTACAACGTAGTTCTCAAATGGAAGTACAAGAAAAGAAACAAGAAAATCATTAGCCGTCCTCGAACCATGAGGGCTCACCAAAAGCAATGGGAGTAGTCGATCCAAGCTTTGACCAAGAAGGAGATCACTTCAAGAATTGGACCCTACACTTATGGAAAAATGTAGAAAGTATGGGTTACTACAAAAATGCACAAAGTATGATATCCATGCATAAAAATAGTGAAAACATGCTAAAAAGGACATTTTAGTTGAATGTATGCAATTTTCTTAAATAAAGCATCACTTGGAAGATAATTGAAAATCATAAGTTATAAGCATAATCAACTCATAGATCACCATATCACAAGAAGAACATACCATAAATACCCTCAAGGCTTACTTGTGCAATGTATGAATAAGATCCCATAATCCTACCCATACTAAGCAAAACTTCTAGAAAAGCTATAGTTCATAATTCATATTCTTGTTCATACTATCATAGTGGGATAAGCGTTAACTGACATAGAACGTGTAAGCTAAACATGGAAACTGGTGTCTACCCAACACCGAAAAGGGGTTATCCTACTTGCCTAAGGTAGAACCATACTCTTAGCTTAGGTGGATCCACTAGCTAAAGACCTATGAGAGCACATAGTTATAGGAAAAGGGGATTGTTACTTCAAACCCAACCTCAACTAGTGGAGGAGCATCCATCCCCAAAGATTACTACTAGGAAAACCTAACTCAACTAATGGAAAAGCTCCCATCTCATATCAACATCCACTCGGTGCTAAGAATTGATTCCCATATATTACATATTAAGTCTTGACTTAAGTCCATAATTATGGAAGAATATCTTGACATTCAATCCAACATAATCATATTGTAGCTCCTAGATTCAATAGGTGAGACTAGTCTCCCAACCTTAGAAGCACTAAATGTGACAAACCTTTCAACATTATATCATATTCATGCATAGATGTGCATATGCGGATATCATCCAAAAAACTCAACGACTAGATCATAATCATAATCACTTTTACTCTCAACGTGATCTAAATGCATGTACATAAGTCTCATAATCATAAATAATTCTCATACATTGCCCTTCAAGGACCATGGTTCATAATACATCAACACATCTAGAATTACTACATTTGACATGGATGATAACATAATTCAAGTAACCCAACTATAACAAGCATAATGTCCTATCATTCTTCTATAATCAACAATTCACGTCATAAGATCCAAATTGGGGAAATTAGGGATTTCATGGGTTCTTGGGGGAATTCATCATTAATCAACAACAAATCATAAATTCAATCATAATGCATCATAAATCAACCATTAAAACGTTTTTGGAAAGAACCCATAAGATTGAAGTCAAACTCTAACTTATAGGGAAATCACTAGTTTTGAAATTGAGTTTGGAGGGACTCCATGGATAAAAAGTATCCATGGATGAAGGACTACCATACCTTCATGAAGAAACCCTACAAATTCAAGTGGAAAAGACGGATCCTTCAACCCTAGCTTTCACTTTCTTCATCTTCTTCCTTGGAGTTTTCTAGAGAGAGAAATTTTGTAGAAGATGAACTTTGTGGAAAATATTTGGATTTTTGGAACATATGAAGTAATTAGGTTTATTTAGACTTAAAATGACTTTTATAGTTGTGTAAAAATAATACAAAATGACTTCCCTTAGATAGGGCTTAAAAAGGAAATACCCAAAATAATCCTCACTTAAAGTGAGTTGCCCAGGTGCCACGAGTGGCCCCACGAGCCGTGGTCATGACCACGAGCCATTGTCCCTCTCATGGACTTGAGGAAATGGCTAGGCGTACATTTCTTTTAGCCTACATGCCCAAGGCGACCTCACGAGGGGATCCACGAACCGTGGAGAAAGCCACAAACTGTGGTCAGTCTCGTGGGCCTTGAGGCAGTGGTTTGCCACCCTCTCTCAACCTTCAATCCCCTAAGGCATCTTCAAGACCACTCCCATGAGCTGTGAAGTGGCTCGTGTGGAGTGCCATTTTTTAGGCAGCCTTAAAGAGGCTGCTGCCTCTACCTTCACGAGTTGCACCATGACTCGTGGGGACCACCAATGGTCATGAAGGCCCTCGTGGTCTTGGGGCAGTGCCTTGTCAAGGCTAGGGCAGCCTTGGACCTTGCCCCTTTGCCCTTGGCCCTAGGCCACCTACAAAACTCTAACCCTCAAACGTAGCTCTAGATTAGCCTATTATTTTTCAGAGTGTTATACTAACTGATGAGGTCATTATATTCAAACCTAGTCTATTAATATTAAGTGACCGTACCCGCGTCCCTTTTACAAAAAAAACAAAGTTTTTCAATTCTTTCCCCCTTCCCTTATTCTTCCAACCGTTACATCTTTAAAAAATCCACCCTTTAACCATCACAATCCCTCTATTTCCTCCACCTTTTCCATGTCCAAGTTCATCTGTACATCTCTCAAATATTTTCTTCTCCCCCCACAATCACCGAAATACAAAAAGGGTGCGGGTGAGTCAACCATTGAGTTGGGTTTCACATTCTAGGCATCTAAGTTTGGAAGACATTCACAAAACTCTAAATTCTCACATAAAGGTATGGGTTTCAATCCTTGGCTCATTGTTGGAATTTAAGTTGATTACACATAACCTAGGGTTGTGTTGCTTATTGTTTATATGCTAAATCATTTAAATAATCAATCATTGGGGTGATAGTCATTGTGATGTATAAAATTATGTACAAATATTTCATAAGTGTATGAATAAATTGAATAAAAAATAAAGCCCGATTTAGGGTTGAATTGTTGTTATCTGTGTTAGTTTGATTTTTAATTTTATATGATGCCATGAGGATGATGATATATTGTAAGTGATAGTATAGGTTGAAATGCATGAATTAGGATAGGTTGGGCTGGTGTAGTGAAATTGTGTAAATGCATCTAAATATAGACACTAAATTCTAAAATTAAAGTTGACAACTTCGATCTATAGGTCGTAGAATTTTCTATGGCTCTTAGATCAGTCCCAACATCGTGAGTGGATAAAACAATAGCCTAAGTTAGGAACTAGGGATTGACCTACAGTCCATAGAAATTTTGATAGACCGTGTTGTTGAACTGTAGTACCAACTTCAGGAACTAAAATGATGACTTCTTTTCTTATGGTTGGGTCTTACAACTTGTACAAACTTCTGTGGTCTGTAGAAACCTAACGACAGGACCAAAATAGTGTACTTATCTATAATTATTCATAGTTTTATTTTCATTTCTATTTCTTTCTGTATGTATGTTTTAGTATAAATAAGTCTTCTAGAGGTACTATTCTACCAAAAGAAATGCCATCGTGATGAGGGGGAAAGTCCACCATACCTTCGGCACAACTTCAACTTGTTAACGAGCAGAATGATAACAAGCTGAGTGGATCTGAATTTAACCCAGGCACACATAACAACTCAGGCAAGACACCTCAGACCACTCGCCAACATTCAAAACAACTTCAAATTATGTCGGTATCGAATGTAACAGACTCCCCCACTAGAGAAACTAATTCCCAGATTGAGAGGGAGCATAGAGTTTAGGGAGGGACAGTGGTGAGTCACAGAATGGGATAGGCTCCAATTCACATTCTGACTTATAATTCGAGTCAAGCTTTGGATCACAATCTGGTGCATCATCTATTGCTGATGTATCCTTAGTCTGGAGAGGCACATAATCCTACGCCAATTTGACCTTCTAATCCAATACAAATTGCTTATGAATCTAACATATAATATGTTTGGGGCATATTTTAGCTTTACATGGATGTCATCCACAAAAATGCTCACCAAAAGCATATCAACCTTATTACGTAGGAGCGATGAGTTATTATTGTTAGCCTTCACATCATACCGACCATACATGAGCAATTGTGGAGGCACACGTGTGAGTGGATGGGTGAGTACAAGGAAAATACAACGCCATCATAGTATGGCATTATACCACCTATGAAGCCATAGTGAACAATGTCCTACCTCCAAGGGCCAAAGAGTTAGATCATCCCCCTATCTTGACCACTTAAGTATGGGATATTCATATAGATTTATCTAATAGAACTGTCTGATATTCTATTTACATCCCATCTCATGTGTAGTTGATCAATATGGTGGAGTTTGATTATCAAATGCAGTTAGTCAATAATAGATCCACTAGGAGGGATGTAGATTAGAGAGAGTCTTTGATGTGATGGGTAGTAGGCTATATTGATGAGCAGAGGGGTTGGCACTCAGTGGGTTTATGAATTGTCTGCCCGTATCAAGAAGGCCACCGTAAATTTTACCGCCATGATTTTGTGGTCCATTGTCTGGGCCAAACAATCTCCTATGATGGCACAAAATTAGTTGACTGTGTATTAGGCAATGATGATAACATGTTTGATGGTTGGGAATGAGTTTGATTCCATCAATGTGTTGATTGTTGGGATAAATGAGTGGGATTTTCGAAAAACAATCATGCTTCCACTCCTATGTCCTATATTCCGCTTGTGCTGAGAGGCCACTATCCCACTGATTTTTATTAATTAGATGATTAAGGTTACTAATACTGTAGATGTTGGTTTAATTCATAATGAATCCAACCCCACATCACCAAGACGGGGTATTTAGTTTAATATGCCACCTATGTTCGAGATGCCTGCATAGGAGCTGCCTGAAGAGGGCAACATTCAAGCTCTTACTACTAATCCTACTAAGACTACTAATCCTTCTACATCTACAGCGATAGCACACCTTGTGCTTCCACTATTCTAAGCATCACCACTTTGCTCTTTGCCAGACTTCAAAAGTTGGAGACTCAGACGACTATGCTACTAAAACACTTTTGACTTTGGATGTGGTAGGTTGTTAAGGATTCTGAGGTAAGCATTCAACCTGCTATTGAGAAGAAAAATATGGCCACACAAAAAAGGATAGATGCCTTCGAGCTGAGGGTACTAACCAGATCCCAAACTATGCCGAATAATGATAATGAGTTGGCTACACCCAGAATGGATGTCGATGGACTAGTTGCTATTGTGTTGTCTACGCTGGATCCGTCAGCTGTAGATATTGGAGGTGATATGACTATAGCCTTATTTGTAGTTACTCCCCCTCTTGTGCTTAGAAAGTGCACACAAACTTTTGATAACACTACTAATTAGGATTAGGAGCAACGTGACTATAATGCTATGCAGCAATAGTCTTTTGTTAAGGAGGAGTTGAGGCATGAAGAGCCTAAGAGTTGGTAGCTGGAGCATTGAGTTCAGGGGCACTACTGATGGTGCTCCTTAGATTGTTTCGGGCAGCACTATTGCTGGTGCTCCTCAAATATTTTTTTTAGGGCGATACTGATGGTGTCGCAGAGGTTACTATAGAGGTGACTACTTGTGCACCAGGGTCTACACCGATGGACCCCATGCCTCTATATAATTGTTTTGTGCTTAGGTGCCACATGTTTATCTTCACCCTTAGTTGTTATTTTATGTGCATTGAGGGCATTGCACCATGGTTTATGTGGGGGTAGGGTGAATCTTTAGTGAATACAAGGTTGAAGTTTGAATAACTTGAAAAATCTGATTATACCTTAGGATATTCTTGCATATTTTCTTTTCCCCCAAGGATTATTTAATTTATGTTGACCTACCATTTTAAAGATATAAATTGTACAAGCAGACTAGAAATAAAAGCATGTTGGCAATAGTGCATGAAGTTGATACCCCTCCAAATTTTGAATTATGTGTTCTATCTATGTGATTAATAAGTCAACTATGTAGGATCTTTGTATGACTTGATAGGAACCGATTGGATAACATGATTTAAGTGGAAGCATGAACCAGATACACTAAAAATTTGATAAGTCATTGATGTGGCATATGCATATGAAAATAGATGTTTATCCATACTGTATATATGCAAATTTAGAACTTGTTTATTAGTCATGCTAAGATGATCAAACTGTTATTAAGGAAAGTATTATAGGCAATTATTGAAATTGAGTCCACTAAAGCATAAAAACAACAAACTAAATAAAAATGCTCCCTCTGATCGAAATTGGTGATCCTAAACTAGACCATACTTTCACTATATCTAATTCACCTTTCCTGTGAAAATTGTTAACCTTTGTTCTTGCCTTGGTCCCTCTTTGGACATTGTGCACCTAAACTTAGGCTAAAAGTGTAACACCCCGGAAACTAGTATATCATAAATTCCAACATAAGCATCATACCATAACAAGTCAACATGAGATATACATAAGTTCATACTTCAACCATTATTTTTTCATATTCAAGTGAACTACTTCACAAGCTACCTCCAAGAATACTTGTGCAAGGCTAAGAGAGCATCCCATAATACTATCCAAGCTAAGTACCTCTCTTTAGTCATTCTTGGTTGTAGCCCACCTTCATAGTCAAGACCTAGGTTTCCGTGTCATAAGAGCACTATACCCCTAAACACCCTCAAGGTACACTTGTGCAATTCATGTGGGGCATCCCATAATACCACACACACTAAGAATATTTTGAACTCACCCTATTCATATTTACCGCTTCTAGGTGTCACTATAGACCTATTTCATATTGACAAGGAACTATCAACTTAAGTCAATTCATATCATGGAAGGCAACTATAGCAACAATCTAAGCTAGGCAAACATCACATAATAGGAAACTTCATAAGTAGCTTCAAGTAAAACTTGTGCTATGTATGAATGGAATCCCATACTACCACTCACACTAAGTACTCATTTAGGCTAACTTAGTCAATGCTAACTATCTTTCATTCTAGTCTATCAAAGAATAATATTCTACCATGATAGACCTAACCACCATGGAAAACATCATGTCATGGAATTCAAGCTATCAAAGGAAGGATACAAGTATACCAACCTAGCCACCATGCAACCATTCAATAAGATGCAAGCTATCCGTAGGGGAGTATGAATCCTCATACCTAAGCTATCCTTAGGAGAGTGTGGAGTCTCAATCCTAAGTTACCATGAAATGGTCTTGGCCCAACCAAGTCAAGCTATCATGAAGGAATTCTAACCATGCTACTTCAAGCTACCCGTAGGAGAGTATAGATCCTCAATCCTAGGCTACCATGCCTATACTAATGCAAGCTATAATGAAAAGCATCCTAGTAATGCAAGTTCAAGCTAACCTTAGGAGAGCTTGTTTCCTCAATTCCAAGCTACTACTTCAAGCTACCCGTAGGAGAGTATAGATCCTCAATCCTAGGCTACCATGCCTATACTAATGCAAGCTATAATGAAAAGCATCCTACTAATGCAAGTTCAAGATAACCTTAGGAGAGCTTGTTTCCTCAATTCCAAGCTACCATGAGATCTACCATCCCAAGATACATAATTCAACTATTCATGAAGGAATTATAGGACTCAACCTCAAGCTATTTTATTCTAACAAGCATGATTCATTTTAGGTGTTTAAACTTTCTCATTCTACATGCATTCAAGACATCTCGTCATAATAGACTTACTCCTTATTTCCTAGTGGCCAACATTATGACTTCAAGCCCTAAAATCAAGCTTTACTTCACAATCATCATACTAGTCTAGATCACAAGACATATTAGCCCTAAGACTTAGTCATAAACCAATTCTAGGCGTAATTCATAAAAAAAGTCCCAATTCTTCATAATGTCAATTCATGTTCTAACATACATGTATAAGTCTAGTCAATTCATAATCTCATACTCACATCCTTGGATAAACTTTATGCATATCAACAACCCAAGAGAATCTCGCAAGGATAATCAATTCCTCATCAAAAGATACAAACCCACATACTTTGGAAATTAAGGTTTATTAAGGAATTCACATAAATTCTTCATAACAACATGAATCAACACCAAATTAATCATATATGAGTAGAATCCAACCATTTGGAATCATACCCACCTAAAACCCATACATTGGAAGTAATCCTACATTCATTGGGGTTCTTTTGCATAAATTAGGTGAAATTCTAGGGGACTTTATGGGTGGAAGAACCCAGAGATGAAGAGATCAACATACCTTGATCAAAGCCCTAGCACAAGGCTTAAGCAATAAACCCTTTGTTCTTGACCTTAGTTTTTAACCCTAGCTTCTTCTTCTATGGAGGTTCTCCTTAGAGAGACAAATATTTGAAAGAGGAGTGATTTGGGGATTTGAATTGAGTCTAATGTAAAGTGAGTCTAAATAGGTCAAAAAAAGATATACAAAACAGCCCGCACTTAAACCTAGTCGAATATGATTTTACCCAATTGTCCTTCATTTGGCAACTATGTCCCAGGTACCACAGCCTCTTGGACAGTCCGTCAATGGCACCACGGCCCATGGTGTTGCCCATAGTCCCTTGAATAATGGCTCCCCCAACTTGCCAAAGCCCTTACTCACCCTAATACACTAAGGCACCTTCACGAGCACTCTGACGGGCCGTGGTCAAGCCAACAACTTGTGAAGTGCCTCGTGGACTTGAGGCAGTGTCTTGGCCTCTTGTCCTGCCCTTCCAAGTGCCTAAAGTATCTCCATATACCCCTTCATAGACTATGGTCCACACCACTGGTCGTGAAGGTGGTCGTGAACCCTTGGGCAGTAGCTGCCAAGGTTATACAGCCTTGGCCCTTTGGCTTTGGCTTGCCCTTATGCCTTGGTGGTTGCCCTTCCCATGCACCACCAATGTCTAATGGATATTGCCGACATTCTAATTAAATATAGGGTCTTGAGAGATTGAGTTGCTTGGAGGCAAGGTTCCTAAGTGCAAGAAGACTTGAAGATTTAGTGAGTCCTCATAGCTTTGAGGACAAACCCCTATGTTCATTTATGTCTTTTCTTGTGTTATATACTTTATGTGGTCTGCATCCCAAGACTTTTATTCATGTTATTCATAGATGGTTTGAAACAAAGATGTTAGAAAGACTTCCATTTTATGAATGTTTTTGTTATTATTCTTTAAAGAAAGTTTTAAATATCCCTACTTTTCTAAGATCTTATGATATGATAATGCTAAGGGCTTGTATGCAACCCCTTCAGGGTCAAGTACATCCTGTTACTACTTGGGGGTACTCTCGGGTCATGACAAACTTGGTATCAGAGCATAAGGTCTTGGTATAAGTTTTATGATGTCACAAACCACGTCTAGTAGAGTCTTACTCATTAGTGTGAGTAGCGACAAACCTATGATTAGGAGGCTACGGTATGGTTAGGAAAAGTCTCACTTCTTCATTCTCTTAGTCATGCCATAGAGTTTGGCTTTAGTAGGACCTTTTCTAATCTGTGCCTTTGGTTTTTTCAGGGTATGGCTAATACTAAGGCAAATGCTAGGAGAGAGGAAGAAGACAATGGGGATCAAGGGATTCCTACCCAAGTTCCAAATCAAGCTCCTCCTCAAGTTCCTATTAACCCTCCAATTAGGAATGTCACTCTATCAGAGTTTAGGTCTTCTATGAATTTGTTGTCTCAAGCCTTGACGGCACAAGCCAATAGAGATGTGGTGGCTCCACAAACCCTCTAGGGGGAATGGGTGCTTATAGAATTAGGGTGTCTTTTAGGATGAACCCTCTGAAGTTTAGTGGCTCTAAGGTGGAGGAGGATCTAAACGGGTTCATAGATGAGGTTTATAAGACTCTTGCTATCATGGGGGGTATTCTAGTGAAAAAGCAGAACTACCGCTTACCTATTGAAAGATGTTGCTCAAATTTGGTATGAGCAATGGAAAGATTCTAGGCCGGTAGAGGTGGGCCATATAGAGTTGGAAACTTTTAAGTTGGCATTTCTAGATAGGTTCTTTCCTCAGTAGTTGAGGGAGGCGATGTTGGAGGAATTCATAAATCTTAAGCAAGGAAACATGAGTGTCAATGAGTATGCGTTGAAGTTCACTCTTTTGTCTAGTATGCTCCATCATTGGTAGCAAGCCCAAGGGATTTGATGAATAGGTTTATGACGGGGGTATCCGAACTAGTAGAAGAAGAATTACATATGGAATCGCTTGTTGATGACATGGATATCTTACAGCTCATGGTTTTTTCCCAACAAATTGAAGAGTCAAAACTCAAAAAGGAGAGGGCTAGGAAGAAAATGAGTTTTAGGGTGGAAAATGATGGGTCTGATGGACATGGTCGTTCTAGGAATCGACAAAAGTTTTCCGGACAAGGCTATTCTAATGCTCCTAAGTATAAGGATGATAAGGTGTCTACCCCTAGGCCACAAGGGAAAGCTAATGAATCCCTATGGCCCACTTATTCTAGGTGTGGTAAGAGGCATGAGGATAAATGTTTGGCCAGTAGAGATGGTTGTTATGGATATGGTGACATAAATAATGATTGCCCAAAGGCAAAGGCTACTATAAGAGAGGTTAAGCAAGTTGCCCCTAGTAGTGGGGATGATGAGCCTCCAATGAGGAATAGGTTTTATGCTCTTCAATCCAAGGATGATCAAGAGTGATCTCCTCATGTCACTTTTCGATATGTTCTTCTTTTATGTTTTAGAAAAATTTCTAGACTTCTTGTCTTTTATGACTTGTTAGGTTGGACTTAATGTTTTCCTTGCCTTTGATGGATGTTTAGAAAAAAAACATGTGTGGGATTACTCCCAAGGGGGAGATAGTGTGCCTATTCCATAAGGTTTTACATGATTGTGTGTTGCTATGATTTCCTTATGAGTGTTTATGAAGTTGTGTAGGCCTTGCTAGAGTTTGTTTAATTGCATTTGGTTGCCTCATGTTGTAGCATCCTTGAGTCAATGTGCATTTTTGCTAGGCTCCATGAACTTATGTTAAGCATGTTGTAGCTAGGAGATGTTAGTTCCTCCATGGAAATGACTATATATACGTCTCTTTAATGCATTTTGAGTTGCATTAGGTATGTTTAGCTTGGAGTTATAGTTTCCTTGATTGGTTGTGTGCATATAGGTGTAGTGCATGCATGATGGGCTGCTAGTCTAGAGTCATTTCTTTTAAGAAGTGTTTAGAAAGTACATTCGAGGATGAATGTTCCCTAGGGGGATATATTGTAACACCCCGAAAACTAGTAGACCAAACTAGAGCCATAAGCTAGGGTTCTAAGACTTGATGTATGGGAAATAAAGTTGTAGATGAAAGACTTTATGTGTTTAGAATGAGGAGTTTAGTGTTTGAACATCAAGGTATGTATTAGACCTAATAGCCTAGATAACCTTTAAGATATTGATGGTGCATGGGAAGGGCAACCACCAAGGCAAAAGGGCAAGCCCATGCCAAAGGGCTAAGGCTGCCCAACCTCCAAGCTACTGCCCAAGGGTTCATGACCACCTTCACGACCAGTGGCGTGCACCACAGTCCGTGAAGGTGTTCGTGGAGATGCCTTAGACACTTGTGAGGCTAGGCAAAGAGGCCAAGACACTACCTCAAGTCCATGAGGTACTTCACGAGCCGTTGGCTTGACCACGGCTCGTCAAACTATCCGTGAAGGTGCCTTAATGTTTTAGGGTGAGTAAGGGCTTTGGAAAATTGGGGGAGCCACTGGTCAAGGGACCACGAGCACCACCACGGGAACCACCATGGATACCACCACAGGTCGTGGTGCCATTGACGGACCATCCAAGTGGTCGTGGTGCCATGGACGGGGCTACCAAGTGAGAGACAATTTGGTAAAATCCTATTCGACTAGGTTTAAGTGGGGGTCATTTTGTATGTCTTTTATTGACCTATTTAGACTATTTTAAGTATTTAGCCCCCAGTTTTAAGTAACTTTACATTAGACTTAATTCAAAACCCCAAATCACTCCTCTTTCCAATATTTCTCTCCTAAGAAGAACATCCATTGAAGAAGAAGCTTGGGTTGAAGCTAAGATCAAGAACATTGGGTTTATTGCTTAAGACTTGTGCTAGGACTTTGATCAAGGTATGTTTAGCTCTTAATCTATGGGTTCTTCCACCCAGAGAGTCCCCTAGAATTTCCCCTAATTTGAGAATAAGAACCCCAATGAAGGTAGGGTTACTTCCAATGTATGGGTTTTAGGTGGGTATGATTCCAAATGGTTGGATTCTACTCATATATTATTAATTTGGAGTTGATTCATGTTATTATGAAGAATTTATGTGAATTCCTTGATAAACCCTAATATCCAAAGTATGTGGGCTTGTATCTTTTGATGAGGCATTGATGATCCTTGCTAGATTCTCTTGGGTTGTTGATATGTATAGGGTTTATCTTAGGATGTGAATATGAGATCTTGAATTGACTAGACTTATGCATGTATGTTAGAACATGAATTTATATGATGAAGAATTGGGATTTTTTTTTAGTGAATTCTACTTATAATTGGCTTATAACTAAGGCTTATGGCAAATATGCCTTGTGATCTAGACTAGTATGATGATTGTGAAGTAAAGCTTGATTGTAGGGCTTGAAGTCATAATGTTGGCCACTAGGACATAAGGAGTAAGTCTATTATGATGAGATTTCTTGCATCCAGGTAGAATGAGAAAGTTTAAATACTTATAATGAATCATGCTTGTTAGAATAGAATAGCTTGAGGTTGAGTCTTATGATTCCTTCATGGACAGTTGAATTATGTAGCTTGGGATGGTAGATCTCATGGTAGCTTGGGATTGAGGAAATAAGCTCTCCTAAGGTTAGCTTGAACTTGCATTAGTAGGATCCTTTCCGTTATAGCTTGTATTAGTATAGGCATGGTAGCCTAGGATTGAGGATCTATACTCTCCTACGGGTAGCTTGTAGTAGCATGGTTAGAATGCCTTCATGATAGCTTGACTTGGTTGGGCCAAGACCATTTCATGGTAACTTAGGATTGAGACGCCACACTCTCCTAAGGATAGCTTAGGTATGACGATTCATACTCCCCTATGGATAGCTTGCATCTTATTGAATGGTTGCATGGTGGCTAGGTTGGTATACTTGTATCCTTCCTTTGATAGCTTGGATTACATGATATGATGTTTTCCATAGTAGTTAGGTCTAGCATGGTAGAATATTATTCTTTGATATACTAGAATGAAAGATAGTTAGCATTGAGTAAGTTAGCCTAAAGGAGTACTTAGTATGAGTGGTAGTATGGGATGCCATTCATACATGGCACAAGTATGACTTGAAGCTACTTATGAAGTGTCCTCTTATGTGATATTTGCCTAGCTTGGAGTGTTGCTATAGTTGCCTTCGATGATATGAATTGATTTAAGTTGATAATTCCTTGTCAATATGAAATAGGTCTATAGTGACACCTAGAAGTGGTAAATATGAATAGGGTGACTTCAAGATATGCTTATAGTGTGTGGTATTATGGGATGCCCCACATGCATTGCACAAGTGTACTTTTAGGTTTCTTAGGTGTATAGTGCTGCTATGACATGGAAACTTAGGTCTTGACTATGAAGGTGGGTTGCGACCAAGAAGGACCAAAGAGAGGTACTTAGCTTGGATAGTATTATGGGATGCTCTCTTGGCCTTGCACAAGTATGCTTGGAGGTAGCTTGTGAAGTTGTTCACTCTAATATGAAAGACTAATGGTTGAAGTATGAACTTATGTATATCTCATGTTGACTTGTTATGGTATGATGCTTATGTTGGAATTTATGATATAGTTATGTTATTGTCTCTTATGCTTATGTCTTATGTTGACTAACCATTTGAGATGCTTTATGATGTTGTGTTAGCTTTAATACTTGGTACATTTTGTACTAATGCATATTGCCTACATTATAATCAAATGTAGGGTCTTGGGAGATTGAGTTGCTTGGTAGCTAGGTTCCTAAGTGCAAGAAGACTTGAAGATTAGGTGAGTCCTCATAGCTTCGAGGACAAACCCCTATGTTCCTTTATGTCTTTTCTTATGTTTCAGACTTTATGTAGGTTGTGTCCCAAGACTTTATTCATGTTATTCATAGATGGTTTGAGACAAAGATGTTAGAAAGACTTCCGCTTTTATGAAATGTTTTTGGTATTATGCTTTAAAGAAAGTTTAAAATTCTCCCCACTTTTCTACGATCTTATGATATGATAATGCTAAGAGCTTGTATGCGACCCCTTCAGGGTCAAGTACGCCATGTTATGACAAGGGAGTTCTCTCGGATCGTGACAAAAAGCCTAGGCTAAGGGTGGCTGCTATAAGAGGAAAATATGAAAAAAAGGGTATGAAAAAAATTGTGTTTTGAGAAAAGAGAAAATAAAATATTAAGATGGTGTGGTAGAATAAAGAAAATAAAATATAAAAGAGTGGTTAAAGCTGAAGAATTAGTGTATATTGATTCCCTTTCATTGAACTATAAGTCATTTTATGTGGGAACAAAGGGATTTCTTTGTTGTAAGGCCACAAGTGAAATTGTCGAAGAGTTGGTTATCTTTGTGATTGCTATCTTTGTATGTGAATGCATCAATTGGTATGCCTATGTCATAAATTGATCCACATGTGTTGTCTTGTTATTGAACTTAATGATTGCATTGTGCTAAAATTGATAATGGAGGGCTGACTACTGAGAATAATGTCATGTGATTGCTTGAGTTTTCTGGTTTACTTTTGCATCATGTCATTTAGAGTTAGTAGTTTCGCTTGAGGACAAGAAATAATTTTAAGTTGAGGGTGTTTATGTACCGCATATTTACGGTACTTATAATGCTTTAAGATTAGAGTTTTGCGTGTGTCTTTAACATTTGTTAGTTGATGTGATGGTATTTTGCTTGTAATTTGCACAAAATTAGGGTTTGGAGTAGTCGGAATGAAAAGAGTAGAACCAGTAACATTTTTGGTGATTGACGACTCAACCTATGAGCTATAGGAATGAGTCGTGGACTGAGGCAATGAAAAATAGGGCTAAGTGTTAAACGACGAGACCAAATGACGAGCCGTAGAAATTAGTAGTGGAAAAGTTTAGAGATATCGAGCTCCAGTACTTGGATGACGGAAAGGCAGGCGGGTCATTTAAAGTTCTATAGATCGTAGAACATACCTATAGAAAAGTTCAAAATTTAATAAGTGGAGATACAGTTTGACGGAAAGTTCTTACGAATCATAGGAATTTTCGATGAGTCGTAGAAATGAACAGTAGGATTTACTGCGAAACCAATTTTTCCTAGATTTCCTTTTTCAAATTTATTTAGGATTTGATGTTTATAAATATTAGTTGTAAGTTTTTTGCGGAGTTATATAATTTGATATTTTTGTTTTGTCTTTGACAATTAATTTGGGAACACTTTGTCCATTTTAATTCTTGAAGCATTGGTTTATAATATATATTTTGTTTGTCAATTCAAGATTTTGGATTTCATCTACTCTAATTGTAAGTTCATGATATACTTTAACAAACATATTATGAATTGTGATCACCCAAGCATGATAAAGTGTTTCAATCTGCATTAGAAAAGCCTTCAAGTACAACATGATATTTTCCATAGAAAAAACCACAATTTTTTGTCCCAATTAAATATCTCATAACTCTCATTATAACATGTCAACATTCATTAATTGGCTTGCTTGTAAACCTGCTAAGTACTCCTACAACATATGAAATATCATGCCTTCTGCAATCATTGACGTATCTTGAACTTCCAATTAAGCGAGCATATTCTTTTTTATTTATTATATTATTTCTACTTTTAACTGGAAAACAAGTACACACTTAAATCTAAAGGAATTACAACATGTCTGCAATCAAGAAAGTTATATCTTTACTACTCCTAGAAGACAGAAATCTTAACGATGTTATGTGAATGCTCAAGAAAAAGTTCATCACATGCTCTAGTAATTTTTATGTCAAGAATAAAATTTGTCTCACCAAGATCTTTCATATCAAAATGGTTCCTAAGAATATTTTTAGATTCACCAATAACATTCATGTTAGAGCCATCAATAAATCATCAACATATGGAAAATAATAATATGTGCATTAATTCAATGAGACTACGAAAAATGTACTTACCAAACTCATTTTTTAAAATCATTTTAAATCATGCAAAATAAAAAATTTCATGATATTACTTTTGTGCCTATTTCAAGCCATACAAGAATTTAGTAAATATACGAACTTTGCTTTCTTAGTCTACTTCAACAAAACACTCAGGTTGTTCCATATAGATTTCTTCATTTAGGTCCCATTTTAATAAATCTTCTTTACATCCTTTGGTGAATATGCAAATAAAAGTATACCAATTAAAAGATAATAGGTGTAATTTTAGTTAACTGAAAAAAGGTATCAAAAAACTATCAACCTTCTAGTTACTTATAACCTTTAGCTACTAGTGTAGCCTTATATTTATTAATAGATCCATCCATTATAACTTTTTTCGAAGACCCATTTGCATCTATTTATTTTACAACTTGATGGTAAACCAACTAACTTTCAAGTTTTATTAGAAATTAGTGATGTTATTTCATCATTTACAATCTCTTTTAAAAAAATTGAATGTGAAGGTAAAATTTCTTCTAAAGTAAGAGGGTCATATCTAATATAAAAAAACATAAAAATCAAGACCAATTTTTTTCCTACTCTAGCTCTTTTACTTTTTCTGAACTCAAAATTATCATTTTCTTATTTTTTTAAGCTACAAGTAGAAGAAGTACGTAATGACCAAAATAATTGTTCAATCCTTCAACCCCTACTCTCTGTGTGTGTACATGTGCAGGTGTGTGCGTGTGTGTATGTGTGTGCGTGTGCGTTCGTTCGTGCGTGTGTGTGTGTGTGATGTATTATTTGAACTATAACCAAGAACAGAAAATTAGTAACTTTCTTAGTCAACATTGTAATTTTGTAATCCATTACCCACACAAAGTGTTTTGTAGTAATATACCACAAATACAACAAATTAAAGTTTAAAATAAAATGACAAAAAATAAATAAAAAAAATCTATAGGCTGAGATGGTGATACCTGGCTCTCTTTAAGGAGATTTATGCCCACTATGATATAATCTACACCGATCCAACAGTAAATCTCTTGATTTTTCCCCTCCAGGATATAATAGTCCAATAATGTCGTAGAACTCAAGCAACTCCAGATTTAGTTGAAGAGTCCAAACCTCCACAAAAAGAAAACCTTCCTTCAAATATAAATTTTCTTTCTTGTATAGTGGATATAGTTGAAGATTTAAAATATTTTTCTATGGTTCAACTCTCTCTTTCACTACACTAATTTCAATATAAACACAATACAATCCTACTCATCTTGTTCCCTCTATATATATTTTTTGTATATCTCTTATTCTTACAACTATTTATAGGTGATGAATTATTCCTTTAAATGTATAGGAAGATAATGTGTAGTAAATTGGGTAAATGAGTAGCACATATGTTACATAAGTTAGACTGTATTATGAGGTAGAATAACGGGTGGAGTTAGTTGTCAATCATGACAATAGTTGTTACAAGAGTTATACCACACTATTGACCATAATCTTGTCAACTTATACCCACTAAAATATGCACTAAATATTTTAATATTAATATTAAAATGCATAAACACAAACATTCCGCCACTCATTTCACTATTAAAATAAGAGAGTGTTTCAGAATTTAGTTTAAATATAATGTTGTGCATAATTAAGGTGTGTTCTGCATTGAAATTTCACTTAGTAAAACAATAACATTTTCTCCATAATCATTAATGGTCTCATCCTTGAACTATGACTTCATAAGAGAAATAAAGTATCATTGCTTACTCACAATAATCAAGCTGCTGATATAAGCTTCAATTGCCACCACATTACGGTCTTGTGCTATACTAGTTTTATGAGTATCTTTGAGAACAAGCTCATTCTCATAGAAAGCGACCAACTATGACACTCACATTAGTGAAATCTGTCAAGGGTGCTCCTACAATTTGACATCCCACTCATACGAGATATAGAATTTTGTTTAGAGTTAACAGACTCAACCTCAACATATCATTTTAGGATAAGTGCACTCACATCATAGGGATTGAATAAAATTAAAAATATTGCATTTCACAACAAGTCATCATTTGTTTTTCCCATTGAACCTAGTTATAGGATCTCTAGTCCCTAGGTTGGATTTCCTCATATATGACACAGAAGTTATTAGTTTCAATTTCATCCCCCTCAATTTACTTCAAACTCTTTTTCTTGCTAAGGCCTTACTTTACGAATCTGCAGGATTATCTCAAATTTTAACACAATTAATATTGATGATATGCTAATGATCAATACGATCTCACAATATTATGTTTTCTCCTCATTAGTCTGAATCTACCATTTTAATTAAGATTTTGTACTCAACCAATAATATTGGTTCTATCACAATTAATCAAAATTTGAAAAATTAATTTCTCAAAATAAAGTGTTTAACATAATAAAATCAATTCACTTTTTCAGTAGTTGAAATTTTCTTTTTACTTCAACCTTCATAGTAGAGTTAGCAAGCAATATGATTTGCTAATTTCATCAAATAGCACCAAGTTTTCTCATCTGCACCATCAAAATTTTTGAGTATAGCATAATATATATTTTTTTTCATAAAACAAGCAACCAAATTTTGTACCAAGTAAATTTACTTCATTTGCTTGTACATTCTATACTTTATATACAATATCATATAAAGTTCAATTAGTCGCATATCTCATATTTTTTATTAGGCCACCAAACTTCTTCTCTCTTTTTCACACTATTTTCACAATTGAATCGAATGGAGTTACAAGACTCACACAACCAACAAAATTGTATTTCATTATTTTTTTTAACATAATGTGACTTGACAAGGAAAATTTCATCACATGTTTTATGATATTTTTCATTTCAAGAATGAAATTTTTTCTCACTCAAAACATTTCATGTTAAATGGCTTCTCAACACATTTTTCATAATTTATTTATAACTCTCATGTTTGAGCCAAAAGTCATCACATTATAGTCAAACATAACATGTGATTTATTCCATAGTAAATATATGCACTTGTAATATCCGTTTTAGAACATTTCTCAAAGATACAAAAACAAAAATTCACAATGACTTTTTCCTCATTTCAAAAACCCCGATTATTTTAAGAATTTATATATCATTTTTTCATGAAAAATAATATAATTTTATTCATGAAAATATTAGATAAAAGGATTTTTCTCTACTTGAATTGAGCAAGTAGAAAAATATTTTACCATACACCACTTCTCTTTAATCTCTTTAAGAGAGAGATGTTGAGCGGAACATTGTTGAGTTCTTCTATCTTGATGTCAAGACCCAAGAGTACACCCTAGATGAAACATGACGTACTTGACTCTGAAGGGGTCTCATACAAGCCCTTAGCATATCATAACATAAGATAATAGAAAAGTACGGAAATTTTAAAAAAGTTTTATCCATACAATCAAAGTCTTTCATAAAAGCAAGGGGAAGTCTTACTACACTTTGTCTCAAACCATCTAATACAACTTTGAATAAACTCTTGGGACACAACCCATACAATAGTCTCAAACATAAAGGAAAGACATAAAGGATATGGTCACTTTATCCTCGATACTATGAGGACTCACCAAGTCTTCAACTCCTTGCTCCTTAGAAACCTATCCTCTAGAATGGAATTCAAATCATCAAACCCTAAATTTGATTAGAATGTATGCAAGAGTATGCGTTAGTACAAAATTACTAAATATGATATCTAGCATAACATCATAAGAGCATAACATAAGGGTCAGTCAACATGAGACATAATCCATAATCATAATAGATAATAACATGGTCATAAGCATAATCTCCAACATAGGCATCATATAAGCATTATTCAACTCTTAGTCTTTCATATCATAAGAGAACTACTTCTCAAGAACCTCAAAACATACTTGTGCAATGCATGAATAAGACCCCATAATCCCACCCAAGCTAAGTATCCCTTTTTTGTCATTATAACCATATTCAATATCCATAGTCAAGTATTAGGCTTCCATATCATAAGAGCACTATACTCCTAAGTAACCTCAAGCACACTTGTGCAATGCATGAATGACATCCCATAATACCATTCACAATAAGCATAACCTTGAAGTCACCATATTCATACTTACCATTCTTTTGGTCTCATTCTTAGATTACGTCATATAGACAAGGGAACTATCACCTTTAGTCAATCCTATAATGGAAGGCAACTATAGCAATTCTCCAAGCTAAGCATATATCATATAAGAGAACACTTCATAAGTAGCTTCAAGTCATACTTGTGCAATGCATTAATGGCATCCCATAATACCATTCATACTAAGTACCACCTTAGGATATCATACATACTCACTAGTTTGGGGGGGAATGTCCCTCCTTTCTATTTGCCATTTTTCATTCAAGGTACTTTTCTACTCAGAACAAGACAAGTGACAACAAATGAATGAATTCTATTTTTTAATTCAAGGCTACCAAGGAATAGCAACCTAATAGGCTAGACCAAGCTAGTCATCTTGCTAACATAACTACATTATTCTAAACTAACTACCATGGAAGGCATACTAAGCTACCCTTAGGAGAGTATGATTTCTAAATCCTAAGCTACCCTTAGGAGAGTATGATTTCTCAATCCTAAGTTGCCATGAAATGGTCTTGGCCTAACAAAGTCATGCTACCATGAAGGCATTTTAAAATGCTAGTTCAAGATACCCTTAGGAGAATATGAGTCATCAATTCTAGGCTACCATAACTACCACTAACTCAAGCTACCATGAAAGCATTCCACAAAGCTAAATCAAGATACCCTTAGGAGAGTATGGTTCCTCAATCCTAAGCTGCCACGAGAACTCCTAACTCAACCTAGCAAGCTTGGTCTTGTCTTACCAAGTCAAGCTATTCATGAAGGAATACTATGTCTCAACTTCAAGCTATTCTAGTCTAACATTCATGATACATTTTAGGTGAGTAAGCCTTTCAACATAGAATCATCCTATATGGGAAGACCTTTCTTCTTCTAGCATATTCATGCCTAAGTGTGCATATGAGAATATTCATTCAAAATGCAACAACCTATCATGATTATAGACACTTCACTCTTAAAGGTTTACTTCTTATAATTATCATTCGTATCTAGATTTCAAGGTGTTCTAATCGCATGCTTCATTATCAAGTGATTCTAGTCATAATTCATCATATAGGTTCAATCTCAAGATTTACTAGTCATGATCAATCATATATATGCTTTATTCTAGTTCAATTCATGTTTACACACTTCTATTCACTATACATAACATCAATTCTAGAAGATAACCTATGAATCCTCACTTTCCCGTCACAAGGCATAAACCCACATTCTTCAATTTCATCAATTAAACTAGGGTTAACCATCGAAACATATAATATCTTCATAACTCAATGCTAAATAAATCATAAACAAATATTATCCACTCAATTGGAATCATACTCAACACAACCCACAACATAGGAAGAAACCCTAGTTAGAATTGGGGTTTTTCTTCACAATTGGGGGAAATCTAGGGGGCTCTACAATCGAAGAATCTATAGATGAATAAGCTAACATACCTTGATTCAAAGCCCTCCCAAAAGCTTTCAAAAATGGTGGAATTAGACCTAGCATCCTTCTTTTCTTCTTCTTCTTCTTCACTTTCTAGAGAGAGGATTTTTGGGAAGGAATTGGGTGTCTTTTGTGAATCTAAAATAATGATTTTAAAATCATCTAATTAATGGACTTTTAGGTTTATATAGGTGGCCTAATTACTAATAAATCAACCCTACTTCTTAACTAACTAATTCTAGATTATTCCCTTAACCCTCAACTTAACTCAACTTAAGTTCACCACTGCCCCACCGACGAGACCACGTCTATGGACCGTGGGTCCACCCACAGCCCATAGTGGTCAAGCATGGATGGTGGTCTGTGGCTATATTTTTCAGTCTTTGACCCACAAGACCCACCCATGGGGCGTGGATCCCCCTACAGGGTATAGTTCCCCCTCGTGGGTAGTGCCTAGGAAGATTTTGGGACTTTTTTGGGGTCCTCCTCAACGACATATTTGGTTGGTCCTTGGGGAGTCATACCTTGACGTTTAACCCCTAAACTTATCATTCTAAGTATGGGAATTTAATTCCAGAACTATAAGCACTATGTAAAGCTCTAGAACGCTCACATAAGGTCCTAGTTTAGTTTACTAGTTTCTGGGGTATTACAATATCTCCCCCTTGAGATCATTCATCCTCAAATGACGATTCTAAACACTTTTAAAGAAAACGACTCTAGACTAGCAGCCCATCATGCATGCAATACACCTAAATGCTCACAACCAAGGAGGAAAACTTTAACTCCAAGCTAAACATACTTAATGCTACACAAGGGAATAGGAACTACATCTAACAATCCAAAATGCATGAAATTCTATATCTACTCATATCCAAGGAGGAAAAAACATCTCCAAGCTAAAACATGCTCAACACACACTCATAGAGACTATATGCAATCTATTCTCTAAGCATTTTTTCAAGGAGGAATCTCTCAACTCCAAACTAAGGCATGCTCATTAATTCATCTCATGAAGTCTATAGGCAACTGATACTCAATGCACTACAACATGAGGGAAAAAAATGTAAACTCATTTTCTTTTAAATCACAAGTTTTCATGAACATGCACCACATAAGGAAATCATGGAAAAATACAATTCACACATGACTTCACATAAAAAGCAAATCTAGAGGAACTTATCATCTCAAGATCTTAAATGGTAAAGGAGGAATACAAGGAAAAATGATGAGGATATCGGGACTTCTCATTGGCCCTAGGTCTCCTAAGTAGAATCCTCAACTAAAAACCTTACTAAAAGATCACTCGTCAACATTTTCATGGAAAAAACTTCCACATTCTTCCATTTCTTAACTTGCTGATCTAAGATCACGACCGGTATTTCTAAATTAGAGAAGTTCTTGTGCGTTGCTGATTTGTAATTGTTGAAGTGATGTAGTTGAACTATGTTCTATGTAAAATAATGAACTATTAGTTTGGGCTTGTTATTATGCAGGTCGTAGGTTTAGAGGTTCTATTGGGGTAAAAGGAGTACTCGTATCCTTTACTATTAGCTTTGTGTTTAGGAGTTTGCTTGTTGAGTATCGTGTGGTTTGGTACTCACTCTTTGTTTCTACATTTCTGTAGGTTACGAGCCCGAATCTTCGTGATATTCTCTCTTCTCTTCTTGTTTGAGACTTCCTGTGGAAATTTTTGAGCTAGTTGTTTGTCATCTCAGCGGACCATCTTACTCTTATTTATGATTTTGTTCTACTTTAGAGACAACATCATTTGAAACTTACATATTTTCTTCCAATTCTATTGTAATACATTAAAATCTTGTGCACTTGAAAACCAGATTTTGGGGATTTACTTAAGTTTACATGTCATCCGCATTAGTAATTGTTATTTAACTTTTATTTTTATCTTATTTTCGCATTTTATCGTAATGGTTTGATTTTAGGGTGACTTGTGTTGGTGGGTTAAGATGAGCCACAACTTCCATTTTTGGAAGGCATTACAACATTATTTAGGTACTTAGTAAGATATGAGTAGAACTTTTCACCCTTAGACAGATGGTCCATTCAAGCGGACGATTCAGGTGTTGGAGGATATGTTCCGAGCTTGTGTGATTGATTTAGGTGCAAGATGGGATCCACATTTGCCCTTTGAAGAGTTTACCTACAATAAAAATTATCACTCTAGTATTTAGATGGCCCCATTTGAGGCATTGTATGGCAGATGGTGTAGATCTTTGATTGGTTTGTTTAATTTAGTGGAGATGGACTCTTTGGGTAGAGATTTTCTTAGAGATGCATAGGGCAGGTCCGTCTGATTTCAGGATATATTGTTAACAACCCATAGTTGATAGAAAAGTTATCTAGATCGGAGAGTTTGAGCCTTAGAGTTTACGGAGGGCGATCACGTTTTGCTCAAAGTGTCACCAATGTAGAGTGTGATGTGATTCAGAAATAAGGGAAAGCTTAACCCTCAATTCATTGGTCCATTTGAGATTTTGGGACGAGTTGGAGAGGTGGCCTATAAGTTTCCTTGCCACCTAGTTTTAAAGTTGTACATCCCATTTACCATGTCTCCATGCTTCTAAAGTATATTTCGAATGAGTCTTTTGTGCTTCCACATGATTCACTGGAGCTAGGTTCATACTTTGACATTTGAGGGGGAGCCTATAGCTATATTGGATAGGCAAGTTCTAAAGATTAGAACCAAGGAGATTGCTTCACTAAAGGTGAAGTTGAAACACCATTCAATTGGAGAGGGAACTTGGAGATGGAGCCTGACATACTTGCTAGATATCCTCGAGTTTTAAAGCTTTAGAAGCTTTCTCTTACTTTATGTTTGAGGATGAACATGATTTTTAGTGGTGGATAATGTAATAACCTGAATGGTCATTTTTGGAAATTTTGATAAAACTACCATTTTACCCCTTCTAATAGTTGCCTCGAGTCATTTATGATCAATTGGTGAAGTTGGTTTGAGAATTTTGAACTATTTATTTAACACACTTATTTAATTGATGAATATTATGTTAAATAATTTAGTTATTAATAATGGGCCAGGTTGAAATTTATTTAAGAACATATATCATTTGGTCCATATATATTAAAATAAGTTAGCGGGGTTATTCACTTTTTGGTATATAAGTTTGGGAGAAAATAAAAGGTTTGAGCTACATTACTTGCCGCGGCAACACGAGGCGGTTGTACCTTCAATATTTCATTGAATATATAGCATTCTTACTTATAGGATATTAAATACTCCCTTTGTCCCTTATTACTTGTCCAATTTCTCTTTTTAGTTGTCCATTTTACTTGTCCATTTTGACAAATCAAGAAAGGAAATATATTTTTACCTATTATATCCTTAATTATTTAATTTTGAAAAAGATAGACCTTCTTGAAAATCTTAAATTTTTAATTCATCCACTTCATAATTAATAGTGGTAAAATAGTAAACTCACTATGTCAATCATTGTTTTCTTAATAAATGTGTCAATTCAAAAATCAATAAGTAATTAAGGATAAAGGCAGTATTACATTATAGGGTCGATGCAATTGAGTTGGAAAATAATTGATATAGCTCCAAATTAATTTGTGGGAAACCAAAGTTAGGAGGACAAATTGCAGGAGTGATAATTAAGTGACGACTGCATAATAACTATGGATAGCATAAATTTAATATTTTTCTTTGAAGTTATTTTCTTTTTTTTTTACCTTCGGCAATATGGCAAAAGTCTTCAGTGAAGTAATGTTAAGGCATCAATGGTCATTTAGTGGTAACCATAGGACCACAAATGAGGCTAATTATTATTAAAATACGATTGAGGCTAATGATTGTTAAAATACAGTGATAAAATGGTGCTTCGGTGTAATTTTTGCCTAGCTGCAACTATGTTTGTGGATTAAGTTTCATCTTGGAAATCTTTTTATGGGTGTGATGATTTAGTTCTCAATCTTTTATGTATTGATATAGATAATTAAATATTGTGTGAATGTATTATATGAACACCATTGACTTGGAAGCCCAACGAAAGGGGAAAGCTACAATTGTGGATTGAGTGTTCGACTAATTGAGGCAAGTGAATTACTTGATCCTTGTTAAGTTTATAGAATAGTGTATTTTCTTGTGGTATGTGTTGGAGAGGAATGAGACTTGGTGATTGTAACACCTCAGAACCGACCTTAAGCTCATAAGCAAGAAAAAGGGTCAAACTAGAAAATTTTAGGGGACCACACAAGTCATGAGATGGCTCACAAAGTGAGGCAGAGCCACAAAGGCTTAGACATTGAACCACGGAGCCCACTACAGGCAGTGGTATCGATGACGAGATGGGGATGGGTCCGTCATCTAGAGCCAGCAAACCCCTAGCCCTAAGTGAAGAACCATGGTGGCCTTCACAGTCCATGAAGTGGACCGTAGATAGGGGTGCCAGGAATCAGTAGACACTGTACAGCAACCACGACCCAATTGACAGGTTGTGGTTCCTTTAACTGTTCGTCAGTGGCTCCGTGGTCGGCCCTCGTCAGCTTTTAAGTCAAGATCGTTTTGGTCTTTTCCCCTATGCTTTGGTCATCTAAACTACATCGTGTAATATCTAATCTATGTCGTTTTACTAAGTTTAAGCCTAATAATCTAATCAGAACTTACCCAAAACCTTTATTCACAAAAAATCATCCAAACTTAGAGGAAAAAGAGAAGGAAGAGATGCTAGTTTCCCAAGACCAGTCAGAAGGCTTGCCTCAAGTTTCAGCTCTGAAATTCAAGGATTTCTCTATAGATTTTGTCACCAGGTTTGTGGGATTTCACTAGTGTGTTCCTTGCATCCACTAGGTCCCTAGAATTCAGTCAGTTCCTTGACTCTCCATATCTTGTTTAGACCTAGGGTTTCTGAAACCTTGGATATTTACTATGATTTAGTTGTTGTAGTATCTTAAATCAAAATAGCTTGTTTCTTGGAAAGTCTTCCTAATTCCTTGTATGAAGCTCAAAGCCCTGGTTGTATATATTCTCTTAGTTCACGAATTATACTTTCTAGGTCATTTAGATAGATAATCATTCTCCAAATTTCAAATGTAACTTTATTTGTATATAAGTGTTGCATTCGTAAATTGCATGTCAATATTTTGAGCTATTTAGTAATTCAGCATTTTAGTTACATTTGTGTCATATACATATTCAGTAGGGAGTAGACCTAGCACCGAGTTGGTCTAGGGTTGAGTGTACCCTTATAGTCCCAGAACTACGTGCCCCCGTAGGAGTATAAATCCCCTCTATTGGGCATCAAATTTAGTAATCATGCCAATCATACCTTTATACCCCTGGTAAAATATGTTGGATCCTCTCGATGGGGCGTATACATCGAAATCCACGTTTAGCTCACGTGGTTTATATTGGTTAATAGTAGATCCCACAGTCAGACTCTTAGTGCATTTGACCAGGTTTTCAGTATATACCTCAAAATTAAACTCAATATGTTATTTTCATGATTAGTACATGGTCATTGCATTCAGCTTAGCTTTTCAGTTATGTTTCAGTATTTACATTCCTACACAATTTATGTCATTGCTCAGATATGGTTTGTTCAGATTATATATATTTATTCAGCTTCGTATCTATATCCTGCATGCTCAGTACATTCCAAGTACTGACACCTACTCCACGCTACATCCTTTCATGATGTAGGTTCAGGTACTCAGCATCCAGATATGCTTAGACCAATTCTTGGTCCATATTCAGCAGTTTCAGTGGTGAGTCCTCATATTTCTAGGACAATAGACATGCTTTCATTTTAGCCTTTACTTTTAGTTTTCAGTTTTGTTAGAGTTAGCTTGGGGCCATGTCCTAGCAACTCAACTTAGTTAGAGGCTTTTCACACATAGTAATAGAATCAGCTTGAATTGATAAGTTCTTCTTTCATTTGTTATTAAAATCTTAGTATGTTTAATACATTCAAACTAGTTGGGTGTTCCCCACTTTCCATTATCCATTGTTTTAGCTTCCGCATAGTACATATTTAATTTAGTTATTCTTAGTATGCTTGATATACGCCAGACAAAGGGTTAGCTTAGGGTCACTCGTGATCCTAGGTCCCGTGTTACGTAAAGAGGTAGCCTCGGGGCATGTAAAACTTGTTATCAGAGCATTAGGTTCAAGAGTCCTAGGATGTCTGTAAGCTGCACTAACTAGAGTCTATTTCATGGTTGTGAAGTGCGCCACATCTATGAGAGGGAGGCTACGAAGTGTTTTAAGAAAAACTTCACTTTCTTTGCTATTCTTATTGTGTGTGGGTATTGATATGCTCAAATTACACCTCCCAAAAGAAGTATAAGCAATCGTTGTCAAATAAAGAACCCAACTTGTAGGTTGGGGTAGATCCCATGAGGAATATGGTTCAGACTTAAACTTAACTTACTATTATGTACGTTTAGTAAAACTATTTTTGAGACAAGTAATTAAGGGGAGGAGGGGTTTAAACAAGTAATAGATTGTTGATTAAGTAACAAGTAAGCAAGATTTAAACTTTGAGTTATCAATATGAGAGAGAAACTAGGGTATGTGTGTTCCCCACAAGCACTTAATGCAGTAATCCTAAGAATATTAATCATTTCCTAGTGTTTTACATGCAAAGTTGGTAAGTTAGATATCCCTTAGTGATTGGTCCTCCAAATAGGGAATTTTACTGCGCACCTTGGTCCGGCTATAAATGTATACTTCACTAACCCTTACCTTTACCTCAGATTAGACATCACATCAATGTATGGCTAAATTTTCACCCTCGCACCAATTGACATTATACTATTAGATAGCATCCACTAAATCTATGTTGTTAATTCTTTTCTCATTAACTAACTCCTTGGTCCGGCAAGTAGCAATGAGTTGAGTTCAAACGTTGCGCACCGTTAAAAAGACTTCTAAGTGGAAGAATTAACAATAAATGCATCAACCTATTCAAGAATTACTTAACTATTATTCATACTTTGTTAATTGCTCATGGTTCCCACAACCCTAGTTGTGGATTTAGCTACTCATGCTTGGAAGAACACAATTCATAATTGGGTAAAAAAAATTCATTAACTTACAAGAAGAATTGATGAAACATGAAATCTTAGATTTTAATTCAAAGTCAAAATCATATAAAATGAAATCTGGAAAAATTAATTGCTAAGAGTTTGCAAATAAATTCCCAAAAACACAAACTTAGAAGAATACAATAATGTCTAACCCCCAAAAATGAGGTTTATAACTCCTATTTATAGAAAACAAGTCCTAAATAAAACAGAAAGGAAATAAGGAAATAAGCTGTCTGGAATACAGCTTTAGTTGACTCTGGCCTTTACGGTCCATGGTCCGTCACACGGTTCGTGAAGTTGACAGATGGGAGGTACCAGGAACCAGTAGACACTAGCCAACAACCAAGACTCACTTGACGGGCCGTGGTCCCTTTGACGGTCCGTCAGTGGCTCCGTGGTCGGCCCTCATCAGCTTTTAAGTCAGGGTCATTTTGGTATTTCTCCTATGCATTAGGAATCTAAATTGCATCGTTTAAAACCTAAACTACGTCATTTTACTCAGTTTAAGACTAATAATCTAGTCAAAACCTACCTAAAACCTTTATTCACCAAAAATCATTCAAACTTAGAGGAAAAACAGAAGGAAGAGCGCCATTTTTACAAGAACAGTTAGAAGGTTTTCTTCAAGTTTCAGCCCCAAATCGAAGTATTTCTCCATAGATTTTGTCACTAGGTATGTGGGATGTCACTAGTGGGTTCCTTTCATCCACTAGGTCCCTAGAATTTAGTCAGTTCCTTGATTCTTTATATCTTGTTTAGACCTAGGATTTCTAAAATCTTGGATATTTACTGTGATTTAGATATTGTAGTATCCTAAATCAAAATAGCTTGTTTCTTGGAAAGTTTGCTTAGTTCCTTGTATGAAACTCAGAACCCTACTTGTATATATTCTCTTAGTTCATGAATTATACTTGCTAGGTCATTTAAACAGATAATCATTCTCTAAATTTTTAAATGTCACATTATCAGTATATAAATGTCGCATTCTCATATTGCATGTCAGTATTTTGAGCTATTCAGTAATTCAGCATTTCAGTTATAGTTGTGTCATATATATATTAAGTTGGGATTAGACTTAGCACCGATTTGGAATAGGGTTAAGCATACGCTCATAGTCTTGGAACTACGTGCCCCTATAGGAGTATAAGTCCCCTTGTTGGGCATCAGATTTAGTGATCATGACAGTCATGCCTTTATACCCCTGGCAAGATATATTGGGTCCTCTCAATGGGGCCTATACATTGGACTTCACATTTAGCTCACATGGTTTATGTAGTTAATAGTAACTCCCACGGTCAGACTCTTAGTGCATTTGACTAGGTTTTCAGTATATACTTCAGCATTCAGTTCAGCAAGCTATTTTCTTGATTAGTACTTGGTCATTGCATTCAGCTTAGCTTTTCAGTTATGTTTCAGTAAACATTCCTACTTAGTTTATTTCATTTCTCAGTTATGCTTGGTTCAGCTTATATATATTTGCTCAGCTTAGTATCTATATCGTGCATGCTCAGTACATTCCAAGTATGATGCATACTCTAGCTACATCCTTTCATGATGTTGGTTCAGGTACTCAGCATTCAAATCACTTAGAGTGATTTTCGGTCCGCATTCAGGATCTTCAGTGGTGAGTCCTCATATTCCGAGGAAAATAGACATGCTTTAATTTTCGTCTTTACTTTTAGTTTTTTAGTTTTATTAGAGTTAGCAAGGGGCATGTCCCAGCTACTCAACTCAGTTAGAGGCTTTTTAAACATAGTAATATAATCATCTTGAATTGATAAGTTCTTCTTTCAGTTGTTATTAAACTCTTAGTATGTTTTATACATTCAGACTAGTTGGGTATTCCCTACTTTTAGTTATCCACTTTTTTAGCTTCTGCATAGTACATGTTTTATTTAGTTATTCCTAGTATGCTTTATATATGCCAGACACAGGGTTAGCTTGGGGGTCACTCATGATCCTAGGTCCCGTGTTACGTCAAAAGAGTAGCCTCAGGTGTGCAGTGATGGGTTGAATTTTTCATATTGATTAATATTTATAATGAGGAAAAAGGGTAATAAAAGGTAATTCGTTTATATAATTATGTGTGATGTGTTGAGAATGATTGGAAAGATTTATTGCTTCATTTTTAATGTTGTTTCATGATTATGTTGTTGTGAATTGTACATTGATATGAAAATGATCATCTCCTCATTAATTGTGTGAACATGTCATTTTCATTGGTTCTGAGACATAGTTACGAGAGGTGTTATGCGAATTAAGGAAGAGTAAGGATATAAAAAGGATGTACCATATCGGGGGAAGTTTCGCATGTCGCGACAGATATTATAATTTGAGAGACATATTGTATCCCATGACTTATTCTATTTATCGAGGGTCATGTGCCATGGTGTGATGGATGCATGGACTAATAAGTCACCCATGGGTCCCAGACAGAGAGACAATTGGTGTGTATTGTTAGGTAAGGCATGCATCACTATACTTGACATTGTATTTCATTGCACTGCATTTCTTTATAACTTTTCATCTTACGAGTAATTTTCTACAAAACTTGTGATTGCTGAACTTCATCATGTGTATTGTTGATCAATAATTATTGAAGTGATGTGGTTGAACTATGTGCAATGTAAATTATGAACTATTAGGTGCTGCTGGTTTTCATGTAAGTTGTAGTTGTGAAGGTTCGATTGGGGTGTAAGGAGTACTCATATTATATATCCTTAGATTTGTGTTTAGGAGTTATCTTGTTGAGTACCCTATTGTTTGATACTCAACCATTTCTTCTACATTTGTATAGGTTACGAGTCCGGATCATTGAGATACTCGCTCTTCTCTTTTTGTCTTAGGCTTCTTGTGGAGATATGTGAGGTAGGTGCTTGTCATCTCAGCAGACCCTCTTACTCATAGTTATGATTTTGTTCTACTTTAGAGATAACATCATTTGAGACTTACATATTTTCTTTCGATTCTAAGTAATACATTAGAGGCTTGGGCACTTGACAACCATGTTTTGGGGATTTAGTTAAGTGGAACTATTATCCACATTAGCAATTGTTATTAAACTTTATTTTAATCTTATTTCCGCATTTAATCATAATGGTTGGATTTTAGGATGACTTGTCTTTGTGAGATAAGACGAGTCTCATCATATCCATTTTTGGACTTCTGACAATTAATATGACACAATTGAGCATGCCAAAAATTAGTAGAAGAGAACATGGAAACATAAGTAGGAGCTTTATTCATTTAACATTCAACTTGAACATCTCATCACAAGCATACCCATTCTCCACAATAATACTTTTTTTCATAATTACATATTGATCAGATTAAATAATCTATTTGAAGTCTTCTTTATTAAGAAGAAAACTAGATATCAAATAGTTTCTCATGATGGAACTATAAAGTACACCTTTAAAAGTTAGTACCCTTCCATAGGTAAAACACAATTCTATATCTCCCGTTCGAATCACATGAATGTTACGAAAATAACCAAGCATTATGGTTTTGAGCTCCTCACCATATTTATGTTTGTAATCACTGCTATAAAAAGGCTATTCGATAATGTTTGCCTAAGGTGTAGGATCACATTTTGGCAATTCACAAAATAGAACAATATGCCCACTCTTGCCACAAACAAAGCACGGTCAGTTATCTTAAACTTGTTGATTTTGTTCTTTGTTATTTCCACCATTATTTTTCTTGGAAGGTCTATCATTATTTGTCTTGAAATTTTTCTTCTTAGGCTTCATAGAAGTAGTTTTGTGAGAATTGAGTGTATTATTATTTGAATTAATTAAATTTACTTTCATTGGAATGTTACTCTCTTCTAATCATAAAAGGTCATCTTG
Organism: Solanum bulbocastanum; assembly: GCA_037074985.1. Taxonomy (NCBI): domain Eukaryota; kingdom Viridiplantae; phylum Streptophyta; class Magnoliopsida; order Solanales; family Solanaceae; genus Solanum; species Solanum bulbocastanum. The sequence goes on from CM073599.1 coordinate 16,606,980, forward strand.
GCCCGTCTCCTCCTCTTCTATGCGAGTTTTCATTATCAATTTCTCATAAGAGGTTTTCTTTTGTTTGTGACGCATAGTTTTTGGAATTCCATCCACAAAGGTGGAAGTTTGTCTACGATGTCATAAACAATAAGATTATCTCCAATTTTCATCTTCTTAGATTTGAGCTCTCCAACGATCATCATAAAGCCTTAAGCTTGGACAACCAATGATTTTTTGTCCACCATTTGAAAACGTAAAAATCAGCTAGCAACATATTTTTCACTCCAACTTCATCGATATCACACTTACTTTATAATGCTTTTTAAATTTTCTTTGCACTAAAGTAAGTTCTATTATAATAATCATAAAAACTATCAGATAGTCAAAAAAAAATATAATACCGACACTTATAGTAACCACCATCATACTTTTCTACTTTCTCTTGATGAAAAATAAGTTCATCGTCATTCATGGAGGTGTCGTCAATTTTATTAGGAAATTTTCTCAATTAACATATAAGAAAGATTGAGAAGATTTAAGTAGATTTCCATCTCTTGAAATGGTTACCATTGAACCGAAAAGGCTTATTAAGACTCCTATCTTGACATCTGTGGATTTTTAAATCGTAACCATTGAATCTCATTAATATAGTTGTTAAAACTTTTTAATGGTACAATAATAGTCCTCTTGACTTATCCCCTCCAAGATACAACAGACAAATGCACAAAGTATATATAACTCAACAAACTCTGAACAAGAATTGAGTTCAAAGCTCCACAAAAAGAGGAGAGCATCTCCCTTAAACTAATAAGAACTCTCTTTTTGACTAACTTTTATGCACTCTCTACTCTTTTGTACTCAAAACTAAGGAATACCATCACTATTTATAAGTAAGATATTATATCCTTAAAATGAATAGGAAGATAATAGAGAAGATAAATGCCAAGAAATTATATAAGTTACAAGATATGATGAAGGAATAAAGAGTGAAATAATGGAGAGACTGAATGGTGAAATTGTGGTCATGACTCACCACCTCCGGTCAATAAGCAAAATACTTTCAAGATGGAGTAATTTGCCATATTGTCTAACGTCACAAAGTAATTGAAGCACATGAAAAGTCCACCAACGGGCAGCGAACGAATGCCATTACTCTCAACATTATTCTGTGAACGGTGGAACAGCAGGAAGAATAGGTAATTAAGCCTAATAAAAGTACGAAACATTTAATACTAAAATAATATTAAAATGTTCATACTAACAAGTAGTGTTTCCTGGACTTGATCTAGATAAAATGTTGTATTTAGCTTTTAGTGTACTTGATTTGAGATATCTGATATTGCCTGAGAGTCGAATATAGTGTTGAATACACTATTGTTGTATTTAGCTGGACATCTGATTATTTTCCATAAATGCCTGAATATTCATGATTTAGTACTGAACAGGGCAGTATAGGATTCATTCTCACCATAACTTCATGTTTGGATCAGGGGCAAACCTACCTTATAATGGGCGTCATCCTACACTTGGTTCAAAATTTTTAGTATATATATATATATATATATATATATATATATTATATTTAATCTAAAAAAAATATTGCTAAATATGATATAAATGACAACCCTTAAATAGATGTGCTTCTTTGGCTTGTTGGTTTGGTGTGGAGAATTGTAGTAGTTTACTGGATCTATATTTTATTAGTACGCTTTAAATAGGAATTTATTAATATAGTGTTATTATATCAATTGTTTATTTATTATTAATATCGACACCGCTTAAAAAACCATTCATATGCCACTGGTTAGGATTAGTGGACGATTTTGTTGAATACAGTATTCAGGGGCGTCACTACACTCATATCAGGGTGTCCAATTGGACAAACATTGTCGGAAAAATTTATATCGTATATACAAGTAAAATGATAAATAAAGTTGTTAAATAACATATTTTGTACACCCTTGACACAACAATGATGTAGCTCAATGGTTTGATGTGCCTTGGAAGATTAAAGACACATAAACTTCAAGTGTTTGTGTATTTGAATATCACTTGTAGCAGCTCTTTTTTCACTTTTTAAGAAGAGTAGGCTCACTTTAGCACCTAGACTCCCTTCTTTCACTATTTAAGAAGAGCATACTCGCTTTAGCACCTGGACTCCCTTCTTTCACTATTTAAGAAGAGAATACTCGCTTTAGCACCTGGACACCCTTCATGAAATTTCTAACTCCATCACTAACAATAATCATTGTACTCACCCTTGCTTTTTTGCACCTTTTTATGAGGTTCTGACCCAGTACAAGAGGTAGTTGATCCTAATGCCTATTTTGAGTTTTCAAAGTCTTGGAGGAAGTTGGTTTCTTGTTTCGCTGTGTATAGACTTCCTATTTTTATGGTTTTGTCCCTATATTTCTTTATTCGTAGACAATGTAGCTCTTGTTTCATGTTCTAAGTGCTTATAGACTTGTAGTTGTGTCACCAGGTTTTGGAAAGTTGATATTACCTTTTTCCAGATTTTGTACTTATTTTATGAATTAATCTATTCAAGACGTACTTTCATTTTTAAATTATTTGATTTTGAATTTTCTATCAAATTAATCAGTTAATAAAGGGTTGTTTTACCTCTCGGTGGGATTGAGATAGGTGTCATAACGGTATCAAATTTTAGATTGTGACATCAGCAGATCTCCTATCACACTCAACAGGCAAAGTTAAGCCTATGGACCCACAAAGGAGTTTCCATATCCAGCAACATACTAATTATAATAGTGTCCACCTCATCTTGGACGAGTTTCAAATATTTCATCAAACCTTAACTCACAGAATTATCAGCCGCTTCATTATAGTGGAAACTCCTTCAATCATTTACCAATGTGTGGAAATTATTTACTATTATCCATTATTATGCCATAGCTCAATTTCACGAGAGTTAAGCAAAAGATATAGCTCATGTTAGAGTGGTCGTATTAAATTGGGGAGACAATCCAGTGAAGCTGAAATACTCGACTATAGCACTTTACATTAAAAACATACAATGTATTGTGAGCAACCCAGATTTGATGCTTCACTGCTTCCAGACTGTCTTCATTGTTTACTTTCGAAATATGTGCGTCAAAATAACTATACTTATAGTTAGGATTTTGCCCTGATTTTCTTACCTTATTTGAAATTTATTTTTTCCTTAAAAAGAAAAGTCAAAGAATTAACATAATTGTTTGAATTTTTTCTGAAAGAAAAATATAATTCTCTTTCATATTTAATTTATTGTTACCTTAAAGGAAACGTAGAGAATCCTGTAAATAGAAGACCCCTTTTCTCACACTATGAAAACAATAGAATCTGTAATGTAGTCGTTTAGAGACTTTTTTTTATGGAGAGATTTTCTCTCTACAATTTTTATGATTTTTTATTAGTTTTTAAATATGTAGGCCAATTGGTCATATCATATAATAATATATGTTTCTTTTAGCATATTTTATGTGTCGTCTAATTTATCATCATATGATTTGCAATTGTAAGATTCCGCATAACGCCCTAATCACTTTCAAACCAACCAAGTAGTATGAGAGCCCATGGTTCAATGATCTAATGGAACGAGGTTGAAGACAGGTTCGGCGTGGTTTCAAATCAAATTGAAACAAATTTGATGCTACTGAAGATTTTTGTCTAGCTACATGTGGAAAACCGATTAACACCGTATTTTCAACATTCATGTTGTTGTATTTATTAAATTAAAAATAAAATAGGTTTGATTTATTTTTAGTCCATATATTTTAAACTTTATTTTTAACCATGTCAAAAAGCAGTGATGAAAAATATGTGAAGAATGAATATTATCATACATGTGAAGAAGACGGATCAAGTTTTGTCAAGAAAATTCAAACAAAATGGGAGATTTGTTAGGGTTTTGCCCTAATTGTCTTACCTTATTTGAAGTTTATTTTTTCCTTAAAAAAAAATTCAAAGTATAAACATAAATGTTTGAACTTTTTCTGAAAGAAAAATATAATTTTCTTTCATATTTGGGTCATGGGTCGCCTAGATGGACCGACCCAACCCAATCCGATTATAAATAAATAAATTGAATAATCATTTTAAAAGAATAGGAGAGAATAATTACAGATTAGCAGTTCAACATTCCCTTATAATGCTCCTAGTGGGAGTAACTTTAAGAGAAATGGGGAATAAAAGACAGAAATGGGAGGATATTGAAACTTAGTGAAAAGAAAAACAGAGAAAACCATATCTTTTTTCCAATATTCAATCGACACATACACAGAAACTTAGTTTGTGAACAAGAATAATCTCCGTTTTCTTGTGATTCAAAGAGAGATGTGGACCAATTCGTTTCGACAACAAAATGAAGAACAAATAATTTTGCTGTAAGTATTAAGGTACACATCTTGTTTTTTTGCCATTAAAATTTATTCATTGGTATTAGAGCTATCGTTTATTGATCCCATTATTTGATGCTTCCATGTGCATTCACTATATTGTTGAAAAGAAATAAACTATGACTAATTTTTACTTGAAAATTAGTAAAAAGAAAAATGTTGAATGGAGTTAGGGTTTTTAAGGCCTATTTGAATGTGGATTAATTATATGGTAAATAGGATTCAAAACCCTATTTGATTCTGACTCATATTGTAGATAGAATTCTTTGACCTACAAAAAAACATGAAATTTTGTCATTTTGTTTTTTGAAAAACTTCTTCTGTTTGTAGAAATTTGGAAATCTATTGTACAATATTTTAGGTCGAAATTTATTATTTCATGTTCTGCTTATTCATAGCTTTTCGAAAATATATTATAATAAAAAATCGAATTTAAAAGGAGTGACATATGAATTTTTGCAAGTTGGCTATTTCTGACTGTTTTCTCCAGAAAAATTGCTTTTGTTGTTTGCAATCTGGAAATTGACTACACAATATTTTAGATCAAACTTATTTTTTCCATTATCTATTCGTTCATAGCTTTCTAAAAATATATTATAATAAAAAACGGATTTAAACGAGTGCTATATGAATTTTTGAAAGTTGATTGTTTGTGACTTTTTTTTCCTGAAAAACTGCTTCTATTGGTTGCGATCAGGAAATTGATTATACAATATTTTAGATCAAAACTTATTTTTTCATGATTTGCTTGTTCATAGCTTTCCGAAAATATATTATAAGAAAAAAATGAATTTAAAACGAGTGAGGTATGAATTTTTGAAAGTATGCTATTTTTTTTACTTTTTTTTAGAAAAATTACTTTTGTTGGTTGTGATCTGGAAATTGATTAAATAATATATTAGGTCGAAACTTCATTTTTTATGATCTACTCGTTTGTAGCTTTCTGGAAATATATTATAATAGAAACGGATATAGAACGAGTGAGATATGAATTTTTGAAATTGGGCTGGAAAAAACAAACAAAAACAATTTTTTTTATAATTATTTATTCTTGGGAATAGTTTTGTGTCCTTTTGTGGTTACTCTCTTTGGAAAAGGAATTTGTGTCCTTTTACAATATATTTTTTTATAATATATATGTCTATATATTATGCTTTTTTTAAAAAATATCGGTCTTGTTAATTCGTTTAGTCCTTATGTTTCTTAAATAGTTTTTTTTTTTTTTTTTTGTCTTCTACAAATGAAAGTGACATATGTTGTCACATTGAATGGTTCAACCATTCTTATTGTTTCCTTGTTTCAATTTTAGACATGGTTGAACAGGAACAAACTCGAATTACTCCAAGTGGGAGTTCACAAAGTCGAGCAAAGGCACTACGTAGAAGAGCAGGTTGCCGTAAGACATATTTTTGAGGGTGTGAAATAACACAAATTGGTGTCATAAGGACGACACAAAATCTATCAAGGAATCAAAAGGCCATTCGAAGGGAAAAAGAGAAAAAATTTATATGAATTTAAGTCTTTGAAGATGTCCCATAATATTTCAGCACGTGATTTTATTCACCTTTTTGAAACAAAATGGGCTGAACTTGCTGATTATAAGGAAATTTTAGATTGGAGAGCCTTAGCTTATTTAATAGATGCTCTCTATGAACCTTGGGTAGTAGATTGACTGATATTTATCATGATATTTAGCCCAGTCAGCCTTTTAGGTTGTATGTTTGTTGTCTTGAAGACTTTTGGGAGGATTTTAGTCTTTGAATTACTTGTGATTTGTTATTGCTTATTTGTTTTTTTAAGATATGAATTATATAGTGTTTTTTCTCAATCTGTGTTATTAGACTTAAAATCCTTGTTATGAAAGTCTTCAATATATTAGTGTACACATCAAGAAGTTAGTTTCAAACTTTGGTTAAATATTTAATTCGTAGATGATGATTGGATGCTTATGTGACTTTTTCTATTTTACATTAAATATGAAATCTTTATGAAAATTGATTTGCTTGAATGTACATGTCACAAGAATAATTGACAAAAAAATCTTGCCTTACTATATCTCAGTAACAGACATGGAATCAAAAAGTATCATTGCTCACTTAAACAAAGGTGAAAACTTAACGGTGAAAGTTACGTCTAGAGTCATAAAATATGGTATGTACTGGAAGAGCAAAATGCTCTGGAGGTATAAATCATGTTTTGAATCAACTAGAAGAGGGTAATTTTGCACAACACAAAAGGGATCTAAAATCTTACAAAGGTTGGAAAAAAGCTAATTTCACTGCACGTTGAATAATAATTAGTTTTGTAGTTGATGACCTCATACATGAATGTGAGGAATTTCGTACTACTCATGCTATGTGGGAACATCTGTGAGGAACGTATGGGGTTACGTTTGTAAGTCGTTTCCGACTGTTGACTATCAAATTTGACACTTACAAAAAGCATCATGTTTAGAATATCAAACAACACCTTAGGGTAATGTCAAATATGATAGCTCAACTCAAGAGTGGTGGTCTTGTACTTTCAGATGAACAACAAGTTCAAACGGTGATTCGCTCTCTTCCCAATAATTAGGAACATTTGAAGGTTAACTTAACTTATAATGATAGCATCAAAACTTTTTCTTATGTTGCACGCCATGTTGAACTTGAAAATGAGTGTCATGGTGCTGCTAAAGTTGCTTCTAATGTCTTTGTGGCATAGTCAGGTGGTACAAAATCTTCAGGCTTCAAGTGCAAGAAAAATTGGAAAAGAAATGGGAAAGACAAAGAGACTGGAGAAGGACCCTCTAAGGAAAAGAAGAAGCCAAATTCCGAGAAAGGAAAATAGTTTTTCAAGAAGAGAGATGAGAAAAATGAAGTTCTACAATTGTCAAGTGTTGGGGCATTTTGCTCGTGAATGTACTGAGCCAAAAAAGGTAGAATTTCTTAATGCATCTCTAAGTGCTACATATATTTCTAGCTCTTATTTACTAACTGAATCTTATCATATGTGGATTGTAGACTAAGGATCCACCGACCACGTGAGTCGAGATCGAGAAGCATTTGTGGAGTTTCGTCGAGTTTCATCTAAATCAAGGTGGATTTATGTGGGAAATAATGCGAAACTAGAAGTCAAAGGGATAGAAACTTGCAGAGTATACTTACTTTGATGTTGCATGACGTCCTCTATGCACCAAAGATTCGACAGAACTTACTATTTGTGTATGTTCTTTTAGACATTGGTTTTATTTGTTTTTTAGTCGTAATGGTGTTAGAATAACTCTAGATAATGTTTTATATTGTTTTGGACTTTGTTATGACCATTATATCGTATTAGATTGTAATCCTTCAACTTATGACTATTATATTGACCATTGTGTAATTGCATGTTATTCAAGTAACAATGATATTGATGCTGTTACATGACATGTAAGATTAGGTCACATAGGGAAAGATTGAATGAATAGGATGACAAAAGGACATTTATGTTCTTTCACCAAAATTGATATGCCAACTTGTGAAAATTTTCTTGCTAGAAAGATTATGCGTAAACCATTTAGGAAGGCAAAAAGAGTTGAGTTCCCACTTTAATTAATTAATTATGATATTTGTGGTCCAGTGAATGTGAGGGCAAGGTATGGTGCTACATACTTCATTTATTGATGATTTCAGGCGCTTGGGTTATGTCTATTTGATTTCTCATAAAACTAAAGCACTTGAGTGCTTTAAAAGATATATGAATGAATAAAAGAATAAAGGCTTTAAGAACTGATTGGGGACATGAATATTTGTCAAACCAATTTGAAGAATTATTTACTTAAAAGGGTATTATCAGACAGTTAACTACTCCTTTTATACCTCAACAAAATGGTGTAGCTAAAATAAGGAATAGAACATTATTGGACATGACAAGATCAATGATAGCATAGGCTAATTTGTCTCTCTCTTTCTGGGGAGATGCATTATTGACAGCGGCTTACATATTGAACAAGTGCCTTCTAAATTAGTGTCTTCCACTACTTATAAACTTTCGACCGGTCATAAAACAAACCTGAATGATCTAAGACCGTGGGGTTGTGCAGCATATATTAAAGATCATTATGTTGAATTTGGTAAACTAAGTCCAAAAGGAAAGAAATGTATTTGTATGAGGTAGTTTGAACTTTCCAAAGGGAATGTTTTCATTGATGAACTGGAGGATAGATGTATTACTGAAGTTGTCTCACGGGATGTCAGATTTTTGGAAAATTATTTTCCCAAAAAGGGTGAAATAGATGAAGTTGAGCCTCTGTATGAAATATTGAATTCAGATGATTAGGTAATGTTGTCAGACATACTTGATAATTTAAAGGATCAAGAAATGATTCATGGTCCAAGTGGGAGTTATGAATTCCAAAATCCTATAGAGGAATCTAAACTTTAAATATGTAGGAGTACAAGAAAAGGTGTACCTAAACGATCTTATGAGATTGAGGATTATGTTTTCTTGGTATCTCCTACAGAATTGGATGAACCTAATTCTGTAACTGAGGCCTTATCAAGCCCTAAAAGGGATGAATGATTAATAGCAATGAAAGAAGAATTAGAGTCCATGAACACTAATAAAGTCAAGGATCTAGTTGAACTTCCAAAGGAATGTACGACTATTGGGTATAGTGGATTATCAAAGTTAAACGCAAATCGGGTAGGTCAATAGAAAGACACAAAGCATGATTGGTGGCAAAAGATTTTACTCAAGAAGTTGGAATAGACTATGAGGAAACTTTTTCACCAACTGTGAAGTTTACCTCCATACGATTACTTTTAGCTATTGTTGCACGTTTAGATCAAGAATTACACCAAATGAATGTGAAGACTAATTTAAAATTTATCCAAACAATCGATGTCTTTATAAAATGCAGGCGGAAGTCTTACTACACTTTGTCTCAAACCATCTAAACTTGACTTGAATCAAACTTTGGGACGCAGCCATATAAAAGTCTAAAACATAAAGAAAATGACATAAAGGGAAATGTGATCAATCCTCGATGCTATGAGGACTTACCAAGTCTTCAACTCCTTTTCTTCTTAGAAACCTAGCCTCCAAAATGGAACACACTATCGCCAAACCCTACATTTGATAAGAATGTAGGAAAGAGTATGTGTTAGTACAAAATGTACTAAATATGTTAGCTAGCATAACATCATAAGACCATAACATGAGGGTTAGTCAACATGAGACATAATCCATAATCATAATAGATAATAACATGGTCATAATCATAATCTCCAACATAGGCATCATATAGTCATAAGTCAACATAAGGCATACATCTTGTACATAGGAGCTACGTCATGTTCATGTCATAGTCTATACCTTAGACCTTCATACCATAAGAGTACTATACTTCTAAGTAACCTCAAAACACATTTGTCCAATGCATGAATTACATCCCATAATACCATTCACACTAAGCATAACCTTGAAGTCAACATATTCATACTTACCATTCAATTGGTTTCATTCTTAGCTTACTTCATATAGACAAGGGAACTATCCCCTTTAGTCAATCATATCATGGAAGGCAACTATGGCAACACTCCAAGCTAAGCATATATCATATAAGAGAACACTTCATAAGTAGCTTCAAGTCATACTTGTGAAATGCATGAATGGCATCCCATAATAACATTCATACTAAGTACCACCTTAGGCTATCATACATACTCACTAGCTTGGGGACAAGTCCCTCCTTTCTATTTGCCATTAGTCATTTAAGGTACTTCTCTACTTAGTACAAGGAAAGTCACAACACATGAATGAATTCTATTTTTCAATTCAAGGTAACCAAGGAATAACACCCTAATAGGCTAGAACAATCTAGTCATCTTGCTAACATAACTACATTATGCTAAACTAACTACCATGGAAGGCATACTAATCTACCCTTAGGAGAGTATGATTTCTCAATCCTAAGCTACCCTTGGGAGAGTATGATTTCTCAATCCTAAGCTACCCATAGGAGACTATGATTTCTCAATCCTAAGCTACCATGAAATAGTCTTGGCCTAACCAAGTCATGCTATCATGAAGGCATTCTAAAATGCTAGTTCAAGCTACCCTTAGGAGAGTATGTGTCCTCAATCCTAGGCTACCATGACTACCACTAATTCAAGCTACCATGAAAGCATCCTACAATGCTAACTCAAGCTTCCCTTATGAGAGTATGGTTTCTCCATCCTAAGCTACCATGAAAACACCTAACTCAAGCTACCAATCTTGGTCTTGTCTTACCAAGTCAAGCTATACATGAAGGGATCAAATGTCACAACTTCAAGCTATTCTAGTCTACAATGCTTTGAATCATTTTAGGTGATTAACCTTTCAGTCTAGAATCATTCTATGTGAGAATATGATGTTTGCATAATCAAGGACACAACTTCTAGTATAAGAGTCTACGATCGTGCAATAGTATAATAACCCAACCAAGGGTTGGGATTGTCCTAAGAGAGTGGTTTTGAGAATTTAGATAAAACTAAAATTTCATTCTAACTAGTCATAGCTAAATACATTAACGAGTAATAACATTGTAAATTAAAAGGAGGACACAAGAGTGTCAATTACGATTGGGGGTTTTTGTCACGAGTAAGTAAAAACAACAAAATAACAAGGGTTTCTAAATAATGAGAGGGAATCCTTGGGATGTGACAGGAGTATGGGTTAATCTAGAGTATTGGGTACATGCTTTTAATAGAAAATTAATAGAGTAATTGTGACTAGGCTAGACTTAAAAGGGGATATGCTCTCTTGCAACTTACGCCGTTTCAAATGTGTTCCTCTCGGACACCCATTTGCCACATGAAGACCAACCTACGCCTTAACCCACTCACTCTCTCGAGCTGAGTGTGTGGATATGGGACTAGGGTTAATTCTCTCGAGTTGACGCTCGTATCGAACCACTCACACTGGCCATCAATTTAGTGGTTTTAGTTTTACGACCTCTCTATCGAGTAAGCCGAAAACACATAAATAAATGTGTATTTGCAACTACAAATTCATTAAATTCATCCAAACCACTAAAAAAATTCACATTTAAACTACGAATAGACTATTAGCAAGTAAGACCCAACAATTACCTTAACCCATATTCGCTAAATCACACCCTAAGAATTGGGGTTTTTAGCCACACATCAAGAGATATAAATTTATACCTAAATAAGCTTGCATTCAAATGGGTATGAAGATTTAAGTCTTGCTATAAGCCAAGAATGAAGAATCCAAGAGACCCAAGTCCAATTCCTTAAAGACGAAACCCTCTTTTTCTTCAAGTCTTCAAAACCCTCTCAAACTTAGAGCAAAACTATCCAAAGTACTATTCTACGTGAAAAATTATAATAAAAATGTTCCACACCAAAAAACTAAAACTCTAACTAGTATTTTATAGTTATCATAGATTTGTGCTGCAGCGGATCATTCGGCGTCACTAGTAGAAATCACCAATCAACTCAATGATTCACCCTTTGGTGTAATTCATCATCGTCTTGTACTAGCCTTCAGCATCGTCGTGCTCTGGGTTATTGGGTGGCATGGTACTGCTTCATCGAACTGCTCAATGATGCTCCCAATACTCCCTTTTTTCGCCGACTTGATCCTTCTCTTCATGGTTCAGCACACTGGAACAAAAGGTGAAGTAAGACCCTTCGGCGACTCGCCAAGTGGACTCGGCGATCCTCAGGCCTTCATTTTTTTGTTCTTTTCAGACCTTTTCATTTCTTTTTGCAACGTAGTGTCCATGCTCTCTTTAACTTCAAATACCTGAAACTTAAGGATTTTTATCAGATATTGAGACAAAATAAGCATTTGAGGACACAATTTCTATTAAAATATAGCCCTGAATTAGTCCAATTTATGGACTCATCAGAATACCCTTTCACATTCTACATACATGCATTCACATAGTTCAAGGTAGGTCATGTGGGTAAAAAGCCTTCCACAACAACTCTATCTATTTGTATGCCAATTTTTATGCAAGCTATCTTATCATATTATACTTAATCTAAAGCCCTAGTGATCAATATTCATGAGTTCAAGCCCTACACTCAAAGCTTTACTACTTACAATCATCATACAAGTCTAGATCACAAGACATACTAGTCATAAGGTTTTTCTTTAAGCAATTCTAGTCATAATTCATCATAAAGGCTCTCCCTCATTCATTACTAGTCAAGATCCATCATATGCACATTGCTTTAATTCAATTAATGTTCACATACTTCTATTCTTGAACAATTACTATACATGTCATCCATTCTAGAAGATCACCTTTGAGTCCTCAATTTCACTTCACAATGCATAAACCCACATTCTTCAATTAAACTAGGGTTAGCCATGAAAACATAAAAATTCATCATAATATCATAATTCAATGCTGAATCAATCATTAAAAAGTATTATCCACTCAATTGGAATCATACTCAATACTACCCACAATATAGGAAGAAACTCTAGCTAGAATTGGGGGTTTTTCTTCACAATTGGGGGAAATTTAAGAGACTCTATGTATGGAACAATCCATATATGAATAAGCTAACATACCTTTATTCAAAGCCCTCACAAAATCTTGCAACAATGGAGGAATTTGACCTAGCTTTCCTATTTTCTTCTTCTTTTTCACTTTCTAGAGAGAGGATTTTTTGGAGGGAACTGGGTGGGTCTCTTTTGTGAATATGAAATGATGATTTGGAATCATCTAATTAAGGGTCTATTAGGTTTATATAGGTGGTCTAATTACTAATAAAACAACACCACTTAACTCCTAACTAATAATGAATTAACCGCTAAGTCCCCTACTTAAAACAATTGGACTTCAAAACTGCCCCACCCACGAGACCCCGACCCATGAACCGTGGGTGGGTCTATAGATTGTACTGGTCCTTCTTGGATGGGTTACTTGGGGTCTACTTTAGGGGGTCTTGACCCACAACCCCTTTCCACGGGGCATAGGTCCACCTACGAGGCATGAGTCCTAATCATAGGTGGGCCCTTTTTGGGATGATTCTAGGGACTGTTTTGGGTCCCCCTCAAGGACCCTTGGTTGATCCTTGCGGGGTCGTACCTTGACGCCCTAACCCTAAAACCTTCGTTCTAAGTTTGAGAAGTTATTTTATGATTCTAACCCTCACATATAGCTCTAGAACCCTCTAGTTTAGCTTACTAGCGTACGGGATGTTACATGTCATTTTATTTCACCATGATCGATGAAGACCATTGCATCTATGTGAAAAAGTCCAATGAAAATTTTGTAATTCTTTCTCTCTACGTAGATGATATTTTACTAGCTGGAAATAATTTTGAGTATGTGAAAACTGTAAAGTCATGGCTTTCAAAATCATTTGATATGAAAGATATGGGTGAAACAGACTATATATTGGGTGTTAAGATCCAAAGAGATCGTTCGAAGAAATTTTTAAGTTTATCTCAAGAAACTTATGTAAAGAAAATATTAGAATGTTTTCGAATGAACAGTTGCAAATTCATGGATACTCCTATAGCAAGGTGAAACTTTAAGCCTTGAAATATGCCCAAAGACTGAAAAAAAGAAAAGGAAGACATGTCTCAAGTTCCTTATTCTAGTGTTGTCGGGAGTTTGATGTATGCTATGATGTGTAATCATCCAGACATTTGTTATGTCATGAGTCTAGTTAGTAGGTATTAATTCAATCCTAGAAGAGATCATTGGAAAGTAGTAAAAAGAATATTTTAATATCTGAAGGAAACTACGGATCATACACTATGTTATAATGGATCTGATTTAGTCATAAGAAGTTATACAGATGTTGATTGGGCTGGTGACTAGAATAATAGAAAATCAACATTTGGTTATGCTTTCTTATTAAATGATGGTGCTATTTCATGAAAAAAGTAAGAAGCAATCTTGCACAACTCTTTCAATCATGGAATATGAATTTGTGGCTTGTGTGTCTATAGTACAAGAAATTGTTTGGTTAAAGATATTATTTGAGCATTTGAGTATTACAAAGAATTTTAAGGGTCCCATGATTCTATATTGTGATAGTCAGGTGGTTATCGCATACACGAAGGATCCTAAGTATCACAACAAGACCAAACATATTGACATCAAATATAACTTTGTAAGAGGCGTAGTGGCAAGTGGAGAAATAACTTTGCAGTATATTCCTACACTTGAAATGATAGATGATCCTTTTACAAAGGCCATCTCTAGAGAATTATTTGAAAAACATGCTAAGGCTCTAGGTTTGTGTAGGATTTGATCATATTTTGGTATTGTGAAATAAATTAATTGTTATAATATTCTCTTATATGTAATACTATTAGATTTATATTCTAATATAATATGCATGTAATAATTTGTAGGAAATAAAGTGTATCGAACAAGTTGTGAGATTGACTCTCTCACATAAGCAATCGCCTCTTACGTCGGGGAACATGAAGAGATGTGTTTCATCACCCTACTATGACTTGTTTTATTAGCCAGACAAAAGTTTCTCTAAGAAAATGAATTTAAGGATTTCTAAAGAGAGAGAAACTAGGGTTAAACACTTGGAGGTGTTTAGACCAAAGTCTATACGATGTTAGATAATCGAAAGAATGAGACACATACACCAGTATAAGGTGAAAACATCGTAGCACGTGTTTCATACCACGTGTGTCAAGTTATCAATGGGTCAATGAATGAATGTTCCCTCCTTCTTCATTGTGTGAGACCCCAAAAAGTTAAAATGATTTTTCAATGAAATACCCTTTGACCTTTTGCTGTTTCTTAAAGTTTCAATCAATGTTGCTACTTGAGCATGTTATTGGTAGCCATGAACGAATTGACAATACAGTGCATGTCTAGTAAAGTAGTTGAATAGGAACAAATAGGTTCGAGTAGAAAGGAAAGACCATTAATTGAATAATAAAATTATATACACGAGCCGGTTATTGCACTAACCATATTGGTATAGAGTGCAATTTTGTGTATAAAGTTAAACAAACTCGAGTTAACCTCTTTAAGAGGATGATTGATCAAATAAGTAACTATTGAAGTAGTGAATAAAGTATGGGATTGTAAGTAATATTGTCCTTAAAATTGAAGTGAATTTTTTCCACATGTGATTGGATTCGTACAAAGGGCTTGTAAAACCTTAAAGGTAAGGTCTTAATGCTCACAGATCGCACAAATTATTTGTCGTATAAATTGTGTGTCTGATTGATATTGTGTTGGCTTAGGTCTTGTCTACCATGTACAAAGTGAGAGATGTAAGTTTTGGGTCGTGGGTCGCCTATGTGGAGAGACCCGACCCAATCCATTTTTACCCTATCCAATTTAATTAATTAATTAATTAAATTGGATAATACTTTTAAAAGGATAGGAGGGAGCAGTTACAGTTTAACAATTTAGCATCCCCTTATAATGCTCCTAATGGGAGTAACTTTAAGAGACATGTGAAAAAATGACAGAACGGGAGACCGTTGAAACTCAGTGAAAAGAAAAACAGAGAAAATCAAAAGTCATGTTTATGCCAATATTCAATAGACACATACACATACACTTATTTTGTGAAAAAGAATAATGTTCGTTTCCTTGTGATTTAAAGAGAGACTTGGAGCAATTCATTTCGACAGCAAAATCAACAACAAATAATTCTGCTGCAAGTATTAAGATACATATATTGTTGTTATTTTTCCATCAAAATTCCTTCACGTTAGTATATTTTATGTGTCGTCTAATTTATCATCATGTAATTAGTAATTGTAAGTTTCCGCATGACGTCCTAATCACTTTTGAACCTAACACTTATAACTATATTCTTTAATCCTTGAAGGGACCAGATCAAAAAACGGTAATGTCGATAAAGAAATCATAAGAATTGCACTGCCTGTATCACTTTTTGGCACTTGACAACATTCAAAGCCAGTGCTAGTAATACTACAAAACGATATGCTTTGTTTCTACATTGAATCCTTCCTTTATCAAAGGTAGAAGCAGCCTGCTTAACTCAAACATACTAATAGGTTCTACTAGAAAAACTTTCGGTTTCAATGATTCTTGGAAATGTGATAACTGAATCAATATAACTAATAATAGAGCAATCAAACAATAAACAGAAAAAACTATACATTGTTGCCCACCTAAAACACAAAGTATGTTGTAGTATCACTACTAGTATAAGTGTTAAATTTCTCCTACAAAGAGAAGATTGTATTATAGGATCTAGAGCATGAAAAGAGGTTCCTCGATTATAATACTGCAACTACATTATCTTCCTAAAACAAACAAAAACTCCTTAGTATACACCAATTAACAATAAAAGAGAGGAAAGAAACAGAAAAATTTTGATGAACCTTAATAACAACAAATTGGGCATCGAATAAGTCCATTCTCATTACAATCCGGACATCTTTGGAAGCCATATTTACTTTCCTCAAGTTCCAATTCATTGTATTCTGCTTCACAGTAGATTTTACAACTCCCCAAGCATGTCTCACATGGCACAAACCTAATATCTCCACAGGCCTCACAAACTCCATTAACAACAACACTTCCACCATCATCCTCTCGTTGTTCACAATTTTCTACTAACTTCTCAAGCTTCCCATCCTCGTTCATTCTCCGTATTTCATCAGCCCCACCAATGTACCTTTTCCCCAAGAATACCCTTGGTAATCCCCCTCCAGCATATTCCTTTCCCAATAATTCTTTCAATTCCTTCTTAAATCCTGAATGCATTGAAACATCTCTCTCGTCAACCTTAACACCCAGTCCTTTCAAAATCACACGAACGTGACAACAATCCTCATATGTTTTCCTCACCCCTCTTAGACTTGTAAAGTAAATAACCAATTTGTCCTTGTCATGATGCACCAATCTATACTCTGTTGTTACTAACTCAGACTCATTATCTGATCCCTGTGTGTCTTGGTTGACTAATGGCTTTAGGTAAAAAGGGTTAGCTAGTGGAAGCTCTTCAAGTGCTTTTCTGAATGTATTAATCACTTCAGGATCAAAATCAGACACTATTGATGTGCTATTCGAATGTAAACTAGATTCATTATCAGCCATATTTGGTGAGTTTTCATTAGGAGAAATAGGGAAAGAGAAAGTATGTTGATGATGATGGTCATAAGGTTTAAGAGGAGTAATATCTTCAAGACCTTCCATTAATTCCCAAGCATTAATAGTTTCTGGCTCACCTGGTGGTGTCCTAACTTGTGTCATAGGAACTACAACAACTTCAGGGATTTTGTGGTTGATCATTTGTGACCATGTTCTGTCCTCAATCAACAACTCATCTTTTTCAGCATTGTAGTCATCGATTTCGAATGCAAAGTGATCATTTCTGAGACTTTGACTTAGGTTCATTGAGTCAAGTTTCAATGAACTTGATGTGAAGGGTGTGAGATTCACCTTATGTTGTTGTTCACTTTCACCATTAATGCCTTTCTTTTTGGGTATGTACATTGAGTAACTTCTGCGTACAGGGGAATATGGCATGTGACAGTTTTGACATACTTTCGGGTTTGAAGTTGCACAACCCATATTGATTGATTTGATGAAACAAAATGAATTGTGGATCAAATTGGGAATTCAGACTATGAGGATATGCTTTGTTATTTTTATAATGGAAAAAGTCACAAAGGAGAAATAGAAAGCTTCTGTTCTGTGGAAAAAAAACTGCATTAATGGATTGGTTTACAAAAATAAAGGTAACAGGTTTATCATAATTGAAGAGACGACAAGAATGTGAACAAGAAGACAATGTGTGGGTTAAAACAAAAGAGAATTAGAGTTTGGGATTGATGAAGAAATTTTAGGGAGAGAGAAGGAACAAGCATAAGAAGAAGAAACATGAGCTGCTAATTATCTATCATTCTTTTTCCTTCCTTGAGTACATTCTTTCTCTCTCCACAACATAATTGGTGGGGTTTCCCTTTCCTATGTAGGAAAAGATGGGAAATGAATAAAACAGAAAAGACCCTATCGCTAGCAACAATGGGAAAGAGTGGTCATAAATAAATCAACTTTTTTCAGTGAACTTAGAGAGTTAGAAACTCATTTTGGGCAAATCAAAATGAATTGTCCCAACTTTCTTTTGCGTGAGACGAGGAGAAATGGATGGATGAAATAGGTCACTAGAATTAGGGCACAGAACCAAAAATTGTAAATGGCTCCTATTTCAATTCATTTTATCTTTTTTATACATATATGAAAAATAATATATTTTCCCATTTCAAATATTCTTTGGGATGTTTTTATTTATAATTAGCATAGGAATCCATAAAATCTTTATTACATGGAGATCAAATACAAATAAATTGCAAAGGGCTCCAAATCATCCTATGTCCAAGATATACTCAACTAACAACCCTCCAGAGAAAATCAAGGGTGAAATAAAAGTATACCACACTATTTATCAATAAAATAATCATATTTTTAAATATTTTATTTGTAATTGATGTTTATTTTCCATACATTATAATTTATTGCAAAATAATCACTATTTATGAGTTCCGAATCAAAATGAAAAGATCCAAACTAATGTCTTTTCAAAAAAATAAGGAGAGAGAGACATGCTAATAGACATTTGGTTAGTTTTAACCCTTAGAGCATGAATTTCAATTTTCATGAGCTAAGCTATAATAAGAACAGTTTTTTTTCTTAACAAAAATAAAAATAAACCAAAATGGGCTGCCCACCCCATCCGGGCTACTCCATATAGGCTTTGAAATTTGACGGGCCAGGCCTAGCTAGCCCATTATTGTTGTGGGCCAAGAAATGGTCGGTCCAACCCACAAGTACGTGGGCTATGGGCTTTGCCGGGTCAACCCTTTTTCTTAAAAGTATATTTTTTTTATAGTTTTTTAAATTAAATTATAATTTAAAACTATTATCATAAATATCGACAAGACAATATTACGTGCTGTTAGTGTTACTACTTGTTAATCAAATCCACAAATAAAATTATCTTTATAATATTTATTAAGTTTGATTTCAAGTAAATGCATCAATAGCTAAATAGAAATATTAGCCTAATTATTTTCCAATGATCATTATAAAACACGAAAACTATGACAATATTTCATCTACAACCTATGTAGTGATCCCCAAGAAATTTTAATGAATTTTTATTTTATATAGTACATATTTTGTAAACATAATTAGTATTTCAATTGTAATGTTTCAAACTTTAAATAAATTTTGAGTTTAGACTCTTGTTATTATTAATATTCTATTTTATTTTATTTTTTAATTAATTTTTATTTGGCCCATGGGCCGGCCCTATCCGTATTTCTAATCCCCACAAATCGGCATGCTTATTCAGGTTGGGCTATAAAGCTCTTTTCTTAAATGAGCTCCAAAAATCGTAGCCAGTTAGGTCAGGCAGGCCCATCATGCCTAGCCCATATTGACGACTCTAGGTGTCATAATAGGCAAATCGGGGTGAAAATTATGCGAGTAAAAAATACTTAGTTTAAGATAAAATTAATCGGGGGGGCTCTATAAATTATCATTTTACTATGGGCAAAAGAAGAATTTTTAAAGTTAAATTGCTACAAATAGGGTCTCATTGGTTTTCATTAAGATTAAGACGTTTGTATCTAAATTCACATTTGTATGATTAAGATACTCTTTGTAGATTTGAACACTGAGTTATTACGAGTGTTTGTTTTTAATCATTTGAATTATATGTATATATAATTTTTTTAATATGTAAACACAATAAATATTATAATTCAAATAAAATAATAATCAAATATTACACTAACAAATTATTAAAAAATCATTAATTTTTTAATAAACATTCTGATATTTGGATTTACAAATAAAGAGAAAGAATGTCACATAAATTAAGTCTCAATGAACGTAGAGATGTTTTGTAACTATAAGTGAGCCTTAGACACTCATTATCAGACACATGGAGCAAGAGGAAGAAATGATTATTAGATATAGTAGATTAGTAGTTGTTTCTATTTCATAAAACAACATAGTTTTGTTTGTTCTTATCCATTATACTATACAGCTGTCATTGTATTTGCATTCTCCTCTCATGTTTAGACTACTCTAGGTGCTATATATAGCACCCACTGTATTACTCATAAATGAATAAGAAAGAATATTCTTCTACTGTCATATTTGTTTTTGTGTCCACTTTAATTAGACTAAAATGGTATCAGCGCCTTTTGTCTAGCAGACAAACCTTTAACCCATCAATCTCTTAAGGTTTTCCTACTACTCTGTTGCAAGCTTTTATCATTACTCTGCTGTAAGTTTTTTTTTTCATTACTCTGCTGCAACTTTTTTATTTTACTCTGCTGCAAGTTTCATCTTTTGCCTTTGATTCTTCTTTTACTCCTTCACTTTTGATCTTTTTCTTGATATTTCAACATGCCATCTTCCTCTAGTACTGATTATGCTACTAACACAACGCCTCTTGGGTCTTCTTCAACTCTTCTTACATCTCCATTGTTCTCCACTAAAAAGGTGAGTCTTTAACTCAATGAAGACAACTATCTGTTATGGAAACAACAAATTTCACTCACAATCAGGAGTCCCAATCTCCACTACCTTTTGAATGACTCTTTCATTGTTCCTCCAACCACCATTGTTGAGAATGGCAAAAAGTTCCCAAATCCTGAGTTCCTTACCTATGAGTAACAAAATAGTGCCCTTGCATCTTGGCTACTTGCTTTAGTCAGTCCAAGCCTCCTTTTTTCCCTTGTTGGTTTGACAACCTCTGCTACCATTTGGAAAACACTTACCCAGATCTTTGACACATAAACCACAACTAGAATTATGCATCTTCATAGTGTGCTTTAGGGCCAACGTAAAGGCAACAAAAGTATGTGTGAATATCTCTTTGGCATCAAATCTCTTTGTGACTCATTGGCTAGTTGTGGTGAAAAAGTTTCTAATTCGATTCACCTTGCTACTATTCTTACTGGACTTACTCCTAAGTATGAGCCAGTGATTGCTGTAATCACTTCTAGTCAACATCCTTTCACTTTCAACAGGTGACTAGTGTGCTACTTGACGCAGAGGCTCGCCAACAAGATAGCTTTATCCATATCTCTGATTCTGCTCACCTTGTTAGCAACCAAGCAGCTCCCATCTCTACAAAACCTTCACTTCATGATCTACCCCCTTATCAGCCTCCAAGTTACCAAAGTTCTCCACAACCTACCATACGTTTTCCCTTCCAAGAAAGAAGTCATGGGAGAAGTAATAGGCATCAATATCAGTTATGTGGGAGATTAGGACACCTTGTTAATCGATGCTTCTATAGGTTTGACCCTGGCTTTACCGGTCCTATTCCTGGCCAGCCTGTTCTAGCACCACCAGTTCAACAACCTTCACATGCTTATCCTTCTCATCACTACCAACGAAGCCCTTCTCCATTCAATCCCCCTTCTAGCACCCCTACACAAACATATTCACTATCTAGACTTGCCTACTCTCATATTTCCACCCCACCTCTATTTACTCCCAACAATCTGGCTAGCTCTCATAATTACGGTAATGGTATTTTCTTCTCAATCTCATAGCTCACTCCACAAGCATACATAGCCACTCCAGAAATTGTCAATGACAGTGCCTGGTACCCAGACTCGGGAGCCACTCACCATATTACTAATGATCCAGCCAATGTGAACAATGCCTCACGCTACACAGGCTCAGGTACTATTATAGAAGGTAATGGAAACTCTCTTCCTTTTACTCATATATGTAAATCTTCTCTTCTTACAAGTTTTAAACCTCTTCTCTTGTGAAATATATTATTTTCTCCTCAAGTTACAATGAATTTATTGTCTGTTTCAAAATTCACTAAGGACAACAATGTATTGTTCGAATTTTCTCCCTCCGATTGTTCTGTGAAGGATTTGGTCACTAAGGAGATGCTACTTCAGCCGCATGTGTAACACCCCTAAATGTTAACAAGAGTCACATGTCAATTTACCATTTCTTAATTACTTTAATATGTTTTACTCTCATTTTGGGAACTTGAAATTTTGTGATAATTGCTAGCTTGCTTAACATAAATTATATCGTAATTTATGGGATTTGATGGGGGTATTTACGTAATAGTTTAATTAGAATTATGTATAATTTTAGAAGGAGGAGAAGGATATATATATATATATATATATATATATATATATATATATATATATATATATATATATATATATATATATATATATATATATATATATATATAAGGCATTACACAAAACTATTTGGGCAGCCCTTGAGGGATAGCTGTGCACTTGGGATAAACATCACTCTTGAGACTATATTTTGACCCCCTCCTCTAGTGATTTTCGTTTCACTTGAAGTCTAAGAACCTTAGAGCATTATCTAACCATTTGTTCTTCAAAATCACAAAAGAAAAATTTGGTCCTTTTGGCTGAAATTCGAGACACACACTGCTCTTTGGTAAGTAATCAAAATTTGTTTTGTAGCTGAGTAGTGTGTATTACTTTTAGAATATATGGTTCTCTATTACTCATTGTTGGGTGAATAAATATGATTTGGAAAGCTAATTCGTATATCTACATATCTTATGTTTATGTAAAATTCTAATTTAGTTGTTATGGATTTGAAATATGGGACACAACATAGGACAAGTTATGTCTAGATTTCGGGTTTAGAAATCCTTTATGAACAACTGTTAGTGTATGGATGATATCTTTTTGTACAAAATACATTTTGCGGTGATTCTTGTTTTTTTACAACCTTAAGAGATGTACCTATATCTTTCATGAAGGTTATAAAATGTAGTGTTGTTATTTTCCTTTTCAAATCTAAGTTGTAACATGAGGTATTGGGCTTGCCAGAATCACTGTTTTGGGAGCATAGTCATAATTGTATAGGCTAAGCTTACTTGTGATGATGATCCTGTTTTACTTCGACATTATTGAGATACTAGGAATTAAAGAAGTTATTTAATTGTATTTTTAAGGCTATATATACTCATGAACAAGTTGAGGACCTTGATACATTGGTTGGTCTACGGTTTGAACTCGCAAAGTTGTGTTGGACTGTTTCTACGATAAAGTATTGAGGTTTGTATATAAACTTGTACTTAAACTCTTTTAACTGCTGGTATATCTAAAAGTTGATCT
The DNA here is from genome assembly GCA_037074985.1 of Solanum bulbocastanum. Classification (NCBI taxonomy): domain Eukaryota; kingdom Viridiplantae; phylum Streptophyta; class Magnoliopsida; order Solanales; family Solanaceae; genus Solanum; species Solanum bulbocastanum. The sequence goes on from CM073599.1 coordinate 16,630,466, forward strand.
TGGTATCTTGATTACCACTTGTCAGTTTGCATTGTCGTGTTGGTATGACGCTTGTGTAACTCGCCCACTTGTACGGATTGTTTGATCACTTGACGCTCTTGTTGGGATCTTGTCCTTCTTGTGGCTATGACTTTGTCACTATTGATATGCCTCTTGAATGAAAGTTGTCCATTTTAAGTATGAACTAGAAAGCCATTTTTAATATGATTCTTGGTTCTGTTGATTATTAGGCTTTGACCCTTCTTGATACAGGGCGTCGGCCCTTCTTGATACTTGCTTGTGCTTGGTGTGACGACATGATGTATATATTGGGTGAGCCTTATTATTGAATCTCTTGGAAAATGGTGCTACGAGCGTTCTTTACATTTGGATCTTTAAATATCAAACTTGATACTCTTTATATATTGTTGCTTGATCTATTTATTATGTTTCAATTGTGCTGCTCATGACTTGAGAAAGGTAGCTTGGTGAATTTTGAGGGCTCCGAAACTATAGTTTTTACACACCACTAAGCTATATGATAGCGATAATTGTTTCTTTCGTAGGGAATGATCGAGAGGAGGCATGAAGATGGCCATTAGGGATGGAAATTTTGAGACCCTTAAGGAAGATCACATGTGCATATAGGCATTTATTTTTTGTATAAACTTTGGGACTTATACACGATCTATGTGTTGTATATTTGCATGTAATGTTGAGTGCTAATCTGATCATGTCACCGTGGTTTGTAATATAAGTATGGCTACATGTTTTGTTCATTTGGGGTGTGTAAGCCCAAGTCTTGTAATATATTAAATTTACTACTTTTTTTGAATGATTATATGAAGTATGAGCCTCTTAGTTTAGGTACTCAAAAAGTTGGTAATATTCTTTTTATATCATTTTTACTAGTGTGAGGGTGATATATGCACAAAAATCTCATGAGACATTGGTTTATGTTATTTCGAAAGGGTCGTCACAAGTTTGATATTAGAGCCTAGGTTTGTGGTTCTAGGACTTTTGCTGTGAATTATTTGTATACTTGTTCGCTTTCTAAAAAGATTTTATTTGGATTATTTGTTCACTTATATGGTTTATAATATTTTTATCGCATGTAGAGTGCACATGCTACATGTACATGTCTATAATGCAATGTGATCTTTCCTTTTGATGGAATTAAGTTATGGCCTCTTCTGCTGACCGACCTATGGAAGTTGCTGGTGAAGCTTCGGGTGCCTCTGTTTCCCAACATCATGCACTAGAAGAGGTTGGAGAACCTTTCTCAAATCAATATGTTCCCCACACTAGTGGGTTTGAAGTGGGAAACCATGGGGGTGTAAGAGCTGGTTCACATCCTTACATAAGTCGTGGTACTCAAGCCATGAATCCTCCTTTTCAACAAATGGCTGAATTCTTCCACCACATGGCTGAAGCGATGCATGATCCCAACGGGATTAACTTTGAGAAAATGAGGAAAATGGGTAGAGTGGAGTTTAAAGGCACCAATGATCCCACGGATGCTGAACAATGGCTGGAGCGCATGGAGCAGGTATTTGAGCAGTTAGAGTGTTCAGATGTTGCCAAATTTAAGTATGCTATTTCACTATTACAAAGGATGCTTGCGATTGGTGGGTAAGTGTTCCGAATGCCAAGGTAAAACCTCCTATTCTTACTTGTAATGATTTTCATAGGGAATTTCATATGAAGTATGTCCCACCTGCTTATTATGATGCAAAGAGAAAGGAGTTTTTGAATTTAAGGCAACGAGGCATGTCTATTGCTGAATTCCAACAGAAGTTTCTAATGCTCTCTCGTTATGCTGGAGGTATTATGAAAGAGGAAAAAGACAAGTTTAGGAAATTTGAAGATTTTAAATGATTCCATTAGGAAGAATGTGGCAATCCTGAAATATAAGAACTTCTATAAGTTAGTCTCTGCTGCTTTTTCTTGGGAACGACTTGATAAAGAAGAAGCTAATCGAAATGAAAACAAATTCCGAAAGCCTAGACTAGATTTTGGAGGTCCATCCAAAAGGGGAAGGCTTGATAATTCTAAGGCTGGTAGTGTTAACAGGCTACCTCAGGAAAAGCAAAATAAATCAGAATTTTACAGGTAGCACTCCAAATTATGGCCGAGGAAAGTCTCGTGTTCCCACTTGTCCACAATATGGAAAGAATCATTATGGTACTTGTAGGATAGCTTCTGGTGCATGTTTCAATTGTGGGAGATTTGATCATAAAGTGAAGGATTGTCCTAATCCTAATAATTCTCCTTCCTTGAGAACTGAATGCTCAGTTCATATCCCTTCTATTAATCTTCCTCAAACTAATGAAGGTACAAGACCTAAAAACACCCAAGCGATAGGGGCAAGTGGAGCGAATAAAGCTAGTGGACCAAGGGTTATTTCACATGCTTATGCTATGAAACAGAGGGAGGATCACGATGGAAAAGATGTGGTTGTCGGTAAATTTCACTTATTTGGCTTATGTGTGTTTACATTGTTTGATCCTGGTTCTACACATTTCTATCTTTATTCATCACTTCCTCTTCCTGAAAACGTGAAATCTGTGAGACTTAATTTTGATGTGCTGGTTGAAAGTCCTTTGGGTTATCAAGTTTTGTGTAATCGACTTTATCAAGATTGTCCCTTCATGATTCAAAATCTAGTCTTTCCCTGCTAATTTGATTGAAATGCCCTTCAAGGATTTTGATGTTATTATCAGGATGGATTGGCTTTATAAATATCATGCAGTGGTAGATTGTAGGTCTAAGCATGTGACTTTTAAAGATCCTACATTTTCACACATCTTTATAAAAGGTGAAAGATTATTGACATATAGTATTATTTCTGCGGCCTTGGCAAGAAAGTTGATGCATCAAGGTTGTGGGGCATACCTTGCTCACAAAGTTGATACACAGTTGGAGAGTCCTTGTATCAAGAACATACCTGCTATATGTGATTTCTCAGAAGTCTTGCCAGAAAGCCTTCCTGGATTGCCCCTCGAAAGAGAGGTTGAATTTTTAATCGAGTTTATTCCTGGATCTACCCCTATTTCTATCACTCCTTATAGAATGGCTTTGGCAAAATAAAAGAATTGAAATCTCAATTGCAAGAACTTATTGAGAAGGGTTTTATTCGACCTAGTATTTCTCCTTGGGAAGCCCTTGTTTTATTCATAAAGAAGAAGGATGGCACTCTCAGGCTTTGTATTGACTATAGAAAATTGAACAAAATAACAATCAAGAATAGATATCCACTACCAAGGATCGATGATTTGTTTGACCAACTGAAGGGTGCTAAAGTATTCTCAAAGATTGATTTAAGGTCTGGATATCACCAACTGTGTGCTAGAGAGAAATATATTCCTAAAACTGCTTTTAGAACTCGATATGGTTATGATGAATTTTTGGTGATGCCATTCGGGTTGCCAAAAGGTCCTACGACATTCATGGATCTAATGAATTGAGTATTCAAGCCTTATCTTGATCAGTTTGTGGTTGTTTTTATAGATGATATTTTAATATTTTCTAGAAGTAGTGAAGATCATGATAAACACCTTCAAATTATTTTGCAAATTTTGAAGGAGAGGGAACTTTATGCTAAACTTTCCAAGTGTGAATTTTGGTTTGATGAAGTGATGTTTTTAGGACATGTTGTATAGGTCGAAGGCGTGAAGATGGATCCTAGTAAGATACAAGCAATTGTTGAGTGGAGACCTCCCAAATGTCAAATCGAGGTAAGAAGTTTCGTAGGCTTAGCAGGATACCACATAAGATTTGTGAAAGGCTTTTCCATTATCGCCTCTCCGTTGACTAAACTCTTGCAGAAGGAAGTGAGGTTTAATTGGAATGAAAAATGCCAAGAAAGCTTTGAAACTCTCAAATCCTTGCTGACTCAAGCACCTATCCTTACTCTACCAATTGAAGGGAAGGAGTATGTAGTATACAGTGATGCTTCTCACAATGGTCTCAGATGCATTTTGATGCAAGAAGGGAAGGTTATTTCTTACACCTCTCGAAAATTAAAACTGCATGAATTGAATTATCCTACCCATGATCTTGAATTTGCTGCGGTAGTGTTTGCTTTAAAAATATGGCGGCATTATTTGTATGGAGAGAAATGTCATCTATTCACTGATCATAAAAGCTTAAAGTACATAGGTACTCAGAAGGAGCTAACCCTTCGACAACGTAGATGGCTTAAACTCATCAAGGATTATGACTGCATGATTGATTATCATCCGGGTAAAGCTAATGTGGTTGCAGATGCCTTAAGTTGAAAATCCTTTGCAAGTATTTCTTTGAGTCCTTTGCCCTTGTTCCTTGAGTTAAGAGTCATGAATGTTTGTTTCACACTTGATTCAAATGGTTCAGTTATTGCTAATTTGCTAGTAAAGCCAATATTACTTAAACAGGTGAACAAAGCACAAAAGTTAGATGATAAACTTGTAAAAGTGACCTGAGAAGTTCAAAATGGGGAAAAACTTGATTTTACATTAACAGAGGATGGTGTCTTATTTTATCAAGATAGACTATGTGTCCCTAATGATGATAAATTGAGGAGAGAAAAACTTAGTGAAGCACATACCTCACAATATACAATGCATCCAGGGGGTACAAAAATGTACTAGACCATCAAAGAAAATTATTGGAGGAGTGGTATGAAGAGAGGCATTACTGAGTTCATTTCTAAATGTTTAGTTTGTCAACAAGTAAAGATAGAACATCAGGTCCCAGTTGGTTTACTACAATCCTTGTCGATGCCGGAATGGAAATGGGAGAGAATAACTATGGACTTTCTCTCTGGACTTCCTCACACTCAAAGAAATCATAATGCAATATGGGTGATTGTGGACAGGCTAACCAAGAGTGCTCACTTCTTAGCAATCAAGATGGATTACTCACTTGAGCATTTAGCCGAATTGTACATTAGTGAGATCATAAGACTACATGGGATCCCTATGTCTATTGTATTTGATTAAGACCCAAGGTTTACATCTAGATTTCGAGGTAGCTTGCAGGAAGCTTTAGGTACTAAGCTGAAATTTAGCACTTCGTTCCATCCTCAAACAAACGGCCAATCGGAAAGAGTGATACAAATTTTGGAGGATATACTTCGAGCTTGCATTATGGATTTTGAGGGTAGTTGGGACAAACACTTGGCTTTGATAGAATTTGCTTACAATAACAGTTACCAATCGAGTATTGGAATACTTACCTATGAAGCCTTGTATGGAAGGAAATGTAGGACCCCTTTTTGTTGGAGTGAAGTTGGTGACAGGAAACTCATTGGTCCTAAAATTGTGCAACAAATAGAAGACAAGCTAAAAATTATCAAGGATCGTCTAAAGATTTCTTTGGATAGACAAAAGTTGTACGCTGATATTAAAAGGCGTGACATTGAATAGCAAGTGGGAGATGAAGTATTTTTAAAGGTGTCTCCATGGAAAAAGATTATGAGATTTGGCAAAAAATAAAAACTTAATCCCCGATTTATTGGACCTTATGAGATACTTGAAATGGTTGGACCGGTTGCATATAAATTGGTTTTGCCACTTGAGTTAGACAAGATCCACAATGTCTTCCACGTTTCTATGCTCAAAAGATATCGTTCTGATCCATCTCATGTTCTTCCAGTTGAATCTATTAAGGTTAATCCTGACTTGACGTATAATGAAGAACCTATTTTAATTCAAGATCGGGAAGTGAAGCAACTTAGAAACAATAAAATCCACTTAGTAAAGGTACTTTGGAGGAACCATTCTGAAAAATAAGCTACGTAGGAGAGGGAAGAAGACATGAGGACCCAGTATCCGCACTTGTTTTGGGACTAATGTAAGGTAAATTTTGAGACGAAATTTCTTTAAGAGGGAGAGAGTTGTATGTCACGAACTTAGAGTCTCACTAAAGCTCTGTGCGACACTTAACAACTTACTCACTAATCTTTCAAGATCTTTTAAGCTGAAGTAAGCCCTTTAAAACTAAGATCGCTAAGAGAATGCAAAGAAAGACTTAGAAAGAACAAGAGAGCTTTTGGAAGAAGGCTTTTGTATTGCTTGGAATGCTTTACACTTGGTTGATGCCTTGCAAATGAATGGTACCTTTATTTATACTACCTTCTAAGGGCTAAAGTGTAATTTAAAATTACTTTTTCAAGTCCTTAAGATATTTACACATTGGTCCTATCTCTAGAATTCTCTACACATTCTAAAGATCTCCAAAGACTTCTTGAAAAATCTAAAGGATTCTAGAGTTCTCCACAAGCCTCTCCTCAACTCTAGAACCTTCCGCCCCTATCTGGATGCGAATTTTGGCTGGTTGAGTGGCGGGACGTCATATGCTCCGCCACTTGATGACGTGATGACCGCGGTGCATTGCTGCAGAAACTCTCGGACTTGGTCCTTAAATTTCCACAAGTCTTCATACTCTCCCATGTGACCTCCTTCGGAGTTTATCCCTTCCAATGCACAAGGAACATGAAACTGGCTTGTTGACCTCGCTTCCGTTTAGCTTGGTAGTCTATGATAGCCTCAATCTCCTTTTCGTGCGAGACGGTGACAGTGATTGGTGTCCGTCGTGATTGGTTCCAGCTAGGATCTTCCTTGTCCTCATGGTACGAGTTGAAAACGCTTGCATGGAACACTGGATGGATTTTAAAGTGTGGAGGAAACTCCACCTTGTATGAGATCTTGCCCACCTTGGCAATGATCTTGAACGGACCCTCATATTTTAGCACTATGTTTTGATGAACACCCCTTAGTGCCTTAAATTGTCTCAGATTGAATTTTACCAAGACCATGTTGCCTTCTTTGTAGTTTGTGGGACACCATTTGCGATCAGCAAACTTTTTCATCCTTTTTGCTACCTTGTCCAAGTAGGACTTGGCAGTATCAAGCTATTCCTCCCATCCCTTGGCAAAATGGTAGCATCCCAAACTCTTCTCTTGGAAAACAGCCAGTAATGCATGCAGAGTTTGGGGTTGTTGGCCTGTCGCCAACTCAGATGGTGTGCAGCGGTGGACTCACTCCTTTGCAAATTGTATGAGATTATGCCATGTCTAGGAGTCTAGCCCAATCCTTCTGGTGCGCACTGACGTAGTTCCTCAGGTAGCACTTTAACAAGGCGTTGATGCGTTCGGTCTGGCCGTCAGTCTGCGGGTGGAAACCAGTGGAGAAGTGAAGTTCAGTGCCAAGTATCTCGAACAGCTCCCTCCAGTAGTTCCCCATAAATCGGGGGTCTCGATCACTAATGATATGTCTTGGCAGCCCTCAATACTTTACCACGTTCTTAAAGAACAATCGAGCGGCCTACTTTGCGGTGCAACCGGCTGTGGCGGGTATAAAGGTAGCATAGTTTGAGAATTAATCCACCACGACCATGATGGTTCCACACCCATCGGACTTAGGTAAGGAAGTAATGAAGTCCATGGTCAAGCTCTCCCATGGGTGTTCCACTGCTGGTAGTGGCTCCAGTAGTCCTCCCGGTTGCTTTTGCTCCACCTTGTCTTGTTGGCACACAAGACAAGTCTGCACATAACACTAGATGTCATCTCGCATGCGTGGCCAGTAATAGATAGCCTCGATCAGCGCCCTCATTCGTCGTTTCCCCACATGCCTAGCCCACGATATGTCGTGGCTTTTTTAATGATTCCCTGCTTGATAGACCCAAACTTGGGCACATAGACCCTTCGACCGAATGTGAGTAAAAGATCATCTTCCACCCAAAAGTGCCTTGTCTTACCTTGGGTGGCTAGCTCCATTAGTTTCTTAGCCTCGGGATCATGCTACAAGCCATCTTTGATAGCATCTTAAATGTCATAATGGGTTGTTGTGATGGCAGCAAGTTCGACCTTCTTACTTAGCGCATCGGCCACAACAATGCTTCTTCTTGGCTTGTATTCCAAGTTGTAGTCAAATTCAGCTAGAAAATCTTGCCACCTAGTTTGCTCGAGGTGATCTTCTTCTGTGACTTGAAGAAGCTAGTGGCCACGTTGTCCGTCTTGACCACGAACTTGGAGCCTAGTAGGTAATGTCTCTATGTGCATAGGCAATGAACGATGGTCATCATTTCTTTCTCCTGCACCATATAGCGCCGTTCAGTTTCATTCAAATTGCAGCTCTCAAATGCAATTGGGTGTCTCTCCTGCATTAAGACTCCTCCAATGGCAAAGTCCAACGCATCCGTATACACTACGAAGGTTTTTGAAAAGTTGAGCAGCATCAAGACCGGCTCTTTTGTTATGGCGGCCTTGAGACCTTTGAAGGCTTGCTGGCACTCCTCGCTCCAAAGACACGGCTTGTTCTTCTTCAATAACTCAATCAGTGGAGCAGCCTTAGCGGAGTAGCCACTTATGAACCTGCGGTAATAGTTCATGAGTCCAAGGAATGATCGTAGCTAGGTCACTTTAGTGGGCACCTCTTACTCTTGGATTGCCCAAATTTTAGCCTCATCCATCCGTAGTTTGCCCTGATTGATGATACGACCCAAGAAGTACACCTTGTGTTGGGTGAACTCGCACTTCTCATGCTTGATGTATAGTTGGTTCTCTCGTAAGACTTGAAAGACTTTCGTCAGATGCTCCACATGCCCCTTCAAAGTGTTGCTATAGATGACTATGCCATCTAAGTACACCACTACGAATTGATCCAAGTAAGGATGAAAGATCTTGTTCATCAGCGTGCAAAAGGTTGTAGGTGCATTGGTTAAGCCAAAAGGCATTACCAACCACTCGTATGCTTTGTATCTGGTCACACATGCTGTCTTCGGTTCATCCCCTTCTGCGATACGCACTTGGTAGTAACCTTTTTGGAGGTCCACCTTAGTGAAGTACTTGGCCTGCCCAAGTCTATCAAACAAATAAGCAACAAGAGAGATAGGATATTTATTATTGATAATTACCTAATTGAGCGCCCGATAGTCGATGCATAAGCTCAATGATCCGTCTTTCTTCTTTTGGAATAGAACTGGTGCGCCATAACGTGCCTTGGATGGACGGATGTGATCGGACTCGAAGAGCTCCTTCAACTACTTCCTTAGCTCCTCTAATTCAGGTGGAGCCATACGGTAAGGTGCATGCATAGGTGGCTTGGCTCCGACCTCCAACTCTATCTTGTGATCTACCTCGCGCCTCGGAGGTAGAGTCTTTGGTAGCTCATCTGGCATCACGTCCTTATTCTCTTCAAGAACCTTCTCTATAATTGGTGGCAAGGACTCCTTAGCACCATTGTCTTCTCCCGAACTTGCATTGGTAGCTAGGAATATCAGCTCTCCTTTCTTCAGGCCCTTCACGATCTGCATGGCGGCAAGTAGGCATGTCCTTCCTTTTTTGGTACCTTGATTAGAGGTACCATGTACGACCCTTCTAGCTCCACGACCATGAGCCGTTGGAGGTAGGGTTCAATCATCGTGGCAACACTGGAAGAAATCCTGCCCAAAAATAATGTCAAAGATATCTAAAGGAGCGATAGTGAAGTTTGTCTTACCTTGCCATTTTCCCAACGTGATGCTCACTCCTTGGGCGACCCCACACACGGCAGTTGGTGAGGCATTAACCGTCTTGAGGTGGGTGTTGCTTGGAATATAGTTTAGCCCTAACCTCTCTACTGTCGTCTTGGTTATGATGTTTGCTTTGGCCCTAGAGTCTACCATGGCATGAGCTGGTCGTCCATTAATGGAGATGTCTACATATTGCGTGCTAAAGTCTCCCGACTTCTCAATCTGTTTAGCTATAGCCCCGCAGAGTCCAACCATGCCCAACTGCATCATGCCCGCATTCTGCCCTTGCTCTTGTGCATCTTTCTCCTTCCATTTGCGTAGGATGGAACCAAGGTTCTTCATCTCCGAGCATCTGGCATAGCCGTGTGGTCCTCCACATATGTAGCAACCATCTTCCTTGGTGGTCTGTGCCTTCTTCCATGTAGTGCTAGCGCACGAACCATTTTTTGTCCGTCATACGGTTTAGTGTATGCATGCTGCTCCTTGCCTTGGCCACGATCTCCCCCACCTTTGGCATGACTATTCCTTGTATCCTTGTTGTGGCCTTGTATGTTGATCATGCTGAAAGTCGGTCAAGGACTCAGCTTATGTGATGGTCTCGTCTATGGTCTTGACTTGTCGCCGCTCCAATTTCATCTTGGCCCAATTTTGTAGTTCGGCCATGAAGTGGAACAGCATGTCTTCATCCGTGAGGTTGGGAATTTGAAGCATTAGAGTTGCGAACTCCTTCACGTACGCCCGAATGCTTCCCGTTTGCTTCAGTTCCCTAAACTTGCGCTTAACCTCATATACGACATTGTTAGGGAAGAAGGCTTTCTTGAACTCTTCGCGGAACTGCTCCCACGTGTTGATGGTGCACGTCCCCTTCCCTATCTCAGCCTCCTTGTGCCTCTACCATAGCATGGCCATCTCTAAAAGATACAACACGACAGTGTTGATCTTATTCGCGTCACTCCTCACCCAATTACACTTGAAGTAATTCTCCTAGTGCCACAGAAAGTTCTCCACCTCTTGAGCGTCACGAGTGCCTTTAAATATAGGTGGCTTGGGAGCCTCGACCCTGGCCTCCCTATCATGGTCGGGTGACATCGATCCTCCAGCATTCATGCCTTCCTTGAGTGCCTTCATTTCGGCCTTCATGGTTTCAATTTTATTTAACGCCTCCATGAGCCAGCACTCTAAGGAAGTGATGGCCTCCTTCATCTTGAACTCGGCCCACTGACGTCCCTCCAATTCCTTACGAATGTTTTCGATCTCCTCAAGGGTGAAGTCTTCAAGAGTCTTGAACTTGCCGTCGGCCACATTCATGCGCCAGCCTAATATCTCCACAACCTGCCTCGCCACCTCAACCCTTGCGACTCATTCTTCTCCAGCGGTGATGTCAATGGCCTCCTCGCCATTTTCATTGTCACTTGCTTCGGTAGTCGAAGCTGGATGAGATGTTAGCACCTTACTCGGTGTGGGGTCGAGCAGCATTTCTTCATTACTCTTTTGGTGCTTCTTTCCCTAGCGGTATTTTTTTTCCACCATCCAAATGGACGTTGGTGGTGCTAGCGGCATTCACGTCTCCTTCTGTAGCCATTCCCTTAGTATCAAACCTTGGCTCTGATACCACAATGTCACAGACTTAGAGTCTTACTAAAGCTCCATGCAGCACTTGACAACTTACTCACTAATCTTTCAAGATCTTGTAAGCTCAAGTAAGCCATTTAAAACTAAGATCGCTAAGAGAATGCAAAGAAAGACTTAGAAAGAACAAGAGAGCTTCTGGAAGAAGACTTTTGTATTACTTGGAATGCTTTACACTTGGTTGATGCCTTGCAAATGAATGACACCTCTATTTATACTACCTTTTAAGGGCTAAAGTGTAATTTAAAATTACTTTACAAGTCCCTAAGATATTTACACATTGGTCCTATCCCTAGAATTCTCTACACATTCTAGAGATCTCCAAAGCCTTCTTGAAAAATCTAAAGGATTCTAGAGTTCTCCGCAAGCCTCTCCTCAACTCTTAAACCTTCCGCCCCTAGCCAGATGTGAATTTTGGCTGGCCGAGTGGCGGGACGTCACATGTAACACCCTTAAATGCTAACAAGATTCGCGTGTCAATTTACTGTTGCTTAATTACTACAATATGTTTTACTCTCATTTTGGAAACTTGAAATTTTGTGATAATTGCTAGCTTGCTTAACATAAATTATATCGTAATTTATGGAATTTTATTGGGGTATTTACGTAATATTTTAATTAGAATTATGTATAATTTTAGAAGGAGGTGAAGGGTATATATATATATATGTATGTATGTATTTTGGTCAGCACACAAAACTATTTGGGCAGCCCTTGAGGGACAGTTGTGCACTTGGGATAAACATCACTCTTGAGACTATATTTTGACCCCTCCTTTAGTGAATTTTGTTTCCTTTGAAGTCTAAGAACCTTAAAACATTATCTAACAATTTGCTAAGAAAAACTTGGTCCTTTTGGCTGGATTTCGAGACACACATTGCTCTTTGGTAAGTAGTCGAAATCTATTTTGTAGCTGAGTAGTGTGTACTACTTTTAGAATATCTCATTTGCCAAATCTCATTAGATTCACCTGGATTACATTCCTTGCTCACAAATCTGATTCACCTCAAGCTTTTCTAAATTTTCAAGCAATGGCAGAAAGATACTTTAATAGGAATATTAAAGAAGTTCAAACTGATAATGGCACAGAGATCAACTTGCTTAAATATCATTTCCTTAGAAATGGCATCATATACAGGCTCACTTGTCCATACACTTCGCCCCAAAATGGCATTGTAGAATGCAAACATAGGCATATCATTGAAACCGGTCTTACTTTGTTAGCTCAAGATTCTTTACCTCTAAAATTTTAGAGTGATGCATTCTACTTCAATGTTTTCTTGATTAACAGGTTACCTTCGAAGGTCATTCAATTCTTGAGTCGTCATGAGAAGCTATTTGGCAGTTAACCTGATTACCATTTTCTGAAAGTATTTGGTTGTCAATGTTTTCCTCTATTGAGGCCATTCAATAAGCATAAAGTTGAGTTTCAATCCCAACTATGCACCTTCTTAGGTTACTGTGAAAATCATAGACGGTATAAGTGTTAGCATGATTGGACAGATTCTAAATATCTATACATATTTATGTTATAACTCTAAATATTTATGTAATGATGATAGGAGATAGCATAGATTAATGTAGCATATTTTCAAAGATATTACAATTAGGAATAACATATATTTACGAATATATAGCAGATTTTTAGGTATGTAAATCAGAATTCTTTCAATTTAATGGAAGAACTCTTATTTGAGAGAACTCATTCAGCAAAATTGACATGGTATCAAGGCCTTTTTCAGTGCTTTGATTCTTAGTGTCTTTTATTTGTGGTTTCTTTCAGAATTTTTTTTTTGAAAGTTTTGGTTCTTCTTACTGTTTTTTAGTCAACAATAAGTCCTAAGTATCTTGGAAGTTTAGGCATCTTGGAATCTTAGTCTTAGTCATTCTGGTTATTTTGTATCATTGTATTGCTATCTTCCTTAACTTGTCAAGAACATGGCGTCATATCAGTTTGAGTCCTTCCATGTTCGTTTCACTAATAAAAAATTACTCTGTGCAAATTTCAATTCCAACTATTTGTCACTGGAAAATAATTATGAGGACATATAGATAGAAGCGATCCTACTCCTACTGATCCTACAAAACTCGGTCAATGGAAGGTTAAAGATGCTCGGGTGATGACATGGATTTTAGGGTCAATTGACCCTTTTATTGTTCTTAATCTCAAGCCATACAAGATAGCAAAGGCCATGTGGGATTATTTACAAAAGGTTTACAACCAAGACCATAGCGCAAGGCGCTTTCAGTTAGAGCATGAAATTGCTATGTATTCTCAAGAAGGTCTCTCTCTTTAAGATTATTTCTCTGGATTTCAGAACTTATGGGCTGAATTTAATGATATGGGTTATGCTAAAATACCTTTTGAATCTCTCTCCATCATTCAAGGAGTTCATGAATAAAGCAGGCGAGATTAATTTTTGATGAAATTACAATCTGATTTTGAAAATGTTCACTCCAACTTGATGAACTGTGATCCATCTCCCTCGTTGGATGCCTAGTTTAGGAATTACTTCGTTAAGAGCAGGGTCACTTCACATAAAATGATTTTCATCAAGGAAATATTGTCACTGTCGCATTTGCAGCCCAAGGGAAGGGAAAGGAAAGGGCATGGATATGGCTAGAACTCAACGCTACAGTTGCAAGAAATATGGTCATATTGCTAGCAATTATGGCAAGAAGTTCTATAATTATTGTAAACAACAAGGACACATTATCAAAGAGTGTCCCACACATCCTCAAAATTGTAAGGCAAATGCTTTTCAAGTTGGGATAAATGGTTCAACTATAGATAACTCATCTTCAATAGGACAAGTTCTTACTCCTGAAATGGTACAACAAATGATCTTGTCAGCATTTTCAGCTTTGGGGCTGCTAGGTAATGAGGTAATATCTAAATTTTGGCATGTTGATTCTGGCACTTCCAATCATATGACCAACTCAACTAATATACTCAAAAACATCCGCGAGTATAATGGTCCAACACAAATTCAGGTTGCAAATGGTAGTAATTTACCCATTACCAAGGTTGGGGATATTACTGAAACTTGCAAGAATGTTTTTGTATCACCAAAGCTCTCCACTAGTCTTATTTCAGTTGCCAATTGGTAGATAACAATTGTGATGTGAATTTTTCTCGTAATGGTTGCCTTGTGCAGGATCAGGTGTTGGGGACGATAATCACGAATGGGCCTAAAGTTGGAAGATTATTTCCTATATACTTTTCTATTCCTCATGTTCTAGTTGTTGCTTCTACCACTACTAAGAATGACATTTGGCATAAACGTCTAGGACATCCAAATTCTATTGTGTTGTCTCATTTGTTCAATTCTGGGTTATTGGGAAATAAAAATCAATTTTCAATTGCTTCCTTTGATTGTTCAACTTGGAAATTAGGCAAAACTAAAACTCTTCCTTTTCCTAATTTTGGTAGTCGTGCTGCAAAGTGTTTTGATGTCATTCATAGTGATGTTTGGGGTATTTCACTAGTTATTTCTCATGCTCATTTCAAGTGTTTTGTTACATTTATAGATGACTATAGTCGGTTTACATGGGTGTATTTTCCTCGATCTAAATTTGAAGTGTTTTCCATATTCAAGAAATTTTTGGGTTACGTTAAGACTCAATTTTCCACATGCATCAAAATATTAAGATCTGATTCTGGTGGAGAATATATGTCTCATGAATTCAATAATTTCTTTCTTAGGAAAGGAATTGTATCACAACGCTCTTGCCCATATACGCCACAACAAAATGGGGTTGTTGAGCGTAAAAATCGTCATCATTTAGATGTCACTCGTACTTTATTGATTGAGTCCTCTATTCCATCTAAATATTGAGTGGAAGCTTCGTCTACTGCTGTCTATTTGATTAATAGACTTCCATCTAAAGTGTTAAATCTTGAGTCTCCATATTATCGTCTTTTTCATAAGCATCCCAACTATCATTGTTTTCATACGTTTGGTTGTGTTTGTTTTGTGCACCTGCCTCCTTTTCAACGCAATAAACTCTCTGTTCAGTCTATAAATGTGTTTTTATAGGCTGTAGTACTTCACAGAAAGGTTTTATTTGCTATGATCCAATTTCTAACAAATTTCGTGTTTCTAGAAATGTTATTTTCTTTGAGAATCAGTATTTCTTTCCTACTCATATTGAGCCATGTTCTGTTTCTCCTTTTCTTCCTACTTTTGAGGATTTGTCATTGTCTTCTAAGTGGTTCAAACCAGGATTTGTGTATGAATGGCGTCGGCCAACTTTACCCCATCCTGAAATAGATCCGCCACTTGAGACTGCTCCACAACTAAAATCTGAGATTTCTTCAAGGTCTGCTCCTCTTAAGCCTCCTCGGCGATCTACTAGAGTGTCTCAAACTCCTAAACGGTATGGTTTTTCTTCTACTTTATCCACTATCTCTATTCCCACAGGTTACTCACAAGCTTCCAAGCTTGAATGTTAGCAAAAAGCAATGGAGGAGGAACTTTTGGCTCTTAAAGAAAATAACACATGGGACATTGTTCCTTATCCTCCAAATGTCCGTCCAATTGGATGTAAATGGGTTTATTCAATTAAACTTAATTCTGATGGAACTCTTGATCGGTACAAAGCTCGATTGGTGGTCCTTGGCAACAAACAGGAGTATAAACTTTGAGGAGACTTTTGCACCTGTAGAAAAAATGACTATGGTGCGAACTATTATTGCCATTGCTGCAACATAAAATTGGCTTATTCATCAAATGGATGTCAAAAATGCTTTTCTTCATGGTGATCTCAAAGAATATACTTATATGAAACCCCCACCTAGTTTGTTCTCATCACCTACATCAGATGTATGCAAGTTGAAGCGGTCTTTATATGGATTAAAACAAGCTCCAAGAGCTTGGTTTGACAAGTTTTGGTATACTTTGCTTCAATTCTCTTTTGAGCAGAGAAAATATGATTCATCTTTGTTTCTTCGAAAAACATTTAAAGGTTGTGTTCTTATTTTGGTGTATGTAGATGACATTATTATCACAGGAATTGATTCTTCACTAATCACTAGCCTCTAACAGCAGTTTAAGGATTCTTTTCATATGAAAGATCTTGGTATTCTTACATACTTTTTGGGCAAAGAAGTTCATTATAGTTCTTTAGGTGTGTTTTTGAACCAACACAAATATACTCAGGAGTTGATTGCTTTGGCTGGTCTTCAAGAATCTTCCTCTGTAAATTCTCCATTGGAATTAAATGTAAAGTACTACAGTGCGGAAGGAGATCTTCTTCCTAATCCAACTTTGTATCGGCAATTAGTTGGGAGCCTAAATTATCTTACTATTACTCGGCCTAATATCTCTTTTGCAGTTCAACAAGTGAGTCAATTTATGCAAGCTCCACGCCATCTACATTTGGTAGTTGTCCGTCGCATCATTCGATATCTCTTGGGAATATATACTCGTGGACTATTCTTTTCTAGTGGTTTCGAGATTTAGCTTAATGCATTTAGAGATTTTGATTGGGCTGGATGTCCTGATACTCGTCACTTCGTCACATGTTGGTGCATGTTTCTTGGAGATTCCTTGATATCTTGGAAGAGCAAAAAGCAAGATTGTGTATCGAAATCTTCCACCGAATCTGAATATCGAGCAAAGTCTACTGCTTGCTCTAAAATTGTTTGGCTTCGTGGTTTACATGTAGAAATTGGATTTCCTCAATCTAATCCTACTCCTCTCCATGCTGACAACACAAGTGCTATTCAGATTGTTATTAATCCAATTTATCATGAAAGGACCAAACACATTGAAGTGGATTGTCATTATATTAGAGAAGCTGTAGATAAGACAGTCATTACTCTTCCACATGTATCCAGTGATCTTCAAATAGCTGATGTGTTTACAAAGTCTATGGTACAACAACGTCATCAATTTATGATAGGCAAATTGATGCTTCCTGATCTGCCAGCATCAATTTGAGGGGGGATGTTAGCATGATTGGACAGATTCTAAATATCTATACATATCTATGTTATAACTCTAAATATTTGTGTAATGATGATAGGAGATAGCATAAACTAATGTAGCATATTTTCAGAGATATTACAATTATGAATAGCACATATTTAGGGATATATAGCATATTTTTAGGCATGTAAATTAGAATTCTTTCTATTTAATGGAAGAACTCTCATTTGAGAGAACTCATTCACCAAAATTGACAAATCATAAAGGGTATAAGTGCCTCACCCCTGATGGAAGAATTATCATTTCAAGGCATGTCTCATTTGATGAGAAAACTCTCCCTTTTACAGTCCAGGGTCCTCAAGAATGTTTACCAACATCAGCTAAACCTCTCTCAAGAGTCATACCCCTTGTTGCTAACTTGAATAACAACTCCACTTTACAACCTCAAAAACCCACGTCGACTGCTGGTGAACGCGTGGGTATTCCACTTTCCCCTGCTTCTCAAAATTTGTTCGGATCTTCACCTACAAACCAGCTCCCTGCACCTTTTCTCCCCACCTTTTTCCCCTTTTGTTGGCCAACTTGAACCATCAGTAAGCAGCTTGAGTGCTGATTCAAGATTTGCAATTGAAACACTAGTCAACACACACCCTATGCAACAAGATCCAAAGTTGGAATTTACAAACCCAAGGCTTACAACATTGACCTTACTTCAGTTGAGCCTGTCTCCATCCATTAAGCAATGTTAATGATAAGTGGACAGAAGCAATTTATGTTGAGCTTCAAGCTTTGATCAACAATGGAACTTGGAGACTAGTTCCTCTCCCTTTATCTCGAAAAGTTGTAGGCTGCAAATGGTTGTTTAGACTCAAGAAAAATCCTTATGGGACTGTTTCTAGGTACAAAGCACGACTAGTTGCAAAAAGGTACTCTCAAACCTTTAGATATGACTGTCTTGATACATTTAGTCCAGTTGCATCAAAGATTACAGTTCGAATAATCATTTCAACTTCGGTCATAAACAACTGGTAGATTTGGCAAGTTGATATAAACAATGTTTTTCTCAACGGAGACCTTAAGGAAGTGGAATTTATGAAACAACCTCCTGGATTTGAGCAAACGGATTCTGAAGGATGAACATTGGTATTTAAACTTCACAAATCACTTTATGGTCATAAGCAAGCCCCTCGTGCTTCGTTTGAAAAGCTCTATGATATTTTTATTGATAAATTGGGCTTCAAAGAATTTGTGGCTGACCCAGCTCTGCTCTACTTGAACTCACCTTCCAATGTCACATATATAGTAGTCTATGTCAATGACATCATAATCACAGGCAACAATGACTATTTTATTAAAGAACGCAATGATCATCTTCTTTTGAAGTTACTTAAGGATCTAGGATTACTTTCCTTTTTTCTAGGAATCAAAATCCATAGAATTGGCAACCAACTTCTTCTAAATCAAAAGAAATATATCACTGAGATTCTACTCAAGGAATACATGTTTGGGTCACACTCCACTTCTACACCAATGGTTGGACATCCACCACTGTCTCTTCCTAATGGGGTTGCTTATGAGTACACGAAAGAATATCGAAGCATTGTTAGAGCTCTTCAGTATGTCGGCTTCACCTGACCAGATATTGTATTTAGTGTCAATAAGGTCAGTCAGTTCTTACAAAATCCTCTTGACAAACACTGGAAAGCTGTTAAATGAATCTTACGCTACCTCAGAGGTACATTGGACTACGGTCTACTCTATTCTCCAGCAGGACATCAAATGTTAACAGGATTTTCAGATGCAGTTTCGGGTAGCTCAATAGATGATCACCGATCGGCTGCAGGCTACTGTGTGTTTTTAGGAGGAAATCTTGTGGCGTGGAGCTCTAAGAAACAACATGTAGTATGAAGATCCACGACAGAGGCTGAATATCGCTGTTTGGCAGATGTCATTCAAGAAGTTCTCTAGATCAAAGGATTAATCTCAGAACTTGGTGTCCAATCTCAGTTCAAACCAGTAATTTGCTGTGATAACACAAGCACAATCGTATTAGCATCAAATCCAATCCTCAGATAGAAAACTAAGCACTTGGAGCTAGATCTTCATTTTACCAGAGAAAAGGTTGTTGCTGGTCAGGTCAATGTGAATTTTGTGCCTGCTTCCCAACAAATTGCTGATGGATTCACTAAGGCCCAAATAGGAGATAAGTTCATCTTGTTCCGAAATCGATTAGGAGTGCTTCCGCAGAAACTATCTCCTTGTATTCACAACATCGAAGATGAACCAAAACATAAATCTTCAACATTAGACGAGCAGGGAGAATATTAGAGATAGTAGATTAGTAATTATTTCTATTTCATAAAACGACATAGTTTTGTTTGTTCTTATCCATTATACTATGCAGTTGTCATTGTATTTGGATTCTCCTCTCATGTTAAGACATGTGGCTACTCTAAGTGCTATATATAGCACCCACTATAATACTCATAAATGAATAAGAAAGGATATTCTTGTGTTGCCATGTTTGTTTTTGTGTCCATTTTAATTAGACTAAAAATGATATCAAGTAACAGTTGATTATTACACTAAAGTTGCTTTTGGCTCAAAAGTTTAAACAAGAAAAAGAAGCCACTTTTTGGAGGAAAGAGTAATCAATTTACAAGTGTACTTCAATATCAAACTTAATGACAAGTCATTGATCCAAAAATGAGCAGTGTTATTTCTATTCTCACCCTTTTGCTATTATGTGTAAGGATTTATTGATCTCTGTCACTATTTATATGTTTTTACTAGACGTGTGATGGTGATAGACCATCTAACAATTAAAGACTCGCTCCATTTTAAAAAAATAACTTAGTTTTGAATTTATAACGAAGTTTAAGAAAAGAAAGAAGACCATTTAATCTTGTGGTTCTAAATTAATGTTATGACAAATGTACAAAAATATCATTTAATCTTGTGGCCTTAAACATGTCACGTGAAAAGTTGAAGTTAAAGTGTTGTCACAAAAGGAAAGAGATCATTCTTTTTTAAATAGATTAAAAAGGAAATTATGTCATTCTTTTTTAAACAGAAGGAGTAAATAATATTGTAATTATTTGTGCTACTGTGGGGACATTTGATAAATATAGCTACTACAAAGCAGTAAAATAAATTATTAAATGCAAATCATAGCCATTTGGAAATTGTTAGGGTAGACATAATTATAAGCGACGGTACAAAGATCACATGAAACTATAGTTTCAAGGGATTAGGATTAACGTTAAAATAGAAGTGCAAAAACAAAGACCAAGAAACGATTTTTCGGAGAAATTTCCATTTTCTTTTCTGTTATTCAATATTCAGAATATCACATCCTTATATAGATTCATAGACATCCTAGGGCTTCCCATTTCCTTGTCCAAATAGGATTTTCCTTGTGTTATCATTTATCAAATAAAAATTACCATCAAAAGGAAAAGAGAAAAGATTAGAAGCGTGAAACAGTTAGGATAGGTTGTTTTTGATGTGGTGGAAGAGGTCATTATGCACGTGATTGTCGTGTTCCCAAACACTTGATTGAACTTTATAATGAATCACTAAAGAAGAAAGAAAAATCTTGAAGTGAATTTGTTTCTTAAAATTTGACATCATACACTTGGATGTAACAGATTTCTTCGCACATCCTCAAAGAAAGATAGATCACTTGATTGGTGATGGTTCCGTGGCCATGGACGAGTGACCCTTTTTTTAGTAGTTATTAAATAAAATATGTAAAGATAGTTGTTTACATGAGAACTAGTTTTTCTTTTTCATAGTTAGTATTAATTGGTTTTGTAATTCATTATTGAATTGAATTTGAATTGATTTTGGCTTAGTTAAATAATATATTTTATATTTTATTTTCTTGCTGAAAAGAAAAAAAAGTTGCATCTTATTAATGTCATTGATTACATGTGCATTTTATTTGTATTTTAATCTCCGATATTTGAGCTTATTTTTATATTTGAAAAAGTTATGGAGGAATGTCTTTTTAGTCAAGCACTAATCCTTATTATGTGTTTATATTAAACTAGGACTTAAATTGGTCTAATGAATAAATAATACAACTGCTATTAGTTTGTATTCTAATAAGTTTTGTATACTAAACCCTATTATGTGTTTATATTAAACTAGGACTTAAATTGTTCTAGTTAATAAATAATACAATTACTATTAATTTGTATTATACTAGGTTTTGTATATTTTTATTTTTCCTCTAAGAATGATAGTTGAATTTTTTGAGTGTATTAAGTAAATCAAAAATAGTGCACTGAAAAGTTATTGAATATCTACTAAATTATTGTAAACTAGTTAATGTGTTTTTTTTTTCGCTTGCAAAAATATCAAGTAACGTAAATAACTTATTTGTATAAGTACGAAAAAAATACATTGGTATACTATGTGCATGTGTTCATTACTTTATTAATTACATAGTAGACGATAGTTAATAATTTATTATATTATCTTACTTTTACTTTATAATAAGGGCTTAATAGATATTTATTTCATTTTATTTGAAGATATGGACAATTCCCAAAGCATGTTATTTAATTATGAAGATATTTGCTTGATTGATACAACACATACAATATTCAAAAATGAGAAATATTTTTCTCATTTAAGTATGGACAAAATAAATGTTACTACAATTTTTGATAGTACTAATATGATTGAGGGCTTTTGAAGAGCCATTATAATTTTGCTTAAGGGAACTAAACTCATCATAAATAATTCTATGTTTTCTCCTAACTCTCGGAGAAACTTGTTGAGTTTTAAAGATATCCGTAAAAATTAAATCATTATCGTATCCAATAAATGGATGATATAAATCTTGAATAGCTTGGTATCACCAAGAATGTCTCTAGGAAGAGATGTGTTATAGAAAAGTTCCTTGCTTTATCTTTTGGCTTGTATTGGACAAGAATTAGTGCATTTGAGGAACATTCTATAGTAAATAAGAAATTTATTGATTCCAATACTTTTGTACTTTGGCATGATCGTCTGGGACATCCTAGGTCTATAATGATGAGACGAATTATAGAAAATTCAAATGGACATCCATTATAGGACATGAGAATTCTTTTATATTGTGAATTTTCTTGTACGACTTGTCATCAAGGCAAGTTAATTGTGAAATCATCATCAACTAAAGTTGAGATTGATTCCCCTGCATTCTTGGAACGTATACATGGAGATATTTTTGGGCCTATTCACCCAACTAGTGGGTCGTTTAGATTCTTTATTGTCCTAATAGATGTTTCTTGTATATGGTCTCATGTGTGCCTATTGTCATCTTGCAACTTGACATTTGCGAAATTGTTGGCACAAATAATAAAATTAAGGGCACAATTTTCTGATAATCAGATTAAGTCTATTCGCCTTGATAATGCTGCAGAGTTTTCATCCCAATTTTTTTTATGTTTATTGTCAATCAATTGGGATAAGAGTTGAACACGCTATTGCTCATGGTCATACTTAGAATGATCTCGTTGAGTCATTAATTAAACATTTACAGTTAATAACAAGACCATTGCTTATTAAAACTAGGTTGCTCACTTCTGTGTGGGGTCATGCAATTTTGCATGCTGCAACACTTTTTGTCACAGACCAATAAATTATCACAAGTTTTCTCCATTGCAATGTGTTATGGGTCAAGAACTTAATTTATCTCATCTAAGAATTTTAGGATGCATTGTACATATGCATGTGGCACCACTAAACCTCACTAAGATGGGCCCTCAAAGAAGGTTAGGAATGTATGTTAAGTTTGAATCACCCTCCATTATTCGCTATCTTGAACCATTAACCGGAGATATGTTTACTGCTCGATTTGCAGATTGTCGATTTGATGAGATAGTTTTTCCAAAATTAAGGGGAAAAATAGTAAAATAAAAAGATAAATTTTATGAAAAAAATTATCATTCTCTCATTTTTATCCATGTTCTTCAATTTGTGAGCAAGAAGTACAAAGGATTATTCATCTATAGAATATTGCAAATCAAATGTCAGACGTTACAGATTTGAAAAGGATTACTAAATCACATATTCCTACTGAGAATGTCCCAATTTGAATTGATGTCCCTACAGGACTGTCCACTAGTGTCATAGCTAATGAGTCAAAAACATGCTTAAAGCATGATAGACCTTTGGGTTCTAAAGATCAAAATCCTAGATAAAGAAAAATAAATGCCCAACTTACACTATGAAAGAATCTCATATGCAAGTTTCAAAATTTGAATAATTCTAATATCCATGAAGTAATTTATGAGCTTGAAAATGAAGGAAATAATGAACTATTCATAAATTTAAGAGATGTTGAAACTACTTTGAATCGATTAGAAACAGTGGTTAATTATATCTTTGCAGATAATGTTGCAACAAAAGGCATGCAAGATAGTGAGGATCTTGAACCTCAATTTATTGTAGAATGTCGACAAAGAAATGATTGGCCAAAATGGTAAGAAGCAATTCAATCACTTGTCAAGCATGAAGTCTTTGGACCTATACTTCAAACACCTAATATTATTAAACCCGTTGGCTGTAAATGGATTTTTGTGCTAAAAAAAATGAGAAAAATGAAATACAAAGGTATAAACAACGCCTTGGGGCACAAGGATTTTCACAAAGGTCTTGTGTCGATTATTAAGAGACATACTCACCCGTTATGGATGCTACAACATTGCACTATCTCATTAGTTTCACAGTCCATGAGAGAGTTGAAATGCATTTGATGGATGTGGTTACAACCAATCTATATGGATCACTTGATAATGAGATATACATGAAAATTCCTGAAGGATTTACAATGCCTAAAGCTTGTAGTTCAAAATCTCAGGAAATGTATTCAATTAAATATCAAAGATCATTGTATGGTTTGAAGCAATCTGCACGCATGTGATATAACCGTCTTAGTGAGTATTTATTTAAGAAAGATTATACAAATGATGCAATTTGTCCATGTATTTTTACAAAGAAAACAACATAGAATTTTGTGTACATGTTATTTATGTTGATGACGTTAATCTTATTGGAACTCGAATAGAACTTCAAAAGTCAATTGATTATTTAAAAAATGAATTTGAGATGAAAGATCTTGAAAGGACAAAATTATGTCTTCTTTTGAAAATTAAGCAATTGACAAATGATATTTTTTTTGTTCATCAATCAGCCTACACAGGAAAGGTGTTGAAAAGTTTTGTATGGATGAAGCGCATCCATTAACTACTCTGATGGTTGTTCATTCACTTCTTGTGAATAAGGATTCATGCTGACCTCAAGAAAATAATGAGGACATTCTTGGTCCTGAAGTAGCATATCTTAGTGGAATTGGTGTACTAATATATCTTGCTACTACTACAAGGCCTGATATAGCCTTTTCTGTTAATTTGTTAGCAAGGTTTAGTTCTACTCCTACAAGGAGACATTGCAATTGGATCAAACACATATTGTGATATCATAAAGGGACAACTGATATGAGCTTATTGTTATGCCGTAATTTTACTATCTTTAGAAAAATCATTTTTTGAAATGTTACAAGTATAAAGCGTTTTAGGAGAAAAGAGTCGTCACTTAAGTTTTTAAAGAAATCAAGAAAACTTATATTTTTCAAATAATTTAAATAGAAAAAAAATCATTTGAAAATACCAAAAAAGGGTTCGGGGGTTCAATTTATACTTCGAGAAGGGTTTAAGCATTCGAAGTGCCCACTAATGCACGGTTGACCTATGACTTGACTAAAATACTGACTAAGTGTGAAAATAATTACTTAAAGGAAATAATATTTATTTGAAAAACAATTTATCTTAAACACTTTGAAATGCTTTAGTACTGAAAGGAAATAATATTTATTTGAAAAACAATTTATCTTAAACACTTCGAAATGCTTTAGAAAGAAAAGTAAACTTTTTCAAAAATGACCAAGTAAAGAAGCTAATTAAATAAAATTATTTAAATAAATTATCATTATCAAAAGTGGATCATCTTTAGGAGATTTAATTGAATTCAAATCAAACAAATAATGTTAGAGTTGATCAAAACAAAATTAAATAATTAAAACAAATAGAGAAGATATATTTGGGCCAAACTGGCTATTGATTTGTCTTTCGGCTCAATTCCCATTTTTATATACACTTGTTGTATATCAGCGTATATCGGATGAATACATCCCATTTTTTTTTTGTATATCAGATTGTATAACAAATGTATAAAACCTAATTCAGCTTCCAAACACCTATTTCAATTTTTAGCCTTGCATTTGTTGTGTTTTGACAATATACCATATATACAATATTTGTATATCAGTGTATATATTCCTTTTCCCTGTGTTTTTTTCTTCCATTTACCCTGCATTTTAGCTTCCCTTTCAACTTTGTTGGACCGACAAGGCAGACTCGAACTTAAACTCGAGGATATGCAAAGAGGGAGTCCAAAATGGACTCAAACGGAGTTCAAAGTGAACTCGAACAAGGAAATTCATGCACAAAAGGAGATAAAAGTTAATAACTGATCATGATAAGACTTTACAAAAATATTAAAAAATTTATTTGGATGCATCAACAATCTTTCCATTTTGATAATAAATCAACACACCCAAATTATTTATAATAATAGACCAAACACAACATGAAACACACATGTATTCTTAATAAATAAGCAACTAGTAATTCTAAAGGAAACATGAATACTAACAGTTAAAATTAATTTCACTAACATGAAGTGATAAATGTCAACAGTAAGACTAGTGACCACTACTAGTGTTAAAACAAACTTAAACCAACAACATATGTCCAGTGAGATACCATTTCAACCAAATAATGAAATATACTATCACTATATATAAACTATTTCAGTCATGAGCAACAAAATAGAAAAAGAAAGAAGGTTATGCCAATGTCTCTCAAATAGAACCCAATCTGGAGAGAAAACAAATATTATGCTCATAATGTAAAAGTTCGCAATGCTCTAAGTCTATAAAAAGAAAAGGTATTTCAATAGTTACAAAGCTTATTGCGGGAATCAAACAATTGGGTCATGTTGATTTTCTTTCACAAATTAAGATGCATCTCATATGACTTGAAAGAACACACCACTTTATTGTAATTCGAACATAAAGTAACTTGAGAATTAACACGGCACATCCACAAAGGCAAAGAAAATAAGAGAAACAACATTTTTTCGATCAGAAAATCGACCCTCAACATGAACAAAACTGACTCGACTAGACTAACATCAAAAGCAGCATGCTCACAGAATTCACATATCTATTCAAAGATGAAGACTAATAAAAGCAAGCAAGCTTGGACATACAAACAGAGGTGAAAGAGAAACTAAGAAGACAAAGGTCATTTTGAATCTTATATCCTTTAAGAAGAGAAACAGTATTAAGACACCAAGAGCTCGAACGATAGAAACATAACTTCATCGAATAACTCCATGTAAAAATAGCGGAGACGAAAAAAGTATCGAAAAGGGAAGAGCATTACCTTTCTCCGAGCAGCGAGACTAGGACATCGAGCTTAACCGTGAAGCTTTTACACCATTATGAGCTTAACTTGAACAAGAAGAGAATCGATAGAAAATAAAAACTAGCTCTCGATTTTTCGTCCTTTCGATTAAAAGATAAAACTTCTATTTTTAGAATGTAAAAATCTCTTGTCCCCCAACCTCTCAATCAATTTTTTTTTGGGGGGGAGGGGGAATTAGGTGCAATTTTGAATGGATTTGAATTCGAAATTCAAACTCTTCTTAAGAAATAAGGTTGCCAGCCAAAAATTGTACTAACTCTCAACGGCTTGGAAAGGATGGTCGTCCGAACTTGGAGGAAGGACGGAGAACATATGAGATTGATACACCTAGATTCTCCAATGGCCCTTTGTACGAGGAGATAAAGAGAGAGGGGGACGCATTGGGCTTGAGGTCTGGGTTTGCTAGGATTTTCTGGGTTCGTCATGGATCCGGCTCCCCTCCATTACCCCTTCCCTCTATTTCATCAAGTGCACATCTAAATGAGAGATCTGTGTCTTATTTAAATTTTAAAGGTCAAAATTATACTATATTAACAAATATTATAATCATAGTTAAGTCAACCAATTTTGAAAAACTACTCCCTAAATGTGGTAAGAACAAGATATTTTCTATAAATTTTGATATTCTTTAACTTCGTCTTATATTTTTATATTCAAATATTAAAATTTTCTTTTATTCCCAACAAGCAAATTTTAAAACATACTTCATTTCCCCCTTCAAACACAGTACGTAGCCATACTTTCTCCTCTTACTAAAGTATGGTAATTTTGATATTTCACATTTGTAATTCTAATATTTTCTCGTTTTTATTTTATTTTTTAAGTTCCCATTCTTTTATTTTAAGATTTTTGTCTACATTGATAATAATTCACCTCCTTTTTTTCGTTTCTCAGCATATAGAATATTTTAAGAACAACGTTTATTATCACTAAAAATTGTTTAGTTAACTCTCACCTTAAAAATCATACAATTTAATATTTAAATATAAAAATATAAAATGAAATTAATGAATATCAAAATTTATAGAAAATATCTTGTTCTTACCACATTTAGGGAGTAGTTTTCCAAAATTGGTTGACTTAACTATTGTTATAATATTTGTTAATGTAGTGTAATCTTGCCTTTAAAATTTAAATAGAACACTTGTCTCTCACTAGATGTGCACTTGACGAAATGAATGAAAGGGGTAATGGAGGGGAGCCAAATTCGTTTGTGATTGAGGAAGAAGACGTATGGGTTCATGTACTGCTGCTGTTGTTGTACGGTGGGTCGAGGAAGAAGGATGAGAAGGGTCGGGTCGATTTTAGCGTTGTATGTATTGCTGGACTGGGTCGCTGAAAATTGGAAAAGGAAAGGGTCTTTTACGCTTGGGATTGGGCCGGTTTTATTGTTGGAGTGGGCTGAAGGAGTTGTAAAA
The DNA here is from genome assembly GCA_037074985.1 of Solanum bulbocastanum. Taxonomy (NCBI): domain Eukaryota; kingdom Viridiplantae; phylum Streptophyta; class Magnoliopsida; order Solanales; family Solanaceae; genus Solanum; species Solanum bulbocastanum. Next base: position 16,658,465 of record CM073599.1, read on the forward strand.
GGTGTTGCAGCTGATTTGTTGAGTAATAAGGCCCAACACTTGGTCTCAAAAGCGTTAAAGGTGGGGTGAAAGGAAGTGGCAACAATTGCAATTACAAAGAATTACAATTATAACCAATTGAAGTTAAAAAAAAAAAAAAAACTTAGCCGATTTGACATTAATTGGTAAATTCGGCCAAAAGTTAAATAAGACGAACTTATATAAATTAATTAACAAACTTCTTAATTTTAACAAAATAAAATAATTAACTTAAGTATAGACTAGACAATTTAAAATTATAACCATAATTTAAACCAAACTAGATTAACAAAATATTTAAGTACAAAGTAAAATTCTTTGTGATGATTTTCAAATATAAATATACTACTCCCTCTGTCCCATTTTATGTGAGGTAGTTTGACTTGGCACGAAGTTTAAGAAAAAAAGGAAGACTTTTAAAACTTGTGGTCCAGAATGAATGATAGAAATTTGTGTGACTGTAAATCATTTCATTAAGGGTAAAATAGACATTTTATAGTCAAATTGTTACTTAGTATAAAAATGCGTCATTCTTTTTTGTACTGACCAAAAAGGAAAGTAAATCACATAAATTGGGACAGAGAAAGTAATTATATACATAACTATGAAAACATATTTATTATTTTAAAAATTATAAAATTGACAAAAATTACATAAAAGTAACTTGAAAATATTATTTTATTATTTTTTCAAAATTTTCTAAAACTAATTATTTTTAAATCGTTTAAAATAGAAGAAGCTCGATTCTTAATCTATATTGTGGAGGTATAAAATTGGGTGTCAGCACTTATTTTTTTCTAACAATTGCAGTCCTAATCTTGTTGGTTATGCTAATGCTTTATCTGATCCACCAAAGCTCGATCTCAAATAGGCTATGTATTTATATGTAGGGGTACTACCATATCTTGGAGATCTACAAAGCAATCTATTGTAACAATGTCCTCAAATCATGTTGAGATAATAACTATTCATGAAGCAAGTAGAGAATGTGTGTGGTTGAGGTCTATGACACATCTCATTCAAGAAAAATGTGGTTTGGGTTGTGATAAAGTACCCACCACTTTATATGAAGATAATGCAGCATGCAAAGCACAACTAAATGAGGATTCATAAGAAGAGATAGAACAAAACATATTTTACCAAAGATTTTCTAGACACATTAACTCAAAAAGAATGGTGATATAAATGTGCAACATATTCTTTCAAGTGACAATGTGGTTGACCTATTCACCAAGTCTCTACCAATTGCAACTTTCAAGAAGATGGTGCACAAGCTTGGAATGCAATGATTAAAGTTTCTGGATTGATGTTCTCATTAGGGGAAGTTAATACATGTTGTACTCTTTTTCCCTTACGAGGTTTTATCTCACTGAGTTTTCCTCGTAAGATTTTTAATGAGGCAGCCTAGATGAGTATTATTAGATATGTGTACACTTTTCCATCACTAGAGTTTTTCTTTTTATAAAGGTTTTTTAGTAAGGTTTTTAATGAGGCACATCATTTATGAATTAGACATTTAAGGGGGATTGTTATAAATATAGTGAATGCCTATCAGTTAGAGAAAATTGAGGAACCCTAACTTTGGAACCAAGTCAAATTTACACTATAAATAGAGGGTTCTCTTCATAGTAAAGTCATCCCTCAAGAGAAATAATAAGTTTACTCACTTCTCCCTACTTTCTTTTCCTTCTTCTTATTGTATAGTTTCATAACATATTTTGATATTTTAAATTTTATTGGTGCAAGACAAATATATTTTTAGGTGTGTTATATTTTCTTTATATTTTTCAGAAATTTGTGAAAAAAAATCAAATTTTTTTTGAACTTATACAAAAAATTTATTTTTTTGAAATATTATTTTCAATCTTTTAAATTCATTGGTGCAAGGCAAATATCTTCTTGAGGTGTTCTTATATTTTTCTTGATTTTTCTATTTATCACACATTTGTGAAAAAAAAATTAGAATTATTTAAAAAATATTTTCTAAATTTAGAGTCACTGTTGTAAGCCGAGTATTATTTGATGTGTTTTTATATTTTATTTATATAAATTATGGATCTTTTCTGAAAACTATTATTTTTGATATTTTAAGGTCATTAGTTTAATATAAATATTTTTTTGAGGTGTTTTTATATTTTTTCGGACGTTTGCAAAAAACAACAAATTTTTTATTATAGTAAACACTACAATTGTCTATATTTTAAAGTCATTGGTGCACGCTGAATATTTTTTCGAGGTTTTTTTATATTTTATTTTATATTTTTTCTTAATTTTCAATTTTTCGGATATTTGCGAAAAAATAAAACAAATTAGAATTTTTCGGACATATATAAAATTTTGATTATTTTTTAAAACTATTATTTTTTATATTTAAAATTCTAATGTACATGATGAATATTTTTGAGGTGTTTTTATACTTTATTTTTATTTTTCTTCATTTTTATATTTATCAGACATTTAGGAAATCAAATAAAGTTTTGATTATCCTAAAAACTATTATTGCGATATTTTAAAGTCAGTGTTGCAAGCCAAATATATTTTTGAGGCATGTTATAATATATTTTTTAATAGTTTTTTGTTTATTTTTATATTTTTTGGATATTTTAAAAAAATAAAAAAATTGGTATTTTTTGGACATATATAAAATTTTTATTTTATTGAAAACTCTTATTTTCGACATTTTAAATTCATTAGTTCAAGTTGAATATTTTTTGACGTATTTTATTATTTTTTAAATAATTTTCTTGATATTTATATTTTACAGATATTTGCAAAAAAAAAAACTTAACTTTCAAGTCTTTAAAAATTGTTATCATCTCTATTTTTTTAGGTTTTTCATATTTTTTTCTTGATTTTGATTTTTTCCGAATGTTTGTAAAAAATTTAATTTTTAAAAAAACTGCTATTTTTTAACATTTAAAAGTCGTTAGTGGAAGGCAAATATTTTTGAGGTATTTTTAGAGTTTTTTTCGTTGATTTTTATATTTTTCAAACATTTATGAAAAAAGGGAATTATTTGGACATATATAAAATTTTGCTTTTTTTTTTTAAAAAAAAAAATATTATTTTACATATTTAAAAGTCATTGGTGAAAGATGAATATTTTTTTGAGGTATTTTGTTATCTTTTAAATAATTTTCTTGATATTTATATTTTACAGATATTTGCAAAAAAAACTAAACTTTCAAGTCTTTAAAAACTGTTATCATCTCTATTTTCTTATGTTTTTTTATATTTTTTTCTTAATTTTTATATTTTTTGGACATTTGAAAAAAAAATTAAAAAATTCGAAACCTTTCGGACATATGTAAAATTTTGAGTTTTTTTAAAACTATTTTTTCGATATTTTAAAGCCAGTGGTGCAAGATGAATATTATTTTGGGGTATTTTTATATTATTATATATATATATATATATTTCTTTATTTTTATATTTCTTAGAAATTTGCGAAAAAATATTTAAAAACATGAAAACACCATAAAAATATTTGTTTTGAACCAATGGCTTTAAAATATCAAAATAATAGCTTCAAAAAAAGTAATAAAATTATTTTTCACAAAAGATTGAAAACTATAAAAATCATGAAAATCATAAAAATACTTAAAAAAATATTCGATTTATACCAATGCCATTAAAATATCTAAAAATAGTAATTTTAGAAAAATCTGAGTTTTTTTTTTCCGTAAATGTCAAAAAAATATAAAAATCATGGAAATATATAAATACACCTCAAAAAAATATTGATCTTTCACCTATGATTTTATAATATAAAAAATGATACTTTTCAATAAAAAAATGCAAAATTTTATATATGTCTGAAAAATTCTAATTTTTTTTTTCTTAGTAACAGAAAAATATAAAAATAAAGAAAAAATAATAATAGAAAAATACTTCAAAAAATAATCGGCTTGGTCCAATAACATTAAAATATTATAGTTTTTTATAAAAATTTTAACTTAATTTTTTTTGCAAATTTCCAAAAGAAATAATAATCAAGAAAATTATAAGTAAGAAAAAATAGAAAAACGTTTTAAAAAATATTTTTCTTGGACCAACGACATTAAAATATCAAAATGAAGTTTCGAAAAAATGAATTTTTTGTATATGTCCGAAAATTTTTACTTTTTTTTTTTTCGAAAATGTTTGAAAAATTTTAAAATCAAGAAAATATATTTAAAAAAATATAAAAATATCTCAAAAAAAAATATTTGAGTTGCACCAATGACTTTAACACATCAAAAATTATAGTTTTCATAAAGAAAATCAAAATTTTATTTTTTTCAAATGTCAAAAAAAAAAATATTAAAATCAAGAAAAATATATAAAAAAAATATAAAACAGCTCAAAAGTATATTCATCTTGCACAAATGGCATTAAAATATTGAAAATAATTGTTTTAAAAAAATAAAAAAATTATATATGTTCAAAAAATTTCAATTATTTAATTTTTTTTGGGCAAATGCCTTAATATATATTAAAATTAAGAAAATACTATAAAACACATAAAATAATATCCAGCTTGCACCAATGACTTTAAAATTTTGTAAATAATAGTTTTAAAATATTTTTTTTGCAAATTTCCGAAAAATGTAAAAATCAATAAAAATATATAAAAAAATACATTAAAAAAACCTCAAAAAAAATTTCTTCTTGCGCCATTGACTTAAAAATATAGAAAATAATAGTTTTTGAAAAAACACCAAAATTTGATATATGTCTCAAAAATTCTGATCCTTTTTTCTACAAATATTCAAAAATATAAAATCAAGAATTTTTTTTTTTTATAAAAACACCTTAAAAAATATTTAGCTCGCACCAATGACTTTAACATATAGAAAAATAATAATTTTTTTTAAAAAAACAAAAATTCATTTATTTATCAAATGTCCGAAAAATATAAAAATCAAAACTAATATATAAATAATATATTAAAACACCTCAAAAAAATATCTGGTTTTCACCAAAAAATTTAAAATATCAAAAAGAATAATTTTTCAAATTTTATTTTTCTTGATGTGTGATATATGTTCGAAAAATTCTGATTTTTTCGTAAATGTTTGAAAATATAACAATCAAGAAAAAAAATATAAAAATACCTCAAAAAAATATTTAGCTTGCTCTAATGGTTTTAAAATATTGAAATTTATAGTTTTTTAGATAATCAATTTTTTTATTTTGCAAATGTCCAAAAAATATGAGAATCAAGAAATAATATACAAAAAATATATAGCGACACCTCTAAAAAGTATCCAACCTGCACCAACGACTTTAAAATATCAAAAAATGACATTCTTTAAAAAATCAAAATTTATATATGTCCAAAAAAATATGAATTTTTTTCACAAATGTTTGAAAATATAAAAATCACGAAAAAATATAGGAAAAATGAGTCACAACTGTGAAAAATACCTCAAAAAAAATATTTGGCTTGCACTAATGACTTATATACATACATACATATATATATACATACATATATATATATATATATATATATATATATATATATATATATATATATATTGCAAATGTTTGAAGAATTTAAAAATCAAGAAAATAAAAAATAAAATATGTCACGAACCAGGGTTACCCCCTAGATGTAACAAGGTGTATAAGACCCGGAGGGGCTCATATAGGCCACTTAGTATATCATAACATGAAGTAATAGAAATGATGTGAAAATTTAAAACATTTTCAATACAATCAAAGTCTTTATAAAACGAGCGGAAGACTAATACAATTGTCTCAAACCATCTAACCAACATGAATAAATCTTGGGACATAGCCCATACAAAAGTCCTAACATGAAATGATAGACATAAAGTAAAATGGTGGCCAAATCCTTGAATGCTATGAGGAGTCACCAAATCTTCAATCCTTGATCTACTATGAACCTAGCCACGAGTGTGAGAATCAATATTACCGGACCCTACATTTGATAAGAATGTAGGCAAGCGTATGTGTTAGTACAAACATATACTAAATATGATAGCTAGCATAAACAACATAAAACACAATGGCTAGTCAATATAAACCATAAGCATAATTAATGCACATAAATAATCATCATAATAAGAAAGGAACATTTCTCAAGCGACCTTACTGGTCCTTAGTCAAGACTTGGGCCATCCGCCTCTAGTCAAGCTTAACTCATGTAAGGCATCTCAAGCAACAATCCAAGCTATTCATTCTTCATAACATAGTTCATATTATTCATACATACTTTTAAAGAAATGGGATTCACGTCCTTGCCTAACTTTCAAAGGCTAATGGGTATTCGGCTTTTGTCTTACTTACTCTAAGATCATAGGTACTCGCCTCCACAATCACATCATATGACATGGGTACTCGCCTCCGCATCATTTCATAAAGATCATGGGTACTCGCCTCCACGTCCATTCATGATAATAGGAATGTGGGGACTCACCTCTTGTTCAATTCTAAGGAGTATGGGAAATCACCTCATATCCTTCTCAAATGGAGGTCAAGGGCAGTCGCCTCTAACCTCATCAATTGTATAGTCATTTAGTCTAGATCCATTTTATGTGAGCAATCCTTCCAACCTAGAATCGTTCATGTGAGAAAACCTTTCACATTCATACATTCATACATAAGTACTTAAGTAATTCATGTGGGAAGTATCCCTTCCACAACAATAACATTAATTACCAACACTTCATATCATAAGCTTTACTCTCAAAGAACTACATCTCATGATCATCATCTATGGTTTATTTTCAGGCAATTTACATCATAAATCATCAATCATCAATCCTATAAGGATAAGCCTAAACCCACATAGTTTCCCTTCATGGCATCAACCCAACTCTATCAATTCTAGGTTAGAATCATGGAATAGGAATGGGTACATGTAATTTCATCCTATAGACATAAAATTCTATCAAATCAATCATAAACAACCATAATCCACTCAATTGGATCAACATTCATCATAACCCATAACATTGGAAGAAACCCTAACTAGCATTGGGGAATTCTTCATCAAATTGGGAAAATTCTAAGGGACTCCATGGATGGAGGGAATCCATGTATGAAAAGCCATCATACCTTAGTCACAAAGCCGACAAGAAGCTTGAAAATTGGAGACTTCACTTGACCCTAGCTTCAATTTGTTCCTTCTTCTTCCAACTTTTAGAGAGAATATTTGAGAGGAGTTTGGAGTTTTCTTTTAGGATTTGAGAGAATGACTTGAATGAGTGAATTTAGGGGTTAAAATTACTTATATAGATGTTCTAGATTTAGGAAAAACGACATAGTATAGGAACTAATTAATTAGGAAAAGACCCAACTGCCCCTGAAAATAACCGCTAGGTAACCAACGATGCCCCACTATCGACGGACCGTGAATGGACCCACTGTTCGTCCTGCACGATCGTGGTCTGGTCAGAGAATTTGTCCCCGACCTACAGATCCCTGGACCATGGACCGTGCACCAATTTATGGTCCGTGGGTCCAATCGTAGACCTGGCTTGGAGGATTTTGGGTGGCTCTCTTCACGGACCACCTACAGTCCGTGGTCCAACCTACGAACCGTGGTTGGCCACCGTGGATGGCCCCTGGAACTTGTTGAACAATTGCTATGTTCCCTCTTTCAAATCCAAGGTGTTAAGTTATCTCCCCCTTGGGATCATTCATCCCCGAATGAGATTCTATGCACATTTTCTAATGAAAAGACTCAAGACTGGCAGCCCATCATGCATGCAACTTATCAAAATGCACACAACTAAAGAGGAAACACGAACTCCAAGTCAAACATACTCATGCTCCAAAGGGGGTAGGAACTACATCTAACAACCCAATATGCATGAAATTTTCAGATTTCATATATTAAAGGATGAACTATCATCTCCAAACTAAAAAGCATGCTCAACACAATCTCATGGAGCCTCTATGAAATCTATACTCAAATCACATATTCAAGGAGGAAATCTCCATTCCAAGTCAAGGCATGTTCAACAATTCGTCTCATGAAGTCTATAGGCAACTCATACTCAATGCATGACAATCATGAGGAAAATAAATCACATAAGTCATTTTGTTCAAAACTTAAGCTTTTTTATGAACATGCATATAAAGGAAATCATGGAAACACATAAAATACACATGAATCCTAATCATAAAACAAACCAAGAGGAAATTCATTACCTCAAGCTAGAATAGGAGTAGAAGGAAAAAGATGAGGATATCGGGACTTCATATCGTCCTCGGCCTCCCAAGTAGCACCCTTAACTAGTTGATTCCTCCACAAAACTTTCACGGAAGTTATTTCCTTATTTCTCAATTTATTAACTTGCTACTCCAAAATCTCAATCGGAACTTCCTCAGATGAAAGGCTCTCATCAATTTCCAACCCTTCAAGGGAAACTATGAATGTCGGATCTCAAACGCACTTCTTAAGCATAGAGACATGAAAAATGAGGACTACATATCGGGGACTAAGTTTCCCTTTCTTTCCAAACCGCATCACCTCCTTCATGGGTGAGATTTTCAAGTAAACCCAATCATTAACTTCAAACTCTAGATCCCTTCTTCTCACATCGGCATAGGAATTTTGTGGGCTTTGGGTTGTTCTCAACCTCTCTCTAATAAGCCGAACCTTCTCCATAGCCTCATGAACTAATTCGGGTCCGATCAAGGCAACTTCACCCACTTCAAACCACCCTATAGGAGATCTACACCTTATACCATAAATGGCTTCAAAGGGGACCCTACCAATACTAATATGGTAGCTATTATTATAAGCGAAGTCTATTAATGGAAAGTAATCTTCCCAACCTCGCTTGAAATTGATGACACATGCTCTCAACATATCCTCTAAATTTTGGATCATTCGCTCCGCTTGCCCATCGGTTTGTGGGTGAAAAGTCGTGCTAAGCTTTGCTTCTTTTGGAATGACTTCCAAAATTGAGAAGTAAACTGAGTACCTCTATCAGAGATAATGGACAAGGGCACACTATGCAATCTTACAATTTCCCTCAAATGTAACTTAGCATAGTCTTCCGCCGTATAAGAAATCTTGATAGGAATGAAATGGGCCGATTTCATCATTTGGTATACTATAACCCAAATCAAATCATATTGGTGCCGAGTACATGGCAACCCTACTATAAAGTCCATATTCAAATCTTCCACTTCTAAGTAGGAATGTTAATATCTTAGGATAAACCTCCTAGTTTCTGATGCTCAACTTTCTCTTGTTGGCAATTTATACACTTAGCCATAAATTCCACAATATCCTTCTTCATCTCATTCCACCAATAGACCTCCAGCAAGTCACAGTACATCTTGGTGGCTCCCGGGTGAATGGAATACCAAGAACCATGAGCTTCTGCCAAAATTTGTTCCCTCAAGTCATCCACATTTGGAACACATAAACGACGTTGCTATCTAAGTATTCCATCTCCCCCTTGGGAGAAAGCCTCAACGGACATCTTGAGCATTGCTTCTTTCAATTCTACCAAAGTCGGATCAAGACATTGCTTAGCTTTCACATCACTTACAAAGGACGATTTAGAACCATTATGAACCATAACACCACCCTTGGCGGTCTAATTGAACACCCAATCGGGCCAATCTATGTATATATCATACAAATTCCTTCTTATCGTCATCAATGTGAGAAACACTACCCATATACAACATACTAAGAGCATCCTCTACTATATTTACCTTTTCAGGGTGATAAAGGATGGTTTTGTCGTAATACTTCAATAACTCAAGCCACCTTCTTTGATGAAGATTCAAATCTTTTGATTAAACACATATTGTAGGCTTTTGTAGTCGGTGAACACATCTATATGAACACCATACAAATAATTCCTATCTATCTTTAAGGAAAAAACCACCACCGCTAATTCAAGATTGTGGGACGGCTAATTCTTCATAGGAACCTTATGTTGCCTTGAAGCATAGGCAATAACCTTTCGGTTTTGCATAAGCACACATCCCAACCCAATTCTCGAGGCATCATAATATACCATAAAACCATCCATCCCTTCCGATAAAGTAAAAACCGAAGTGGAAGTAAGTTTATCCTTCAACTCTTGCAAACTTTTCTCACATAATTTGGACCATACAGACTTAGCCATCTTTTGAATCAAAGTCGTCAATGGAGAGAAAATTGTAGAGAACCCCTCAACAATCCTTTTATAGTAACTGACCAAACCCAAGAAACTTCTAATGTCCGAAGGAGTTAGAGGTCTAGGCCAACTCTTGACCGCATTCGTCTTCTTAGGATCTACCTCAATACCTTTGCTTGACACACTATGACTAAGTAAAGCTACAGACCTCAACCAAAACTCTGACTTGCTAAACTTTGCAAAGAGTTGTTGTTCCTTAAGGATTTACAACACAATCCTCAAATGATCAATATGCTTATCCTCATTCTTTGAGTAGATAAAAATATTATCAATGAACACAATCACAAATATGTCAAGATATTGTCTAAACACTCTATTCATCAAGTCCATAAACGTCGGCAGAGCGTTAGTCAAACCAAATGACATTACTAGAAACTCATAATGACCATATCGGGTTCTAAAAGCTGTTTTCAAAATTGCTTCTTCTTTCACCCTCAACTGGTGATAACCTGGTCGGAGATCAATCTTAGAGAAATATCCTGCCCCTTGAAGTTGGTCAAACAAGTCGTCAATCCTTGGGAGAGGATACTTGTTTCTTAATGGTCACCTTGTTCAATTATAGATAATTGATACACATACGAAGATACCCATCTTTCTTTCTAATGAACAAAATTGGAGCACCCCATGGAGAGATACTTGGTTGGATGAAACCCTTATCCAACAACTCTCTCAACTGTTCTTTCAACTCCTTAAGTTCCATCGGATCCAATCTATAAGGAGGAGTAGAAATAGGTTGCGTATCTGGGAGAAAGTCAATACCGAAGTCTATTTCCCTTTCAGGAGAATACCAGATAAATCCTAGGGAAACACTTTCGAAAATTCATTCACAACGGGGATCGACTCAAGATTAGGGATTTCAGAATCCACATCCCTCATCCTGACAATATGATAGATGCAACCCTTAGAGATCATCTTTCTACCGTTTAGACAAGAGACAAACCGATTGTTAGGCATGGAATTTCCCTCCTTCCACTCTAGGATAGGCTCATTTGGGAGCTGAAATTTGACTACGCAAGTTCTACAATCAAGAGAAGCATAACATGAATGCAACCGATCCATACCAAGGATGACATCAAAGTCTAACATATCATGCTCTACCAAGTCAATAAGAGTAACTCTATAGGACAAGGAAACATGAAATTTTCTATAGACCTTCTTAGCCACAACAGAATCACTAACAGGGGTAGAGACAGAAAAGGCTCTAATAACACATCGGGGAGCACATCAAACCTCATGTCCATATAAGGAGTCACAAATGACAAAGTAGCACTGAGATCAAGCAAGGCATATACATCTATTTGGAAATATTTTAACATATCCGTAACCACATCAGGCGAACTCTCTTGATCACCTCTAGTCTGGAGTGCATAGAATTGATTTTACTTAGGACCATTTTTACCCGAACCACTTGGACCGGATGAAGGGTATGGTTGAGCCCCATGACGAGTATCTCCCTCATTCTTAGCAACCGAAGGACAATTCCTTATCTTGTGATCCATCTTACCACACCTAAAGCAAGCATTAGAACCCGCTAGACACTTACCTTCATGATTTCTCCCACATTTAGCACAAGTAGGCATCAAGGGCCTACTACCATATCCTTGAGGTTTAGGGTTGGACACCCTTTCATTATTAGACCTTGGAGGAACATTTGAAGAACCTTGCTCGAAGAACTTTTGCAGAAACCTTGAACGACCCCGTCCACTAACCTAGAATGTGAAGAGTTACCATCATCTGTTCTTTGCCCTTTTTGCTTCCCTAGATCTTTCCTTGAGCTTTTCCTCTTCAATTTGTTGGGCATGCACTATAAGGCAAGAAATGTCCATGTCATGGACAAGCATAGTGGTGCGGCATTTTTTGAATACCATGTCAGACACACTCCCAATACAAACTTACTCATCTTAGCCCTACTATCCACCACAATAGAAGGAGCATATTTGGATAGTTGAGTGAACCTCAACGCATATTCCCTCACATTCATATTTCCTTGACAAAGGTTAATGAACTCAAGAACCTTGGCCTCTCTCATCTCAAGAGGGAAGAATCTATCAAGAAAAGCACTTTTGAACCTTTCCCACTCTATGGGACCCACTTCTTCCTGCCTTGCCTCCTTCCACTAATTGAACCAAATTTGAGCAACCCCTTTAAGTTGATAAGCAGCCAATTTCGCCTTCTCTACCGGAGTCATTCCCATAATAGCAAGTGTCTTATACACCTCCTTGATAAACTCTTGATGATATCTCTCAACTTTGGAACCATAAAATTTTGGAGGGTTAATCCTTGTAAAGTCCCTCACTCTTACCATCACCGTACCCACATTTGGGTTCACGGGGGTTACCACCTCTCTATTGGCTTGGGCCATCATGGCTTGAGCCAACACTTAGAAAGCCGACTAAAACTCTGCATTGGTTATATTATCTGCCAAAGGATCAATCAGAGCTTGAGGAGGAGCTTGGGGAGGAACTTCCTGACCCACACTGTCTCTCTCAGTCCTTTTAGAATTAGCCCTTCTAGTAGTCATATCCTGAAAACAATCGGGTAAGGATTAGGAGAAAGACTTTATAGAGTTAAAATCCATGGCACTACTTAGAGAAATGAAGAAGTGAAGTTTCCTAAACATCTAGTAGCCTCTCATTCATAAATATGGTGCGCTTCACACTTATGAACAAGACTCTACTTGACGTTGTTTGAGACATCCTAGAATCATTCTAAACCTTATGCTCTAATTACCAAGTTTGTCACGACCTAGGGTACCCCCTAGATGTAACAAGGCGTATAAGACCCCGAGAGGCCCCATACAAGACACTTAGCATATCATAACCAAAAGTAATAGAAATGATGCAAAAATTTAAAACATTTTCAATACAATCAAAGTCTTTATAAAGCGAGCGGAAGTCTAATACAATTGTCTCGAACCATCTAACCAACATGAATAAATCTTGGGACATATCCCATACAATAGTCTCAACATGAAATAAAAGACATAAATGAAAATGGTGGCCAAATCCTCAAATGCTATGAGGACTCAATCTTTAATCTGCTAAGAACTTGTCATGACCTAGGGGTAGCCCCTAGACATAACACGACATACTTGACCACGAAGGGGTGGCATACAAGCCATTAGCATATCGTAAATATAAAGTCATAGAAATGATGCGGAATTAATAATTTTCTTTACAATCGAAGTCTTTTATAAAAGCAAACAGAAGTCTAGACATTGTCTCATTTAGCCATCTAACATAATATAATTCCAAATAGAACACAACCCTTACAATAGTTCTCAAATGAAATACTAGAATGAAACTACTAAATGTAGATACTCGTCCTCGAATCTTGAGGACTCACCAATTAGAAAGGAGAATGATCTATTCCAAGCTTTGAACCAATAGAAGATCACCTTAAGAATTGAACCCTACACTTGTAGTAGAAAATATGGGTTAGTACAAGAATGCACTAAGTATGTTAGCCATGCATAAAAACCTTTAAACCATGCTAAAAGGGACATTTTAGCTGAAACCATACTATATGCCAATTTGAACATCATCTTTGAAAATAGTTGGAGATTATACTCATAAGATAACTCATATATAGTTCATCATAGCTGAAGGACAACATCATAGTCATAACATAGTCTCCAATCATACACATAATGCAAACATCAATCATATCAAGACATAGTTCACATTCATCGTCAAATACCAAGATCATCTCATCATAATAGAATCATCAGCTAAGTAACCTAAATTATACTTGTGCAATGTATGAATGTCATCCCATAATACCACTCATGCTAAGTACGATTTTTAGGCCACCATGCTCATGCTTGTCATTCCTTGGTCTCATCCATGGTTAATATTCATAGATAAGGAAACATTAATGTTCAATAACTCATATCAAGGAAAGCCACTCATAGCAACAATCCATATAAAGCATGCATTAATTCATAAATCATCATAGCATAAAAAAAATATACCATGACCACTATCAATGCCTACTTGTGCAATGCATTAATGAAGTCCCATAGCCCTACTCACACTAAGGAGAACCTCTTGAGGAATAATAGTACATAACTCATATTCTTGTTCATAGTTCATGTTTTTGTTCATGGAGGGAAATAGCCTTAACCGACATACACCATGTTAGCTACATGGAATCCAATGTACTGCTACACCGAAAAGAGGTGTCCTACTTGCTTAAGGTAGGACTAAAGTTTATTAGCTTAGGTGGATCCAATAGCTAAAGACCTATGTGGGCACATAGTTATGGGATAGAGAGATTGCTTCTAGAAACCCGGACTAACTGAGGTATAAGGTTTCCATCTCATGAGATAATCATTTTGGGAAACCGGACTCACTGATGTATAAGGAACCCATTTAGAAAGCCGGACTAGCTGACGTAAAAGCTTTCATTTTGGAAGCTGGACTAACTGGCGTAAAAGCTTCAATCTTATTTTCATATCCACTCGGTGCTAGGCATAATTCTCATTAAGTTCATGTTAAGTCTTTACTTAGGTTCATGTTTATGGGAGAATGTCTTAACACTCAACCAACACAATAACATGATATCGTGATAGCTTATAGATTCATTAGGTGAGAATAGCCTTTCAACCTTAGAATTATTTATTATGTTTTATTATGTGAGTAAACCTTTCACGTTCTATTCATTGTGTGTTCATGAGAATAGACTTTCAACCAACACAACAAGATCATTATAGACATAGACATTTTATGCATAGTTTTCATGACCCAAGAGCACCGCTTAGTCGTAACACAGCGTACTCGACCCCGAAAGGGTCTTATACAAGACTCATAGCATTTATTTATCGCATAGGTAATAGAAATAGTACGAAATTCAAACTTTTCATCTAGAACCATACGATTCAAAACACTCAAATACTCATAGAAATCTTTTAAAAGATACAGCAGAAGTCTAAGTCTCACATGGCAATCTTAGACAAAGCTTTAACAAGATAGGGTCACGACCCATTACAATCGAAGTCTTAACAATAGTCTCAAAACAAGAAAGAACTAGAAACAATAAAAGTCCTTGTCCTCGATCTATGAGGACATACCAAGTCTTGGAGGAAACTCTATTCCAAGCACTTCAATCCTAGCTAGAATCAATCACTTGCTGGAACCTACACTTGTAGTAAAAATAAGAGAAATATGGGTTACCACACAAAAATGTACTAAGTATGATGACCATGCAAAAACATGCTTTAAAAGGGACATTTTGGTTGGAAACCATGCATTATGCCACTTTTTAGAAATATCATGAACAATAGCATAAGAGACATCAAAGACAAATATAATCATCACACAAGTCATAACATCACATTTGAACAATATCATCATGTAACTCTTCACCTTCACATATACCCTTCACCTCAAGTAAACCTCATGCTATACCTTGTGCAATGTATGGGTAGCGTCCCATACCACCATCCACACCAAGGTACCACATTAAAGTCACCAAAAGTGAACTTACTATTCAACCTTTCCATTTCCAATAATACTCGTACACAAGAGACCTAAACCAACAACAAGTTATTTCATCACGTAAGGACCATCACCTAAGACAACCCCTAAGTCATACCTGTGCAATGGGCAAGTAACATCCCATAATACTACTCACACTAAGTACTCCTTTGAAGTCACCATAGGCAAGGCACATTCAAATATAATAAGTCATAATAAGGAAGTAACTCATAATATCATCCAATTATAGCATGCATCATTACATTAAGCATTGAAGAGTCAACATTCTTCAATAACTTCATTTAAATGCCTTTCATACAATAGTCATTAAGACTTAGAGAACTCACTATAGCCCTCCTTAAGCCTACTTGTGCCATGTATGGATAGCATCCCATACCACTATACACACTTCATAGAACTCATCAAGAAACTATAATGCACATCTCACATGATGGGAATAAGCATTTAACCGACATAGACCATGAAAGCTAGATCATGGAATCCAATGTAGTATCCTACATCGAAAGGGTTGGTCTACTTGCCTAAGGCAAATCGGTATTTAGCTTAAGTGGATCGACTAGCTATCCTATGTGGGCACATAGTTAAGGGACACGGAGATTGCTACTAGATACCCTGCCTCAACTCACATGAGGGCATCCATCTCAAGAGATTGCTACTATAAACCCCGCCTCGACTCACGTGAGAGCTTTTATCTCATTCAATATCCTTTCGGTGCTTAGACTATATTACCATAGAGTATTTTACCATTCATCACATTAAGGGATAAGAGATTGTTACTAGACGCCCCTCCTTAACTCACGTGAGGGTATCCATCTCATCCCAACATTCATTCATTGGATAGCTCAAAGATTCAAATATGAGAATAGCCTTTCATCTAAGAATCCAATTATCGTTCATTAGTGTAAGATCAAGAATATCCTTTCAATCAACACATCATTAGCATTTATTAGAGTATAATTGAGAATAACTTTTCAATAAGTACTTCATCATTAACATTATCATTGAACCTCGTTCATTATTCATTCAAGAGTGTGTGTGTATGTGAGAATAACCTTTAACATAATCATCTTCATTCACAAGTGCTAATAGTGAGATACCATTCAATTCTAACACAATTAGCTTCTAGACATGGTCATCACTCATTCATTTAGAACACACACATGCATCATATCACATTCATATATACAACGTCATGATAATACTTAAATTCCTCACACTATGCCTTCAGGGCCATGATCACAACATACATAGGAAGTAAACACCTCCACTTTTCAAGCGGATCAACAATTCATTCACAATTCTAATACATCAAAGTAATTAGGCCAAACTTGCCCTTTCAAGGCTATAATCACAAATCCTTAATTCACCAACAATTCACCATAATTAGGCATAGATGATGATACAATTCAATAATCTAAATCAATCTAAGCACAAATCCACCATCATTCATTCATAATCAATAGACCTACTTCATAAGTCACAATTTAGAAATTGAGGAAATCATGGGTTCATAGAGTAAAATCATCTTAAATCATCAATTAAACATCAATATAATCATAATTTATTATTTGAAAATGTTTGATGCAAGAACCCATGAGACTGAGTAAAACCTAGGGTTTTTGAGAAACTTGAAAACTTTGAAAACTCTTCTGAAATTGACTCCAGGGTTAAAGATAATCCTAGATAAAGGATCACAATACCTTTATATTGATTCTCCACGAAATTTGAAGAAGAAACACCTTGAAATCCCAACCCTAGCTTGAACTTGACCTTGATCTCCAATAGAGTTCTAGAGAGAAGATATTTTGAGAGAGAGCGTTTTGATTCGAGAGATGAAATCTAAATGAGTGTTTTAATACTCTTAAAATACCTTAAAACACTTAAAATAACCATCCACATACTAATTTGGACTTGGGGTGAATTTACCAATTCACCCCTAGCTTGGCCGTGTCACTTGACAGCAAACTAGGTCCCATTGACGAACCCCCATCCACGGACCATGGATGGGATGACGGACCATAGTGGTCATTTGACAATTAAGTCATAGAAATCATTTTTGAAAACGAATCCATGGCTTATAGTTAAAACCCAACTTTTGGGAATTTGAATGCTTTGAAATCTAGTTTTTGAAGGGCTCTATGGGTGAAGGCTACCCATATATGAAAAGCCACTATACCTTGATAATGAATCTTCAAATAATTTGAGGAAGAAGGCTTGAATTCTCCAAACCCTAACTCTAATTCTACTCTTCTTCTTTGAGTTTTAGAGAGAGAAATATTGTGAGGAAGAAGAACTTTTTGATTTGATTTTGGTCTTGGGGGTTAATGAAGTAACTGGGGCGGTTTATGACTTAAAGTAGTTTATATATGTGTATAAATTTCATATAAAATGACCCTCATTTAAAACCAACTAAAAAGGAATTTATCGAAAAGACCTTCCTTAGGAAGCCCACTCCCAGGCAGCACGGCAGGGCTCACGAGCCATGGTCAAGACCACGAACCGTGGTCCTGACCGTGGTCCTTGGTCCACACTAAGATTTTGTGCCTTGGCATACACAATTTGAAGGCATGACCATGAGACCTCCCACGATCTGTGGTCAAGATCACTGGTCGTGGTGATGGTCGTGGTCCCTAGGCAGTAGCTTGGCCTCAAAGACTTGCCTCCCACAAGCCTATGGGATCTTCACAATACCCTTCAAGAACTGTGGTCAAGACCACTGGTCGTGAAGGTGGTCGTGGTCTTGAGGCAGCACCTTGCCAATGTTGGGGCAGCCTTAGCCTTTGGCTTAGGCTTGCCCCTTTTGCCTTGGCACTTGCCCTTGTAACCCTCAACCATATCGTAGATGGTCTTCTAAACTATGGGGTCTAACACATACCTTGACTTTTAACCACTAAACTCCTTATTCTAAGCACGGGAAGTCTTATTTATGGCTCTAACCCTCAATATCAAACTCTAGAACCCTAGCTTAAGGCTCTAGTTTAGTCTACTAGTATTTTGGAGTGTTACATTATCTTCCCCTTGGGAATATTAATCCTCAAATGATGATCTAGACACCTTAAGGTATTTAAAACTCAAGACTAGCAGCCTATCATGCATGCAACATCAAAATAATGCACAATTTGATGGAGGAAACATCAACTCCATCTCAAGACATAATAAATACAACACTAGGAAATAGGAACTATATCTAACAACCCATTCATTTATGAAATTCTCATAACTAGTCTTGCTCAAGGAGGAACTACCATCTCCTAGTCATAACATGCTCAACATACTTTCATGGAGCTCATATGCAATTCACTCTCAAAAAACATTTATTCAAGAAGGAATCTCTCAACTCCTAACTAAAGCATGTTCATATATTCTTCTCATGAAGTACAATAGACACTCATACTCAATGCATTACAACATGAGGAAAACAATTCACATAAACTCATTTTCTTTCAAAACACAAGTTTTCATGAATATGCATTATAGAAGAAATCATGGCAACACATAAACACATAATAACCTTGTTAGCTAGGCATACCATATCCCCCTTGCGATTAAGCCTATACAAACTCTTCTAAACATCATCTATCAGATAATCATAGGAGGAACTGCCTTCTCCAACTATAAGCAAGATCAACATAACATTATAGAGCCAATATGCCATTTCATCCAAAAGCATAACAAAGCATGTTCATCAAATCATCCAATGAAGTCAAATATGCCATCTTCATACTAAATTTCACAACATGAGGAACATATAAATCGTGAAAACTCATTTCATACTAAACATGAATTCTCAAGAACATGCATAACATAAGGAGATCATGGAAATTTCTAAAACACACGACTCCCAAAACATAAAACATGCCCTAAAAAGGAACTCTTGGTCTCAAGCTAGGAATAGAAGAATGAGATGAGGACATCGGGACTCTAAATCAATATTCCTATCTAAGCATACCATATTCCCCTTGGGAGTAAGCCCCATACTAAGAACTCAAGTACTACTCCTTTCAAACAATCCCAGAATATCACCAAAACTCATAATAACCTTACCAGATCTCCTAATCACTAGAGATCTAACAATTGCAAGCAATCCCTTCCAAGGACAACATCATAGTCTAATAAGTAGCATCAGAATCTACTAAAACATTTACATTTATAAGAAGCTATCAAAATACTGGTGCTTACATCTGGAGATCCTTCTTAGTTACTTCTAGATTGGAGTGCATAGAACTTACCTTGCCTTGGAGTACTAGTATCCGAACCACTTGGAGGAGCTTGCTTACTTTCTCTTCCTCTAGCCATGAGTATCGGGCAATATCTTATTTTGTGGTCACTTCCACCACAACCATAGCAATCCTTCGTGCCGGCTAGACACTTACCATCATGCCTTTTCACACATCTAGCATAAGTAGGAAATAGGAGTCTACTATCCTTGTCTTGGGACTTAGGGTTATGCACCCTATCTTGGTCAAACTTTGGGGGAACCTTAGAAGATCTTTGTCCATAGAACCTTTGTTGAGAGTAATTATCATCATCAAGCCTATACCTCATTTTTTCCTCTATACCTCTCTTCAAGTTTTTCCTTTTCAAACCATTGTGCATGAATCACAAGATGATCAATATTCATATCATTCTCAAGCATTACCATGCTACATTCTTTTGCAATCAAGTCGGATACACCTAACATAAACTTACTGATCTTCATCCTAGGGTCGGCCACTATGGATGGATCATATCTTGACAACCTAGTGAACACCCGAGCATACTCCTCAACACTCATTCTACCTTGACAAAGGTTAATAAATTCAAGTATCTTAGCCTCTCTCATCTCTAAAGGGAAAAACCTATCAAGAAACCCATTCTTAAATCTTTCCCATTCCATGGAACCTGTTTCTACTGGCCTTGCTTCTTTCCATTGGTTAAACCAAAGTTGAGCAACATCCTTCAATTGATAAGAGACCAATTCCACCTTTTCTACCAACGTCACTCCTACAAAATTATACACCTTAGAGATCTCATCTATGAACTCCTGAGGATCTTCCTCCATCTTTGACCCATAGAATTCTAGAATTTCTATCCCGACTTGAGTCAACAATTGAAAATGATACCTAATCTTCTCAGTAGACATTAAGTCATCCATAACTTGAGGAGCTTGAGGAGGAGATCCTTGATCAACTTTGTCTCCTTCAAATCCATTGGTAAAAGCTCCTTGAGTTGTCATATCCTATAGAGCACAGAATAAGGATTAAAACTAAGACCCTATAAGTTTAAACTCTATTGCATGACTAAAGAGTAGTGAAGAAGTGAAATTTCTTAAGCATCTTGTAGCCTCTCATTCATAAATGTGGCGTGCTTCACACTATGAAAAAGTCTCTACTAGACGTGTCATCCAAGAATCATTCTAAACCTTGTGCTCTGATTACCTAGTTTGTCACAACTCAGGGGTACCCCCTAGATGTAACACAATGTACTAGACCCCGATGGGGTTGCATACAAGCCCTTAACATATCGTAAACATAAAGTCATAGAAATGATGTGGAATTAAAAATTTTATTCTTTTATAAAAGCAAATGGAAGTCTAGACATTGTCTCATTTAGCCATTTAATACAATCGAATACCAAATAGGGACACAACCTTTACAATAGTTCTCAAATGAAATACAAGAATGAAACTACTAAATGAAGATACTCGTCCTCGAATCTTAAGGACTCACAAATTAGCAAGGAGAAAGATCTATTCTAAGCTTTGAACCAACAGAAGATCACCTTAAGAACAGAACTCTACACTTGTTGAAAAATGTAGAAAATATGGGTTAGTACAAGAATACACTAAGTATGATAACCTTGCTTAAAAACCTTTAAAGCATGCTAAAAGGGACATTTTAGTTGAAACCATGCTATATGCCAATTTGAACATCATCTCTGAAAATAGTTGGAGAACATACTCATAAGACAACTCATATATAGTTCATCATAGCATAAGGACAACAGTATAGTCATAACATAGTCTCCAATCATACACATAATGCAAACATCAATCATATCAAGACATAGTTCACATACATTGTCAAATACCAAGATCATCTCATCATAATAGAACCATCACCTAAGCAACCCTAAGTTATATTTGTGTAAAATATGAATTGCATCCCATAATACCACTCATGCTAACTACGATTTTTAGGCCACCATGCTCATGCTTGTCATTCATTGGTCTCATCCATGGTTAATATTCATAGATAAGGAAACATTAATGTTCAATAACTCATATCAAGGAAAGCTACTCATAGCAACAATCCATACAAGCATGCATTAATTCATAAATCATCATAGCATAAAAAAATATACCATAGCCACTATCAAAGGCTACTTGTGCAATGCATTAATGAAGTCCCATACCCCTACTAACACTAAGTAGAACCTCTTGAGGAACAATAGTACATAACTCATATTCTTGTTCATAGTTCATGTTCTTGTTCATGGAGGGAAATAGCCTTAACCGACATACACTATGTGAGCTACATGGAATCTAATGTACTGCCCCACACCAAAAAGAGGTGTCCTACTTGCCTAAGGTAAGACTGAAGTTTATTAGCTTAGGTGAATCCAATAGCTAAAGACCTATGTGGGCACATAGTTACGGGATAGAGAGTTTGCTTCTAGAAACCTGAACTAACTGAGGTATAAGGTTTCCATCTCATGAGATAATAGTTTTGGGAACCCAGACTAATTGACGTATAAGGAACATATTTAGAAAGCAGAACTAACTGATGTAAAAGCTTTCATTTGGAAAGTCGGACTAACTGGTATAAAAGCTTCCATCTCATATTCATATCCACTCGATGCTAGGCATAATTCACATTAAGTTCATGTTAAGTCTTTACTTAGGTTCATGTTTATAGGAGAATGTCTTAACGCTCAATCCAACACAATAATAGGGCATCATGATAGCTCATATATTCATTAGGTGAGAATAGCCTTTCAACCCTAGAATCATTTATTATGTGAGTAAAACTTTCATATTATATTCATGGTGTGTTCATGAGAATAGACGTTCAATCAACATAACAAGATCATCATAGACATAAACATTTCATACATAGTCATGTGTAAGGGTGCATATGAGAAATAGCCTTTCAACACCACCTTAGTTACATCATATTCATGTTCATGCATGGAGTGTGTGTGGGTGATTGTCCTTTCAATCACACAACAACAACAACATTATCATCATAGTCACTTCACTCTAAAAGTGTTTATCAAGAATGTACATAATATCACAACCATGCATAATTCTCATAGCTTGTACACAAGGATCATAGATCACCTCAAATCAACACATCTAACATTCATTATATTAGACATGGACATAATCATATTTCAAGTTGTTCATTCATTGCATGAACCAACTCATCTACTCATTTTGTATGTCATATGAGTAAAGTTTTTCCACAATAATACCATATATAATTCAACATGCGTAATAGCTTCCCTTTTAAAGCCTTAACATTCATAACTCATTCATTTTAGCTTTTACCCTTTAAGCCTTATGAGTTATTTTCATATTGCAAGCCTTTCTCTCAAGAAATACCTCACATGGTCATCATGTAAACCTAACTCTCAAGGTAAACTAACCACATGCTTCATTCTTAACCAATTATTGTCATATAGCATCAAGTAAACTCAATCTCAATACTACTCAACCATGATCCATCATATAATCCCTAATCTAATTCATTCATGTCTACATGATTTACTTATATGCAATTCATATCTAGGTCATCTAAGCTAAGACAATTCATAAGGAAGTTCATCAATCTTAGAAGGTCACATCTAAACCCTCAATTTGCCTCTTTCATGGAATAAAGTTGACCATATCACTTACCCCCTAGAATCTTAGGTTAATCAAGAATACATGTATACTCATACTAAAATCATGAAATTTAATCATAATCAATCACATCCACTCAATTGGAACAATTACCACATATATAACCCTATCACCTTCTACGAGTATCAACCAATACCCATACTTGAGATCCAATTTGGGAAAAAGGGGAATGCATGGATTCTTGGTAATTCATCATTAAAATAGTAGTAATTCATCAATTTGATCATAATGAAAATCAATGAAGTCATTGAAATCGTTTTCGAAAAGGAATCTATGGCTTAGAGTGAAAATCCAAGTCTTGGGAATTTGAAAGTTTTGAAATCTAGTTTTGGAAGGGCTCTATGGTTGAAGGCTACCCATAGATGAAAATACACCATACCTTTATAATGAATCTTCAAAGAATTTGAGGAAGAAACCTTGAATTCTCCAAACCCTAGCTCTAATTTTACTCTTCTTCTTCTTGGAGTTTTAGAGAGAAAAATATTGTGAGGAAGAAGAATTTTTTGATTTGATTTGGTTCTTGGTGGTTAATGAAGTAAATGGGGTGTTTTATGACATAAAATAGTTTATATGTGTATATAAAGTCCATATAAAATGACCCCCAATTTAAAACCAACTACAAAGGAATTTATAGAAAAGACCCTCCTTAGGCAACCCACACCCAGGCACCATGGCAGGGCACACGAGCCGTGGTCCTACCCTTGGTCCTTGGGAAATGGCTAAGCTTTTGTGCCTTGACCTTCACAATTTGAAGGCATGACCACGAGACCTCCCACGATCCGTGGTCAAGACCACGACCCGTGGTCCTTAGGTAATAGCTTGGCCTCAAAGCCTTGTCTGCCACAAGCCTAAGGGATATTCACGAGACCCTTCATGAACTGTGGTCAAGACCACTGGTCGTGAAGGTATTCGTGGTCTTGAGGCAGCACCTTGCCAATGTTGAGGTAGCCTTGGCCTTTGGCACTTGCCCTTGTGACCCTCAACCAAACCTTAGATGGCCTTCTAAACTATGGGGTCTAACGCGTATCATGACGTTTAACCACTATACCTTTTATTCTAAGAATGGGAAGTCTTATTTGTGACTCTAACCCTCAATATCAAACTCTAGAACCCTAGCTTAAGGCTCTAGTTTAGTCTACTAGTTTTTCAGAGTGTTACATAACCTAGCCACGAGTGTGAGAATCATTATCGCCAGACCCCACATTTGATAAGAATGTAGGCAAGAGTATGCATTAGTACAAACATGTACTAAATATGATATCTATCATAAACAATATAAAACACAATGGTTAGTCAATATAAACCATAAGCATAATCAATGCACATAAATAATCATCATAATAAGAAAGGAACACTTCTCAAGAGACCTTACTCATCCTTAGTCAAGACTTGGGCCATCCGCCTCTAGTCAAGCTTATCTCATGGAAGGCATCTCAAGCAACAATCCAAGCTATTCATTCTTCATAACATAGTTCATATTATTCATACTTACTTTTAAAGACATGGGGATTCACCTCCTTGCATAACTTACAAAGGTTAATGGGTATTCACTTCTTCCCTTACTTACTCTAAGATCATGGGTGCTCGCCTCCACAATCACATCATATGACATGGGTACTCACCTCCACATCATTTCATAAGGATCATGGGTACTCGCCTCCATGTCCATTCATCATAATAGGAACGTGGGGACTTACCTCTTGTTCAATTCTAAGGAGAATGGAAATCACCTCATGTCCTTCTCATATAGAGATCAAGGGTAGTCACCTCTAGCCTCATCAATTATATAGTCTTTTAGTCAAGATTCATTTTAGGTGAGCAATCCTTTCAACTTAGAATCATTCATGTGAGAAAACCTTGCATATTCATACATTCATACTTAAGTAATTCATGTGGGAAGTATCCCTTCCACAACAATAACATCAATTACCAACATTTCATATCATAAGATTTTATCACATCATCTATTCTTTATTCTAAAGCAATTTACATCATAAATCATAAATCCTATAAGGATAAGCCTAAACCCAGAAAGTTTCCCTGCATGACATCAACCCAACTATATCAATTCTAGGTTAGAATCATGGAATAGGCATGGGTACATGTAATTTCATCCTTAAAACATGTAATTATATCAAATCAATCATAAACAATCATAATCCACTCAATTGGATCAACATTCATCATAACCCACAACATTGGAAGAAACCCTAACTAGAATTGGGGGATTCTCCATCAAACTGGGGAAATTCTAGGGGACTCCATGGATGGAAGGAATCTATGATGAAAATCCATCATACCTTACTCACAAGGCCTATAAATCCAGGGAATTTCACCCAGGGAGTATGAGGTCATGGTGTTCAATTTCAAAGCCCACAAGAAACTTGAAGATTGGAGATTTGACTTGACCCTATCTTCAATTTCTTCCTTCTTCTTCCAACTTCTAGAGAGAGAATATTTGAGAGGAATTTGGGGTTTTCTTTTGGGATTTGAGATAATGACTTGAATGAGTGAATTTATGGGTTAAAATTACTTATATAGGTGTTCTAGACTGAGGCAAAACGACATAGTATAGGAACTAATTAATTAGGAAAAGACCCAACCACCCCTGAAAAAATAACCGCCAGGTGACCAACAACGCCGCACCATCGTCGGACCGTGAATGGACCCACAGTCCATCCTACACCATCATGGTCTATTCAATGAGTTTGGCCCTGACCTACGGACCCCTGGACCACAGACAGTGGACCCACCTACGGCCTGTGGGTCCAGTCGTAGACCTGGCCTGGAGGATTTTGGGTTGCCCTCTCCATGAACCCACCTACAGTCCGTGGTCTAACCCACAAATCGTGGTTTGCCACCATGGATAGCACCTGGATCTAGCAGAAAATTTTCCATGTTCCCTCTTTCGAATCCGGGGCATTACACAATAACACCTCAAAAAATATTTGTCTTGCATCAATGACTTTAAAATATAAAAAATAATAGTTTTTAAAAAATATCATTAAATACGTCCGAAAAATTTCAAACTTTTTTTTCTCAAATGTTTGAAAAATTAAAAAAAATCAAGAAAAAATATTAAAACACCTCAAAAAAATATTCGACTAGCAGCATGACTTAAGAATATCGAAAATATATGTTTTCAAGAAAAAATTTTAAAACATATTTTTTCAGAAAAGTCTGAAAATATAAAAATTAAGAAAAATAATATATACAATATAAAAACACCTAAAAAATATTTAGCTTGCACTAATGAATTAAAATATCAAAAATAATAGTTTTTAAAACAATAAAAATTTATTTTTCTACAGATGTCCAAAAAATATTTAAAAATATTTAAGACACCCCCAAAAAATATTCGACAATCAACAATGACTTTAAAATATAAAAAATAATGGTTATAAAAAGTAGAAAATAATTTCTAAGTCCAAAAAAAAAAAAATACCTGGTTGGCATCATTTATGGTTGAGACTAGGATGGTATTTGATCATCTTCGAGCCACCAACTTTCATTCTTTATTAAGGAAAATATCCTTGGCAAATGCTTTCGCAGTTGTTCATCTTTCATAAATTCAAGAATTTCACCTCTAACTATGAAAATATGAATGCCCCCAACTGTCCCTATTAATCATTACTCTAATCCCGAAGGCCAATGTAATAGGATCGAAATCAGATAATGTTTTCCCATGCCAATGTATACAGAGTGTAGGCCTGCTTTGAGCACTCTAATTTCTTCAAAGTAACAACGTCGGAGGCACAACCCATCCGATTAAAGCCAAAACATCACTGATGGAAGGGACGAGATGATCGGGTGCGTACGTAGGGCGGAATGACCGACCCATCCCAAAGTCTAACTATGAGTTTTTTAACTACAAAAACATAAATATATGC
This sequence comes from Solanum bulbocastanum, assembly GCA_037074985.1. NCBI lineage: Eukaryota > Viridiplantae > Streptophyta > Magnoliopsida > Solanales > Solanaceae > Solanum > Solanum bulbocastanum. Next base: position 16,685,916 of record CM073599.1, read on the forward strand.
TATTTGAGCTTGAATTACTGCAGTTGCTGGAACCATACTTGCCCTCCAATTACCGCGGTTGCTCGAACCTCAAAATAAGGCTTCATACGGATCTTGTCAAACCAAGAATTAAGTCAAACATAGTTGAGGAACATCATAACAAACCCTTGACTTGTTAAACAGGTGGACGATTACGAATGTCCCTATAAAAACTATTTATGATTATGGTTGGTTTGATAAACTATCTTCGAAACAATTGATTAAAACTACTGAGCAGTCTCTTGATTTGAATTCTTCGGAATAGACTATTCGTTTGCTGAATGAGCGAGATGTGATTTTTTATAAAAATCAGTACAATTATTTACATATTGGTATGGTGCAAATTGACTTTAAACCTTTGACTCTTAAAGGGTTGCCCGAGACATTTTTAGCTGCTCTCCAAGAAGCTAGAAATTTAAATTTCCGACAGTCTCTTATGGGTTTGATAGAATCTACGGTGGCCTATGGTCCAGTTTATTTTAATACTCAGCCTAATTTCCAGTTATCTCTCACAGATGTGAATATTCTTGATGCTTTAACATTAAATGTTAAAACACATGGTTATAATTATGCGCCTGGTTCAGAACTTATTTGTTTATCTTACCAAATCTATTTTAAATTATTATCTACTCTTAATCCTAGATGTAGATTATATGATATTTCCAATCACACTATTTTGGTGGAAACCAATTTTGCAAGGTCCAAGGTCACTACTAGAAGACCTATTAAATGGGAAGAAATAGATTTCCCTACTTCGTGGACTCTAAATTTGGTTATATCCCCAAATCAATTAACAGATGCTGTTAGTAATTCTGATTTTTCTCATATATCTCAAAAGCCCGATGGAAGGATTATCATATAGTTTGCCGATAATAGCTGCGCACCTCATAGGTAGTCTTTAACTAATAACAGGTTAATGTCTTCTGTGAATCACAATATGAATATACATTCTTTATCAAGTCGTAGATTTTTTCCTGCGATTCATCATATTTCCTCTATCGATCCAATTTATGGTCCAGCCCGATATCGTGCAGCTTTGTTACCTACTATTGGCTATGATGGAAACTCTATGGTCGAAAAGTTAAGGATCGACCCAAAACTAATATAGTTCAGGTAAATGATGATGTTTCTAATAAGGATATTCCTTCAACTTCTGAAATGGATTTTGATTCGAACGAATCAGAATGTTTTAACACCAGATTGATATTAGTCTAGGTTCTCTGGAAAGAAAATATATTCAAAAAGAATTTTTTGATGAAAAATGGAATCGGTTTAAAACTTGGTTCTTTGATGCATATGGCAAGGAAGATCTAAATTGCATTTCTCAAGAGTTTTATGAAACTTGTTCTCTTCATAATCAAATTATGTATTTTGTTCCTTGGTTTATAACCACTTATTTACTGTTATATGTTAATATTATTGAAAGAAATTATAAGGATGGGAGTGGTAATCTTATGAAAGCTATCAACCCTCCTCAGTCATCATTTGTTTTACCAAACAATACTGGTATTACTTTCTCAGCTTTTCAAAAATTTATTGAGGAAGACATTGCTTCAATCAGTATTAATGAAATTAATAAACTTATTACGCAAAATAATTATTTGAGTTTTTTTGTTAAAGTGTTAGGTGTGCATATCAGCTCTCTTGACAAAAAACTCGATGATTTAACTATTTTGTTAAAAGATATAAAAGCCAATATGGCTAAAACTAATTTTTCTGTTTCTACCGATATTGCTTCTACTTCTGAAAGAAAACCCACGATAGTTTCTCCTCATGTTCAAAGACCTTTAGAAATCTCAGATTTTAAACCTAGTTCTTTTAAAAATCTAGAAGATCTTCTTGATAAGAAGTTTTCCGATTTAGATATTAAAGATCTTGTTGATAAGAAGTTTTCCGATTTAAATTTTGGGCCTATGGACTGATCGCAAGATTTTGCTGATAAAATGGAAACTACTATTGATTTTAAAAATCAAGTCTCTTCAGAGTTTAATAAACTCAGGGGGGTATCCCAAGAAAAATAGCAGATATGCTACCAAGCCGAGTATGAATACATACTATTATTCTCGTCCGACTCCACAAGATGTTTTAATTAAGGAACATGACTGGAATCAGACTAATACATCTTACAGCGGTTCTGAAATTTATGAATGGAATCTCGATGAATTATCAGATAGGCAACTAACTATTTTAGTGCATCGTATGCTGATGTATGCAACTATCTGTAAGAGTGTTAAAAACACAGACTAAAAGGATAGCTTCGAGGATGGTGGGATAATTATCTCAACATTGACGAAAAGGCTTTAGTAGTTAATGCTATTGCCACAGATGAAGGAGTTGATAACTTGGGTATGGCTTTTGTAAGAAACAGAGAAGATGCTATTTATACCTTGGTTCTTACTATTTTGGAACATTTTAATCGTAGATTTACCAATCAACACGAGACAATAAAAATGCTTCTCAATGGTCTTAGATGTAGGACTTTGGCACACTTTAGATGTTATAAAGATACCTATCTTAGTAGGGTTACGGAATTGCCCGAAAATAAGCTTGAATATTGGAAAGTCAAGTTCATAGACTGACTTCCCCCTCTTTTCGCTAAAAGAGTTAGGAAAATTCTAAGAGGAAATCAGGTTGAAATACCTTACGGTCATTTAAGTTATGGAAAAATTATAGGAATTTTCACACAAGAAGGTTTGAACTTGTGCAATGAACTTAAATGGCAAGACAACTTAAGATAGATAAGCTAAAAGAACGATCTCAATTGGGAGATTTTTGTGAACAATTTGTTTTACCCAATCCCACTGCTAAGGAAGGCAAATATTATAGGTCTTCAAAAGATGCAAATTCGCACAGAAAGAAAATATCTAAGCGAAGGCATAGATCTAAAGAAGATCGAGAAGCTAGAAAAGCTATTGTAAATCTAATAGATTTACTAATGATAGATCTGGAAGAGATATTTCAAAGGTAAAGTGCTAGTAAACTTGCACATATTGCTCCAAATTGCAAGTTAAACAAGTTGAAAACTTTAGAACTTGACAACAACACATACAAAAAGGTATATGGTTTGTTATACACTTCAGGATCTGAAGATGATTATGAATCACGTTCGGATTCTAACATAGAGTTATTTGATTTCTCTGATTATGATAATAATCATACTAATGCTTGTGATACTTGTCAGGGTCATGATTGCAATTGCGAAGATGACGAAATTTATAAACTTTAATCGCAATTTCAAGATTTAATTCGGAATACTATCACATCTAAAAATGTGATTGAACTTTTAAAGGAAGTTACTGATAGCAGGATTCGTGAAGAAATTATTAATTTAGTTGTTTCAAATGAAGCCAATTCTTCAAAATTTCTTGAAAAGAAAAAGAATGATTTAAATGATTTCAAATATGAAGCCCCCTATTCTTTAAAAGAAGTTGTTGAGCGTATTTTAAAGAAAAATAGTTTTCTTGAAAAAGATTCTTCTTTCGACCATTTAAAAATCGAGGTTGAAAATTTTAAAAAGGACATTAAATTTCTTAAACAAAAAAATTGATTTGTGATCATCGTATTACTCAAATTGAGATGAAAATTACTAAAGAAGATCAGTTTTCAAAAAATAAAGGAAAGCAAGTTGAAGAAGAAACTCTCCAACTTGATAATTCTAATCTTTAACAAGATAAATCTTTAGGAATGATGCAGATTGTTACAGCTCATATATAGTATATAAAATGTACTATTTTGATTGATAATAGTTTTTCGATTACTAACATTGCAATGATTGATAGCGGTGCGGATGTTAGCTGTATTTAGGAAGGTTTAGTACCAAATAAATACTTTCAAAAAACTACTCATTTGGGGAAATCCGCCTCTGGCCATTCTCTAGTTATAGAGTATAAATTACCCAATGTGAAGATTTGTTAGAATAAAGTCTACATTCGTCACTTCTTTTTTTTGGTTAAGAATCAGTTAAACCCTCCAATTGTACTTGGAACTCCTTTTATAAATGCAATTTATCCTTTCACAGGGATCGACGCGAAAGGATTCTCAGCAAATTACAAGGATAATGAGATAACTTATTCTTTTGTTACAGATCCGATAACTAGATATATTAATGCATTGATTAAAATGAAGCAAAGTCATATGAATTCATTACAATTGGAGTTATTCAACATGAATATTTTAGATTCAATGAAATCTACTAAGGTAAAGGAAAAAATCAAATTGATTTCTGAGCAGATTGCTGTGGATATTTGTGCACATCATCCTAGCGCTTTTTGGAATCGCAAGAAGCATATTGTGACTCTTCCTTATAAAGAATGATATTTAAAGGATGATATCCCTACTAAATATCGGCCCTGTCAGATGAATACTGAGTTAGTAGAGTTTTGCAAAACTGAGCTTGATAATCTCATACAAAAGGGTTTGATAAAGCCATCCAAGTCTCCTTGGTCTTGCACAGCCTTTTGTGTTAATAACGCAGCAGAAAGGAAATGAGGTGTTCCAAGATTGGTTATTAACTAAAAACCTTTGAAAAAACATTTAAAGTGGATCAGGTATTCTATTCCTAATAAAAGGGATCTTTTATCGAGATTACACCAAGCCAATATATTTTCAAAATTTGATTTAAAATCAGGATATTGGCAAATGTTGATTTTTAAAGAGCATTCTTATAGAAATGCTTTTAATGTCCCATTTGGACAATACGAATGGAATGTCATGCCTTTTGGTTTGAAAAACGCCCATTCTGAATTTCAGAAAATCATGAATGATATTTTCAACCCTTATATGGATTTTATTATTGTCTATATTGATGACATTCTAGTATTTTCAAAATCTTTTGAAATACATGTCAAGCATGTTGATATTTTCAAAAAGGTTGTGATATAAAATGGTTTGGTTATTTCAAAACCCAAAATGAGTTTATTCCAAACAGATGTTCGATTTTTTGGATATTAAATTTGTCAAGGGATGATTATTCACATTTAGAGGGCTATTGATTTTGCTAAAAAGTTTCCTGATGTTATTACACATAAGACTCAATTACAGAGATTTTTGGGAAGTTTAAATTATATTTCCCTGTTCTACAAACATCTTTCTAGAGACTTAGCTCCGTTTTACAATAGGTTGAAGAAAGATAATAAGTCTCCTTGGAATGAGACTCTTACCAATCTGGTAAAAGAAATTAAGCAGAGAGTGCAATCACTGCCTTGCTTATTGCTAGCCAACCTTGCTTGGCAAAAGATTATAGAAATGAATGTGTCCAATATTGGTTATGGAGGAATTCTTAAAAAGATTAATAAAAATATTTGATTAGATTTCATTCTGGTAAATGGAATGAAGCTCAGAAGAAATATGTGATAGTAGCATATGAAATGTTAACTATCGATGAATGCGTTCTCAAATTTCAGGACAACTTATACAACCAGAAGTTTTTGATAAAAACTGACACTCAATTGGTCAAATTTATGTTTGACAAAGATTTCAAGAACGATGCTTCGAAATTAATATTCGCTAGGTGGCAAGCGCAATTAGCCCTTTTTGATTTTGAGATTCAGTATAAAATGGGAGTTGATAATTCGATACCTGATTTTTTATCTAGGGAATACATTCAATAAATTATGTTTTTCCAAACCTTTCTTGATAATGAAACTCTAGTTGAAATACCTAGAGTTCTCGCACCTTTGTCTAGAGATATGAAAACTTTTATTATTACAAAGATTGTTGATAAAATCTTAAGTGAAGATTTTTCTCATATTCAGATGATAATTATCTGACAGACTATTTTTCTGAATGATAAAAAAGGTTGCTATGTTAGCAGGATGGATCGACCATGGATTCACGTTAAAGGAAGAGGAAGGGGAAAAACAACCCCAAGCAGAGGCAATTATGGTAATCCTTCATATGGAGCCAGATCATCCCAAGGATCAACATATAGATCTGAATCAAATTCCCCGTTTATACAGGCGGGAAAAATAACTTTGACTAATAAAAGAACTTCTTCCTAATAAGAATCTTCATCCAGTTTGCAGCAATTGGTTAATTTGGAAGATATTCGAAAAGATAATCTATTATATGCTCATATGCAGGCCTATTTGGAAGGTAAGAAGCAAAAATATACTTTTGTTTTGTAAATCTTTAGTAAGGTCTCTCTGAGTACTGTTTCGATATCAATATAAATATACCGGTCAGTTCTTTAGAGTTCTTGGATCTTGAATACAACATCCTTTATAAGGTATTTATTTTTAGTCTTTTATTTTAGTATGCCTCTCCTAGCCAGGACTATGTCCGGCTAAAGATTATCTATGTTGAATAACTAACTTCTCTCCTATATAGACCATGAATGGATCTAAGATTTATTTAAATATAAAGGAATTTTAGTATGGCTTTTTGACTTGGTTTCGAGATTGAGGTATAGCCAAATCTAGTACTACTATTATTGGCTTTGTTTTAGTGACTCCTGTCTGGCCAGCCGTGGTTTTTAGCTCGAAAAGGAGTTTGATAAATAGGACACCTCATACCTCATTAGAACTGCCAGACACATGGGATCAATGAGTTGTATGTATTAGATTCTGACAGACCTTTTGCTCGGATCAAATGTTTACCATGCAGTTTGAAAAACTATGCCAAAATTCTTGTATATTTTGACTCTTTCACAGGCAGACTACCGCTAGCTTAAGGATGCTTGACTTGCTAGATCTATGACTGGGCGGACTACCGCCAGGTCCTTGACCCCTGGCGGTAGTCTGCCCAATCATAGATCTAGCAAGTCAATGCGCATAGCTATTATTGACAAACTATATGCAAATCCTTCCATCTGGATTTTGGGAGATATGAGAAAAATCAAAATTTTCAGAAGACATTAACCTGTTATTAGTTAAATACTGCCTATGAGGCGCGTAGCTATTATCAGCAAACTATATGCATCCTATGAAAAATTACCAAAAATGGAAATGATATTTCTTTTAGAAAATTTTGATTTACAAAGAAAGGATGAACCTTGGAAGATATTCCAACGATATCTTGTCAGCGGATTATATTATCTAGGAGATCATCTAAGACTCGATCCTACTATGAAGAAATTTTGATGAATACAGGACGTGCGGAATTTCAGCACTTTTCAGGCATGGGTCATAACCCATAAGAGAAGAGCTATAACTTTTCTAAAATTATTATAAATAAGATTATATCTGTTGAAGATTGGGGCATGTCAGCTATGAAAGAAAGACATATAAGTCTCAACAATGCTTGAATGAAGTTTACTTATTGGGATTATATCCGAGCATTTGATGTAGTATTGTATTATAACAATTACTAACACAAACACACTTGGTTCATAAAGGTGTGTGGAAAGATTTTTGTGGACACAATACCAAATTGGTTTATTAATTGGTGGTCATACGACAGTCCAACTATTCAGATTATTCCAGAACCATTCTTAAATTTATTTAAAGAATGGACTAAAGTATCTCCAGATCTTAATAGATTATATCATGAAGATCATGTGTGATGGATTGAAAGGATAGATCAAATTTATCTTTTCATAGAATTTTCAATACCGTGGATAAACAAATGGACACCGAAAGTAGGGCTCAATGAGGAAAATAGTCCTTGTCTTTACAGAACTTATTATAATAATTTCTAGGATAAGCTCTTGAAACAAGATCCCAAGAGTAAACAATTAGCTGGTCAAGAACATATAGATTCCATTATAGAAAAAATTGTTGATTATAAAACAATTCGCCCGGAAAAATTTATTGAGGATAACTCTATAAGACATTGCAATAAGAATTTCTTTTAAGGAAGGAGATAAAGAACAAATGATTTAAGATTATCTTGTGGAAGTAAGAAAGAATTTACTTCAAACCATAACTCAGATTGATAAATTAGACACTTCAATGAGAAGTGAGACTAGCAATGATATGGAAGATTCGTAACGTGCTGAATGAGATCACATACTGTTGGCCACAAAATTACAAGAAGCAGAAGATTTTCTACAACAGATGAAGGCCTTAGATAAAGGCAAGAGTACGACAAAGGAAGCATAGCCATGTGAAGAGAGGCCCACTTAACAGTAGATATATTAATCAGGGACCTATAGCCATGTGAAGGCATGCCTTCTTTTTACTGTACATAGATCCCTTTTGTCTTTTTGTTTTGTCTGTATAAATCATAGTTTGTTTTAGGAAATGGCATTAGATAAAATTAGCAAGTGCTCTCTCTTTTCTTTAAGTTGTTTTGTAAATCTTTTGTAAAGTCTCTCCGAGTGCTGTTCCGATATCAAGACAAATAAACAAGTCAGTTCTTTAGAGTTCTTGGATCGTGAAGACAACGTCCTTTATAAGATATTTATTTTTAGTCTTTTATATTAGTATGTCCCTCCTAGCAAGGACTATGTCCGGCTAAAGATTATCTAAGTTAAATAACTAACTTCTCTCCTATATAGATCATGAACGGATATAAACTTTATTTAAATATAAAGGAGTTTTAGTATGACTTTTCGACTTGGTTCCGAGATCGTGGTACAGTCGAATCTAGTACTACTCTTATTGGCTTTCTCTTAGTGACTCCGTCTGGCAGCCGTGGTTTTTAGCTCGAAAAGGAGTTTGATAAGTAGGGCACCTCATACCCAGTTAGAACTGGCAGACACATAGGCTCAATAAGTTGTATGTATTAGATTCAAATATATCCTTTGCTCAGGTAAAAGGTTTACCATGCAGTCTGAAAAACTATGACAAAATTCTTGTATATTTTGATTCATCCGCAGGCGGACTACCGCTAGCTTAAGAATGCTTGACTTGCCAGATCTATGACTAGGCGTACTATTGCTAGGTCCTTGATCCCCTGGCGGTAGTCCGCACAGTCATAGATCTAGCAAGTCAAGGCGCGTAGCTATTATCTGCAAACAGTATGAAAATCCTTCCATCGGGAATTTGAGAGATATGAAAAAAATCAAAATTTTCAGAAGACATTAACCTGTTATTAGTTAAAGAATGCCTATGAGGCACGTAGCTATTATCGACAAACTGTATGCATCCTATGAAAAATTACCAAAAAAGTAAATGATATTTATTTTAGAAAATTCTTATTTACAAAGAAAGGATGAACCTTGGAAGATAATCCAATGATATCTTGTCAATAGATTATATTATCCAGGAGAGTCATATAAGACTCAATCCAAGTATGAAGAAATTTTGATAAGTACAGGAAGTGCGGAATTTCAGCACTTTTCAGGCATGGGTCATAACCCACAAGAGAAGAGCTATAACTTTTCTAAAATTATTATAAAGCAGATTATATCTGTTGAAGATTGGGGTATGTTAGCTATGAAAGAAAGACAGATAAGTCTCGACAATGCCATAATGAATTTTACTTATTGGGATTATATCCGAGCATTTGATGTAGTGTTGTATTATAACAACGACAAACACAAACACACTTGGTTCATAAAGGTGTGTGCAAAGATTTTTACGGATATAATACCAAATTGGTTTATTAATTGGTGGTCATACCATGGTTCGACTATTCAGATTCTTCCAGAACCATTCTTAAATTTATATAAAAAATGGACTAAAGTATCGCTAGATCTTAATATATTATATCGTGAAGATCATGTGTGCTAGATTGAAAGGATAGATCAAATCTATTTTTTCATAGAATTTTCAATACCGTGGATACACAAATGGACACCGGAAGTAATGTAAAATCAAGTTTTCTCCCCTTTTCAACTTCTTGGGTCACTTTGACAAGTTTCTCATCCAACTTTTGTGCTTCTTTCACCTGTTCAAGTAATATTGGCTTTACTTGCAAATTAGTAATAACTGAACCCTTTGAATCAAGTGTGAAGCAAACATTCATGGTTCTTAACTCAAGAAGCAAGGGCAAAGGACTCAAAGAAATACTTGCGAAGGATTTTCTACTTAAGGCATCTGCAACCACATTAGCTTTACGTGGATGATAATCAATCGAGCAGTCATAATCCTTAATGAGTTCAAGCCATCTACGCTGTCGAAGGTTTAGCTCCTTTTGAGTACCCAAGTACTTTAAGCTCTTGTGAACAGTGAATATATGACATTTCTCTCCATACAAATAATGCTGCCATATTTTTAAAGCAAATACTACAGCAGTAAGTTCAAGATAATGGGTACGATAATTCAATTCATGCGGTTTCGAGAGGCATAAGAAGTAACCTTCCCTTCAATTGGTAAAGTAAGTATAGGTACTTGAGTCAACAAGGATTTGAGAGTTTCAAAGCTTTCTTGGAATTTGTCATTCCAATTAAACTTCACTTCCTTCTGCATTAGTTTAGTCAATGGAGAGGCGATAATAGAAAAGCCTTTCACAAATCTTCTGTAATATCCTGCTAAGCCCAAGAAACTTCTTACTTCAGTTTGACTTTTGGGAGGTCTCCACTCAAAGAATGCTTATATCTTACTAGGATCCACCTTCACGCTTTTGGCCGATACAACATGTCCCAAAAACTTCACTTCAGCAAGCCAAAATTCACACTTGGAAAGTTTTGCATAAAGTTCCCTCTCTTTCAAAATTTGCAAAATAATCTGGAGGTCTTTATCATGATCTTCACTACATCTGTAAAATATTAAAATATCATCTATAAAAACAACCACAAACTGATCAAGATATGGCTTGGATACTCGATTCATTAGATCCATGAATACTGCAGGAGCATTTGTCAACCCGAATGGCATCACCAAAAATTCATAATGACCATATCGAGTTTTAAAAGCGGTTTTAGGAATATCATTCTCTCTAACACGCAGTTGGTGATATCAAGACCTTAAATCAATCTTTGAGAATACTTTAGCACCCTTCAGTTGGTCAAATAAATCATCGATCCTTGGTATTGGATATCTATTCTTGATTGTGATTCTATTCAATTTTCTATAGTCAATACAAAGCCTGAGAGTGCTATCTTTCTTCTTTATGAATAAAACACGAGCTCCTCAAGGAGAAACACTAGGTCGAATAAAACCTTTCTCAAGAAGTTCTTGCAATTGAGATTTCAATTCTCTTAATTCAGCCGAAGCCATTCTATAAGGAGTGATAGAAATAGGGGTAGATCCAGGAATAAGCTTAATAGGAAATTCAACCTCCCTTTTCAAGGGCAATCCCGAAAGGTTTTCTGGGAAGGCTTTTGGGAAATCACGCACAACAAGTATGTCCTTGATACCAGGACTCTCCAACCGTGTATCAACTATGTGAGCAAGGTATGCCCCACAACATTGACGCATCAACTTCCTTGCCAAGGCTGCAGAAATAATACTAGATGTCAATGATCTTTCACCTTATACAATGATGTGTGAAAATGTAGTTTAAAAGTCACATGCTTAGACCTACAATATACTAGTGCATGATATATATAAAGACAATCCATCCCAATAATAACATCAAAATCCTTGAAAGGCTTTTCAATCAGATCAACAATGAAGACTAGATTTAGAATCATGAAGGGACAATCTTGATAAACTAGATTAAACACCACTTGATAACCCAAAGGACTTTCAACCAGCACATAAAAATTAAGTCTCACAATTTCACATTTTCAGGAAGATCAAGTGATGAACAATGATAGGAATGTGTAGAACCAGGATCTAACAATGTAAACACACATAAGCCAAATAAGTAAAATTTACCGACAACCATGTCTTTTCCATCTTGATCCTCCCTCTGCCTCATAGCATAAGCACGTGCAGTAGCCCTTGGTCCACTAGCTTTATTTGCTCCACTTGCACCTGCTGCTTCTGCATTATTAGGTCTTACATCTTCATTAGTTCGAGGAGGTTTAATAGAAGGTTTATGAACTGAGCCTTCAATTCTCAAGGAAAGAGCATTATTAGGATTAGGACAATTCTTCAGTTTATGTTCAAAGCTGCCACAATTGAAACATGCACCAAAAGCTCTCCTGTAAGTACCATAACGATTCTTTCCACATTGTGGACAAGTGGGAACAGGAGACCTGCCTTGGCCATAATTTGGAGTGCTAGCTGTAGAAAATTCTGATCTGTTTTGCTTTTGCTGAGGTGGCTTATTAACACTACCAGCTTTAGAATCATCAAATTTCCCCTTTTAGATGGACCTCTAAAATATGATCTAGGCTTTCAGAATTTTTTTTCATTTTGACTAGCTTCTTCTTTATCAAGTCGTTCCTAGGTAAAAGCAGCAGACACTAACTTACAAAAGTGCTCATGTTGCAGGATCGCCATATTCTTTCTAATGGAATCATTTAAACCAGCTTCAAATTTTCTACACTTGTCTTTTTCCTCTTTAATAATACCTCCAGCATAATGAGAGTGCCTTAGAAACTTCTGTTGGTACTCAACAATATACATGCCTCGTTGCCTTAAATTTAAGATCTCCTTTCTCTTTGTATCACAATAAGAAGGTGAGACATACTTCATATGAATTCCCTATGAAAATCATCCCAAGAAAGAACAGGAGGTTTTACCTTGGCATTCAGAACACATACCCACCAATCATAAGCATCCTTTTGTAAGAGTGAAATAGCATACTTAAAATTGGCAACATCTGAACACTCTAACTGCTCAAATACCCTCTTCATGCGCTCCAGCCATTGTTCAACATCTGTGGGATCACCGATGCCTTCAAACTCCACTCCACCCATTTTCCTCATTTTCTCAAAGTTAATCACGTTGGGATAATGCATCGCTTTAGCCATGTAGTGGAAGAATTCAGTCATTTGTTGAAAAGGAGGATTCATGGCTTGAGTACCACGACTCATGAGAGGATGTGAACCAGCTCTGGCACCCTGATGGTTTCCCACTTCAGACCCATTAGTGTGGGGAACAAAATGATTCGAGAAAGGTTCTCCAACCTCTTCTTGTGCATGAGGTTGGGAAACAGAGGCACCCGAACCTTTACGCGCAGCTTCCATAGGTCGGTCAACAGAAGTGGCCATAACTTAATCCCTTCAAAAGGGAAGATAACATTGCATTAGAGACATGTATATGATGTATGTGCACTCTACATACGATAAAATATTATAAACCATGTAAGTGAACAAACAATCCAAATAAACTTTTTTTTTTGAAAGCGAACAAGTATACAAGTAATTCAAAGAAAAAGTCGTAGAAAAACAAGCCTAGGCTCTGATATCAAACTTGTAGCGACCCTTTCCAATTACCATATACAAATAAATCACGAGACATTATTATGGATATATTGTCCCCATAAAATTAAATAATGATAATAAAAAAATATTATCAACAACCGAGTACCCAAACTAATTGGGTTCATGCTTCATACCATAATTCCAAATAGGTAGGAAATGTAGCATATTACAAAGCTTGGGCTTACTCACCCTAAATAAACCAAACATGTAGCCATACTTAGATTACAACCCATGGACATGATACAGTTAGTTCTTAAAATTTCATGCAAATATACATCACATAAATCGTCTATAAGTACCATAATTGATACAAAATATAGATGCCTATATGCACATATGATCTTCTTAAAAGTTCTCAAAATTTCAATCTCCCGTGGCCATCTTCATGCCTCCTCTCGATCAGCCCTTACGATAGAAAAAACTATCGCTAAGCATATAGCTTAGTGGTGCAAAAACTATAGGTTCAGAGTCCTCAAAATTTACCAAACTACCTTTTTCAAGTCAATGAGTAGCATACTTGAAACATAATAATTAAATCAAGTAACAATATATAACAAATATCAAGTTCGATATTCAAAGATACAAATGTCAAGAACTCTAATAACGTAATTTTTGAAGAGATTCAATAACAAGGATCACCCACTATATACCTCATGTCGTCACACTCGGCAGAAACAAGTATCAAGAAGGGTCACAACCCAGTAGTCAAGAGAACCAAGAACCATATAAAAAATGACTTTCTAATTTTTACTTAAAATGGACAACTTCCATTCTTAAGACGAACTAAAAATCCAAAGTTCAGATGGCAAATGATCTGAATCAAGAGGCATGCCAATAGTGACAAAGTCACAGCCACAAAAAGGACAAGGTCCCAACAACAGTGCCAAGTGATCAAGCAATCCGTAGAAGTGGGCGAGTTACACAAACATCATAGCAACACGACAATGCAAGGTGACAAGAGGTTAACAAGGTACTAAGATCAACTTTCAGATATACCAGCAATTAACAAAGTGCAAGTACAAGTTTATATACAAACCTCAATACTTTAGGGAAGCAACAGTCAAACACAACTTCGCGAGTTCAAATCGTAGACCAACCAACATATCAAGGTCCTCAACTTGTTCACAAGTATATACAATCTTAAAAATGCAATTAGATAACTTATTTAATTCCTAATATCTCAATAATATCGAAATAAAATAGGATTATCATCACAAGTAAGCCCAACCTGCACATATACAACTATGTTCCCAAAACAATGATTCTAGCCATTCTAGTACCCCATGTTGCAACTTAAATTTGAAAGGGAAACGGAAAAAATAGACTTTATAATCTTCATGAAAGATGTAGATACATTTCTTAAGATTGAAACGCAACAAGAAGCACAGAAAATACATTTTGTACAAAAAGATATCATCGATTCACTAATAGTGGTTCATACAAGATTTCTAAATCCGAAATCTGGAAAGAACTTGTCCTGTGTTGCGTCCCATATTTCTAATCCATAACAGCTATATTAGAGTTTCACATAAACATAAGAGTTGTAGGTGTATGAATTATATTTCTAAATCATATTTATTCACCCAAAATGGAGTTTTTGAGAACGACATATTCTAAACGTCATACAAACTACTCAGCAACAAAAACAGAGAAATCTGGACAGAATTTGTCTTGTGTTGTGTCCCATATTTCGAATCCATAACAGATAAATAAGAGTTTCACATAAACATTAGAGTTGTAGGTATATGAATTATATTTCCAAATCATATTTATTCACCCAAAACGGAGTTCAATAGAATGAGATATGCATAAATTACCAAACACCACCTAGCTCAGAAACATATTTCAGCACTTACCAAAAAGCAGTGGGTGTATCGAATTCCAGCCAAGAGAACCAAGTTTTTCTCTTGTGATTTTGATGAACAAAATGTTAATAAAGTTTATAAGGTTTTTAGACTTCAAGGACTGAAATTAACTTAAAGAGTAGATGTAAAAATATAGGCTCCAAAAGTGATATTTATCCCCAAATCACAACAGTCCCTCAAGCAGCCCAACTAGTATTGTGGGCTCCCCAAAATTCATACATATACACCTATATCTATATATCCTTCACCTCCTTTTAAAAGTATACATAATTATGATTAGATTAGTACGGAAATACCCCATAAAATCCCTTAAATTATGATCAAATTTATACTAAGAAAACTAGCACTCATCACAACATTTCAAGTTCCCAACAAAAGAGTAAAACATATTGTTAGTAACTAAGCAATGCTAAATCGACATGCAACTCTTGTTAGCATTTAGGGGACTTATAGGTTACTCTGCTTTTCAAATAGTGGCCCAAGCTTTAATGACTCAAGCTCAAGTTGTGGCGGCTTAGGACAATAGAGATGCTATGACTCATGTGAACCCTAATACAAATTTGATGGCTTCAAGAATGAGGGATTTTGCAGGAATGAACCCTCCTGAATTTCATGGATCCAAAGTGGAAGCCTAATGCAAACTCGGTGGCTTCAGGAATGAGGGATTTTGCAGGAATGAACCCTCATGAATTTCATGGATCCAAAGTGGAAGAGGATGCTCAAAGGTTTATCGATGAGGTTTATAAAGTACTTGCTATTATGGGGGTGTCTTTGGAAGAGAAGGTGGAGTTAGCCACCTACCAACTAAAAGATGTGGCTCAAGTATGGTATGATTAGTAGAAGGGAGAAAGACACGTAGGAGCAGGGCCGGTAGAATGAGAATTCTTTAAATCAGTATTTCTTGAAAGATTCTTTCCCATAGAGTTGAGGGAAGCAAAAATGCAATAGTTCATTAACCTTCGTTAAGGATGTATGAGTGTTAATGAGTACGCTCAGAATTTCACCCAACTATCAAAGTATGCATCAACCATAGTGGTGGATTTGAGGGCTAAGATAAATAAATTTTAATAGGAGTGTTCGACATGGTAGTCAAAGAATGTCGCACAACAATGCTTATCCCATATATGGATATTTCACGTCTCATGGTGCATGCCCAATACATGGAGGAAGAGAAACTTAAGGAAGATAATAGGGAGATGAAAAGAGCTAGGACTGGTGATGGGAACTTCTCTAATGCTAAGTTCAATGGACAAGGTTGACCAAGGTTCAAACAAAGGTTTTCCAACCAAGGCTCCTTTAGTGCTTCAAGGGTCAACAAAGATAGGGTTTCAAACTCTAAACCTCAAGGAGGTAATGGTAGTAGATCTTCTATGGATAGGCCTACTTGTGCTAAGTTCAGTAAAAAACATGATGGTAAGTGCCTAGCTGGCACAGATGTTTCGTTTGGTTGTGTAAAAGGTGGTCATAAATTACGGAATTTCCCAACACTTACGGGTAAGGAAAAAGAGATCAAACAAGCTCCTCCTAGTGATTGAAACCCCAATGCTCCCAAGAAAAATCTCTTTTATGCTCTTCAATCTGAGGTAACCAAGAGAGCTCCCCAGATGTGGTGACCGGTATGTTAAAAGTCTATCTTATTGATGTGATGCCTTGTTGGATCCCGGTGCTATATTATCTTTTGTGACGCCCTTTGTGTCAAGGAGGTTTGATGTTCCTGTGGAAGTGTTATTAGAACCATTTTCTATCTCTACTCCTGTTGGTGATTTTATGGTGGCTAAAAGGTTTTATAAAAGATATCCTGTTTCCTTATCACATAGAGTTACTCTTGTTTATTTGTTAGAACTTTGCATGCTATAATTTGATGTTATCTTGGGTACGTATTGGTTTCATGTATGTTACGCTTCTATAGATTGTTGAACTCTTACGGTCAAGTTTCAATTCCTAAATGAGCCTATCCTAGAGTGGAAGGGGTCAGTTTGTTTATTGTTTAAAGGCTTGAAAGATGATCTCAAAGGGTTGTATTTACTACCTTGTAGGGTGAGGGATGTAGATTCTGAAACCCCTACTCTTGAGTCGGTCCCCATTGTAAAGGAGTTCTTAGAAATGTTTATGGATGATCTACTTGGTATTTCTCCTGAGTGGGAAATAGACTTTGGTATGGACCTTCTTCCACATATGCAAACTATCTCCATTCCTCCTTATAGAATGGCTCTGGCAGAGTTAAAAGAGTTGGAAGAATAGTTAAAGAACTTGTTAGATAAGGGCTTCATCCGACCGAGCATCTTACCATGGGGTACTCCGGTGTTGTTTATTAAAAAGAAAGACGGGTCTCTTTGTATGTGTATCGATTATCGACAATTGAACAAGGTTACCATTAAGAACAAATATCATCTTCCAAGGATAGATTACTTGTTTGATCAACATCAAGGAGTTAGTTATTTCTCTAAGATCGATCTTCATTCAAGATATCACCAATTGAGGGTGAGAGGCGAAGATATTTCAAAGATGGCTTTTTGAAATCAATATGGTCACTATGACTTTCTAGTAATGTTCTTTGGTTTGACAAACCCTTCAGTGACATTCATGGAGGTAATGAATAGAATATTCCAACAATATCTTGAAATGATTGTGATAGTGTTTATCGATGATATTTTATCTATTCAAGGAGTGAGAATGAGCATGTTGACCATTTGAGAATAGTATTGCAATTTCTTAAGGACCATCAACTTTTTGCAAAGTTTAGTTACTGTGAATTTTGGTTAAGGTCTGTAGCTTTCATTGATCATATTGTGTCAAGCAAAGGTATTGAGATAGATCCTAAGAAGACAGGTGCAATCAAGAGTTGGCCTAGACTTCCTACTCCTTCGAATATTAGAAGCTTCTTGGGTTTGGCCGGTTATTATAGAAGGTTTGTTGAGTTATTTTCTTCCATTGCTTCTTCTTTGACGACTCTGACTCCAAAGAGGGTTAAGTTTGTGTGGTCGGAAGATTGTAAGAATAGTTTCCAAGAGTTGAAGATAGACTTACGTCAGCTCCGATGTTGACCTTACCAAAAGGTATAGATCATTTTGTAGTGTATTGTGATGCCTCTAGAGTTGGGTTGGGATGTGTTCTCATACAAAACGGTAAAGCGATTTCCTATGCTTCAAGGCAACTTAAAATCCATGAGATGAATTATCCTACCCATGACCTTGAATTAGCGGCATTTGTGTTTGCCTTAAAAATATGGAGACATTATTTGTATGGGGTCCATGTAGTTGCTTTCAACGATTATAAAAGTCTTCAATATGTGTTTAGTCAAAATGACTTGAATCTTCACCAAAGGAGATGGTTAGAACTAATGAAGGACTATGACATGAGTGTCTTTTATCACCCTGGTAAAGCTAATGTAGTGGTGGATGCTCTTAGTAGGTTTTCAATGTGTAATTTGTATCATGTAGAGGATGAAAAGAAAGAGTTCGTTCGTGATGTGCATAGGTTGGCCTGCCTAGGTGTTCACCTAGTGGATTCCGCCAAGGGTGGTGTCATGGTTCAAAATGGGTTCGAATCGTCCTTTGGGATGGATGTAAAGATTAAGCAAGGCCTTGATCCTATTTTGGTAGAATTGAAAAAGGTGGTACTTAAGAGGTCCATTGAGGCATTCTCCCAAGGGGGAGATGGTGTGCTTAGATACCAAGGCCGGTTATGTGTTCTAGATGTTAATGACTTGAGGGAGCTAATCTTGTTAGAAGGTAATAATATTCTATATTCTATTCACCTAGGAGCCACAAAGATGTACCATGACTTACGGGAGGTCTATTGGTGGAATGCAATGAAGAAGATACCGTGGAGTGTCACGACCCAAGGGTACCCCCTAGACGTAACATGGCATATTAGACCTCAAAAGGCAACATGTAAGTCACTTAGCATATCATAACATAAGTAAAGAACAATAAAGAGTAAAAACACGTTTAAGTCCAAAAGTCTTTATAAAAAAAATCGGAAGTCTAACTTATCTCATTTAGCCATCTATTACAATTCCTGTGTCAAAATAGGGTCACAGCCCCAACAACATAATCCAAAAATAGAAAGTACTAAAAGACACTCAAAATGAAAAGTCCCATCCTCGAATTATGAGGACTTACCACAAGCAATGAGAATAGTCAATCCAAACTCGAGTCAAAGGATAATCGCCATAAGAATTGGAACCTACAGTTTGGACAAAAAGTAGAAAATATGGGTTAGTACAAAAGTGCACCAAGTATGATAGTCATGCACAGAACCATGAAAACATGCTAAAAAGGAACATTTTTGTAAATGTATTCAATTTGTAAGTTATAACATCATTTAGAAGATAATAGAAGAGCATAAGTCATAAGCATGTTCATTATGTAAACTTGCATCATAGGAGAACCATACCATTTGTACCCTCACAGCATACTTGTAGAATGCATGAATAAGATCCCATAATCCTACCCAAGATAAGTAAAGCTTATTGAGTAACCAACATGCATAATTCATGTTCTTGTTCATATTCTTATCATGGTGGGAATAGCCTTAACTGACATAGACTATGTGAGCTTAACATGGAATTTGGTGTCATGCACCACACAGAAAAGAGGTGTCCTACTTGCCTAAGGTAGATCTAAAATGTATTAGCTTTTAGGTTGATCCACAAGGTAAAGACCTATGTGGGCACATAGTTACGGGATAAGGAGATTGTTACTAGAAACCCAACCTTACATAATGGGGGAGTTTCCATTTCATGAGATTACCTTTAGAAACCCGCCCTTACTTAACGGGAGAACCTCTATCTCATATTCAATATCCACTCGGTGCTAGGCATTACTTCCCGCAATTACATGTTTAGTCTTGAATTTAGTTCACATGCATGAAAGAGTCCCTTAACACTCTATCCAACACAATTAATAAAATAGCTCACAGATTCAATATGTGAGAATGGACTTTCAACCTTAGAATCTTCATATTGTGAGAAAGACATTCAAATCATGTTCATTATCTGTTTTTGAGAATAACATTTCAATCAACACAACAATTAGTTATAATCTTGCTCATAAAGCATATACAATGAATCCATAATCATGTATAATTTTCATGTTTGACCCCTCTTGGGTCAAGGATCACATTACATCCAATACATCTAGATTTACAACATTAGATATGGGTAATAACATGATTCAATTAACTAAATTAATACAAGCACAATCTCAAGTATTCTTCCTTCATCAAGTCACCCACATCACAAAGGTATAAATTGGGAAATATGGGGTTTCATGGGTTCTTGGGGGAAATTAGTCATAAATCAAAAATAGTTCATCAATTCAATCATAATCCATCATAAATCAACAATTTAAAATGTTTTTCGAGAGAACCCATAAAATTGAAGTCAAACCCAAACTTTTGGGGAAATCACTAAGTTAGAAATTGAATTTAGAGGGGCTCCGTAGATGGAAACTATCCATGGATGAAGGACTACCATACCTTGATGAAGAAGCCCTACGAATTTGAGTTGAAATGGTGGATCCTACAACCCTATCTTTCACTTTCTTCTTCTTCTTCCTTGAGGTTTTCTAGGGAGAGAAATTTTGTAGAAGATGAACTTTTTGGAAATATTTGAGTGTTTTGAGATTATGACTTAACTTGGGTGAGTTTGAATTAAAAATTACTTAATAGTGCCCCTAAATTTACCCAAAACGACCCCATTTTTATTAAACTATAACGTGAAGTCCCTAAAATACCCCTCATTTTAAATGAGCTGCCAGGGACCACTATCGGCTTCACGATTCATGGTCATGACCACGAGCCGTGGTCCCATTTGTGGTCTTGAGGTAGTATCTAGGCAGCTTGTGCCTTAAGCTCACACGGCTAAGGCAACTCTACGAAGTGTCCATGAGCCATGGTCAAGACCACGAGCCGTGATCCATCTCGTGGGCTTGAGGCAGTGGCTGCATGTCTTCAACTCCAATACAACTAACTCCCTTTCATGAGCCTTCCCATGAGTCGTGGTCAACACCACGAGCCGTGAAGTGGCTCGTGAAGAGGAGCCCTTCTTGGCAGCCTTTGGGGGAGCTACTACCTAGTCCGCCACGAGTGGCACCACGGGTCGGGAAGATCTTTGTAGTGGTGTGGCAGTGCTTTGGCCTAGTTTTTTAGCAACCTTGGCCTCCTTGTCATGGCCCTCACCCTATTCCCTTGGCCCTTGCCCTCAACTCTTGACGTTAACCCTCACGTTTTGGCTCCAGTTTAACCTACTATTTTCTTGAGTGTTACACGAAGCTTGTGGTGAAATGTCCTAATTGTCAACAAGTAAAGGTTGTATCAAAGGCCTTGAGGCTTAGCCCAAGATACATGTATCCCCTCTTGGAAGTGGTAAGAGATAAATATAGATTTTATTGTGGGTTATCCTCATACCCAAAGACAATATGATTCGATTTGGGACATTATAGATCAAATTTCAAAATCAGCTCAATTCATACTGATTAACATTTCAAGTACACCTCATCTGAGTCTAGGTGCAAATGATCGTTAAGTAGTATAAAACCCAACAAATAGTTGGGGTCGAACTCACATGGAGTGGTACATATCTAAAATTCAATTAAGAAGTACAAATGTGTTCTAAATGGTTATAAGAATAAAAATTATCGAAAATAGACAATTAAATCTAAAAGGGTGAGAACTAATGTCATATGGGGGGTTTGATTTTGCAATGAACAACTGAAATAACAATGAATACGAGGGAAAATAACAATATGGAGAGGAGTTCTTGGGATGTGATCAATTATAGGCTAATTATGCTATATGGGTAATTGAAATCTAACCATGATTTGCTGAGACATTATGGGTAGGCTGGACTTTAAGTGCAATAGTTTTCTCTCGAACAACTATTACGATTAAAGTGATTTCTTTCGAACATCAACAAGCTGAACAAGATAACCAACCCACAACCTTAATACATCGACTCTCTTGAGCTAGATGGGTAGGATTGGATTTGAGATTCTCTCTCTCGAAATGAACCCATATTAACCTTATACCTACAAATCATTAATCGAAAGTTTTGGTCCCAAGACCTCTTTCTCAAGCAAGCTAAGAGCTCAAAATTAGGATTGCATTTGCAACTACATTTCATAAATTAAAACTTAGCAAATGATTAAACCCACATTAAAACAACAATTTCATCATCAAAGAATAATACCCTTACGATAATCAGACTAATAAACACATGACCACACCCCAAGAATTGGGGTTTTAGCAACACATCATAAAAACAGAGAAATGATTAATAAATGCATTTGCCATGATCTGGGTAAGAGTCTCAAAGCCTTTACAATGATTTCTGAGAATGAAATTTAAAGACCCACTTTCCAAATTCTCCAAAATTATACAATTAGAACTCAAAAATCAAGAGAATACTCTAAGTCTAGAATGGGAACTGTAATATCTAGGAGTTAACTTCAGAACCTCCCAAAATTACATTTAAAATCCAATTTATAGTTTTCCAAAAATTACCCATGAAAAGCCATTAGATGAGGTAAGTCGAGATCACCGAGTAGTTCGGTGCACCGCTGGTTGCTCTTTTTTATTGTTGTTATACCTTTGTTCTCAGCATCCTCAAGTACTGTAAATTTGGGCGATCCATCTTGACGTCATAGAACTGCTCGGAGATTCACCGACTGACCCTTTTTTGTCACTAATTAGGTTTCTTCCCTCAGGTCTAGCACACTGGAACTTTAGGCGAACATAAGAGCCACTTAGCAACTCGCCGAGTAGTCTAGGCGACCCCAAGGCTCGCCTTCCTCCACTTCTCCAGCTTTCTTTGTTCCTCTTTGCATGTTAGTATTCTTGCTTTGCTCCTTAATCTACATACCTAAAAATAAATGCTTTAACATTAGTTTATAGCATAAATTAGGCATTTAAGGACACTAAAACTATCAAAACAAAGGCTAAATGAGTCCAAATTTTAGACTCATCAACACCACCAACTTAAACTTTTTCTTGTCCTCAAGTAAAACTCAAGATCGGCAGTTCAATAAGGATGCCTACAAATAGTGTTGCATAAGACTCAACATGAATGCACACAACTATGTTTAAATTACTCATATAATGATTAATTGTGCACTCAAAGATTCAAATTGTGACTTACCATTATCAAAGATACTGAAGTTCACAATTCTTGCTTACAATGCACGTTCAAGCTAAACAAGGTACTCAAATGCCCTCACATTAAAGATGATTACATATTCACACAAAAATTCTCAACAATTTAAACTCCCAGTATCACATACAACTCTCACCTCACAAAGATGAACACATGTATGATTTCACCCATAGGTTAGCCCTTATTTTTCAATCAACATTCGTTTTAGCTCACACAAGTTCACAAAGGTCTATTCATGGCTTGTAACGAGACTGAGTGCAAAGGTATGATCATTTAGACTCATTGGCTTCTACCTTCATGAAGTATGGTTTGTACTTTCCTCCGTTTCTTAATCATTTCAAACATGTTCACAATAAACCCCATTATTCAACTTCATATGAACCACCAGATACCCCATTTCTTTTGCAATTTTCACTTATTTATTTCAAAACTCGACCTTTTTCTTTTTCTTTCTTCTTTTTTAATTTCTTTTCTCTTTTCTCACTTTTTTTTACATGGAGGGGTTCCATATTTTTCAAATCAATCAGAAAAAGGGGGATTTCTCACACTACTAGACTTTCCTTCTCTTTTCACCACACCCCAACTTAGGCTTTTAGCCTAAGTTGGTTATTCAAACAAACAATACTTCATGAAAGTATAGGTGAATAGACAAAGAGAGGTCACAATTGCTCAAGTTTTTTCCATGAAAAGGGTAATGCTCAAAATGTGTCAAGAAAAGTTCACACATCTCACAAGGTTGGCCATAGAAGAAGTATATTGTCGAGTTGTTTCACTCTTTAAAATTCTTGCCTAAGATCTTTTCATGTTTTTGCATCACTCAATCAATAGGATCAACGAGGAAAATTCTAGATACCATCACACACAATGTTCAAAGTAAACTCATCACACAAGGGATTGGTACTAATATCAAACAAGACTCCACACTTTCTAGTTAGCGTGCAATGCTCATCACAAGAGACTCATTCGACAATCAGCTAGTCACAACAAGATGCTAAAAGTTCACATATTGCCTATGTAAGTTTGTTTGCCTCATCGTAGCCGTATATCTATTTTGTTAAATTATGAGCACTATTTAAGACATCGATATTGATGACAACCGACACTCAATTTTGCACAAGAACAACCACAATCACACACAAAAGAGGTGTCAAAAATTTTAAATTAGGTTTAAAACTAATTTCTTTCAAAACAGTGGGACATAAGCTAAAACATCCACAACACTATTCAATAATAAAGATGAATATATTAAAGCCCAATATTCACAAAACAATCACAAAATAAGAGGTAGGTATGGAAATACCTCACCCTACCAAATAGAGAGGCAGTTG
Organism: Solanum bulbocastanum; assembly: GCA_037074985.1. Lineage (NCBI taxonomy): Eukaryota > Viridiplantae > Streptophyta > Magnoliopsida > Solanales > Solanaceae > Solanum > Solanum bulbocastanum. The sequence continues at coordinate 16,710,423 of CM073599.1, forward strand.
TCCTCAAATGCACCTAAAACAAGAAAATAGTCAATTAAACAATAGAGAAGGAGGTAAAAAATCATCCTGCCAGGCTAAGCCTAGGGTGATGTCTACATCTCAGTCACTCTATCTGTCCGGGCATCAATACCCGGGGTCACACTCTCATGTTCGGTATTAGTGCCCAGTGTCTCATTAGCCTTAGCTTCACTAGAGTCTACCATAGAAGTGTCTCTCAAGGAGGCCTATATAGCTGTCTCGAACATGCACCCTCTAGATCATCTAGGTCCTCATACACAACCTCATCATGCACTTTAAGCTACTCCTCATCTGTCTCATCCTCGGACTCAGCAGCAGCAACATCAGCCCTAATATCCTCTTTGATGGTAGCCAGAGGTACATCAGCACAGGCTGGAATATCAATACTCTTACCATTTGGGATCTCTACCTTCCCAAATAGCGAACTAAAGTTTGTGGACTTCAACTAGTCCACATCCTTCCTTAGCCCAATAACATCAGCCTTCAAGGCCGTCTCCTCCTCAAAAGCTCTCTGTCCTCGCTCACACACCACTAATCTCGCTGTGAGTGCATCAATATAAGCCATGAGAGGTGTCAATGCAATAGTGATAGCTTGATTTATCATCCAGGGGACCTCAGCCTCTAGCCTGAAATAACGCACATCGAAATAATGGGCTAGGTGCCCTATCTTGAGAAGCATGGCCTAAGTGATCGGAGGTCTAGAGATAGAAGTTCCAGAAGTAGTCCTAGCAGGAGGGAAAGCAGTAAAAGTACCTTGAGTGCTAGAAGGAACGGAGCTAGAGGTATCTAAAGGCCCGGAAGTCAGAGTAGGATAAGCTGCCTCTGCAGGTATCGTATCAACATTAATCTCTAGGGATGTGTCTACAGGAGCTACTCTATTCCTCTTAGCCTCATTTTGTGTGTACTCTGCCTCTATGCGATGAATATCGGTGGAAGATATGGGTGTCCCCTCAACATCCCTCTTCTTATTACAAGGAACTCCTTCATAACGAAACAACTCTGTGATCAATACTGGAAAAGGGAGAGGCGTCTAGCGATGTTTGGCCCTCATGGCCAGCTCTTGCTTGATAAGTAGTCCCACATTCAGGTGCTTTCCAGCTATGATAGACCAAAGGTAAGCCATCTTTGGGTAGCGGAAAATAGACTCATTCCTTGACAACATGAATGTGCAACTGATGAAGCCAAACAATTACCGAGCTACTATGTTGAAGTCATTCTTCTCTAATGGCGCTCTGGCCTCGATCCACATTGGGGTGGTGTCTCTAGGGCTCTATCCAACCTTTCAAAGTTATCATACTCTGGTACTCGTGCTCAAAGTTCGTAGCCCTCTAAAATACAACATTAATATCATTAATTCTACATCTCACTTTTCTATCCTGAACCATCACAAACTCCACTAGTATCTTAATACTAGATCACTGTAATCCGCATAAAAATCCTCAACCGATCTAGAAATGTATGGGCCATGGGGCCTGGTGAATACCTCTAACCTGTGGAACTAGAGGGTGTGCCTTACATTTCGATGCCTGTCCACTACGCCATATGTGGAAAATCTCTTTTCCTCGAATATGTCCTCAATTGCTGGACCTTTAGCTAGTTAAGTGACTTGGGAGGAGGATCTGGTACTGGTGGTGCTAGAACCACCGTCTGTGCTTAAGCTGGCACTGAATCTAAAGCAGGAGGGGTCGGCTCTGGAATCCTAGAAGGATTATTGCGAGCTTTAGAGCATAACTCTGCTTGCTGGGCCTGTAACAACTGGTCGTCCTCAGGCACTGAAAATGAAGCCTGAGAATCAAATGACTCTCCCTCACTACTGGTGTTGTATTTTGGTGTCTCAACTATGGGTGCGTTGCCCTTATCCTTGTCTTTGTTTGGAGGTATCTTTTTGCCCTTTGCGCTGGAAGCACCTGCTCCCTCATTAATCATGACTCCACGTGCCTGCTTGCGGGACGGCATGCCACTATCATTTAAATTTGTTCTAGACATTCTTGTAAAACACATCAAAAATTGTTAGAAACATTCCAAGAAAAGTGCAGACATTCAGTTGCAAAAAGACTCACCGAACAAGACGGCGAGTCACTTAGGCTAGCCAGTTCAAGCTCCCCAAAAGTACTAGCGCAAAAATTTTCTAGAATCAAGATAGGTCGATGATATTCAGGGCCATTTAGCGAATCTCTGACACCAATTGGAGATCTAAAATTAGCTCGCCAAAAGTTATAGTGCATTTTAAGGGTTAGGGGAGCATAAAGGGCGATCATGAAAACTATTCGGCTAGTCAGTGAGTGAACTCAGTGAGCTTTGCATCTCGCCAAAAGTTATAGAACAAAATCAACTATAATTTGAAATTAAGGGTGATTGGAGGGGGACATCAGTGAACCACCGAACCACTCAGCCAGCTGGACGTAGCTCGCCAAACGGCCCAACTTGCCATTTTTCAACCCCAAGTTTTAAAATCAAGCCCGCAGTCCCCGAATTCAAAATCAAACACAAGCACTATTCAATTAAAGGCAGACCCATACGACCCATGCCTTGTGGGTACTCAAACTTCCCTTGATTAGTCAAAATGGCCATTTTATGACTTTTGCCCTTAAGAATGATGTCAAGCGCTCCATTATTGGGATAGTTACGTCATTTGGGACAATTCGGGGTTACTTAGACTTCATCCCCCTAGACCGAACACAAATAAACCGCAACCCAACAATTTAGCATCAATTTCATCAAACAAGACACAGGAATCAAACATTTTAAGCATTATGACACACATTTAAAAAATATATGGGCGATCCAACACATTAAGTACGATTATTGCAATTACCCAACATCAGACAACGCCAAATTTACCTATTGCATTCGAGTTCAACCACAAACTTAAAGCATGGGGTTTGAAAAACTAACCTGTATGGCGAGTTTAGAGGTTGAAAAGCTTTGCAACAAAGTTTTCCAATTCCTAGCATGGGTAAAAGCAATAAAAATTAAAGATCAAAAGGTGGGTGAGAGGGTACGAGAGTTAGACATGAGAGAAAGTGAAGGATTTTGAAATTTTAAACTGTTTGGCCTTTAAAAACATTTAGTTCGGGGAACCTTCAATGGAGTAACTCGTCCTCATCAACCCAATCAACGATGTGCTAAGTGGTATTTTCCTCACCGAGTTTTACTAACTCATAGCTATTTTAGGGGTTCAAATGGGGAACATAATCTAGATCGCCGATATGTTTGGTGAGTCGCCGATTAAGCATTTAGCCTGCAGAGTTTGACAAAGTTCCCCTTCAATCTTAGTGGTTCCAACGGCGGTCTAAGTTAGGGCTTGCCAACCTAATCGGCGTGCCGCCGACTGTACTTTGGGCTCACCAAACTACCCATTTTCCAACACTCTTCACTTTTCAACCTGCACATTTAACACCCGTTATTCAAAATAAAAAACTAAAGCATTAAAACTTGGGTTACTGCCCAAGATGTGCCTCGTGACACGGCGAGGATATTGAATCAAGCTTCATTTTTTTGGTTTGCCATTGTGTCAATAAGCAACCTCCCTTGTTGTCTTAGATTCAGATGAGAATAAATTTGACCCATTTGGGTCTCCATCTGCTTATTTGAGATTGAGTGAGATGTCACCGTTAGATTGAGAGTTGAGACATCCTATTTAATCTATGAGTTCTTAGGTTGTGATTGATTATAGGCTAATTATGCTATATGGGTAATTGAAATCTTACAATGATTTGCTGAGACACTCTGGGTAGGCTGGACTTTAAGTGCAATAGTTTTCTCTCGAACAACAATTATGATTGAAGTGATTTTTTTTGAACATCAACTAGCTTAACAAGATAACCAGCCCACAACCTTAATACATCCACTCGCTCGAGCTAGATGGGTAGGATTGGATTTGAGATTAACTCTCTCGAGTTGAACCTATACTAACCCAATACCTACAAATCATAAATCAAAAGCTTTGGCCCAAAAACCTCTTTCTCAAGCAAGCTAAGAACTCCAAATTAGAATTGCATTTGCAACTAAAATTCATAAATTCAAACTCAGCTAATGATTAAACCCATATTAAATTATCAATTTCATCATCAAAAAAGAATACCCATATGATAATTAGACAAATAAACACATGATCACACCCCATGAATTGGGGTTTTAGCTACACGTCATAAAAATAGAGAAATAATTAACAAATGCATTATCCATGATTTTGGTAAGAGTCTCCAAGCCTTTACAATGATTTCTAAGAAAGAAATTCAAACACCCACTTTCCAAATACTCCAAAATTATACAATTCTAACTCAAAAATCTAGAGAAAACTCTAAGTCTAGAATGGAAACTATAACAACTGGGAGACAACTTTGGAACCTCGCAAATTACATTTAAAAGCCAATTAATAGTTTTCCAAAAAATTACCCACGAAAGGCCATTTAGGCGAGACAAGTTGGGGTCGCCGATTGGTTCAGCGCACCACCTTTTGGTCTTTTCTATCACGTTATGCCTTGGTTGTCCGTGTCTTTAAGTCGTGTAACTTTAGGTGATATATCTTGACATCGCGATACAGCTCAGCGATTTGCCGACTACCCATTTTCTGTCATTGATTTGGTTTCTTCCCTCAAGGTTGGCACACTAGAACTTTAGGTGGACTAAAGAGCTAATCGGCAACTCGCCGAGTGGTCGTGGTGATCACCAGGCTCACCTTTCTCCACTTCTTTAGTTTGGTTTGTTCCTTTTTGGCTGTTAATGTCCTTGCTTCGCTTCTTAATCTACATACCTGAAAATCAAGGCTTTAACATCATTTTATAACATAAATTAGGCATTTGAGGACACTAAAACTATCAAAACAAAACCCTAAATGAATCCAAATCTCGGACTCATCACATACCACCCATCAACATTTCCTTTTTGGTGAAAGACTATGCCAAGTTTTACATCAGAGAGGTAGTGAAGATACATTGGGCTCCCTTGTCCATTTTTTTCGATCAAGGTTCTCAATTTACTTCACATTTACGGATGTTTTTCCTAAAAGGTTAGCACTAAGGTTAAGCTTAGCATGACTTTTCATCCCTAAATCAATGGTGTAATGCACCAGAAACTACAAAAATAAACTAGAGAGTTCTAGAGCCTCGTGTGATAGTTTTAGAGTTTGATATGAGGGTTAAGCTCGTAAAATGACTTCCCAAACTTAGAATGAGGGTTTTAGGGTAAGGGTATCAAGGTACGACTTTCTAAAGAAAAACCAAAGGGTCCTTGAGAAGGACCCTAAAAGCAGCCCAGAAAGCTGTCCAAAACAGTTGCCTCCCACGAAGGGCAGCCGCAAGCCATGGATGGACCCATCCCCTAGGAAGGGGCTTTGGGTAAAGGCCCCTTGATTCCCTATTTTTCTAGCCCCAGCCCTTCACCCACGAATGACCAGTAAGGTCTGTAGACCCACCTATAGTTCGTGGGTGGGGTGTCGTGGGTGAGGCAGCCATGGTGTTGAGTTGTTTTAAGTTGGGGGATTAGGTAAGGTTCTAGCGATAGTTACTTATTAAGTAGGGTTGGTTTATTAATAATTAGACCCCCTATATAAACCTTATATACCCTTAATTAGATGATTGTTAAATCATTATTTTAGATGCACCAAAGAACCCAATTCCCTCAAGAAATTCTCTCTCTAGAAGTAAAAAAGAAGAAGTAGAAGAAGAGAAGCAATCTAGGTTGAAATTATCTATTGATGCAAGCTTGGTAAGGGATTTATATCGAAGGTATGTTAGCTTATTCATATATGGATTCTTCCATCCATAGAGCCCCCTAAATTTCCCCCAATTGAGAAGATAAAACCCAATTCTTGCTAGAGTTTCTTCCTAAGATGTGGGTAGAGTTGAGTATGATTCCAATTGAGTGGATAATACTTGTTTATGATTTTTTTTAGTATTGATTCATGATATGATGTTGATATTACATATTTTCCATGGTTAACCCTAATCTAATTGATGACATTATGTGGCTTTATGCCATAAAGGGTGGAATTGAGGATTCATAGGTGATCTTCTAGAATTGATTTAATGAGTAGTAATTGATCAATAATAGAAGCATTTAAACATTAATTAAATTATATTAAAGTATAGATGATGTATCATGAATTGTAAAGCTAGATATTGAACATTTATGATGAATTATGATTAGAATCACTTGATAATGAATAACCTGATTAATATGCCTTGAAATCTAGGTATGTATGATGATGGTAAGAAGTAAAGCTTTGAGAGTAAGGCTTGTAGTCATGAATGTTGATCAATAGGGTTTTGAGTGTAAAGCCAATGTGATAAGTTATGTATGTTAAGGCTTTGAGATTAAAGTCTAGATGAGAATAGAAGGATAATGAATAGAATTGTGATGAAATATCCTTACCTACCTAATCCACCTAGTGAATAATAGATGGTAGGAAGTGATAGAATAACTTGAGTTATGATGGAATCCATGAATAAGGTAAGTTATTCTAGATATGTTGACTTGATATGAGCTTTTACCCTAAGAGGGCAAAATTTAATATGATGCATGTTTGTATGAATCTATGCACATGCCTTGTAAATGCTTTGAGAGTGAAGTAGAAATGATGAGGTTATTGTTGTGGGCTGATTGAAAGGTTATTCTCATGAACTCATAATGAACTTAATGTGAAAGGTGACCTCACATAGTAATGGTTCTAGGGTTCAAAGGAATTTCTCACCTAATTGAACCAAAGGCTAAAGAGCTTTCATACCTAGGTCAGGTGATAGTTTCTCATGCATGGTCTAAAGAGGTATCTTAATGAATTAACTTGGATTGATTGTCAAGGACATCCTTCCATGAAACTTGAGTCATAGTAGAGACTTAATAATTATCTTGTGGGAAATAGGCCTTGAACCAAGTGGATATTGAAATGATATAGAGGTTCCCACCTAGTTGAGATAGGGCTTCCAAAATGGGAACACTCACCTAGAAGAGTCCGTATTTCCCAAAATATGTCTCATGAGATGAAATCCTTCACCTAGTGGATTTTTGAGTTTCTAGTAGCAATCTCCGTATCCCATAACTACGTACCCCATAGGAAAGCTAGCTAGTTGATCCGAGTAATCTAACAAACCAATTCTACCTTAGGCAAGTGGACCAACCCTGATGGTGTAGGTAACACTGAGAGGGATCATGTGATAGCTCACATGTTCTTATGTCGGTTACGGCTATATCCCAACTATAACAAGATTAGAAATGAACTAAGATTATGCTTGAAGAATCTTCTCCTAGGGTTCAAAATTAATGAACTAAGATCTTGCTTAAAGAAACATCTACAAGAGTTCAAACCTAATGGGCCAAGATTGTGCTTGAAGAAACATCTCCTAGATTCCAACTCAATTAATGAACTAAGATTATACTTGAGGATGCATCTCCTAGAGTTCAAGACCATGATGAAAAAGAATGTTCTTCATGATGTATCTCCTAGTATTCAAGTTAAAAATGAACATACATATGCTTAAGGAATTATCTCATAGTGTTCAACCTAATAGTGATGTGCTTGAGGAAGTACCTCCTAGTGTTCTAAGCTTTTAAAGAGAGGGACTAGTCCCCAACCAAGAAGCATTAGTGTGATGACCAAATGGAGTAATTAGTATGAGTAGGATTATGGGTTCTTATCCATGCATTGCACAAGTGTGACATATGGTTACCTACAAAGTATTTCTCTTATATGATGTATGCTTAGATAGGATTGTGCTAGAGTTGCCTTTCTTGTTAATATTGGCTAGAGGTGAGAGATTCCCTTGCTTATTAGAGTTGAACTTAGGGATGAGATCCTAGGGTGATTAGTGTGATGGCCAAAAAGTGGTACTTAGTATGAATGGTATTATGGGATGCCATTCATGCATTGTGCAAGTATGGCTTGAAGCTAAATATGAAATCTTAAGACTTGACTAGGTATAGTGTCTATGTTTAAGATAACCAAAAAAAGGGATACTTTGCTTGGATGGTATTATGGGATATCATTCATGCATTGCACAAGTATGCTTTGAGGTTACTTGAGAAGTAGTCCTCTTATGATATGAAAGACTAAGGGTTGAATAATGCTTATATGATGCTTATTGGAGACTTTTCTTATGATTATGATATTGTTTCTTATGCTTATACGTTATGTTTCATGAAGTATTTCTTATGCTGATGGATTATGTCTTATATTGACTAACCCTTGTGTTATCCTATTATGATGGTATGCAAACTATCATATTTAGTACATTTTGTACTAACACATACTTTGCCTACATTCTAATCAAATGTAGGGTTCGGAGATTGAGTTCCATTCTTGAGGATAGGTTTTTAAGTGGCAAGGAGTTGAAGACTTCGTGACTCCTCATAGCTTTCAAGGACAAAACCACTATTTTCTTTATATATATATATATATATATATATATATATATTTTCAGTTTTTGAAACTATTGTATGGGCTATGTCCCAATAGATTTATTCAAAGTTGTATTAGATGGTTTGAGACAGAAGTGTAGTAAAGACTTTTTCTTGCTTTTATAGAAGACTTCGATTGTATAGATAAAGTTTTTAACATTTCCATACATTTCTATTCTCTTATCTTATGATATGCTAAGGGCTTTTATGAGAAACCTTTGGGGTCAAGTACACCATGTTACTTCTAGGGTGTAACCCTAGGTCATGACAAATGGGAAAGCGGAACGTACCATCCAAACATTGGAGGATATGTTAAGGGATTGTGTAATTGACTTCAAGGGTTATTGGGATGACCACTTACTATTAATAGAATTTGCCTACAATAACAACTATCACTCAAGTATTGATATGGCCCCCTTTTAAGCCTTGTATGGTAGGAGATGTAGCTCTCCCGTTAGTTGTTTTGAGGTAGGGGAAATTGCCCTACTAGATCCCAAATTATTTTATGAGGCCATTGAGAAAGTCTGACTTATTAAAGAGAGGTTGAGGATGGCTCAAAGTTGGCACAAGTCTTCTGCCGATGGTAGAAGAAGGGATTTAGAATTTGAGGTTAATGATTGGGTCTATCTAAAAATCTCACCTAGGAAAGGTGTGATGAGGTTTGGCAAAAAGGGAAAACTCAGTCCTCGGTATGTAGGCCCATACCAGATTTTGAAACATGTTGGGAAAGGTACCTATAAGTTGGATTTTCCAAACGAGTTTGCTCTGGTACATCTGGTGTTTCATGTTTCCATGTTCAAGAAGTGTGTTGGAGATCCGACATTCGTTATTCCCTTAGAGGGGTTGGGGGTTGATGAGAGTCTTTCCTATGAGGAAGTTCTGATAGATATTTTAGACCGATAAGTTAAAAGGTTGAGAAACAAGGAAATAGTTTCCATGAAGGTTTTATGGAGGAATCATTTAGTTGAGGGTGCTACTTGGGAGGTCGAGGCCGATTTGAAGTCCTACTATCATCATATTTTTCCTTCTATTCATACCCTAGATTGAGGTAAGTAGTTCCTTTTGATTTTTCCTTGTTTTGGGAGTCATGTGTGTTATATGAGTTCTTCCATGATTTCCTTATGTTATGCTTGTTCTTGAGAAATTCATGTTTAGTAAGAAAATGATTTTTTATAATAGATGTTCCTCATGTGGTTGTTGCATTTAGTATGAGTTTCCTATTGACTTCATGAGATGAACTATTGAACATGATTTAGTATGCTATTGAGAGTAAAATTCATATTGGCTCCATGATGTTGTGTTGAGCATGCTTTTAGTTTGCATAAGGTAGTTCCTCCTATGAATATGAGAAATATTGGGTTTTCATGTGTAATGGGTTGTTAGATGTAGTTCCTATTTGTCATGACCCGAGTCTAGGCCTCGGATGCGTCACGGCGTACTCGACCCCAAAGGGGTCTTATACAATCCTCATAGCTCATTCACTACATAGGTAATATAAATAGTACAAAATTTTAAACATTTTATTTAAAACCATACACTAACATTTAAAAGAATTGAAATGCAAGCGGAAGCATATATCTCACATGTCCATCTTAGACACAATCTTGAACAAAAATAGGGACACGACCCTTTACATTTGAAAAAATTATAATTGTCTATTACATGAAAAAGGAAAGCAACTTCAAAATGACTCTTGTCCTCGGTCTATGAGGACGTACCACTCTAGCCTTGGAGGAAATATCAATCCAAGCAATTCAATCTAGCTAGAAGCAATCACTTGCCGGAACCTACACTTGTAGTAAAACATAGAAGAATGGATTAACACACAAAAATGTACTAAGTATGATGACCATGCAAAAACATGCTTTAAAAGGGACATTTTGATTGGAAACCATGCGTTATGCCACTTTTTAGAAATATCATGAACAATAGCATAAGAGACATCAAATACAAATATAATCATCATTCAAGTCATAACATCACATTGGAACAATGTGAACATGCAAGCCATTACCTTCACCTTACACCTTCACCTCAAGTAACCCTCATGCTATACCTTGTGCAATGTATGGATAGCGTCCCATACCACCATCCACACTAAGGAACCACATTAAGGTCACCAAAAGTGACCTAACCATTCCTTCGTTTTCACCTTTGTACAATATCCATACATAAGAAACATAACATTTCATAAGACATGGCAAGGGAAAATAAATCATAATATAACCTAAGTATAGCACGTATCATCACATTAAGCATTTAAGAGTCAACATTCTTCAATAACTTCATTTAGAGGACTTTAATTCATTAGTCATATAGACTTAGAGAACTCACTATAGCCCTCTTGAAGCCTACTCGTGCCATGTATGGATAGCATCCCATACTACTAACCATACTTCAAGAACTTCTCAAGAAACTATAATGCACATCACCATGATGGGAATAGGCATTAACCAACATAGACCATGAGAGCTAAGTCACGGAATCTAGTGTCATATGACCCCACACTGAAGAAAGGTGTCTACTTGCCTAAGGTAGAACTAGGTATTTTCTTAGCCTTGGTAAGAAAACCACTAGCTAATATATATCCTATGTGGGCACATAGTTAGGGGATAGGAATATGTTCATTGAAACCCTAGCCTAACATTGGGATAGTTTCCATCTTACCATATCCATTCGGTGCTTAGCCTTCATTCCCATTGAGTAGTTCGTTCACATTAACCTCATTGTACTTAAGAAGGCTACCAACACTAGGTCTACCAACCCAAAGTACAGTACATAATAAAGGGTCACCATCACTAGGTCTACCAATTCAATGTACCTTAAGGATAGCTCATTAACTTCCCAAGAAGGGTGCCATCATCATTGGTCTACCGATACAAGGGTCATCATCTCACACATGAAAGTGCTACCATCATTTAGGTCTACCGATTCAAGGTTTATCATTCATTCATTTATGGAAGGGTGCCACTAGCCTATCAGTCCTAACACACAACATTTCAATAGGTCAAAGACTCATCAAGCAAGGGTTACCAACACTAGGTTTACCAATTCATGTTCATTAAGTCAAGACACTTTCATTGGTTGTTTATTGAAAGGAATGTCATAGACCTGTCAATTCATTGTCATCATGTCCATACACACTCATTATACAAGAGAGGATGCCTAAGCCTGCCAAATGATGATACAACATTCAATGTCACATTCATCAACACAAGAAAATGATGCCTTAAGCCTACAAATTCAATATATATCAATACATAGGAGAACCCTTCATAATTCATCGTCAACATTCATAAGAGCATAACTGAGAATAGGCTTTCAATAATAGCACAATTACATTCTTATCATGATCATCACATTAGCATTGAATTTACATGCATGTCCTTCAATTAGTGAACATACACAGATCCTTCATATATGAAGATACAAGGAATATATCCATCAATTCAATACCACCCACATACATAGGAAATAAACACCTCCACCTTTCGTGCAGAGGCTGGAACCTTCAACTCCAAGTTCATCAATGATGGACGTGCAGAACGGACTGTAGGTTGGGTCCTCTTCCGTAGCCCTACACTTAGGATTTTCATTAGGTACTGGAACTTCAACTCTCTAAACACATTCGACGAATTTGCCAGATGGCCCGTGGGTCGACCTATAATCCGTAGTTTGCTCCGTTCTTCCACACTTGGTAAGTCTTCCCTGATGATCCATCTAAGACTACCCATCGACGGATCGTTGAAGGACCTACGGTCCATGGATTGTGTCCATGGGTGGCTCTTTCTGCTCAATTTCAGTTGTCATCTTACTCAACCACGTCCAAGCTTATTTCCTGCAAACATTGGACATAAAACAATAATTCTAATATAAAATGGCGGTAGACAGACATAACTCTTAAGTGAAGCGTATCAAAAATACCGTAAACTCACTGTATAACAACACCCTCAACTTAAACTTGTTTTTTGTCCTCAAGCGACACACTAACACTCTAAATGACATTTGTGTAGAACCATACATACAAACTCAAACAATCAAACTGCTATTTCAATCCATTCCATTTTCTCAGTGCAAATCTTTTTTCTTAGACTTAACAAGCCAACTCATACGGAACAAAACTTGATATAGATCGACCAAAAGATACCTCGACATACACCATTCACAATCACCAAGGTATGAATTTTCCAACAATGTAACTAGTGCCCTTACTTCAAAAGAAATTATTTTTCACTCGCAAGAGATATGACTTTCAAGTATTTTTTTAGGATTCATTCAACACTCACACTCAGAAGTGACTTCAAGTACAGTTGTGCTTAATACCATAGCCTTGCCCATATTTTCACTTCTTAGATTCTCCAAAAAGTGCAACGAAATTATTCAACTTTTCCTTGTGGTTAAACTTCTTAGACACTGGTAATACTTTGCTATAAACACTCAATGCAATTGGTCCCACGTATGGATTGAATTATATGGAAGCTTAACAAACCACATCGCAACATCACTAGTCATTGAGAGAGGGCAGACTCTCAATCCAATGACATCCATATCCAACTCCGGATGCCCCACACAACTCTTATAGTTACTTCTCAATTTAGCTATGTCGCCATGTGGATCTTCCTAAGCTAGCCCAAAAAATAACCCTCTCGCTATAAGCATCTGTATAAGACTGATGGTCACTACAAATATATGCCCTGGAGGTAGAGGAGGAAGAACAATAGGCCTTTATGATTCAATTGTATTGAAGTCAACCCTTTACTTCTCACACAACCTTAGCTCGTGCAGATTGCATCTCCGATAATATTTCCACCATGAACCTGAGCTTGCAGATTAACAATCCTAGGAGGCTACAATTGTACTCCATCACCTATATTCTCTCTGATTTGATTGATTTAGACCCCTTTATTATTCATTTTTCACAAAGTTTTGCTCAACTCTGGATCGTCAGGGGTCTATGGTTAGCCTCAACTCCGTGTTCTTGGCATACACTAAAGTAGAAACCTATAGAAAAGCAAAACAAAAGAAAAGGTAATATCAGGAAATAATTTACTAAAGTTCAATAATGTAGTGAAACTTAATCCAAAAGCCTCATTCCTAGGTAGTGGCGCCAAAATTTGATACGCACAAATTTCGATTTCCTAAAGAAGTATAAGCGATTGTCGTCATATGAAGAACCCAACTTTTAGGTTGGGGTCGATCCCATGAGGAATATAGTTCAGACTTAAACTTAACACACAATTATACTCGTTTAGTCAAACAATTTTCGAGACATGTAAATAAAGGTGGGGGGTTTTAGGAAAGAAATAATATATTGTTATTTAACGAACAAGTGATCAAGATTCAAACTTCGAGTTATCAATAAGAGAGAGAAACTAGGTAGTATGTATTCCCCATAAGCTCTTAACGCAGTAATCCTAATAATAGTAATCATTTCGTAGTGTTTTACATGCAAAGTTGGTAAGATAGGTATCCCTAAGTTATTGGTCCTCCAAATAGGGAATTTCACCCCACACCTTGGTCCAGCTACATGTGTATAGTTTACTAACCCTTACCTTTACCTCATATTAGACATCACATTAATGTATGGACTAGTATTAACCCTTACACCAATTGACATTACACTATTAGATAGTATCCCACTAAATCTCTATTGTTAATTCTTTTCTCATTAACTACCTCCTTGGTCCAGCAAGTAGCAACGAGGTGAGTTCTAACATTGCGCACTATTAAATAGACATCTAAGAGAAATAATTAACTCTACATGCATGAACTCTATTCAAGAATTGCTTAATTTTTATTCAAACTTTGCTAATTGCTCATGGTTCCAACAACTCTAGTTGTGGATTTAGCTACTCATGCTTGAAAGAACACAATTCATATTTTCGTAAAAAGAATTCATGAACGTATGATTAGAGTAGCAGAAAGTCAAAATCTCTAATTGAATTTCAAAGCAAAAATGCTACAAACTAAAATTTGTAAATAAAATTGCCAAAGTTTGCAAGTTAATTCCCAAAAAAATATCATGAACTAAAAGCAAACAATAATGTCTAACCTCCAAAAATGAGGTTTACATACCCTATGTATGGAAAAACATATACTAAATAAAAAGGAAACAAAATAAGGAAATCAACTTTTGGGACGCGGCTTTGATTGACAACTTGACCTACAAACGGTGGGTCTACCTATGGTTTGTAGGCCCCTCCATTGGTCAACACTTAGACTTTTTCAGCAAAGGCCTGAAACTTTAACTCGCAGTTCATCAATGATGGACATGCATGATAGACTGTAGGTTGTCTATGGGTCTTCTTCCGTGGCTCCAGTCTTAGGATCTTCATCAGGTATTGGAATTTCAACTCTCTGAACACATTCGACAGATGAGCAGTACTACTAGTGGGTTAACCTTTGGTCCGTAGGTTGCTTCGTAGTTCCAAACTTGGTTAGACTTCCCTGATTCTCCATCTACACCTACCCATCGACGGACCGTTGAAGGACCTACAGTCCGTGGATATCGTCTGTGGGTGGCTCCTTCTTCATAATTTCAGTTGTCATCACACTCAACCATATCAAAGCCTATTTCCTTCTAACGTTACACATAAAACATTATTTCTAATACAAAATGGCCCTAGACACACACAACTCTTAAGTTAAATGTATCAAAAATATCGTAAACTCACAGTATATCACTCCTTAGAAGGGTCACTTTGAGCATTATATGATGTCTGCATCCTTACGTATAAGTTGGGGTAGGATCTTAAGCAGAGGAGTCAGTAGCAACTAATGTGTGTAGATTAACCCAAAATGTTCCTAGCTCGGTCTAGAATCACAAGAGATCAATAGTTGGTGAATGTTGATGCCAATCTAACATCCGTTTCTTTGATGCATCATTATATTTATAAACTGCCTGAATCTTCTCTTTAACAACACTCTACATCTGTACCTCTAAATATACTACTACCTTTTTCATCCATGGCTTTTTATCTTATAGAGGTGTTGTCATCTAGGCCACAAACTTTTTGAGTCTTGCTAATGGAAACATGGAGTAACGTAAGGCAAGTGGAGCACTTGGTGTGCCATCAATTGGGTCGGGAGAAGCTTGGGGAGCAATCCTAATAGGCTCGGTGGTAGGGGCTGGAATGTTGTCCTATTGGGCTGCCTTGGTGCAAGTGTTTCACCCATAGGTGGCATATCAATCTATATACACCTTCTTGGTGTTTATAGGTTTTCCTCATCTCAAATAACACAAATATTTATGGTCCTTGTCAACTCACCGTACTAGTCAACACTATACAGCAAGAGTATGGCTCTACGCTCAACCTTAATTTCAAGCATGGGAACAAAATAGTAATGGTAATCCTGAACGCACACTCATGGATCTTGGGAATAATCACATGGGTGAGGTTGATCTCATGCCTAGACATAAAAAATGCTATTATTACTACTCGGTCATAAGTCAAACACTATCCACCATTATGGGAGAAAGTCTGGCTCGGACAATAGACCACCAAAACTTGGCCGAGAAATTTAGTGTGGCCTTTTTTTAAGGCTTGTCAATTCCCTAACCCACTTTGCATCAAGTCCCTCCTTAGAAATATATCCTGCTAGCAATTACAGCAAAGACACTCACTAATTGGTATCCTTCACAATGGCCCTCTTTCAGAACTGTTGCATCCTATAATCAAATTTAGTCGTATTAATATAATACTCATGGGTTATTTCGTAAATAAAATGGCAGATTTTTGACTCACGGGGATGTCCCGTACTACTGTTGTTATAAGATAAGGTTGGTCATACTCATTGGCATTTGGAGGTAGGGCATTTGTCATTGTGGCTGTGTTGAATGCATAGAACTCCTGTAGCATGAGAGGACTATATTTTCCTGGTGCCTCAGCCATCCACTTACTCTTATGCCTCCATAATATCTTATGTATTGATGGTACTATGTGGAGGCTACCTTTAAGAACCTATCACTCCTCTATAATAGGTCGAACATATTTTACTCTGCATTTTCCACATGGCATATATATAAATCTAAAACATTCCATGCACACGCAATCAATTAAGCTAGCAGCAATAGGTATCGGCTATGAAAGTCAAGTGGGAGTTGGATTATGTACTTCCCAAAACTCTGATGCATTTAATGCAATTGTTGCAACTAAATCCAAATTGGAGCCTTATAGGACTATGTGTTATGTTGTTAACATGAAGCTTCCTCGGTCTGTGACTCCAAACTTTGTTCTCTTCTTAGATAGGAAAGCACTAACTTGATTTGTTGAGTCCTACTCTTATGGCACAAGAACAATATATATTCTCTTGGACTATTGGCATGTTGTTGTTGATTCCTCTGAGTGAGTAATTACCCATGCTAGAGTTGAACTCAAACCCACTTAATTTTTTATTAGTACGTGATGAGTGGTGATTTTGTCTCATTTAAGGATTAATATTTAAGGAATTAGTGGTCTCATTGCAAATTGTATGCTCATAACTGATGTTAAAATATTAATTTACATCAATGAAGGCAAAAGAGCTTGGAAGGACATTATAAGGCAAAAAGGAGTGAATAAGTTGAAGGACAACAAAATTGGTACTCTCCAAAGCCACTTAATGACTCGCTGAATCGATCTTCTGCTCACCTGAAGTTCCAGAGTACATCCCTTAGACAAGATAAACTTACTGAGAAATTTGGCGACCCGCCGAATAGATAAACAAGGAAAAACTCAATCGCCTAATTTAACAAAATTATTTTGCTGAAGAAGGCACACTAAAAAGGACAAAAACTGAGCACTTGGTGCTGGCCAGTTTGGTGAGCCCGACTTATTTTGCCAAGTAGACTCCATGCTGAAATTTTGGAAACGTATAAATGCAATTTTAAAAAGCTGTTAAATGGTTCACATATTTTCCACTTCTAGATTTTTCAGTTCTTACTTTCTAAAACATTGTTTTTACACTTTTGAGTAAAGACTAAGGGTTTGTGAGATTTTTATCTTCAATTGGAGCACTTTGAAGACTTGTGGATTGTTGACCAATCTGATGTATCATGGAACATAGAACCCTGGACAAAATGTAAGCCACTTAGCATATCATAACATAAGATAATAGAAAAGTGCGGAATTTTAAGACATTTTCATAACAATCAAAGTCTCATAAAATGAACAGGAAGTCTTTAACACATTGTCACAAACCATCTAAACAAGTTTTAATAACTCTTGGGACATAGCCCATACAATAGTTAAAAACATAAAGGAAAGAAATAATGGAAATGGTTGCTTTATCATTGATTCTATGAGGACTCACCAATCATCAACTCCTTGCTCCTACTAAGAACTAGCGTCACAGATGGAACACAAGATCACAGGGCCCTACATTTGATAAGAATGTAGGTATGAGTATGTCTTAGTACAAAATGTACTAAATATGATAGCTAGCATAACATCACAAAAGCATAGCATAAGGGTAAGTCATCATAAGATATATGCCATAATCATAAGAGATACTTCATGAAACATAAACTATTAACATAAGAGACAAGAACATAGTAATCGGCATAATTTCCAACATAGATATCACATATGAATTAATCAACCATTAGTCATTCCTACCATAAGAGAATTACTTCTCACGTAAGATCAAAGTATACTTGTGCAATGCATAGATAAGACCCTATAATCCCACCTATACTAAGTACTAATTTTATGACATCATAATCATATTTACCATCTTTGAACCTCATCCTCAGCTTACTTCTCATGGACAAGGGAATCTTAACCTTTAGTCAAACATATTATGGATGATAACTATAGCAACAATAAAAAATAAGCGTACACCATATAAGAGAGCACTTCATAAGTAGATTCAAGTCATATTTGTGCAATACATGGATGAGACCCCATAATCCCACCCACACTAAGTACAACTTTAGGCTATCATACTTAAATGATTACTATTTATCATTTATAGGCTACCATGGAATAGCACCCTATTAGGTTAGACAAAGCTACCAAAGGAATAGCACCATAACGGGCTAGACCATGCTACCAAAGGAATAACACCATACTAGACTAGACCATGCTACTAAAGGAAGGCATGCTATCATGCAAATCCAAGATATACAAGGAAGGGTACTATTTCCCCATCCTAGCTACCAATGAAGTGGTTGGGCCTAACCAAGTCATCCTACAGTGCAAGTATTCTATGAACACTAATGCAAGCTACCCTTAGGAAGAGTGTGATTTCTCAATCTAAGGCTACCATGAGAGCTTAGACTCAAGCTATCCTTGAGATGGTCATGTCTTACCAAGTCAAGCTATTCATGAAGGAATCTTATGTCACAACTTCAAGATATTTTAGTCTACATGATTTGATTCATTTTAGGTGAGTGAGCCTTTTGACGCAGAATCATTCTACATGAGAGAACCTTTCTTCTCCTAGCATATTCATGCCTAAGTGTGTATATGAGCATATCTTTTCAGCAACACAACATATTATAATCATAGACACTTCAATCAAGGTGTTTATAAAACATTTACATATGTTCTATAAGAATATACAAAATCTCATAATTTCATAACCTAGGTCATGTTGGTAAAGTCCTTCCACAGTAACTCTATCTAGTAGTCTACCATTTTCATATAAGCTTCACATTTTAAGCCTTAACATACATAATTTATTATATTGACTTTACTTCAATACCCTAGTAATAAACATTCATGTCTACAAGGCTTACTCTCAAAGCTTTACTTCCTACAATCATCATACATACCTAGATTACAAGGTATTGTAAGCTCATGCTTCATTCATAAGAATTCTAGTCATATATCATCATAAAGGTTCAATCTCAAGACTCACTAGTCATGATCTATTATATATAATATAATCTAATGTAATTCATGTCTACATGACTTTGTTCTTGAACAATAGCTATAAACATCATCAATTCTAGAAGATCATCTCAAAGTCTTCAATTTCCTTTTTTTAAGGAACAAACTCACATTACTTCAATTTCATCAATTAGAATAGGTTTAACCATGGAAAAAATGTAATATTATCATAATAACATGATTCACTACTAATTTGATCATAAACAATCAATACCCACTCAATTGGGTAAACATACCACATAACCCACAATATTGAAAAAGCCCTAACTTGAATTAGGGGAATTCTTAATCAAATTGGGAAATTCTAGGGGGATCCTTGGATGGAAGAATCCATGGATGAATAATATAACATACCTTGGATACAAAGCCTTCACAACTCTTGGAAGATTAGAGGAATTTGACCTAGCTTGAGCCTCTTCTTCTTCTTCTTCTTCTAGTTCTAGAGAGATATATTTGAGAGGATGAACTCTTGGATCTTTTGGGGTTTTGGAAATAGTGAATTAATTAGGGTGGTTAAAGGCTTAAAATAGTTTATATAGGTGTAGTAATACCATGCAAAATGACATCACTTAATAACGACCTAATAAGGAATTTTCTTAAATGCCCCTCACTAGGCAGCCTACTCCTGGGCACCACAGCAGGCTCCAAGAGTCATGGTCCTTACAATGAGCCGTGGTCCTTGGGCTGTGGCTTGGCCTTGGTTTCTTGGCCTTCAAAAATTGAAGTACCCTTCACGAGCCTTCCTACAAGTCATGTTGAGGCAGTTTCAAGGGAGCTACTGCCTTGGCCTTCATGGACCACACCACCAGCCATTCTCTTCACCACTGGCTGTAGTGGTGGTCTTGGAGATGAGGAAGTGCATCCTAAGCTTGGGGCAGCCTTGGGCCCTTGGCTTGGGCCCTTGGCTTGGGCCTTTCCCCTTATCCTTTGCCCTTGCCCCTTGCCTTGGCTCTTATTGGCTTCACACTTAGCCCTAGTTGGCCAACTAAACTATAGGGTGTTACACTTAGTTGTGAGTTTGTTTTGGGGTTTCATGTCGTAGAATGTTATACCATGCTTAGGTTGAGGAGTTTAGGGGTTAAACATCAAGGTAAGACCCCTCAAAGACCAACCAATGGTCCTTTAGGGGGGTCCCTAAAGCCTAACCCCCAAAGCAACCAAGAAACCAAAACTGCCCAAAATATGGTGACTTACGGATGGGAACCTATGCCCCGTAGTCTATCCACACCCTGTGGATGGACTCCATAGGTCAAGGCCTTAAATGGTGAGTCCCAACCCTAAACCATAGACCTACAGGGTGAGGCATGAGCCCACCTATGGTTCGTAGGTCACCACCTGTAAAAGCTGTCAAGCTCGGCCAAGGAGAAGGTTATTTGGTAAATTCATTTTAAGTTTAGTTAAGTTGGGACGGTTATTATTGGTTATTTCAAGTATTTTAAGGGTTTTTAAATTATTAATACACATTTACAACTCAATATTTCAAAACCCAAATACAAACCTCCCATCCCCTCCAAAAATTCTCTCTAGAAACCTCCATTAGAGGTGAAGGATTCAATCTCTCAAGGTCAAGGTTTCATATCTTTCAAGAAATTTTCGTGGATTTCTTCCCTAAAAGGTGTGGTAGTCTTCATCCTTGACTTAGTTTTTTCAAGGAGCCAATTTCAAAAATTATTTCAACTCATCCAATGTTCTCCAAAAACCCTAGTTTTCAATCTATGCATGGGTTCAATTCCAAACATTTTCAAAAGACATTTAAGTGATGAATCATGGTTTAATTGAGGTTTTAATGGTGAATTAAGATTATTTTAACCTATGAAACCATGTCCATAGGTTGTGAATAGTGATTTTGAATTGATTGATCATGAATGTATGATTGAATTATTTATGTTTATATTGAATTAGTGATTGAATCATGTTAATTCCCTTATATATCATAGTATCATATATGTGTGGTTTATGATTGATGTATAGCCTTGTAAGGCAATTTCATGAAGGATCTATGTATGATTATGATGTTATAAATATAGTTATGACTTTAATGATAATATTATGATCTTGTTTAGAATCAAATTGTGTTATGATTGAAGTTTAAGTTCATTTGATACATAGGAATGATGATGATGGAATGTGAAGGGTTTCTTCAATGTATTGTTGTATCTTGAATTGGTAGGCTTAGGCATCTTTTTCTTGTATAAAAGAAAGTAATGTGATTGTGATCATAATGTAATTGTGTGGTTATTGTTGAAAGGCTATTCTTACACACACACTCATGTATGAAGAATGAATGAAGTTTCTATGATTATTTTAATGATGATGTGTTGATTGAAAGGCTATCCGCAATTGTACACTAATGAATGATAATGGTATCTTGTGAAAGGACTTTCTCACAATGTGGGGATTCTTAGTTGAAAGGCTATTCTCATCTTTGAATCTATGAGCTATCTAATGAATGAATGTTGGGATAAGATGGATGCCCATCCGGGAGTTGAGGTGGGGTATCTAGTAGCAATCTATATATCCTATTTTATTGAATGTTGGGCTCGAGATGGATGCTCATCTATGAGTTGAGGAGGGTTATCTAGTAACAATCTTTTATCCCATAATGATGACTAAAGTAATAATGTTAAGTACTCCATGGAGAATAATGTTAAGCACCGAGAGGATATGAGTTATGATGGATGCTCATCCTAGAGTTGAGGTGGGATATCTTGCAATAATCTCTTGAGATGGATGCTCATTCGTGAGTTGAGGCGGGGTAGCTAGTAATAATATCTTGAGATGGATGCTCATTTGTGAGTTGAGGCGGGGTATCTAGTAGAAATCCCCCTGTCCCATAACTATGTGCCCACATAGGATTTTATCTAGTGGATCCACCTAAGTTAAAATGTAATGGACCCACCTTAGGCAAGTAGGAATCTCTTTTCTGGTGAGGGTGACACAAGGATTCCATGATTCAGCTCTCATGGTCTATGTCGGTTAAGGCTTACCCCATACAAAGAATTTTAATGAATTATGGCTTCTCAAGAATGCACTACTTAGTATGGGTGGTACTTGGGATTCCACCTATGCATTGCGTAAGTAGGCTTTGTGAGTAGTCAAAAGGTGCTCCTTATGTTGTAATGTTAAATAAACGAATGTGCTCTTAATGAAGTAAATGAAATATGTTGATTTATGTGCTTAATGTATTGATGCATGCCTTACTTGGGCTGTATTATGAGTTACTTCCTTGTTATGACTTAGGAAATGTTTATGTGTCTTGTGTATGAGTATTGTGTAAAGATGGAAAGGTTGAATGATAAGTTCACTTTTTATGGCCTTGAGGTGGTACTTTGTGTGGATGGTGGTATGGGATGCTATTCATAAATGGAACAACGTATAGCTTGACGGTTACTTGAGGTGAATGCTTAATGTAGATGAAATGGTTTATATGTTGACTATGCTCTAATGTAATGAAATGATTTGTATGTTGGTTTATGTTTGTATCCTATGCCTCTTATGCTTATGTTAATGAAGCTTTCTCAAAATTGGCATATGCGTGGCTTTCAAAGGAAATGTCCATTTTAAGCAAGGTTTTTGCATGGCTATCATATTTAGTACACTAATGTGCTAACCCATATTCTTCTATTTTTCTACAAAGTGTAGGGATTGGCACTCAATTTCATTACCCTCATGGCTAAAGACTTGGATTGAGTTCTTCTAAGATTAGTAGTATGTCCTCTTGGAGTCTAGGACAAGTACTTTGATGTTTCATTTCTTTCATGTAATAGACATTTGTTAGACTTTCGATTGTAAAGGGTCGTGACCCTACTTTTGTTGTGAAGATGTTTTTAGATGCCCATGTGAGACAATAGACTTCCGTTGTTTTAAATAAGTACTTTCAATTGCTTTGATTTAAAGAAAAGTTTTAATTCTGCACTATTTCAATTATCTAATGTTATGAATGCTATGAGGCTTGTATGAGGCTCTTTGTAGCTTATACGTTGTGTTGCTTCTGGGGTGCAAACTCGGGTCGTGACAAACCTGGTATCAGAGCATAAGGTTTTGGGAATGGTTTTTAGGATTGATATCTCACAAGACATGTCTAGTACAGTCTTGTTCATCGGTGTGAGTCGCAAAACATCTATGAGTGAGAGGCTATAGGACATTGGGATGTTACAATTCTTTCATTATTCTTGCAGTCGTGCCATAGAGTTTACATCTGTAAGTGTCATTTTCCTAACCCTTCTTTTGTGTTTATTGGATTTGAATACAAGGGCGAATCCAAGAAGGATGGAAGTGGCGAATGTGAATGAGGTAGTTCCTCCCTAAGGTCCTCAAGGTGATCAAGTTCCTCAAGTCAATCACGGAAACCAAGTTTCAGTTGAAACTCCAGCCATGACCAATGAAGAAGTTAGGTCGCCTCTTTCAATGATGGCTCAAGTCGTAACTACTCAAGTTCAAGTAATGATGGCCCATAGTACTGGGGTGTTGATGTGAACCCTAGTGTGAGCACTATGGATTCAAGGTTGAAGAGCTTTGTGAGGATGAATACTCCGGTGTTTCTAGGTTCTAAGGTGGGAGAGGATCCCCAAGAGTTTTTTGATGAGGATTGTAAGGTAGTCAATGCTATAGGAGTGACTTCTATAGAAAAAACCGAACTTGCCTTGTATCAATCGAAGGATGTCACCAAAGTTTTGTTCACTCAATGGAAGGCCAATAGGTCGGTTGGAGCTGGTCCCATAGAATGGGGGGTGTTTAAGAAAGCATTCCTTGGTAGGTTTTTTCCCCTGAGAAAAGAGAGGTTAAGATGGAGGATTTTATTAACCTTATGCAAGGTAGTATGAATGTGCAAGAGTACTCCTTGAAATTTACTCAATTATCTAAGTATGCTACATCTTTGGTATCTAACACTAGAGATGAAATGAGTATGTTTGTGATGGGTGTGTCCGACCTAGTTGAGGTAGAGTGTCGTATGGTGATGCTCCATGGTGATATGAACATTTCTAGGCTTATGGTATATACTCAATCTATTGAGGAGTCCAAACTTAAGAGAAAGAATGTTGAAGAGAACTAGGCCCAATGAGCAAGGTCAACCAAGGTCCAAAAAGAGGTTCTACAACCAAGATTCCCCAATGATCAACAAGGATTGGGTGTCTAACCCTAAGTCTCAAGGAGGAAATGGAGCTGTTTCTTCTTTTCAGAGATCTATATGTGCCAAGTGTGGGAAGCAACATTTGGGTAAGTGCCTTATCAACACGGATAGTTGCTTCGGGTCTGGAAAGAAGGTTCATAAGATGGGAGATTGCCCAACACTCTCGGCAAAAAGAAGAGAGCCCAAACAAGCTTCTAATGATGGTATAGTTCCTATCCCTCTAAATTATAGTCGTTTCTATGGACTTCAACATAACAAGGACAAAGGAGCTCATCCGGATGAAGTCACTGGTATGTGGTAGTTCCTAATAGTTAAAACTGTCTTGTTGAGGTTCCTATGTTGTTTTCATGTAACCTTTAGTTAGGTTTACTCCTAAGTGGGGGATAGTTTGTTGAATAGAAAGGTTGTTGAGAGTTTATATACCCTTATCTCTTTCTTTCTATTCCTATTCAATTTAGAGACCAAGAGTTCCTTGTAGCTTGTTTCATGTTTTGGAGTCATGTGTGATTATATGTTTCCATGGTCTCTTTATGTTATGCATGTTCTTCATGAACACATGTTTGAATGAGAAAATGAGTTTTTTTTATGAAATATGTTCCCCATGTTGATGTGCATTTAGTATAAGTTGCCTATATGCTTCATAAGGTGAATTGTTGAACACGCCTAAATGTGCTTTTGAGAGTAAATTGCATAATGTGCATAATGGTGTTCTGATGAGCATGATTTGAGTTGGAGAAGGTAATTCCTCCAATGTAATGAGAAATGTTGATGTTTTCATTCATGATGAGTTTGTAGATGTAGTTCCTTCTTTCTTGTGTTGCATTGAACATGTTTGAGATGGAGTTGATGTTTCCTCCTAATTTTGTGCATTGTTTATGATGCATTATGGGCTGCTAGTCTTGAGTCGTTAATACTTTAATGTGTTTACAGTTTCATTCGAGGACGAATATTCCTAAGTGGGGAATAATGTAAGAACCTATAAAACTAATAGGTTAAACTAGAGCCTAACGAGTTTGGTTGTGAGTTTGTTTTGGGGTTTCATGTTGCAGAATGTTGTCCCAATCTTAGGTTGAGGAGTTTAGGGGTTAAACGTCAAGGTATGAATCCTTAAAAACCAACCATGGGTCCTTGAGAGGGGCCCTAAAGCCTAACCCCCAAAGTTTCCAAGAAACCAAAACTGCCCAAAATATGGTGACCTACGGATAGGGACGTACACCCCGTAGGTCCATCCATGCCCCGTGGATGGCCTCCATAGGTTAAAGCCCCAAATGGTAAGTCTAAGCCCAAACCACAGACCTACAGGACGGGGCGTGAGCCCACCTACGGTCCATAGGTCATGGGCGTAGGTCAGCACCTGTAAAAACTGTCAAGCTCAGTCAAGGTGAGGGTTATTTGGTAAATTTATTTTAAGTTTAGTTATGTTAGGGGACGGTTATTATTGGCTATTTAAAGTATTTTAAGGGTTTCTAATGTAGTAAAACACATTTAAGTTTATTTATTTCAAAACCCAAAATACAAACTCCCCTCCCCTCCGAAAGTTGTTTCTTTAGAAACCTCTGTAGGAGGTGAAGGATTCAAGGTCTCAAGATCAAGGTTTCTACTTTTCCAAGAAATTTTCGTGGGGTTCTTCCCTAAATGGTATGGTAGTATTTATCCCTGACTTAATTTCTTTCAAGGAGCCAATTTCAAAGATGATTTCAAGTCTTCCAAAGTTCCCTAAAAACCATAGTTTTCTATCTATGCATGGTTTCAATTCCAAACGTTTTCAAAAGGCATTCAAGTGATGAATCATGGTTTAATTCATGTTTTAATGGCAAATTAAGATGATTTGACCCTATGAACCCATGTATACCCCAAAATCTTAAGTTGTGAATTGTGATTGGGAATTGATTAATCATGAATGTATAATTTAATTGATTATGCTTATTTTGAATAAGTAATTAAATCATGTTAATTCACTTATCTATTGTAGTATCTTATATGTTTGGCCTGTGATTTATGTATAGACTTGGAAGGAAATTTCATGAAGGATCTATGTATGATTATGTTGTTATGAATATGCTTATGACTTCAATGATAGTATTACGATCTTGTTTAGAATGCAATTGTGTTATGATTGAAAGTATGTTCAATTGACACTTATGAATGATAATTGTTGAATGTTGAGGGTTTCTATAGTGTATTATTGTATCTTGAATTGGTAGGCTTAGGCATTCTTTTCTTGTATACAAGAAGTAATTTGATTATGATCATAATGTAATGGTGTGGTTGTTAATGAAAGGATATTCTCACACGCACACACACTCATTAATGAAGAATGAATGAAGTTTCTATGATTATGTCAAGGATGATGTGTTGAGTCAAAGGCTATTCTAATTGTACACTAATAAATGATAATGACATATTGTGAAAGTACTTTCTCACAATATGGGGATTCTTAGTTGAAAGGCTATTCTCATCTTTGAATCTATGAGCTATCCAATGAATGAATGTTAGGATGAGATGGATGCCCATCTGGAAGTTGAGGCGGGGTATCTAGTAGCAATCACTATATCCCATTTTAATGAATGTTGGGCTTGAGATGGATGCTCATCCGTGAGTTGAGGCGGGGTATCTAGTAACAATCTCTTATCCCATAATGATGACTAAAGTAATGAATGTTAAGTACTCTATGGGGAATAATGCTAAAGCACCAAAAGGATATGAATTGAGATGGATGCTTATCCAGGAGTTGAGGAGGGGTATCTAGTAACAATGTCTTGAGATGGATGCTCATCCGTGAGTTGAGACGGGGTATCTAGTAGCAATCTCCTATCCCATAACTGTTTGCCCACATAGGATATTAGCTAGTGGATCGACCTAAGCTAAAAATTAATGGCCCTACCTTAGGAAAGTAGGAATCCCTTATCCGGTGAGGGTTATACCATGATTCCATGATTCATCTCTCATGGTCTATGTCGGTTAAGGCTTACCCCACAAAGAATGTTAATAAACTATGGCTTCTCAAGAATGCACAACTCAGTATGGGTGGTAGTATGGGATGCCACCTATGCATTGCACAAGTAGGCTTTAAGAGTAGTCACATGTGTTCCTTTATGTTATAATGTTAAATGAACAAATTTTCTCTTAATGAAGTAAATGAAAAATGTTGATTTATGTGCTTAATGTTGATGCATGCCTTACTTGGATTGTAGTATGATTTATTTCCTTGTTATGATTTATGTAATACTTAAGTCTCTTATGTATAAGTATTGTGTAAAGATGGAAAAGATGAATGGTAAGTTCACTTTTGGTGGCCTTGAGGAGGTACTTAGTGTGGATGGTGGTATGGGACGCTATTCATACAATTCACAATGTATAGCTTGAGGATTACTTGAGGTGAAGGCTTAATGTAGATGAAATGGTTTATATGTTGACTATATTCTAATGTGATGAAATGACTTGTATGTTGGTTATGTTTGTATCTTATGCCTCTTATGCTTATGTTCATGAAATTTCTCAACATTGGCACATGGATAGCTTTCAAATGAAATGTCCATTTTGAGTATGGTTTTTGCATGGCTATCATACTTAGTACATTAAATGTGTTAACCCATATTCTTCTATTTCTCAACAAAGTGTAGGGATTGGCACTCAATTTCATTCCCCTCATGGCTAAAGGCTTGGATTGAGTTCTTCCAAGATTAGTGGTAAGTCCTTATTGATTTGAGGACAAGTACTTTGATGTTTCATTTCTTTCATGTAATAGACATTTATTAGACTTTCGATTGAAAAGGGTTGTAACCCTACTTTTGTTTCAAAGAAATTGTTTAGATGGCCATGTGAAACAATAGACTTCCACTGCTTTAAATGAGTACTCTCGATTGTATGGATTTAAAGAAAAGTTTTAATTCTGCACTATTTCGATTATATAATGTTATTATGTATGATTACGATATGATATGAAAGGTTTTATCACAATATGGTGATTCTAAGGTTGAAAGGCTATTCTCACCTATTGAATCTAGGAGCTATCTTATCAATTATGTTGGGCTTAGTGGCAAGACATTCTTCCATGATTATGAACTTAAGTCAAGACTTAATATAAACTCCATGGGAATTAATGCTTAGCACTAAGTGGATACTGATATGAGATGTAAGCCCTCACGATAGTATAGGATGGGTTTCAAGGAGCAATCTCTTGGAATGGCAGTCTTCAAGTTAGTAGAGGTCGGGTTTTTAGTAGCAATTCCCTTATCCCACAAACTATGTGCCATCATAGGAATTTAGCTAGTGGATCCACCTAAGCTAAGAGTATGATACTCCTTTTTAGTGTGGGGTAGACACCGGATTCCATGTGAAGCTCACATGGTCTATGTTAGTTAAGGCTTATCCCACTATGATAGTATAAACAAGAATAAGAATTACAAACTATAGTTACTTAAGAAGCTTTACTTAATATGGGTGGGATTATGGGATCTTATCCATGCATTGCACAAGTAGGCTTTGAGGGTAGTTATGATATGTTCCTCTTATGGTATGGTGATGTATGAGTTGATTATGCTTATAACTTATTCTTTTCCATTATCTTCAAAATGATGCTACAACTTAGTAAATTGCATGTATACAACTAAAATGTCCCTTTTAGCATGTTTTCAAGGTTTTTATGCATGACTATCATACTTAGTGCATTTTTGTACTAACCCATATTTTCCTCCCAAGTGTAGGGTCCGATTCTTAAGGCAATCATCATTTGGTTCAACCTTGGATTTGACTATTCTCCTAGCTTATGTGAGTCCTCATGATTCGAGGATGGATGTGTCATTTGTAGTTTCATTTCTAGTATTTCATAGTCGGACTATTTGTATGGGTTGTGTCCCTTTACATTTGAACTATTGCGATAGATGGATATATTGAGACAAGTCTAGACATCCACTTTCCTTTATAAAATTTTTGAATTGAAATGCGTTTTTACTTTTATTCTTCTAATGTTCTATATTATGATATACTAAGTGACTTGCATGGCACTTTTTAGGGTTCTATGTGCCTTGTTACGTCTAGGGGGTACCCTTGTGTCGTGACAAACTTGGTAATCAGAGCACAAGGTTTAGAATGATTCTAGGATGATGTCTCATAAGAAATGTGTAGTAGAGTGTTGTTTATAAATGTGAAGTGCACCACATTTATGAATGAGAGGCTACAAGATGATTAGGAAACTGCAATTCTTTGATTACTCTTAAGTCGTGCGTTAGAGTTTAACTGTATAAAATCCCTCTCCTAATTCTTCTCTTTTTCCTTCAGGATATGAATACACGAAGGGCTAATGGAAGATGAATGGAGGGCGACAATGTGAATCAAGGAGCACCTCCTCAAGCTAAACAAGCTCCAATGGATCACGTGGTTAATATTTTGACCAATGCAGAATTTAGGTTGGCTTTCCAAATATTGGCTCAAGTTGTGATGGCTCAAGACAATAGAGAAGTGGTAGCTCCAGTGAATCTTAATATTAATTTGTCTGCTTCAAGGGTTAGGGATTTTACATGAATGAACCCTCCCGAATTTTATGGCTCCAAAATGGAAGAGGATCCTTAAGAATTTGTGGAAGAGATTTATAAAGTACTTGATATTATGGGGGTAACTTTAGTAGAGAAAATGGAGTTGGCCTCTTTATAATTTAAAGCTTTACTCAAGTGTGGTATAATTAATGGAAGTGAAATAGGCCAGTAGTAGCGGGTCCCATAGAGTGAGAGGTGCTTAAATCGGCGTTTCTTGACAGATTCTTTCCCTGAGAATTGAGGGAAGCTAAGATGGAAGAGGTCATTAACCTTCACCAAGGAAGTATGAGCGTGAAAGAGTACGCCCTAAAATTCACTCAATTATCCAAGTATACTCCAACTATGGTGGCAGATTTGAGAGATGAGATGAGTAGGTTTTTGTAGGGTGTGTCTGACTTGGATGAAGAAGAATGTCGTACAGAAAAGCTCCATAATGACATGCATATCTCAGGGCTTATGGTGTACGCTCAACAAATTAATGAGCCAAAAATCAATAAAAAGAATAAGGAGGAAAAAAGAGCTAGGATCAGTGATGGGAACTTCCCTAATGTTAAGTCCTATAGACAAGGTCGGCCAAGGATCAAACAAAGGTTCTCCAACCAAGGCTCCTTTAGTGCTCCAAGGGTAAACAAAGATAGGGTTTCCAACCCTAAACCTCAAGGAGGTAATAGTAGTGTTTCGTATGTGGCTAGGCCTAATTGTGCAAATTGTGGAAGAAAACATGATGGTAAGTGCCTAGTTGGCTCAAGATGAGAGATTGCACAAGGCTCATGGCTAAGGGGAGAGAAGACAAACAAGCTCCTCCAAGCAGTTCAAACTCCAATGCACAAAAGAAAAACTGCTTTTATGCTCTTCAATCCCAAGGTGACCAAGAAACCTCCCCGAATATGGTGACCGGTATGTTAAAATTCATTTCTATTGATGTATATGCCTTGTTAGATCCCGGTGCTACTTTTTCCTTTGTCACACATTTTGTGGCCATGAAGATTGAAATACTCCCTAAAGTATTAGTAGAACCTTTTTTGGTCTCTACCCTAGTTGGTGACTCCATGATAGCTAAGAGGGTTTACAGAAGTTATCCCATTTTCTTGTCCCATAAGGTTACTTTGGTAGTTTTGGTGGAGTTAGACATGTTAAACTTTGATGTGATTTTGGGTATGGATTGGTTGCATGCATGTTATACCTCTATCGATTGTAGGACTCAGGTAGTTAGATTTCATTTTCCAAATGAGTCTATCTTAGAGTGTAAGGGGGCAAATTATATGCCTAGAGGTCAATTTATGTTTTGCCTTAAACCTAGGAAGATGATCTCCAAAAAGTGTATTTACCATCTTTTTAGGGTGAAGGATGTTGGATCCGAAAACCATTCTCTAGAGTCAATTTTTGTAGTGAATGAATTTAGAGAAGTCTTTCCCGATGATTTACCCCATATTCCTCCCAAGAGGGAAATAGATTTTTGTATTGACCTTTTATCGGATACGCAACCTATCAGCATTCCTCCTTATAGAATGGCTCTGGCGGAGTTGAAAGAGCAACTAAAGGATTTGTTAAATAAGAGCTTCATCTGACCGAGTATCTCTCCATGGGGTGCTTTAGTCTTGTTTGTTAGAAAGAAGGATGGGTCTCTTAGATTGTGCATCAATTATCGTCAATTGAATAAAGTGACCGTCAAGAATACGTATCCCTTATCGAGATTTGATGATTTGTTTGACCAACTTCAAGGAGATAGTTATTTCTCAAAAATAGATCGTCATTAGAGTTATCACCAATTGAGGGTGATAGGGGTTGATATTCCCAAGATGCCTTTCTGAACAAGATGTGGTTTTTATGAATTTCTAGTAATGTTATTTTAGTTTGACCAATGCTCCGATGGCATTCGTGGAATTGATGAATAGAGTGTTTAGGCAATATCTAGACATATTTGTGATTGTGTTTATCGATGATATTTTGATCTAGTCAAGGAGTGAGAATGAGCATGTTGACCATTTGAGAATTGTGTTGCAAGAT
Organism: Solanum bulbocastanum; assembly: GCA_037074985.1. Classification (NCBI taxonomy): domain Eukaryota; kingdom Viridiplantae; phylum Streptophyta; class Magnoliopsida; order Solanales; family Solanaceae; genus Solanum; species Solanum bulbocastanum. The sequence continues at coordinate 16,742,381 of CM073599.1, forward strand.
CTCAAGGACCAACAACTTTTCGCAAAATATAGTAAGTGTGAATTTCTGTTAAGGTAAGTGGCTTTCCTAAGTCAAATTATGTCGAACAAACCTATTAAGGTAGATCTTAAGAACACCGGTGCAGTCAAGAGTTGGCTTAGACCTTTAACTCCTACAGATATTAGAAGCTTCTTGGGTTTGGCTGGTTACTATAGGAGGTTTGTTGAAGGGTTTTCCTCCATTCTTTCTCGGTTGATGGCTTTGACTTAAAAGAAGGCTATGTTTGAGTGGTTGGAGGATTGTGAGAAAAGCTTCGAAGAGTTGAAAGATAGACTTACTTCCACTCTGGTGTTGACCTTAGCTAAGGGTAAAAATGGTTTTGTGGTATGATGTAACTCCTTTAGAGTGGGGTTAGGATGTGCGCTCATGTAAAATTGTAAAGTGATTGCCTATGCTTCAAGACAACTTAAAGTCCATGAGAAGAATTATCTGACCCATGAACTTGAATTAGAGGCGGTGGTAATTTCATTGTAAATATGCAGTCAATACTTGTATGGGGCCCCTATGGATGTTTTAACTTATCGTAAAAGTCATCAATACGTGTTTAGCCAAAAATACTTAAATCTTCGTCAATGAAAGTTGTTAGAAATCTTGAAGGATTATGACATGACTGTCCTTTACCACCCCGAGAAAGCTAATGTGGTAGCGGATGTACTTAGTATACTTTCCATGGGTAGTGTGGCTCATATAAAGGATGAAAAAAAAGAATTGGTTCGTGAGGTACATAGATTGGCCCAACTAGGTGTCAAATTGGTGGATTCCACCAAGGGTGGTATCATGGTCCATAATGGTTCCAAATCATCCTTTGTGACATGGATGTGAAGTCTAAAGAAGGCCTTGATCCTATCTTAGATGAGTTGAAAATTTGGTACTCAAGAAGTCCGTTTCTCCCAAGGAGGGGATGGGGTGCTTAGGTACCAAGGTCGGTTATATGTTCCGGATGTTGATGGTTTAAGGGAACAAATTCTAGATGAAGCTCATATTTGTTGGTATTTTATTAATCCAGGAACCACTAAGATTTTTCTTGATCAACGAGAAGTCTATTGGTGGAATGGTATGAAGAGAGTTATTGCGGGATTTGCTGCCAAATGTCCTAATTGTAAACAAGTTAAGGTTGAGCATCAAAGGCTAGGAGGCTTGTCCCAAATATAAGCATTCCCACATGGAAGTGGGAAGATGTAAATAAGGACTTTATTGTGGGTTCTCCTCACACCCTAAGGCAACATGATTCTATTTGGGTCATTATAGATTGGATGACAAAATCAGCCCACTTTATTCCTATCAAGGTTTCTCATTCGAGTTGTGTATAAGTGTCATAGTGAAGTTGCATGGGGTTGCTTTATCTATTATTTCGGATCGGGGTACTAAATTTACTTCATAACTTTAGAAGTCATGCCAAAAAGGGCTTGGTACTAAAATTGAGCCTAGCACGACTGTCATGCCCAAACTGATGGGCAAGCGGAGCATACCATCCAAGCATTAGAAGATATGTGAAGGGAATGTGTTACAGACTTCAAGGGTAATTGGGACGACCACTTGCCATTAATAGAATTTTCCTACAACAATAGTTATCACTCAAGTATCGGTATGGCTCCATTTGATGCCTTGTATGGTAGGAGATAAAGGTCTCTGGTTGGTTGGTTTGAGGTAGGTCAAAATTGCTCTTATTGATCCCAAATTGGTTTATGAAGCTATTGAGAAAGTTTGGTTCATTAGAGAGAGGTTGATAAAAGCTCAAAGTAGAGAAAAGTCTTATGCCGATGTGAGAAAAAGTGATCTAGAATTTGAATTTAATGATTGGGTCTATTTAAAAATCTCACCCATTAAGGGTATGATGAGGTTTCGCAAGAAAGGGAAACTTAGAGCCCGATATGTACGGCCTTACAAAATTTTAAAAGGTATTGGGAAGGTTGCCTATGAGTTCCATTTGCTAAATGAGTTTGCCCTGTTTCATCCAGCGTTTCATGTTTCTATGCTTAATAGGTTTATTGGAGATTCGACATCCATTATTCCCCTATAAGGGTTGGGAGTTGACGAAAGCCGTTAATATGAAGAGGTTCTAATAGATATTCTAGATTGACAAGTCAAGAGATTGAGAAAAAAAGGAAATAGCTTCTGTAAAGGTTTTGTGGAGGAGTCACTTAGTTGAGGGTGCTACTTTGGAGGCCAAGGCAGATATGAAGTCCCGATATCCTCATCTCTTTCCTTCTACTCCTATTCAAGATTGAGGTAAATATCTCCTCCTGAGTTTTAGTGTTTTGGGAGTAATGTGTGTTATAAGTGTTTCCTCGTGATGTCCTTATGTTAAGCATGTTCTCATGAAATTCATGTTTGGTAAGAAAATGAGTTTTTACGATTGATTTCCATCATGTTGTTATGCATTTAGTATGAGTTGTCTATTTGACTTCATGAGGTGAGTTGATGAACATGATTTGGTATGCTTTTGAGGGAAATTGCATATTGGCTCCATGATATTGGGTTGAGCATGCTTTTAGTTGGAGAAGGTAGTTCCTCCTATAGATATGAGAAATGTTGAGTTTCATGCATAATGGGCTTTTAGATGTAGTTCCTACTTCCTTGTGTTGCATTGATTATGTTTGAGATCAACTTAAAGTTTCCTCCATTGAATTATCCATTATTTTGATGTTTCATGCATGTTGGGCTGCTAGCTTTGAGTCTTTAATTTCGTAAGCTGTTTAGATCATCATTTGAGGACTAATGTTCCTATGTGGCAGATATTGTAAAACTCTTGAAACTAGTAGGCTAAAGTAGAGCTTGACATTGGGGTTAGAGCATTGAATGTACCTCTTCTTACCTTAAAATAATGTTGTTGTGTGAGAACATCAATGTTCAAACCCAAGGACCAACCATGGGTCCTTGAGGAAAAACCTTAGGACGCTTCCTGGCAGTGACCCACAGAGGTGACCCATGCCTCTTGGGTCAGACCACGCCCCGTGGGTGAGGCGTCGTGGGTCAAGGACTTCAAACAAGCCACATAACCTCAACCACGGTTCACCTGCACTCCACATGGGTCCATCTATATATCATGGTCGTGTGGTCGTGGGTGAGGCCTAAAACTGCCATTCGGTAGTAACACTTAGAGGCTTTATGGGGTTTTCCATTTTTAAGTTAATATAAAGTGACATCATTTTACAGTAAATTAGACTAAATATACAATGTTTTAAGACCCCCAAAACAAGTTATCTTCCTCACAATTCCTAAATCCCAAATCAAAACCAACTTTTCCCCAAATTTCTCTCTTTAGAGCTTCAAGTAATAATAAGAAGAAAGTTTTCACAACCTGAGAGCGCCCCCTAGTCATAACAAGGCGTACTTGATCCCGAAGGGGTCTTATAAAAGCCCTTAGCATATATCATCGCAATAAGACAAAGAAATATACGAAAAAATTTAAACTTTTACTATCAAAGTCAACTTTTTTCATATAAGGAAAATAGGAAACTAGACTTGTCTCAATCACCGTCAAGACATAAGAGTACAAATAGGGTATATGCCCTTACATCAATAAAGTCTCCAAAAATAGGAAATAAAACATAGTCTAGAATATAGAAGGTAAAGTAGATACTAGAATCAATAGCAACTTGTCCTTGAACTTGAGGACTCACCAAGCCCGGGGAATAGTCAACGCAAGCTTCACCTTGAAGAAAGTGGTAAGTATCAACGACTAGAACCTACTCTCATATAAAGTAGAAAATATGGGTTCACACAATTAATTGTACTAAGTATGGATGCCATGCATAAAATCCTTAAAACATGCATAAAAGGGACATTTAGTTGAAATCATGCCTTTATCAAGTTTTAAGACCAATATTCACATTTATGAAGAAACATAAGCCAACCCAAGCATATAAGCAACCCAAAGCAACAGTAGTGCAATGCAAAGGTGAGATCCCATAACCCTACCAAATGCAAAGTATCACCTTTAGGCCACCAAAAACATACATACTTCATCTTACCATAGTCATAACCAACATACATTAAAGTGAAGACATTCATATCTATAATCATTCATACATACCATTTCATACATATTTCATAAGTCATCATAATCATAAGAGAACCTTACCAAAACCCCTCTTAGATTCTACTTGTGCAATGTACAAGTGAAGTTCCATACCCCCACTCACACTAAGTATTACCCCTTAAGAAGTCGTAGTTAAAGTCCATGTCCTTACCATAGTTCATTCATTAACCTATAGGGAAATATTCCATGAAGCAACATAGACCGTGTGAGCTACATGGAATTCGGTGTTCTACCTCCACACCAAAAAGAGGTGTTCTACTTGCCTAAGGTAGAACATACATTCTAGCTATTTAGGTGGATCCACTCGCTAAGACCTGTGTAGGCACATAGTTATGGGACAAGGAGATTGCTACTATAAACCCGCACTTACTAAACGTAAAAGGTTTTCATCTCATGAGATATCATAGAATGGGAAGCCAGACCTGTTAAATGTAAAAGCCCCTATCTCACTTTCAGGTCCTCCCGATGCTGCGCATTATTCCCTTTAATAGTCATAAGTAGCCTTAAGTTCATATCAACATTCATTGGGCACTCATGCCAATATCTTATCATAATAGCTCATATGTTCTTTAAGTGAGAGTGCTCCTTTCACTTTAAAAACACTAGCATATGAGTGAACCTTCCACATTACAATCATATTGTCATCATGACAATGTCCTTCCTATCAACACAATAAGCTTGTCATAAACATACATACATTCTGTATAACCGAGTGAATAGGGTATAGGGATGAAAGATCTTATCATCAACTCCACAACAACACAATAGATATAAAATCATTAGCATCTAAGAAGTTCACAATCTCATACATAATTCCCATAGAGAGACATAACCTTCATACCGTTGCACTTCAAGGGTCTTGGAATCACAATCAACCGAACTATACACAATTACTACATAATATAGGAGGAATTCCTGATTCAATAGCTTAATCATAAGAAACATAGTCAATTGACATATTCACAATATTTCCAACTCAAGATCTAACAACATGGGGAACACATGGGTATTTGGGGAATTCTCCATCAATATATTCCTAATTCATCATAAGCAATCATAATTAAGAAATGAAAATGTTTTGCGAAGAAGACCCATGTTATAGAATAAAAACCCTAGAAATTTGGGGGATTTTGATATCTTTAAAACATATTTGAAGGAGCTCCTTGGGTGATAGCTACCCAAGGATGAAAAGCCACGATACCTTGTCTATGAGGGACTTGCTTGCCCTCTCTCCTTGAAATTTTAGCATAGGACAATCCCTCTTCATGTTCTCACTTTTTACACAATTAAAACACTTATTCGTGCCCACAAGACACCTGCCCCCATGCTTTTTCCCACACTTTGAACAATTAGGTTTATCAACATATGAACCACCTCCACCACCACCTTGTTGCTTTGGAGTAGGCACCCTCTTTTTTTTTTTACCTAAAAGAGTTCTAGAAGTTCCTTAATTTGAAAACCTCTTCTTAAATCTTGGTGTGCCTTCAACCTCAAATCTACCCGTAGACGAATTACCATTATCCACTCTTGCCCTTTTCAATTCTCTACCCACTTGCTTGAGCTTTTGTTCTTCAATTTGCTCGGCATGAACCATAAGACGTGAGATGTTCGTGGTTTGAATAAGCATCACCGACCTACATTCATTCACCACAAGATCGAATATCTCCATAATAAATTTGTTCATCTTCGCCCTAGAGTCCGCCACCAAGGTTGGGGCATATTTGGACAATTGTGTGAACTTGAGGCTATATTCCTTCACACTCATGCCTCCTTGGCAGAGGTTGATGAATTCTTGCATCTTTCTCTCCCTTAGCTCTAGGGGGAAAAACCTATCAAGGAATGCTTTCTTAAACACTCCCTAATCAATCAGGCCCCCTCTAATGGACCTCTCTTCCTTCCATTGCCCATACCACACTTGAGCCACGTCCTTGAGTTGGTAGGTGGCTAGCTCCGCCTTCTCTCTTGGAGACACTCCCACTTCTTCAAGCACCTTAAACACCTCCTCAATAAACTCTTGTTGATCTTCATCCACTTTGGAGCCATAGAATGTTGGGGGATTCATTCATGTGAAATCCCTTATCCTAGAAGCGGTAGTGCTTACATTAGGGTTCACTTGACCCCTAGCATCTCTAGTGACTTGAGCCATTAGAGCAAGAGTTAAGGTTTGGAGAGCCGTCCTTATCTCCACATTGGTCATGGCCCCCTCCTCATTAAGAGCTTGAGGAACTTGAGCCCCTTGGGGACCTTTGGGAGGAACTCCCTCATCATTAGTAATCTCCTCTTCCACTCTTCTTGCAGCTGCTCTTCTTTTATTCATATTCCTATATGTACAAGAAAAGGGTTACGAAAATGACTTCATAGAGTAAAAACTCCAAGGCATGACTAATGAGTAATCAAAGAAGTGAAAAGTTCCTAAGCAACTTATAGCCTCTCATTCATAAGTGTGGCGCGCTTCATACTTGTGAACAAGACTTTACTAGACGTGGTTCATGAGACATCACCCTAGAATCATTCTATACCTTATTCTCTGATACGAAGTTTGTCATGACCCGAGAGCACCCCCTAGTGGTAACATGGCATACTTGACCCCGACGGGGTCTTATACAAGACATTAGCATACATCATCGCAATAACACATAGAAATATACGGAAAAATTAAAACTTTTACAATAAAAGTCAACTTCTTTCATATAAGAAAAATAGGAAACTAGACTTGTCTCAATCACCGTCTAGACATAAGAGTACAAATAGGGTATATGCCCTTACATTAATAAATTCTCCAAAAATAGGAAATAAAACATAGTCTAGAATATAGAAGGTAAAGTAGATACTAGAATCAATAGCAACTTGTCCTTGAACTTGAGGACTCACCAAGCCGATGGAATAGTCGACGCAAGCTTGACCTTGAAGAAAGTGGTAAGTATCAATGACCAGAACCTACACTCATAGAAAGTAGAAAATAAGGGTTCGCACAATTAATTGTACTAAGTATGGATGCCATGCATAAAATCCTAAAAACATGCATAAAAGGGACATTTAGTTGAAATCATGCCTTTATCAAGTTTTAAGACCAATATTCACATTTATGAAGAAACATAAGCCAACCCAAGCATATAAGCAACCCAAAGCAACAATAGTGCAATGCAAAGGTAAGATCCCATAACCCTACCAAATGCAAAGCAACCTTTAGGACACTAAAAACATACATACTTCATCTTACCATAGTCATAACCAAAATACATAAAAGTGAAGATATTCATATTTCTAGTCATTCATACATATCATTTCATACATATTTCATATGTCATCATAATCATAAGAGAACTTTACCAAAAGCCCTCTTAGATTCTACTTGTGCAATGTACAAGTAAAGTTCCATACCCCCACTCACACTAAGTAGTACCCCTTAAGAAGTCGTAGTTAAAGTCCATGTCCTTACCATAGTTCATTCATTAACCTATAGGGAAATATTCCATGAACTAACATAGACCACGGGAGCTACATGGAATTCGGTGTTCTACCCCCACACTGAAAAGAGCTGTTCTACTTGCCTAAGATAGAACATACATTCTAGCTATTTAGGTTGATCCACTAGCTAAGACCTATATGGGCACATAGTTATGGGATAAGGAGATTGCTATTATAAACCCAGACTTGCTAAACGTAAAAGGCTTCCATCTCATGAGATATCGTACAGTGGGAAGCCGAGCTTGCTAAACGTAAAAGCCCCTATCTCACTTTCAGGTCCTCCAGATGCTACGCATTATTACCTGTAATAGTCATAAGTAGCCTTTACTTAAGTTCATATCAATAGTCATTGGGCACTCATGCTAACATCTCATCATAATAGCTCATATGTTCTTTAAGTGAGAGTGCTCCTTTCACTTTAAAAACACTAGCATATGAGTGAACCTTCCACATTACAATCGTATTGTGATCATGACAATATCCTTTCAATCAACACAATAAGCTTGTCATAAACATACATACTTTCTGCATAACCGAGTGTATAGGGTATAGGGATGAAAGATCTTATCATCAACACCACAACAACACAATAGATATAGAATCATTACCATCTAAGAAATTCACAATCTCATACACAATTCCCACAAAGAGACATAACCTTCATACTGTTGCCCTTTAAGGGTCTTGGAATTGGAATCAACCCAACTATACACAATTACTACATAATATAGGAGGAATGCATCATTCAATAGCTTAATCATCATAAACATATTCAATTGACATATTCACAATATTCTCCAACTCACAATATCAACTCAAGATCTAACAACATGGGGAACTCATGGGTCTTTGGGTAATTCTCCATCAATATATTCCTAATTCATCATAAACAACCATAAAAAAATCATAATTAAGCCATGAAAACGTTTTGGGAAGAAGACCCATGTTATAGAATGAAAACCCTAGAAATTTAAGGGATTTTGATATTTTGAAAGCATATTTGAAGGGGCTCCTTGGGTGATATATACCCAAGGATGAAAAGCCACGACATCTTGTCTAAGGAGCTCCAAGAATTTTGGGGAAGAACCTTGAAACCCTAGTTCCAATGGCTTCTTCTTCTTCTTGTGTCTAGAGAGAGGATTTTTGAGAGAAGGATGATGTTCCTGGGTTTCTTCTTTTATTAATTGGGAATAACTAAATTTAAGAAAATTTGATTTTAGAAAGTATATATACTTGTTAGGAAAAGAGTGGAAAAGTATTGTTTCAAGTTTAGGAAAGATTACTTAAAAGCCCTTACTTAAACTTCGTTTTTGTGTGTTTGTCCTACTTGAGCTCACCCTTTGGCACCCTTGGCTCTCCAACTCACTTAAGTTACTCGCCTAATGAACCTTAATCTTACCCATTGTTACAGTAGGACACCAAAGTGGGCAACTCACTTGGGCGAAGGGAGGGCTGTTGGGCAAATCACCAACCCATTGGGCTATCCCCAAGCCATCTCGCCTATTTGGATAGTAGCTTAGGATAGGAGGGACAGTACAATGGTCGACCAAGTGCTCTTTGATGCATCGTCAAGTGACTTGGGCGACCATGCTGCCTATCACCAACTTGCCCAAAGAGAAGCTAAGGTTCTCCTTCACCATTCCTTGATTAATTAGGTCCTTACCATCTTCCTAGATGTTTTCCCTCTTTGTTTTAGCTTTTAGTTAGGTCTTAAACATCTCCGAAAGTTACATAAATGGACCCATTAATCCTAACTCAACCTAGACACTACCTTAAAGTTACATCACTCCACAGGATGATGTTCTAGTTTAGCCTATTGATTTTTCGGGTTGTTACAAAAGTTGAAGCTAATGTTGAAGGAGAAAGATTTTCTACTCAAATTCATTGGGAATTCATAGCTTAGCTATGGTAGTCCTTCATCCATAGAGTCCCTCCAAACTCAATTTCAAAACTAGTAATTCCCCAAAAAGCTAGGGTTTTGCTCTAATTCATAGATTCCTTTCGAAAATGATTATATTGATTTAATTACACTAAAATATGATTGAATTGATGTTTTGTTATGGTATTATGATGAAATCTCCCAAGAATTAATGAAATCCCCATATTCCCAAGTCATAACCTTTTGATGTGGGTGAATTGTAGAAAAAAGAGTATTATGAGATTATGCTTATTGTAGTTGAACTAATTGAATTATGTTATAAACCATGTCTAATGTAGTAATTCTACATATGTTGATGGAATATAGTCTATGGTCCTTGAAGGGCAAAGTATGTGAATTACACATGATTCTGAGATTTATGTATATGTTTTAAGAACACTTTGAGAGTAAAGTGATTATGGTTACGATCTACTTGTTTTGTTGTTGGAAGATTATCCTCATCTACACAGTTATGCATGATAATGATATGATGTGAAAGGATTTTTCACAATATGATGATTCTAAGGTTGAAAAGCTATTCTCACCTATTGAATCTAAGAGCTATCTTATGAATTATGTTGGATTCAGTGGCAAGATATTCTTCCATGATTATGAACTTAAGTCAAGACTTAATATGAACTCCATAGGAATTAATGCTTAGCACTGAGTGGATAGTGATATGAGATGGAAGCTCTCACGATAGTAGAGGCCAGGTTTCTAGGAGCAAACTCTTGGGATGGAAGCCTTCACGTTAGTAGAGGCCAGATTTCTAGTAGCAATCTCCTTATCACATAGACTATGCTCCCTCATAGGTACTTATCTAGTGGATCCACCTAATCTAAGAGTGTGGTTCTACCTTAGGAAAGTAGGACAACCCCTTTTTAGTGTGGGGTAGTCACTGGATTCCATGTTAAGCTCTCATGGTCTAAGTCGGTTAAGGCTTATCCCACTATGATAGTATCAACAAAAATATCATTATAAACTACAGTTACTCAAGAAACATTACTTAGTATGGGTGGGATTATGGGATCTTATCCATGCATTGCACAAGTAGACTTTGAGGGTATTTATGGTATGTTCCTCTTACGGTATGATGTTCTATAAGTTTATTATGCTTATGAGTCATGCTTTTCCATTGTCTTCAAAATGATGCTTTAACTTAGTAAATTGCATGCATACAACTAAAATGTCCATTTTAGCATGTTTTCAAGGTTTTTATGCTTGGCTATAATACTTAGTGTATTTTTGTACTAACCCATACTTTCCTACATTTTTTCCTAATTGTAGGGTCCGGTTCTTAAGACATCATCATTTGGTTCAAGCTTGGATTATACTATTCTCCTAGCTTGTGGTGGGCCTCGTGATTCAAGGATGGATGTGTCACTTGTAGTTTCATTTCTAGTATTTTATTTTTGGACTATGTTGTATGGGCTATGTAACTTTTCATTTGAACTATTGTAATGATGACTATATTGAGACAAGTCTAGACTTCCGCTTTCATTTATAAAAAATTTGGACTTGAAATATGTTTTTACTCTTATTTTTCTAATGTTTTATGTTATGATGTGAAGTTTCTTACATGGTGCCTTTCAGGGTTCTATGTATCTTGTTACGTATAAGAGGAACCCTTGGGTCATGACAGTTATGATATGCTAAGTTGGCTTTTAAGAGGCCTCCCGGTCTTATATGCCTTGATACATCTAAGGGGTACCCCTGGGTCATCACAAACTTGGTTATCAAAGCACGAGATTTAGAATGATTCTAGGATGTCTCATAACCACGTCTAATAGAATCTTGTTCATATGTGTGAAGCACACTATATTTATGAATTAGAGTCTACTATATTCATAGGAAATTTCACTTCTTCATTATGCTCAGTCGTGCCATAGAGTTTGGCTTTATAAGTTCTTTCTCCTAATCCTTACCCGGTGGTCTACAGGATATGACTACTACAGGGGTTAATGCTAGAAGGAATGAGGAAGGCAATGTGGATCAAGAAGCTCCTCCTCAAGCTCTGATTGATCCTTTGGATAACAATGTAACAAATGTAGAGGATAGGTCGGCTTTTCAAATATTAGCTCAAGCCATGGTGGCACAGGCCAATAGAGAGGTGGTAGCCCTCATAAACCCAATTATGGGTACGACCGCTTCAACAGTGAGGGATTTTATGATGATGAACCCTTTGGAGCTTTATGATTCCAAAGTTAGAGGAAAACCATCAAGAGTATATACATGAGGTCTATAAGGTATTTTCTATTATGGTGGTAACTCCGGTAGAGAAGGCGGAGTTTGCTACTTACCAATTGAAAGGTGTTGCTCAAGTGTGGTACAACCAATGAAAAGAGGCTAGTCTGGTAGGAGCGGGTCTCGTAGAGTGGGAAGTGTTTAAATTTGTGTTTCTAGATAGGTTTTTCCCCATTGAGATGAGGGAAGCCAAGGTTCCTGAGTTCCTTAACCTTTGTCAAGAAAGTATGAATGTGAAAGAGTACGCCCTAAAGTTCACCCAATTATCAAAATATGTTACATCTCTATTGTCCGACCCTAGGACAATAATGAGTAAGTTTATGTTGGGTGTGTTCGATCTATTGTTGAAAGAATGTCGTACCACTATGCTCATTAATGACATGGATATTGCTTGCCTTATGACTCATTGCCATCAAATTGAAGACGAGAAACTAAAAGGAGGATCTAGGGAGAAAAAGAGATCTAGAATTGAGAAAGGTTTTCCAAAAAAGGTTCCTCCAAGGCTCCTAAGTATAATGAAGATAGGGTGTCTAACCCTTAACCTTAAAGGAATTAGTAGTGAATCTCTATGGCTTACTTGTGCTAGGTATGGAAAAAGACATGAGGGTAGGTGTTTAGCCGACAAAGAGGGTTGCTTTAGCAGTGGTGAAAGTGGCCACAAAATGAAGGATTGTCTAAATGTTAAGGCTATGAGAAGAGAGGGTAAGCAAGTTCCTTGTAGTGGTCCAGGAATGGATGCTCCTAAGAAAACTAGGTTCTATGCTCTCGAAGCTAGAGGTGAACAAGATTGGCCTCCAAATGTGACTAGCAGTATGTATTCTATGCTTTATTAGATTTTGGTGTAGCTTTGTTTCATGTAGTTTGATAGACATGATATGCTAGACTTTGATGTTGTCTTTAGTATGAATGGGATGCTTTATTGTTATGTTTTATTGATTGTAGAACCCGATTTGGTCATTATGAGTTTTGGGTATGTTCCATGGTTTAGAACCATGTTGGGTGATAGATGTGAGATTTTAGTGATAAGTTGATCCTCTCTTAGTTGAATTGAAATAAATAGTGCTTAGAAAGTCTATTTATGCTTTCTCCCAAGGGGTAGATGGCGTGCTTAGATAGCAAGGTCGTTGAAATGTTCTCAATGTTTATGAATTGGGTTTACTTGAATTTCTCACCCTTTAATGGTATAATGAGTTTGGGAAGTTTAGTCCCTATTTTGTATGCGCATATGAGATCTAGAGTTGTGTTAGTAAGGGTGCTTATGAGCTGGGTTGCCTAATGAGTTGGCATATGTGCATCCGGTCTCCCATGTCTCTATGTTAAAGTTGTTTGTTGGAGATCCTCTCTTAGAAAGGTGTTTGTTGGAGATCCTCTCTTAGTTGAATTGAAATAAATAGTGCTTAGAAAGTTTGTTTAGGCTTTCTCCGAAGGGGTAGATGGTGTGCTTAGATAGTAAGGTCGTTGAAATGTTCTTAATGTTTATGAATTGGGTCTACTTGAATTTCTCACCCTTTAAGGGTATAATGAGTTTGGGAAGTTTAGTCCTTGTTTTGTATGCCCATATGAGATCTGGAGATGTGTTAGTAAGGGTGCTTATGAGCTGGGTTTCCTAATGAGTCGGCATTGGTGCATCCGATCTCCCATGTCTCTATGTTAAAGAGGTGTGTTGGTGATCCGTCATTCATAGATCCCTTAGAAGGGTTGAGAGTTAATGGGAATCTCTGTTATGAAGAAGTATCGATGGAGATTTTAGACCGGCGAGTTAAGAAGTAGAAGAGCAAGGAAGTTGCTCCTTTGAAAATGTTATAAAGGAATGTCCTAGTTTCCGATGTTAGCTGAGGGTGCTATTTGGGAGGCAGAGGACGTTAAGATGTCCCAATACCTTTATCTTTTCCTTCAACTCCTCCTTTAGCTTGAGATGAAGAGTTCCTCATGATTTGTTCCTTGTGTGGAGTCATGTGTGTTTTAGATGTTCTCGTGATTTCCTTAGGATTATGCATGCACATGAAAAATTGTGTTTAGAAAGAAAATGAGTTTCCATGATAGATTTATTCATGTTGTAATTCATTGATGAGTTTCCTATAGACTTTATCATATGAATTGATGAACATGTCTTAGCTTGGAGTTGAGAGATTCCTCCTAGAATGTATGCTATGAGTATAGATTGTACATAGGTTCCATGAGAGTGTGTTGAGCATGTTTATAGCTCAGAGATGGTAGTTCATCCTTGGACATGATTAGTTATGAGATTTCATGCATAATGAGTTCTTAGATGTAGTTCCTAGCTTCCCTATAATGCGTTAAGTATTTTTAGCTTGGAGTTGATGTTTTCCTCCTTGGTTGAGTGCATTTAGATGTGTTGCATGCATAATGGGCTTCTAGTCTAGAGTCTTTTCCTTTAGGAGGTGTCTACATCATTATTTAAGGATGAATGTCCACAAGGGGGAGATATTGTAACACCCCATAGTCTAGCAGGCCAACTGGAAACAAGCCAAGGCAAGAGGGAAGGGCCAAGGGGAAGAGCCAAGGCTGCCCAAGTTTCCCCAAGCACTGCCTCACCTTCACGACCACCACACGGCCAGTGGTGAAGACCAAAACTCATGGTGTGGCCCATGATTGCTAAGGCAGTATCTACCCTTGAGGATGCCCAAGATAGATCAAGTTCACGAGCCACTTCAAGACCAGTGGTGAAGACTACAGCTCATGGGAATTCTCGTAAAGATGCCTTCAACTTTTGGAGTCCAAGATTTGGTGGCCTAGCCACTTGACCAAGGACCACGAACAGGACCATAGCTAGTGGTGAGGACCACGGCTCGTGGTGTGGCCCGTGGTGGCTAAGGCAGTAGCTGCCCTTGAAGCTGCCTAAGATGTCTTAACTTCAAGAGCCACTTCATGGCCAGTGGTAAAGACAACAGCTCGTGGGAAATCCCATGAAGATGCCTTCAACTTTTGGAGGCCAAGACTTGGTGGCCTAGAAACTTTACCAAGGACCACAGGCAGAACCATGGCTTGGTGAGGAACACGACTCGTGGAGCCTACCGTGAATCCTTGCACTAGGCTGCCCAATTAAGGGCTTTTTGGGATATTCCAATTGAGGGGGAATTAAGTGAGGTCATTTTGTCTAAGCTTTGTACACCTATATAAGTGATTTTAACACTTTAATCTCACAAAGCAAGACATTATTTCCAAAAAAACCCCAAAAGAATCCCAAAGTTCATCCTCTCAAATATTTCTCTTTCTAGAAGTTGAAGAAGAAGAAAGAGTTGGAGCTAGGGTCAAGATCAAGTCTACATTCCTCAAGAATTTGTGGGCTTTGTAATCAAGGTATGATGGCCTATTTATCCATGGTATCCTTTCATCCATGGAGCCCCATAAATTCCCTATTTTAGAAGAAGAGTTCCCCAATTCTAGTTAGGGTTTCTTCTAATGTTATGGGTATCGATTCAATTGAGTGTATTATGATTGTTTCTGAGTTAATTGATAGAATTACATGTTTTTAGGATGAATTTACATGTACCGATACCTAATACATGTCTAGATAAATGAAATTGATGTAATTGGGTTTTATGCCATGAAAAGGGGAAATTGAGAACTTAGATGTAATTTTCTATAATGGATGAAATAAATTGTAGATCTCTTGATAATAAATCATATAGACATGAATTTATAGATATTAAGGTATGCATGATTAATCAAGAATTGTAGAGAGAGAGATTGGAGGCTACATAATAAAGTCTGATTAAATTGTTTAAGGTTGAAGAATCTAGATGTGAATTTATAGGCAAGCGGAGCATACTATCCAAACTTTGGGGGCTTGTATAATTGACTTCAAAGGTAAGTGGGATAACCATTCTCTATTTATAGAATTCATATATAAGAATAGTTATCATTCAAGCATTAGTATAGATCCATTCGAGTTCCTATATGGAAAAAGGTGTAGATGTTCTGTAGGTTTGTTTGTAAGATTGTAAAGTCGCCTTTATTGGTCTTGAGTTGATGCATCAAGCTATGGAGAAACTTTGGCTTATTAAGAGAAAGGTTGAAAATGCCTCAAAATCAACAAAAGTCCTATGGCGACGTTAGAAGAAGAGAACTTAAATTCTATGTTCATGATTGGGTCTACATGAAAATCTCACCCATAAAGGGTTTGATGAGGTTTGGGATGAAAGGGGAGATTAGTCCTGGCTATTTGGGCCTATATCAGATTTTGAAGCAAATTGGTAAAGTTGCTTATGAAGTTGATTTCCCTAATGATTTGGCATCACTACATCCAATTTTCCATGTCTCTTTGTTGAAGAATTGAAGGTTTAGGAGTTAAGGAGAATATTCCTTATTAAGAAGTTCCGGTTGTGATTTTAGACCGGCAAATTTGGAAGTTGAGAAATGAAGAAATTTCTTTTGTAAATGTTCTTTGGAGGAATCAGTTAGTTGAGGGTGCTACTTGGGAGGCCGAGGTTGATCTGATATCCCATTATCCTCTTCTCTTTCCTTCTGTTCCTACTCTAGCTTAAAGTATTCATTCCTTCATGGCTTACTCTTTTCGTTTCATGTGTCTTAGATATTCCCATGATTGCACCTCATCTATGCATGTTTTTGAAAAATCTTGATTTTGAGAAAATGAGTTAACTTGATTCATTTCTCTATGTTTATGTGCATTTGAGTACTAGTTTCATATAAACCTGTTTTGAACATGCTCTTGCTTTGAGTTTATATTTCCTCGGATATGTATACTTATGTTATTGCATTCATGTTGGGTGATTAGGTTAAGCTCCTACCCTCTGTATGATGTCTTGTATTCCATTTGAGGAAGAATTTTCCCAAGGGTGAGATAATGTAACACCTTGGTTTTTAAAAGATGGAAAATTATTGCTTTTTTTAGAACTAGTGCCAATACCAATGGAATCACAGACGGCACGTTGACTGGTACACACACTGTATGAGGGATTGTGGGTGGAAATCTTGAAAATACCTAAAAGTATCAAATCTCAGTAATTTTATATGGTTTACCGGGACAGTGTGTCATCTACTGCACAAGTTGTAAATAGGTATCGTATGTGAGAATCAGACTTAGTTGGATTTAAGAAAGTTTAGCTAAATTCATAAAGGCCATGTACGTAAATGGATCCCGTCAGTCGAAGGCCAAAAAATAAAGTTTCTAAACCCATCGACGGTCCACTAGGATGGTCCGTAGTTGGATCGACAGACTGTAGGTCCCCACTGTCAATGGACGTCGACAATTATTTTTTGAAGGGCATTTGGATCTTTTCCTAATTATTCTAAATCAATACTATGTTGTTTTACCTTATATTATAGATCCTATATAAACATTTTTACCTCAAAAATTTCCCAATTGAACTCATTCTTCAAAATTGTCAAAGTTGATCAAAGTTCTACCCCCAAATATTTCTCTCTCTAGAAACTTGAAAAAGAAAGCTAGGGTTTCAAGGTCAAGTCTCCAATTTAACCATTGATATTAAAGCTTATGGAAACAAAGTTTGATAGAATTCACCTATGTCATCCTTTCCTCCATAGGATTCCTAAATTCTCCCATTTTCCAAGGTAGAATCTCCAAAAGAAGTAGGGTTTTACTTAATCTGTTGGTTTCTTATCAATTATGTCTAATTGATTTTTTTTTATGTCTTTTTATTCTTGAATTGAAGTAATTGCAAGTTTCTAAGTTTAATTCCCATGAACCAATATGAAATGCATGATTTCTATATTATGAGTATCTAAAGAAGCTATTGATCTATGAAATATCAATTTATGAAGATATACCTATTCTTTATGAAATTGACAAAAATGATTTATGATTTTC
Source organism: Solanum bulbocastanum (assembly GCA_037074985.1). Lineage (NCBI taxonomy): Eukaryota > Viridiplantae > Streptophyta > Magnoliopsida > Solanales > Solanaceae > Solanum > Solanum bulbocastanum. The sequence continues at coordinate 16,759,904 of CM073599.1, forward strand.
TTTGAGAATGAATCATCAATGTCGTTGTTGTTGTTGTGAAAATATTTCTCACATATAATGAAGGCATGATTGTGAAAGGATTTCACACATAAACTATTCATAAGGTTGAAAGGTTTTCTCACGTAAGATGAATCAAGTTAAGGAGCTACTCTAAATTAAAAGAAAATGATATATTACCCATGTCCTCTAATGATAAGGCAAGCATCAAATACTCATGTCTCATGAATGTTATGATAAGATAAGACTTATGACTTTTCAATGGGATTTATTCTTACCACAAAGTGGAAAAGTTGCGATTACCCATGTCCCATAAAATGTGTCACCATGGGAAAATTTTCTTAGAGAAAGACATTATCTAGTGGATCCACGTAAGAAAGAAGTTCATGGTTCTTACATTGGCGAGTTAGAACAACTTTTTCGGCTTTGGGGTAGAGACCGGATTCCATGTTATACCTCATATGATCTTTATGTTTGTTAAAGGTAAACCTCCCATAATAATGGACTAAGGTTACATTTAGAAGTATCTCACAAGTGTTTTTAAAATGTTTAGCTTGCACTGACCATGTTCATGATTCATGTTTTCTAACCTTTTTCTCTTATTGTTTAACTTTGTGTTTGCATGCCACAAAAAGTCATTTTTAACATGATTTCAAGTCTTTTATTAATTTCTATCATACATAGTGCATTCTTTGTACTAATCATACCTTTGTGTATTGTTTCACTAATGTAGGGTCTGAAGCACTTATTATGCATCTTTGTTGCTATCGATTACCTTAGTAGCTTTTGAAGATTGGCGAGTGCTCATGCTCTGAGGAGTGAACACTTCATTGCTTATTGTCTTTACTTTTCCATATTTTATGTGATTCATGAGTTACGTCCAAATCACTTTTGATGTACTAGATGGCTTTGAGACAATGTTTAGACTTCCACTGCATTAGTCAATTCTTCTAATATGAACTGTCTTTTAAAATCTTTCATTTTCTATTATATTGTATGATGTATGCTATGTGGCTTGTGTAGGTCCTCTCAGGGTTCTATATACCATGTCACATCTCGGGTGTACTTTGGGTCGTGAAAAGAGTAGACATCCATGTTTGATTTTTTGTCGACTTCAGTTGGCATTTTAGTGATCTCCATCTCTATCCTGAGTCAGCTTATTTCTATTACTTTTGAATATATGTATATATTTCTAGTTGGTTTCATCAGGGTCTATCCTGACGATTTTTGGTAGTATAATGTTGTAAATCAACTAGAGACTTCCTATACATCATCATGCATCATGTTATGCATTTATTACCCGGATGACTCTATAGCCTTTATTGTAACATGTTAGTTATAGTCCGCTCTTTTATTAGCTTTTAACATCCTTAATTTCATATCTTATTTGTAGTTCAATGCTGATATCAGAGCCTCTACTTGCCCTTCGTTCAAATCAGCAGCAATAATAACCATGCATATCTCTAATGAGATAGGAGAGCCTTAAGCTCCAACTATGGAGCCATCAATTGATGGTTTTGCAGGCAGTGTTTCCTAATTCTTTAGATCTAGATCCACCTTCTTTGGTTAGAGACGAGTATAATAAACCTAATCAAGTGCATAAACTATCTCATCATACTCCTCAATGCACTCACCATAAAAATTCATGATCACGACAACTAGTGCTTCAACACCTTATCTTTCCTCAATGGATACCTTTGCTTTCTCCTCCACAGTATAATTCACAACGGATGCAAATGTAAGATGACTTTTGAGCTTCAGTGATGTGCATATATTATATGTCGCCTCTTCATTGTTCAAACAAATTTTTGTTGCCCTCTTTCCATATAAACTGAAGCAAGCTAGTAGCAAATAATGGTCTCCTAAGACGATAGGCACATCAAAGTTAACCTCACAATCTAATATCAAAAAATCTGCCAGAAATATGAACGCCTCAACTTTAACAAGGGAATCATGTACACCCCAATTGGTTTCTTCACAGTCCTATCAACAATAAGTAGACACATTGTTGTTCTTTTTGGGGGCTCCTTAACCAAACTTTATAAAGAGAGACAATGGCATCATATTTATTCTAGCACCCAAGTCACATAGGCATTAGCAAAGCGTAACATGACGATGGTACATAGGATACGAAAAGCTTTAGGATCAACCATCCTTTGAACTAATGATCTAGTAGAAACGAAACTACAATGTTGCAACGTAAGCTCACCTTTAAAACATAAATCCTTTTTTTTTTTTCACAATATCCTTCATGAAATTAACATAGTAGGGAATCTGGTCTAGTGTGTTAAGCAAAGCAACATTTATCAACAATTTCTTCAACATGGATATAAACTTGTGATGCTTCCCTTCTTTAGATTTCTTAACCAATCTTTGTGGGAAGGGAGATAGAGATATTGGCATTAGAATGATCTTTTGAGTAACCTTAGATTCTTTCTCATTTTGATCCTTCACATTTCCATTATTTAAACTTCATCCTCCTCCGGTTCCTTCTCCCTTTTTATACATGTCGGCATAGGAGGGTCAATAATTACTTTTCCTCCCTTAGTAGTAAATGTCATGTAGTGTCTATCATTCTTCGTATTCAAGATAGTATTGGTGGGAAGTGTCCATGTTTGTGTGGATTTATACTTGAAGATCGTTTGCTCGGTTGTCATAATATATCGAATACATATTGTATGTGAATATACATTTTGCCCAATGCTTGACAAATCAATTTGCATCTCTTTCACATTATCATCAGTTGAGTCAACTAATTAGATTATGTAAGCCATCATATCCTCAATTTGATTTAAAGTTGATCCACTATCTCGATTCATGGTGGAATATAAGGGCCACTCTTATTGTTTCTATTATTATAACCATTCATTTTGTTGTTGTTATCAAGATTATAGTTCCCATCATCATTATATTTCCCTTCACGATTGTAATAACTATAGTTCCGACCTTGATTTCCTTGAATTTGGCACCAATTAACTTGATTGGATGTTTGGGCGTTGGTTCGGAAACCCCCATATGATCATTTAGAAAATTCTCATCTTCCTTATAGACATACTCATAAATCAGTGGTACTCTAGCCTGATAGTTTACTTTATTGACTTTCTTAACACTTCCACTCACATGTTTCAATACTAATCCAATCTATGTTCTAAACTTCTTCATCTTTTCACGATTATCATCATTGGACTGATTGTGTATGGGTTGTATCAATAAAGTTCTCTTTGCAGTAGCTGAAGTTCCAGTGCTCCATGCCTTATTATTTTTATATATCTCTTCAAGCTTCTCTACATTCTCCTGGAATATGTTTGCCCTGTACAATCCTCCAGCAATAGTATTTAACATATATTTCCCATTGTTATCCAGCCTTCACTAAAAGTACCCTTTGATTGATTCTTCATCAATGTGGTAGTCTGTTAAACTTCTCATGAAACCTATAAATCCATCCCAAGAATCTCTGACCGACTACCCATGAAGACCCACAAAAATGATAAGTTTATCTTTGACCTTCAACTTCATTGACAAAAGGAATTATTTCTCCAGGAAAATTCCATGCAGATCATCCCATGTGGTAATTGAGTTATACGGGAGCTCAAATAGTCACACTATAGCATTTCTTATCAATGATAGTGGAACATGATACACCCAAATTACACCTCCATACATAATTATAAGCGGTCGTTGTCAAATAAACAACTAACAGATGTTAGGGCCAATCTAAAGAGGAATATGGTCTAAACTTAGTCCAATTTACAGTTGATTGTACTTTTCATCAGATTACACCCATAAAAAGGGGGGTTTTGTAAGACAACATAATTATTGATTGATTTGTAGTTACAAGTAACAAAGTAACAGGATATGTAGTTTGTAATAACAATATGAGATTGAGATTAAACTAGGGCATTTATGTTCCCCACAAGTTCATTATGCAGTAATCCTACTTGTTTAATGGGCATACGTGTTCCCCACAAGTTCATAATGTAATTAACCTAATAATAGTTACTCTTTCCTAGTGGTTAACATGCAAAGTAGGTAAGTTAGGCATCGTCTTAGTGATTGGTCATCCAAGCAGGAATTTCACCACACAACTTGGTTGGTCTTTACTAATCCTTACCTTTACCCACGATTATCCCTCAAATATTTTGCTTAGGCTATTAGATAGCAGATTATAACGCTAAATCTCTGTTGTGTAATCTTTTTTTCATTCATTACTTCCTTTGTTGGGAAATTAGGAATAAGGTGAGTTATAACATTGCACACTGATAAAAGAACTCAAAATGAAGAGATTCACAATACATGCATAAACACCATTCCATAATTACTTATTTATTAGTTTTTCATTGTTAATTACTCTTGGTTTGCACAACCCTAGTTGTGGATTTAGATACTCATGCCTGGGTGATAAAAAATCATTATAGGGTTAATAGAATAAATTATGACTTACTATTAAAGTAGATGAAATATAGAATCTTGAATTGAGGAACAAAAAGTAATCTTATAAACCGACACTTCCAGAATTAATTGCCGAAAATGATTATAAGTAAATTCTCAAAGACAAAAGTATGTATCTCAAAACATCTAACAACCAAAAAAGGATATAATACAACTAATATTTATAGAAATCAAATCCTAAACATTGTAGGAAAAGGAAATCAAAGGAAATTCCAACTGGGTAGAGGTTTCTTGTTATACCTGGGATTCAAAAAGGGTAGAATTGCAGCTTTCTTTAGGATCTGGTAGAATTTGCGATGGAGCCACCCACTGCCTTTGGGCTGACACACGGACTGTATGTCATCTTTGTGGATGTCCAGTCCAAGTGTCATGACCCAAGGTACCCCCTAGGCGTAACATGGCGTATAGGGCCCCGAGAGGCACCATACAAGCCACTTAGCATTCATAACATAAGACATTGAACAAAAGATATAATAAAATACATTTCTAGTCCAAATTTTTTTTTTTATAAAAGTAAAGCGGAAGTCTAAAAACTTTGTCTCAATAGCCATCTAGTACAATAGAATGAAATTAGTTATAGTCCATACATCATGTCCAAAACTAAAAATAAGAAGGAGGACTGAAACAATGAAAATCCGCCCTCTAAGCATGAGGACTGACCAAAGCTTGGAATATCTGAAGTCAACATCTAGCCACAAAACTGGGACCCTTGACTATTGGACCCTATGTTTGGGTAAATGTAGGCAATAATATGTATTAGTACAAAACAATGTACCAAGTATGATAGCCATGCATAAAAAATTTTAATCATGCTAAAATAGGACATTTTTGTAACATGCAACGATCAAGCTAAAACATTAAAAATGAGAGTAAAAATCATATGCCATAAAACATGATCAATGCAAGTGAATATCATCTTGAAACATACTTACGATACTTCTTGAAGTAACCTTTGTTCATCATAACTTTACTTAATTATGGGAAGTAGCCTTAACCGACATTTAAGACCATGTGAGCTAGCAACATGGAATCCGGTGTCTACCCCACAACGAAAAGGGGTTTCCTACTTGCCATGCTAAGGACCATGAACTTCTAACTATTGTGGATCCACTAGATAATGTCTATCTAGACAATCCTATGTTGGCACATAGTTATGGGACACATATAATCGCTACTTGTCCACTCGGTTCTAAACTTAACTTCCGTGTAATAGTTCTTAATCATATTAATCTTAACTCATATAGGAACATGGGTAATTGCCTCTTGTCCTTCAATTAGAAAGTATGGGTAATCACCTCTTGCCTCATCCAAAGCATTGGTTCCCTTTAGGTGAGAAAGCCTTTAAACCCTAAGAACCCTTATCATGTGAGAAGCCCTGTAAGAATTTATTCTTACATGTGTATACGAAAAATTCTTTAAATCAACACAACAATAACACATCATTGATACTTCCATCTCAAAGTATCCTTAAAACAATTACATCATTTCATAAGAACATGCATACTCTCATAATTCACCTTTCCTAGTTAAAACCTAGTTTCATGCATCAATACATAGAAAACATGGGTTAGACATGGGTTCATAGAAATTCATCATTGATTCATATAATCCTACCAATTCATGCTTGATTTCATAAAACTCTTCTTTCATAATCCAAGACCCACGTTATATGCTCATAACTTAGAAAACATGAGAATTACCTGGGTTCATGGGGGATTACCATAAAAACATGAGATTACATCAACTCATGCATCATATAAATCAGTCAATTAGATCAACAATTAGGAGAATCCATAACATAGAAGAAAACCCTAACTTAATAGGGGAATTCTAACTTTGAAAATAGGAGAATTTGGGAATTCTACCTCAAGCTGCTTGCTTAACTTCAATGGAGGAATTGAAGACTTAACTTTCAAACCCTATCTTACACCTTTCTTCTTGAAGTTTTCTAGAGAGAGGAATATTTGGGAGGAAGAGTTGTTCTTCTTTTATAAATTATAGAGAATGATTTTCAATAGGGAAATGTTAGAGTTAAAACACTTATATAGGGGTTTCCGGGAAGGGTAGAATGACATAGTATTAGCCAAGACTTATTAGGAAAAGACCCAACTGCCCCTAAGCCATAACTGCCGACCTAAAATGATGCCTTGACCAATGGACCTCGATTTGATCGACGGTCTATCCACCTAGTCCGATTTCTGGCGGACGAAAGTAGATTTGAGGCAATGATTGACGGACCTTCAACCACGGACCATGGACCAACGACGGTCTATTAGTCTATGTCATGGTTCGTGGTCCTCTAGACTCTTTTAGGTGGCCAATCAGTGGACAGGACCTATGGTCCGTGTTTCAGTTTATGGTCGTGGTTAGGGCTGGGCATAATATGGTTAAAACCGAAAAAACTGACCGAACCGATTTTTTTAAAATTTTAGTTTCGGTTTTTCGGTTATTTTTGTCGGTTTCGGTTTTGATTTTCAATTTTTCAGTTTTTCGGTTCGGTTTTCGGTTTTTAACTTAAAAAAATTCGGTTAACCGAAAACCGAAATTATTTGTATATACCCCTTAAATTTTAATTAACTTTCTGCCCATGCCCACTTGCCCAGCCCAACCGGCCCAATAAAAATTTAGTATCAAAATTACAATAACAATTCCCACAAGCCCACAACCTTAAAATCAAATTACAATAACTATTCAGCCCATGCCCAACCCAAATTCCAATCAATATCAAAAATTCCTAAAATTAATTTCCCTAATTCGTAACTCCTAAGTCCCTAACACATCATTATGAGAAGGAAAGTAGTGATTTTTAATGTTTTTTTTTTAGGAAACAAGCACGGATAAAGAAGATTTTCGATGATAATAGTCTATTGAACTAATATTTATAATGTAAAATTAATACTATACACTTACCAACTTCGTAATATTTGCAATTTCTTTACTCAAAGATGTGTGTTACATACACAAAAAGTTGAACATAAAGTTACAAAAATCAATATTGGTTCAATGGTTGAAATTTCAAACTTATTCATATTGAGGAAAATGATGTAATATATCAGCCCACAGGCCGCGTTAATTAAATTTGGTTAAACCGAAAATCAAATCGAAATAAACCGAATCAAAATTGTAATAACCGAACCAAACCAAATTTATTTCGATTTGGTTTGGTTTCATATTTTACCAAACTGAAAATCGAAAAAACCAAACCGAAATTTACAAACCAAACCGAACCGACCGAACGCCCAGCCCTAGTCGTGGTTGGTCTCCGTCGGATGACACCAAAAACTTCTGAAAACTTGTTATTTGACCGTTTTCTCAAATTTAAGGTGTTACATTATCTCCCCCATGGGATCATTCGTCATCAAATGGGATTTCAGACATCACAAAAAGGAAAGGACTCTAAACTAGCAATCCATCATGTATGCAACCTCATCTTAATGCATACAACCAAACAAGGACCTCGACTCCAAGCTAGAACATAGTCAAAGCATCATAAGAAAGATAGGAACTAGACCTAGCAGCCCAATATGCATGAAAATACATAAATGCAAATATCCATGGAGGAATCATCAACTTCAAGGTAAAGAATGTTTAATCATCATATCATGATGTCAATATGCAACTCATACTAAATCCATACAAATATACACAAATCAACTAAGTAAACTCATTTTCTCAAAACTTAAGATTTTCATAAATCATGCATAGTAAGGAAATCATGGAAAACATTTTAAGATACATGACACCCAAGGAATAAACCATGAGGAGCTAATTACATCAAGCTAGAGTAAGGGTAGACGGAAATAGATGAGGTTATCAGGACATTATATCGGCCTCGGCCTCCCAAGTAGAACCTTCAACAAATTGATTCCTCCATAACTCTTTCATGGAAGAAACTTATTTATTTCTCAACTTCTAGACTTGCCGGTCCAAAATCTCAACCAGAACTTCTTCACAAGAAAGATTATCCTTAACCCCTAAACTTTCTAAGGGAACTATAGAGGACGAATCACCAACACATTTCTTCAACATAGAGACATGGGTAACCGGATGCACCAATGCCAATTCATTAGGCAATTAAAGTTCATAAGAAATCTTACCAATACGCCTCCAAATCTGATATGGGCCTACATATCGGGGACTATGCTTCCCTTTCTTACCTAACCTCATTACACCCTTCATGAGTGAAATTTTCATGTAAACCCAATCATGAACATCAAAATCAATGTCTCTTCTTCTTACATCAGCTTATGACTTTTGCTGACTTTGTATCGTTTTCAACTTTTCTCTATTCAGTCGAACTTTTTCTATGGCCTCATGTACCAACTCAGGACCACCTATTAGGGAAAATTCACCCTCATCGAACCAACCTATAGGGGATCTACACTTCTTATCATTCAGTGCCTCAAATGGAGCCATACCAATATTCAAGAGATATCTATTATTATAAGCAAACTCAATCAAAGGCAAGTGATCATCCTTGTTACCTTTGATATCAATCACACAAGCTCTCAACATATCTTCCCAGGTTTGGATAGGACGCTACGCTTGTCCATAGTTTTGTGGATGAAAAGTCGTACAATGCTTAAAATGAGTACCAAGACCCTTTTGAAAAGATCTCAAAAACTGATAAGTGAAATAGGTACCACAATCGGAGATAATAGATAATGGCATTCCATGCAACTTTACCATTTCTCTCAAGTACAGTCTATCATAGTCCTCTGCCAAATAAGAAACCTTAATGGGAATGAAATGAGCCAATTTCATCATTTGATCTACTATAACCCAAATCGAATCATGTTTTTGCCGAGTGCAAGGAAAACCAACAATGAAGTCCATATTAACATCTTCCCACTTGCGGATAGGAATGTTAATGTCTTGGGATAAACCTCTCGATTTCTGATTATGAACTTTCACTTGTTGACAATTAGGGCACTTAGCCACAAATCCCTCAATATTCCTCTTTATCTCATTCCACCAATAGATCTCCCACAAATCACGGTACATTTTAGTGGCTCTTGGGTAAATAAAATATCAAGAAATATGGGCTTCTGACAAGATTTGTTCCCTCTAGTCATCAGTATTAGGAACACACAAATGACCTTGATATCTAAGTACACCATCTCCCCCTTGGGAGAAAGCTTATACGGACTCTTTAAGCACCACTTCTTTCAATCTAACCATAATTGAATCAAAACCTTTCTTGGCTTTCACATCTGCCATAAAAGATGATTTGGAACCATTGTGGACCATAACACTATCCTTGGTAGAGTCCACTAACTGAACACCCAAACGGTCCAATGTATGAACATCCTGAACAAACTTCTTCTTATCTTCTTCAATATGAGCAACACTACCCATAAATAACCGGCTAAGAGTATCTGCCACCACATTCGTTTTACCGGGGTGATAGAGACCACTCATATCATAATCTTTCAATAACTCAAACCACCTCCTTTGAAAAAGATTTAAATCCTTTTGATTAAACACATATTTCAAACTCTTGGGGTTGGTAAACACATTTACAAGAACACAATAAAAATAGTGGTTCCAAATCTCTAAGGCAAAAACAAAAGCCGCTAGTTCAATGTCATGGGTAGGATAATTCTTTTCGTGAACTTTAATTTTCCTTGAAGAATAGGCAATGACTTTCCGATTTTGCATGAGTAATCTTCCTGGCCCAATTCTCGAAGCATCACAACAAACAACAAAATCATCACTCCCTTCAGGCAAATTCAACACCGGAGAGGAAGTAAGTTTATCCTTCAACTCATCAAAACATTTCTCACATACTACGGACCATATAAACTTAGCCTTCTTTTGAATCAATGCTTTAAATTGAGTGGCAATCGAAGAAAACCCCACAAAAAATCTTCTACAGTAACCAGCTAAACCCAAGAAACTTCTAATATCTGAAGGATATAAAGGTCAAGTCCAACTCTTGACCACATTACTTGAAACAGTATGGCCAAGGAAAGCTATGGACCTTTGCCAAAATTCACATTTTCTAAACTTTGCAAATAGTTGTTAGTCCTTGAGAATTTTCAACACAATCCTCAAATGATCCAATATGCCCATCCTCACTTCTCGATTAGATCAATACCTCATCAATTAACACACTCACAAACATGACAAGGAAATGTCTAAACACCCTATTTATCAAATCTATAAATGTTGCTACAACATTAGTCAAACCAAAAGACATTACCAAAAACTCATAATGACCGTACCTAGTTTGAAAAGCCATCTTCAAATTTTCATCTTCCTTCACCCTCAATTGGTGATAACCCGGCCGAAGGTTAATCTTAGAGAAGTAACTCGCTCCTTGAAGTTAGTTGCATATATCATCTATCCTTGAAAGAGGATACTTATTCGTAATGGTTACTTTGTTCAATTAACCATAGTCAGCACACATACGAAGAGAACCATCTTTATTCCTAACAAAAAAGACTGGAGCACCCCATAGAGATATACTCAGTCAGATAAAACCCTTATCCAACAAATCGTTCAACTTCTCCTTCTATTCTTTAAGTTTTGCCGGAGCCATACTATAAGGAGGAATAGAAATAGGTTGCATATTTGAGAGAGTCAATACCGAAGTCTATTTCCCTTTTGTGAGGAATACCGAATAAATCATCTTGGAACACTTCCAGAAACTCAGTAACAATGGAGACCAACTGAACAATAGGAGTTTCAGAGTCCACATCCCTCACCCAAACTAGATGTTATATACACCTTAGAAATAATCCTCCTAATTTAAGACAAGAGATAAATTGACCCTTAGGCATTGAATTTCCCCCTCTCCATTCTAGGACAGGCTCATTCGGCAACTAAAACATTACTACAGAAGTTCTACAATCATCAGAGGCATAAAATGTGTGCAGCTAATCCATACAAGGATAACGTCAAAATCTAGCATATCAAGCTCTACCAAGTCAACAAGAGTAACTGTATGGGACAAGGAAACATAACACTTTCTATAGATGCTCTTAGCCTCAATAGACTCAGTAATAGGAGTAGAGACAGAAAAAGGTGATTCAACACATCCAGAAGAATATCAACCTCATTACCACTGTAACACCCCGTAATCTACGAGTACTAGTTCAATTTATATGACACTTATAATTTTTATTGTGGTATAGTTGTAGAATCAGTTTCCTATGTGACTAGTTACAATAGAATAGGTTTAAAGTGAAAATTTCGTTGAGTTTGATGCGACCCGATTAAATTGACGTCGATGGAAGTATTTAAACTTGAGATCATAAGTTTGTATTTAAGTCTAAAGTTAAAAGAGACATAGTGTATATAAGCTTTAAATTAAGTCGAAGGTATTATGGTCTAGAAATGGAATAAAATATTGAAGTGTTTGCTTGACTTAACTAAGCTAGTAGGTGACAAGTAGGTGCATCACCTACATTGACTTATTGACCAGCCCAAAGGACCAAGTAGGTGCATCACCTACTAAGACTCTTTTGACCATGTTATTGGGCCAGGTACACTACCACCTACTTCCATTATTCTGGTCAAATTGACTAGAATAGAGGGATAACTGGTAGCAAGGCCCAACAAGTGTTGAAGTCCTCAAAAGGCCCAAGTTAAAAGGCAAGTAGGTGGGTCACCTATTTGAAAATATATGTGCCAAAATTGGCCAAGAAAGTCGGCCAATGGACCTCTCTTTTAAAGGGATAAAGATCAGATCTTATGCTTTAGTTTTAACTTGCAAAATTTTAGATTAATTAAGTTTCTCTCATGATTTTTCTTGGCTTAAAACAACAGCCCTAAAACACCTTAGGGTTCTTGAATATTTTCCCCCTTTTCAAGTAAAAGTTTGAGGAAGAGTTTCAGTTCTTGAAGTACAAGTTTAGAGGATAAATTTTGACAAACTAAGGTAAGGCTATTGCCCATTTTTGTCTGTCATTTAATACAAGTTTTGGATGGAGAATTTTGTATATATTTGTCAAGAACTCATGATGTTGATAAATCCTTGAGTTTAATATTCTCTAATATGCTGAAAGATTTTTGGGGATCGATTAGTGGTAGCCTTAGGTATATTGTTATTAGGGGCAACTTGGGTTATCTTGGAAAAGGATGTATGAAGTTTTATTAATGTATAGAAGAATGGTGTTTTGGTTCACCATTTCTGTAAGGGTTGTATGGTCCAACCTTCAGTCAAGTGTTTAGCTACTATTTTTGGAGGGCCTTAATGTGATTAGCTGCTAACATTAGCTTACTTATGACTTATATTATTGTCACGACCTGAGCCTATACCCTGGACGTAACACAGCGTACTAGACTCTGAAGATCCTCATACAAGCCTCATAGCATTCATAACATAAGACAATATAATATGGTGCGGAAATTTGAAACTTTTTTCTTTTACAATCGCAGTCTTTTATAAATATGAGCAGAAGTGTATTCTTTGTCTCAAACCATCTAAAACCATGAGACTAAAACTTTGGGACGCATCCCATACAAAAGCCCTAAACATAACAATAAAATGTAAAGGACATGGTGGTCAAGCTCTCGGATATTATGAGGACTCACCATAACTTCTCTTCTTGATCTACTATGGGATCCACGAGGATGGAAGCTGGTATCACCAAACCCTACACTTTGTAGAAAAATGTAGAAGAAATATGGGTTAGCACAAAAATTCACCAAGTATGAAAGCCATGTAAAAATCATGCTAAAAAGTACATTTTGGTTCAAAATATACCATAAGCATCCTCATGAACATTAGTGTAAAAACATAAGACATAAGCATATTCAACATATAGATCATCATAGCATGAAAAAACATACCATAAGAACCCTCAAAGTCTACTTGTGCAATGCATAGATGAAATCCCATACCCCGATCTATACTAAGTAAAGCTTCTTGAGTAGTCATAGTTCATAGTTCATATTTCATACAATCATAGGCAATACTTGTATCATCATATCCAATAGAACCATCTCATAGGTAATCCCAACTTATACTTGTGCAATTCATGAATGACATCCCATAATACCACCCATACTAAGTGTTGACACCAAATTTTGGTATGATATTTTTATAATTACTACTTTTAAGTATTTTATTATTTTCCATAGTTCAAGATACATGTTTTTCCATTTTAATGCAATTTGTTGATAATTATCCTTATTCTCAAAATATTAGGATTTTTATATGTTAATTTTGTCACAGCCGGTTGAATACATTTAAATACATGTTCATTTTTTATTAAATCATTATTTCTGGTAAATTGCATTTTTCGCATGCCATTGGTTACGTTCGGTACTTTTTTTCATATTCATTTTATCTATTACATTTGTTAATATTTATTTTGATATTTTGCACAGTCCAGAAATTCATTCTAATATAGATAAGATTTCATACACAAATATGGTAACAGCTCGCAAATTTGAAATAACTAGGAAGAAAGTTATAATTGGAAATATTCATTTTTGGAAAGAATGAAAAATCTGGAAATTTTGTTAAGTTAGGAAAAGTGACTTTTGGCCAACTTTAAAGGGCCATAACTTCTAATTCGGGATGAGTTAGAGGTACTTCCAAATATGGTTGGAAATCTCTTGGAAAGATCTTTCCAACGCCACTGAATTTGCATGATTCAAAGTTTGTATGCGTGAGTTATGCCCTTTCAAAGTTGGGCTGTTGGAATAAGGAAAGTCCAATCCGGATTTTTGAAGGGTAATTTAGTCTTTTTCTTATCTACTTATTCTAATTCATTTTTAGAAGTTTAATTGGGGTAAAATCAGATTTTAGTCAGTTTAGAAAAATGAATTTTACTTTAGGGCTTGGAGAAGAAGAGAAAAGAGGACAAAGGAGGAGAACGATCAAGATTCGTCGATTCATCGAGGTTAGCTTGTGGATTTTGTCGGGGGTGATCCCTACAAGGTATGTGAGATCACAGAACATTGGGTTAGTTCACCAACGCATGAACCATGATTCAATTCAACGAATTTAAGCCTTTGAAAGGTTAGAAATTGAGTTCTTGATAAACATTGTTGAAGTTTCGTTTGAATTTCTTGTGGGTTGTGTTGTTGATTGTTCTTGCGATTTGATTCATTTTTCTGGGTCTAATTTCCATTTGAATCTATCATATATTGAGGTTATAAATAATTCTAAGTATTTAGGGAAAGAACAATTGAAGTTTAGAGGGTTTAGAGGTGAAAAATGAGCAAGAAAAGTCGCCAAACACCTAGGGGAGGGGCTAGGGCGTCACGCGAGCCAGCGTGCCCCAAAAGGTTCTCTGAATTTTACGCCTTGGAGCAACACGCCAGCCAGCGTGTCCCCACATGTTCTCTGAAGTTTTAGGGCTAGCGTCCCGCGCCTCCATTAGTTCCCCACCTTTTAGTACTTGTTTAGCAATGTACCTATGCTTTCTAGTTGATTCCAACACTCTAAGGTACATCTAAACATCATTAGATCATCCATAAACATGAGATCATGAACCTTGAATCCATAATCTAATACAATAAAAGTAAAGATCAAAGTGAAGAGAAGTAAGAGTCAAGTCAAGAGAAGTTCTTAGAGTTTTCCAAAAATCTTTTCTAAATGTTTTAAATTTGTTTCAACACTTGAAGTTCAAGTTGAGAGAAGATTAAAGAGTAAAGTTTGACGTTCATTTCTTCAAAAGTATATGGGGACTCTGTATTCTCAAAGGGTTTAAAATGTTTTCACATTTAAATATTAAAGGAAACCTTGATTTCCGAAGAGCATTCAGGCTAGTTTTCATAAAAGAGTAATCGCTTTCTAAATGAAGTAAGAGAGGAAACTTTGATTTCCACGATAGCCTTTGAGCTATGTTTTTAAGCACTAATCTCAAATCACATAAATAGGTATGTTTTTAAACAAAAGAGCAAATATTATGTAATATTTTTGAGAGTAGTATTGAGCACCAAAATAGGTGAGAGTTCAAACAACTCATGGCCCCCATAAACCATGTTGCCATCATGGGTAGTTGTTGAGTCTTAAGTTAGCCTTAATGGCCAGTTGAAATTTTCCTTTATAACATTCTAGTTTACTTCATAGATTTATCTGTGTTGAGTTAAGTCTTCCGTTGAGTAAGTAAGCCAGGACGAGGGTTTTCTTGGTGCCAGCAATGGTTCTCAAGTGCCAGCCACGTCCAAGGTGTAGGCTTTGGGCGTGACAAACTTGGTATCAGAGCAAAAAGTTCATGAGTCCTAGGTAGTGTATGAAGTCGTGTCTGTAGAGTCCTAGTTATCGGTGTGAAGTGCACCACATCTATAATTAGGGGGCTGCAATATTTAGGAAAATTTCTCACTTCTTTCACATTCATTTTGTGCTTTAGAGTTTGATCTCTAAAATGTTTCCTTCTAATTCATGCTTGCGTGTGTTTTCAGATGATCATGCCTCCATGAAGAGCTGTTAAAGGTCGTCCTGCTAGACGTAATGTTGAGGAACAAGAGTTACCAAATGCACCTGAAGTGCAACCTTAAGGAGAAGTTACTAATGTTGAATTTAGGAAAGCAATCAGGATGCTAAGTCAAGTTGTGACTAATTAGGTTGGGCAACAGAGAGGAGCTAGACAGGATGTGGCTGATACTTCTATGATCCTAGGGTTCTTAAGTATGAATCCCCTAAGTTTCATGGGTCAAGCATTAGTGAGTATCCAGAGAATTTTATTGAGGCACTGAAGAAGGTATTTGAGGTCATGCATGTTGCTGATACTGAATGAGTTGAATTAGTTGCATATCAACTGAAGCATGTTACTAGGACTTGGTTTGATCAGTGGAAAGAGAGTAGAGTTGAAGATGCACCACCTGTGAGTTCGGCTTATTTTGAGGAGGCTTTCATGGGGTGTTTCTTTCCCTGAGAACTGAAAGAGGCTAAGGTACAAGAGTTCCTCACACTTAAGCAAGATTCTATGAGTGTTCATGAGTATGGGTTGAAGTTCACCCTACTATCCCATTATGCTCCGAAAATGGTTGCAGATATTAGAATGAGCTTGTTTGCTGTTAGGTTGGCTTGTCTGTCGAGTAAGAAAGGTAGGGCTGCATTGTGGATAAGTGACATGGATATCCCAAGGTTAACGGTATATGAGCAGCAGGTTGAGAAAGAGAAGCTAAGGGATAGAGAAGATTTTAAGAACAGGATATCTAAGACAGGGAACGAGTCTAGACAGCGGAAGAGTAATGCCAACTGGTCATCCTTCCAACAGAGACAGAAGGGACCTACTCCATCACTTACTAGTGCACCTGCAACTAAGAACAAATGTGAGTACAATAGTCAGAATTTTAGAGCTAAACCTACTTATTCTCAGGGTAGCATGGCACAAGGGGTAGTAAGCCTCCTACATGCGCGAACTATGGTAGAAATCACTCAGGCACTTGTCATGAGGGCTCCACTGGTTGTCTGAAGTTTGGTCATAATGGTCATTTTATGCGAGAATGTCCAAAGAACAAGCAGGGAAATGGTAATGGGGATAATAGAGCCCAGTCTGCTTCAGTTGCTCCAGCAGACAGAGCTGGACCTAGAGGTGCTACTTCTGGTACTAGTGGAGGAACAAACCTCTTGTATGCTATCAGTAGCCGCCAAGAGAAAGAGGATTCGCCAGATGTTGTCACTGGTATGATCCAAGTCTTTCACTTTACTGTTTATGCTTTGCTAGACACAGGAGCGAGTTTATCTTTTGTAACTCCATATATTGCTATGAATTTTGATGTTGTTCCTAAGAAACTTGGTGAACCATTTAGTGTTTCTACATCTGTTGGTAAGTCTATTCTAGCAGAGAGAGTCTATCGTGATTGTATCATTTTCGAAAATCAAAAGAGTACCATAACTGATCTAGTTGCGTTAGACATGGTAGATTTTGATGTCATTCTTGTTATGGACTGGCTTCATGCCTGTTATGCCTTAGTTGATTGTAGAATAGGATTTATCAAGATCCAGTTTCCAAATTAGCCAGTCATAGAGTTGAAAAGTAGTTCAGCAGTGCCTAAGGGTCATTTCATTTTGTACCTTAAGGCAAGGAAGTTAGTTTTGAAGCAGTGTGTCTATCACTTAATACAAGTTAATAACTATATTGTTGAGATACCTCCCATTTAGTCAATTCCTATAGTTAAAGAGTTTCCAGAAGTCTTTCCAAATGATCTACCTAGAGTTCCTCCTGAGAGAGAGATAGACTTTGATATAGATGTTCTTCCAGATACACGTCCTATCTCTATTCTGCCATATAGGATGGCACCAGCAGAGTTGAAAGAGTTAAAAGAGCAGTTGAAAGATCTTTTAGGGAAAGGGTTTATTCGACCAAGTGTCTCTCCATGGGGCGCTCTGATCTTATTTGTGAGGAAGAAAGATTGTTCCCTTAGAATATGTATAGCTTACTGCCAATTGAATAATGGTACCATCAGGAACATGTATCCTCTTTCGAGAATTGATGATCTTTTCCATCAGCTTCAGGGTGCTTCTTTTTGTCAAAAATAGACCTCGGATCTAGCTACCATCAGTTAATAGTAAGGGAATGTGTCATTCCCAAGACAGCATTCAGGATTCGTTATAGTCATTATGAGTTTCAGGTCATGTCGTTCGATTTAACTAATGCACCGGGAGCGTTGATGGACCTTATGAATAGAGACATCAAACCTTATTTAGATATGTTTTTATCGTCTTCATTGATGAAATACTAATCTATTCAAAGAATAAAGAAGATCATGCTAGCCATCTCAGAATAGTTCTTCAGACTTTGAAAGATAAGGAGTTATATACTAAGTTATCTAAATGTGAGTTTTGGCTAGAGTCTGTGGCATTCTTAGGTCATATAGTTTCTGATGATGGAATTAGAGTTGATACCCAGAAGATAGAGACAGTGCAGAGTTGGCCTAGACCCACATATCCAATTGATATTAGGAGTTTCTTGACTTTGGCTGGCTATTATAGAAGGTTTGTAAAGGGGTTTTCGTCTATTTCGTCTCCTTTAACCAAGTTGACTCAGGAAATAATGAAGTTTCAATAGTCTGAAGCTTATGGAAAAAGCTTTCAGGAATTGAAAAAAAGGTTGACTACTACCCTAATTTTGACCTTACCAGATGGAACACAAGGCTTTGTTGTCTATTGTGATGCATCTAGAGTTGGTTTAGCTTGAGTGTTAATGCAAAATGGCAAAGTCATAGCTTATGTGTCTACACAGTTGAAAGTTCATGAGAATAATTACCCAACCAATGACTTAGAGTTGGCTGTCGTAGTATTTGCTTTGAAGATATGACGTTATTATTTGTATGGTGTTCATGTTGATGTATTCACTGATCACAACAGTCTTCAATATGTCTTCACTCAAAAAGAGCTTAATCTTAGACAAAGGAGTGGTTAGAATTACTCAATGATTATGACATGAATATTGTTTACCACCCCGGTAAGGCTAATGTTGTAGTTGATGCTTTAAGCAGGTTGTCTATTGGTAGTACTTCCCATGTTGAGGAGGAAAAGAGAGAGTTAGCGAAAGATGTGCATAGATTTTCACTCTTAGGAGTCCAACTAATGGACTCCATAGAAGAAGGAATAGTGGTGATGATTGGGGCTGAATCTTCATTAGTGTCAAAAGTGAAAGAAAAGCAAGACGAAGATCCTATTTTGCTTGAATTGAAGGAAAATGTTCATAAGCAAAAAGTGTTAGTTTTTGAACAAAGGGGAGATGGCGTACTGAGATATCAAGGTATATTGTGTGTACCCATAGTGGATGGACTCCAAAAGAGGATTAAGGATGAGGCTTATATCTCCAGCTATTCCATTTATCCAGGTTCCACAAAGCTGTATCATTATTTCAGAGAGGTGTATTGGTGGAATAGTATGAAGAAGGGCATTGCACAATATTTTGCTAAGTTCCCAAATTGCAAACAAGTTAAAGTAGAGCACCAAAGGCCTAGTGGTTTGGCTCAGAATATAGAACTTCCGAAATGAAAGTGAGAGATGATTAATATGGACTTCATCATAGTTTTACCAAGGTCTCAAAGGCAGCATGATTCTATTTGGGTGATTGTCGACAGAATGACAAAATCAACCCATTTTTGTCAGTAAAGACTACCCATTAAGCAGAAGATTATGCTAAGTTGTATCTTCAAGAGGTGGTAAGACTTTGTGGGATTTCGGTCTCCATTATTTTTAGACAGAGGTGCACAATTTACTGCATAGTTTTGGAAGTCATTCCGACAATACTTGGGTTCAAAGGTGAACTTAAGTACTGCCTTTAATCGTCAAACAGATGGACAAGCAATGTGCACTATTCAGACTATAGAGGATATGTTGAGGGCTTGTGTGATTGATTTGAAAGGGAATTAGGATGATCACCTATCTCTCATTGAGTTTGCTTATAATAATAGATAACTCTCATTGATGCAGATCTCCTATTGGATGATTTGAAGTGGGTGAAGTTGGGTTGATAGGACCAGATTTGGTTCATCAAGTTATGGAGAAGGTGAAAGTGATTCAAGAGAGGTTGAAAATGGCACAGAGTTGTCAGAAATCCTACACTGATGTTAGGAGAAGGGTGTTAGAGTTTGTAATAGATGATTGGTTATATCTTAAAGTTTCACCCATGAAGTTTATTATCATGTTTGGTAAGAAAAGGAAACTTAGTCCTCGGAATACTAGAACTTACCAAATATCTAAGAGGATTGGCAATGTATCTTATGAGTTGGAGCTACACTAAGAGTTAGTAGCGATTCATCTGGTTTTTCAAATCTCCATGTTGAAGAAGTGCATGGAAGATCCTTCGTTGATCATACCAACTGAAAATATTTGGATCAAGGATAGCTTATCTTATGAGGAGATTCCTGTTCAGATTCTAGATCGCCAAGTTCGCAAATTGATAACAAAAGAGGTAGCATCAGTCAAAGTCCTTTGGAGGAACCAATTTTTTGAGGAAGCTACTTGGGAATTTGAGGAGGATATGAAGAATAGATATCCACATCTCTTCGAATCCAGTGAAGTTCTAAATTAAGGTGCTAATCCTTTCTTGTTATTTATTTTATTAGTTGGCATGTTGTTTTACATTTGCTTGTAGGTGCTTGAACTGAATGTTGCATGTTACACCCTTAGCCTAGTAAGAGTAATCTCATTCGAGGACAAATGTTCCCAAGGAGAAGATATTGTAACATCTCGCAATTTGAAATAACTAGGAAGAAGTTTATAATTGGAAATAGTCATTTCTGGAAGGAATGAAAAATCTGGAAATTTTGTTAAGTTAGGAAAAGGGAGTTTACTTCAAACGGCCATAAGTTCTAGATCAGGATGTGTTAGAGGTACTTCAAAATATGGTAGAAATTCTCTTCGAATTAACTTTCCAACGCCACTGAGTTTGTACGATTCCGAGTTCGTATGAGTGAGGTATGCCCTTTCGAAGTTAGGTTGCTGGAATAAGGAAAGTGCAATCCGGATTTTGGAAGGGTAATTTAGTCTTTTTCTTATCTAATTATTCTAATTCAATATTAGGAGTTTAATTGGGGTAAAATCAGATTTTAGTCAGTTTAGAAAAGTGAATTTTACACTAGGGCTTGGAGAAGAAGAGAAAAGAGGACAAAGGAGGCGACCGTTCAAGATTTGTCGATTTCGCCGAGCTTAGCTTGTAGATTTCATGGGGGGTGATCCCTATAGGGTATGTGAGATCACATACCATTGGGTTAGTTCACCCACGCACTAACCATGATTCAATTCATCGAATTTAAGTCTTTGAAAGTTTAGAAATTGAGTTCTTGATGAACATTGTTGAAGTTTCGTTTGAATTTCTTGTGGAAAGTGTTGTTGATGGTTCTTGCGATTTGATTCTGTCTATGGGTATAATTTTGGTTTGAATCTATCATATATTGAGGGTATAAATGATTCTAAGTATTTGGGGAAAGAACCATTGAAGTTTAGAGGGCTTAGATGTGAAAAATTAGCAAGAAATGTCGTCAAACACCTGGGGAAGGGGTGGGGCATTGCGCCAGCCAGTGCACCTCAAAAGGGTCTCTGAAGTTTACCCCTTGGGGAAACGTGACAGCCACCGCACCCCAACATGTTCTCTGAAGTTTGAGGGCAGGTACCCCGCGCCTCTCAGAGCGCCAGGGACGCTAGTTCTCCCCATTCATTCCCCACCATTTAGTAATTGTTCCTTAGCAATGTACCTATGTTTTCTAGTTGATTCCAGCACTCTAAGGTATATCAAAACATCATGAAATCATCCATAAACATGAGATCATGAACCTTGAATCCATAATCCAATTAACGGAAAGTTAAGATCAAAGTCAACAAAAGAAAGAGTCTAGTCAAGAGAAGTTCTTAGAGTTTTCCAAAAGTCTTTTCAAAATGTTTTAAGATTGTTTTAAGATGTAAAGTTCAAGTTGAATAAATATTAAAGAGTAAAGTTTGAAGTTCATTTCTTCAAAAGTATATGGGGACTATGTATTTCCAAAGGATTATAAATGTTTTCACATTTAAACAAGAAAGGAAACCTCGATTTCCAAAGAGCCTACGAGATAATTTTCAGAAAAGAGTAATCGCTTTTTAAATGAAGCAAGAGAGGAAACTTTGATTTCGAAAATAGGCTTTGAGCTATGTTTTTGAGCACTAATTTTAAATCACAGAATGAAGTATGTTTTTAAACATAAGAGCTAATATAATATAATATTTTTGGGAGTAGAATTGAGCACCGATATGGGGGATAGTTCAGAAAACTAGCAGCCCCTATAAACCATGTAGCGATCATGGGTAGAAGAGGGTCATACTTTGTTTTGCTTTCCTGAATCACAATATACATCAAAATTGTTTGAATACTTCTTGCAAGAGCAATAGAATTTCTTCTCTTCTTCCTACAAGAGGTTATTAGCACTCTTGGTCTAGAAATATTTGTGAGCAATAGAATAATGTGTTCTAAAAGTCCCCCCCCCCCAAAACCCCCACATACACACACAAACATATCAAACAAAATAAGGAAAATTAAGAGAAAGAAAGCGAAGAATGAAACGGTGCAGCAAATGTAGGACATGCAAGGAATACCAACCCAAAAAAATTACCGTAGCATGATGTTAAAAACTCTTACTAAAAATTGGAGATTGCAAAATGTCTTCTCTAACACGAGTAGTGGCAGTAGCAGTCAGTGTCATGATCGGAATGTCAAAACTTCGGAAACTTCATGGTATCCATTCTAAAGTTCTCTTTCAAAACAGATGTTAATCGCTTATGATACCTGAAAAATTTGTGTCAATATTTTCTTGCAACTTTTTCTCGGCTAGAACAGAGTTGACAAGAGATATACTCGAGGTGTTTGTTTAGTCATATGAATGGTATTTTCTTATCATTTAATTAGCATGATGTATTAAGATCCATATCTACACTCAACTGGTAAACTTGTCCCTGTAATAGAATAACAGAGATTACTAGGAAATAAATGGGATATACTAGAGTCAGGTGTTATTTGATAGCCTGGTCTAGCAAAAGACCATGTCTACAGTGCAATCACTATCTTCATAACAGAATGATAACAAAATTAAAGGAACTTTTGTGGTGTGTTACTAGATTAACGAGGGGAAAAAAGTAGATATTTGCTTGTCAGAAGCAACAAAAACATAGAGGCTCCTTGAGCTTCAACTACAAGAGTCGATTCCAAATAATAGTATTAGTCTGATTTATCAAACAAATAAAAGAATAAAACCTATAATCTGGTCAAAAATCACGGCCCCACTTAGAAACACAGTGTACTTCATCAACTGCAAATAGAGTAATTCCTTGACTTTCTGCAAGGCTTAGGAGGGGTTTTATGAGACTGAAAGAAAAGGAAAAAGGAAAAAAAGGAAACTCATCTATCAAACAACAACCAACATCCTTCAAGTACAATTCAAAAGATTAACATTCTCAATAACTTAGAATTGTTCAAATTTTCTTAATTATGTAGCTCATTTTACGTTACTTAATTATATGATATGTGTTCATTCAATAAACTAACCAATTTACATTGCTTAGGTAGAATAAATGCTTAAAGCTTGTTCAAGTTTCTATAATTTTTCCCTCATGATACTTCCATTTACCTAACTAATTATTCATACCAAGTAATTTAAATACACAGAAAACATCTACAAGAAAATTACTTTGTAACGTCGACTTATCTATAAAGTCTCTCCTTATCCAGAAAGAAAAGAAGCCCTTATCTCTAAAGTCCCTCTTGATTATTGCTTTAAATATATGAATCATACATGTTCTAAGTATGAAAAATGCATGATATAGTACAAATTCTATTCTCGAAGCGAGTTGGATGGACAATAAGTTGTAACAAATATTTTCAACATTAAGAATGAACAATAAACAAAAACAGAATGTTCTTAACAATAACTTCATATAGGGAATAAAATTAAAGATATTCATCCCAATGTATCGGGATTATCATCAGTATGACCTTAGGAATGGTAAAAGATGGGAGTGCGAGTAATTCAACATAGTGGACAAACAATTCTTCATCACGAGATTACAAATATATTTATAGCAAACATTGAGATGTATAACTTATGAGGGAAAAAGAGATACATAAGGTTACAAGTTATTAAATTAAAAAGGAAAAGCAAAACAACGAGGGACATAAGGTCACTCCTAATACCAGACTGGAGTTGAAGCAGGTAGGGGTTAATTAGTTGCACTTTTAACAGAACGTTACCACACCATTCCTTTGACTAGGAGACTTCTTCAAATAGGCTTAAGTCCTAAGAGAACTATCAGTGACATGGATAAGTGTCTAAAGCTAGATTGCTATAGCGAAAGTGCAACTAATCCTCGATTTTCTCTCCATCAGATCAAATATAACTTAAAACATCCATAGCAAATAAGATTGGTTATTAAATATGAAATCTAAACATAGGCTGTCAGAAAGGGAGCATGAGGAAACTAAGAGGAAGATCATATATAATGGTCTGGATGTTAAGAAACAAGAGTATAACTTTAAGAGAAAAAGTAAGCAGAAACACTACATCCTACCTCTATTTTGAAGGTATAACAACTTCATATGCAAATTATCACCTGCCATAGCAACTGATACTAAAGCTTCTCCTAGCAAGGACACTCTCATATATATAATATGTAATGTTTCCTTTCCTATTGTTTCTGTATCACAAGTATCTTTGCATCACAAGTATCTTTGTAGGTGTACACATTTTTTACAACAATGTTAGACACTCTGGTACTGCTGCCTAGTTTTGTTAAATTCTTTCGGCAAACCAAGAATCATCTATTATTACCAGGAAATATTGCAGTCATTTTTCTAGCCTTCGGTAAACAACGGCTACTATCCTAGTGACTTAGTCTTGATTGTTATGGTCTCCTTATTTCTTACTGATAAAATCTCTTCAAGTCAATCTACAAACCTCTAGATTCATAAACTAATAAAGATAAAACAACAAAAACATAATGCTTAAAATATTTACATGAAACCTACATTATCATTGACTATTTTAGCCCTAATTAGCTTATCAGTCTATTCAAAAAGAAATTCTCATACTTATTTAGTGATAAATGCACAGGGCAAAGAATCAACTAATGTAGGTAATAGAACTACGAGTTATACTCCCAAATATAAAAAAAAAATAGCATCAACAAGACAAGAATATCAAAACCCTAAAGCTAAATATGTAACCACACAGAAGCAATAAACCCAAATACCTTAAATTTTGGCTTTTAAAGATAAAATTTCTACCTAATAAACCCTATTCCAACAAAATTCTTTCAATGTAATGAAGCTTTAAGAAATCATCTTCTTAACTGAAGCATTTTTGTTCTGTTATTGAAGAAAAATAAAAAAATCATCATGAATTTTTGCATGTTAGAGATAAAAAAATGAAAATTTTAAACCATTCTTCGATTTTCTTTAAAAAAAATTGTACTTTATGCATTGACTAAGGAATACCTGTTAATTTTGCAACCATTCTTCAATTCTTTAATTTGCTTTGTGAAAAATTTCGGATTTGGAGCTACAATGAGCTTAACCGAGTTGAGCGTTCTTTCTTCAAAAAAATTTGTACCTTATGACTTATTTTTTTCCCAAATAAAAATGTTAGTGGGCACTTGAAAATGTTGGAGGGAATTTGTTATTTTAGTGAAAAGTTTAAGGTCACACTTGTAATGTCTTGTTTTTACCATTTTAAAAATAACATACTTTAAAAGTGTGTCCATAGATGTAAGTATTTGTTGCTAATTATATCATAATGTAACAATTCCTATAAAGCATAGTATATACCATTAAAGACTACACTTTACAAGTGTTGCCAATATCATCAAAGCCAAAAGTCAAAAACGTGAGCTACACTTTAAAAGTGTAGCCAAAAATATTTAGTCTGGCTGTAAGCCTAAAATGTTGTAGTTTCTTGTTTAAATGAGGTTTTCGTGGTTTTTTGTTGTTAACCTTATTATGATATTGACTATTTTAATGTTGTATTGGCTAATGATAAAATCTCTTCATCAGTTTGGAATGCCTCCCCAAAGTTAAAAGATGAAAATTTAGTTTAACTTCATACATTTTGTTTGTTAAAATTGGCAAATGATGAAACTACCGTCGATTTCCAAGGCCTCTCATGTTAATAAGACAGATTTTTATTTTTAAGTTATTATTTGATTTATTCATATTTATTCATTACTTACACTTTTATTAAGTGTCTTTACAGGTATACAGAGTTTCTTCCCATTGAAGCTATTCGAATGAAGTTCGAATTATATTGTTTATTTGTTATCTTATATATATCGATGTTAGGCTAACCTTAGGCCATTTCTTACATTATTGATTTATTTTATTACTTGTGTATATCACATATTTATTATACTTGTATATTTATTTCTATCTCCTCCTCAATTTCAAAAAATTAATTCAGTCGGGAACCACAGTTGTGGATTTCGAAGGATGCCTAATATCTTCCCTTCTAAATAACTTGAACCCCTTACCTAGAATTTATTGGTTTCATAGACATTTCTTTTAAGTTAATTTGTTAATTGGTTTCCTAGTTTTCCTAAAAATTAGGTGGCGACTCCCTTTTACCCCTTTTCAAAATTCTTTTATTCTTCTAACATAAAATTAATTATTATTATTTTTAAGTCACCGCAACATTGTGCCTTCTCAAAGGATGTCAACAGAATAGCGACTCCACTGGGGATATAGATTTTCTAACCATTATGAGTTCATTTTTGCAAATTAAGGAGCATTTTCTTTTTTCATGTTATACCTTGTATTTTGTATATTGTACTTGTTGTTTATTCATTATTCATTTAATTGTATGTATATTGTCATTGCACT
The DNA here is from genome assembly GCA_037074985.1 of Solanum bulbocastanum. Classification (NCBI taxonomy): domain Eukaryota; kingdom Viridiplantae; phylum Streptophyta; class Magnoliopsida; order Solanales; family Solanaceae; genus Solanum; species Solanum bulbocastanum. The sequence goes on from CM073599.1 coordinate 16,786,606, forward strand.
TCATTGCATGGTTTCCGCCAAATGGTAAATAGAATGCATTAGGAAAAGGACGGTTACGTGGCTATGCATGGTTGTCCTTCAGAAAGAGCACCTTTGAGTTTTTCGAAGTGATAAACGAATAGTTGGCTTGCGGTCATCCAACATCGTGTATTATAATTCACCCCGTAGTTTACCGAACTCAGATAACCTGGTCTCTTTTCAAAGCCCACTTTTGTCATCTCTTACTAGATCATTCATAGTCTGAGTCAATTCTTCATTCAAGTTATAATATATCGAAACTACGTTTGACTTGATTCGTGCTTCAATAGGATACGTAGGTGCCACAATGGCTCGGTCATGTTTCCCGTAAGCTTTTCATTATGTCAAAATGGAAACGGTGGAAAAATATTTTGAGGATGTCAAAAATTTCACAAAGGAGATAGTTGTTACAAGATTGAATACCAGAGGTTATTAAAGTTGAAACAGGGGAAAATTTTTTAAGGAATGCCCTCAAAAATATCACCAAGGTTGTACTAAAACTCAAGATTTGTGAGGCATCATTCCGAGTTGGTGTGTTCCTTTTGTATTAATTTTTTTTTGTACATGATGTTATATTCATTGTATATCTTTGATTTTATTTATATTACATTCCATTAAAAAGATTGTTCTAGTTGACATTTTTAATGTTTGGATTGTCCGCCCTTCAATGTGACACATTAATTTTTTATTCTTGTTACTTTTTCTTTAATTTTAAAAAAAGTTTTTGTTAAAATTGGGTGGTCCTCCTTTCAATGTTACTCACTGATTTCTTCATTCTGGTTAAAAAATTTAAATAATAAAAATATATTTTATTGTTAAATTTGGCTGGTCTGCCCTTCAATGTGACTCACTGATTTCTTCATTCTAGTTAAATTTTATTTAAATAATAAAATATAATTGTCAAATTTGGGTTCCCTACCCTTCAATGTGGCTCAGTAGTATTTATTCTGTTTATTTTTCTTCCAAAAAATTCATTTGTTATTCAAAAAACATATTTTTATGTCATATATGAACGAACTACGCAAACATGATTCTCATTAATGAGATATGTAGGCAACCCTTCCAGGGTTCGATATTCTTTATTCAAATGATTTTTTATTTTTTATTTTTTGTTTTTTTTAATATTTATATTTTTGAAAATTTTTTTTGACTTGGTTGGTGCCAACACAGTTCAAGTGTGCAAGTGAAATATAATTTGTTCAATAGAGAAGATTGAACTCTTGTTAAGCCATTAATTCTTTTGATACCTCTCATTCATATTTTTTTTACTCCAGAAAATATTCTCTTGCATACATTCAAGATTAGAACAAAACCAGATCATCATTTCATGTGCATTGTGTTCTGAGCTTTTGATTAAATTCAATTTCATTGCTTTGTTGATCTAGAACTTGGCCCAAATGTTTGTTGAAGCAAAATTATGAGTAATGTTTGATTTGAAAAATGATCGTAGGCCTTCTCTGACCCGTTTGAGCCTTTCAAAACTTACCAAATGACATTAATTCTTAGCATGTCCCCACTTTGAGCCTTAAGCCTATTTTTTCGATAACCACATTTTTAGCCTATACCCTTTCTCAGTGCTAACACGTGCTATCCTTCTTTTGGCATGACTTTATTGAGCGGACTAAAGATGTGCACATTTCAAAAAAAGATTCAAAGTTCAAATTTGTCAAAGACAAAAGTAAACAAAGTCCAGAAAGTCAAGAATACAAAAATGACTTCAAAAAAAAGAAAGATGAGTTGAAAATCCCTACAAGTTCAAACAAGATAAGTTTCAACAAAAGAAGAAGATTACTCCAAACAATTAGGAGAAAATTCAAAAGATGATGAGATGGGGTGAAAGCTCAGACAAGCAAAGCTTCAAAAGAAGTCAAAAAGTGCAAAGAGAAGTGAAAATAAAGAGAAACAAATGCTAAAAGCATAACAAATGTTGAAAGCACAAATTCAGTGGAATGATCAAGAAAGGATTGAGTCACTTTTATCCCAAATGACTACCTACCCATCCCTAATCCTACATTACAAACTATTAACAAGTCCAACACGATTTCAGTACAAACGTTCTCACATTAGTGGAGATTTACATAAAGGCCAAGCCTATGGTATCACAATTGCATGTGTTGAACATTTTTTCTGAGTGTGAGTATGATTTTCTAGATGTTTCTAAATTAAAATACTTTAAATGTGTGCAAATTAGAACTTTCTTTGTAGTGAGGGCAATCGATACATGATTTTAGGTCTAGCTCAAAGCATTTGTTTGTAGCAAGATGGACAAATCTTATCGTTACTTGAGTACACTTGAAGTACCATTTGGAATCCATTGGAATTACCTCGAAGACAATCTCAGTTGAAAAATAAAGAGTTGTGAGGCATTTTTGTACAATACTAATTGTTGGCGCTAACCAAGTTAAAACATTCTTTGCTGTTCAAAAACAAAAATGGGTTTATACCCACTTTTCAGTATTTGTCCAAACCAGCTTTGTGGACTGTTTCTTTGTTGATACTTGTCCATACCAACTTTGTGGACCGTTTCATTTTTAATACTTGTCCACACCAACCTTGTGGACCTTTTCATTGTTGATATTTGTCCAAACCAACTTTGTGGACCATTTCATTGTTGATACTTGTCCGAAGTGACTTTGTGGACCATTTCAAAGTTAAAATTGTATTTTTGGATTGTCATACCCTTCAAAATGACATATTTTTATTTGGGTCGTCATACCCTTCAAAATGTTATTTTCTTAAATTTTGGGTAGTCATACCCTTCAAAATGTCATCTTTTTAAATTTAGGTCGAACCTTTCAAAATGACATCTTTTAAAAATTTATTTGTTATCTCAAATAAATGGACGCTTTTTAAAATTGATTTGTCATGCCGGTCAATATGACACTTTTTATTTTGTTATTCCATTTTAAATTTACATATATTTTTATTCATGATGTTATTAAGTTTGAATTATTGCATTGGTTAATGCCTTGTTCATATGAGGCCATGTTTACATAATTTATGTTGCATTTATGTTATATTTGTTACTAACATTGTTATAATAGATTTTGTGATACACCATTCATATTAAGTTCAATATTGGGTTGTCATCTCCCTTCAAATGGCACGTTAAGTTCAAGTTGGGTCGTATGTCTTTCAAAGAGACACGTTGGGTTGTCACCTCTTTCAAAGTGACCTGTTATATTCAAGTTGGGTCGTTCTTTCAAAGAGGGAAGTTGGGTTGTCACCTCATTCACAGTGACATGTTATATTCAAGTTGGGTAGTCCGCCTTTCAAAGAGACACGTTGGGTTGTCACCTCATTCAAAGTGATATGTTATATTCAAATTGGGTCATCTACCTTTCAAAGAGACACATTAGGTTGTCACCTCATTCGAAGTGAAATGTTATATTCAAATTGGGTTGTCTGCCTTTCAAGAGACAGGTTGGGTCGTCATCACCCTTCAAGTGACACGTTAAGTTCAAGTTGGGTCGTCCGTCTTTAAAAAAGACACGTTGGATTGTCACCTCCTTCTAAGTAGCATGTTATATTCAAATTCGATCGTCCTCCTTTCAAAGAGACACGTTGGGTTGTCACCTCATTCAAAGTGTCATGTTATGTTCAAGTTGGATGGTATGCCTTTCAAAGAGACACATTGGGTTGTTATCTCATTCAAAGTGACATGTTATACTCAAATTGGGTCGTCTGCCTTTCAAAGAGACATGTTAGATTGTCACCTTGTTCAAAGTGACATTTATATTCAAATTGGGTCCTCCACCTTTCAAAGAGACACGGTTGTCACCTCATTCAAAGTAATATGTTATTCACTTCATCCTCCTTTCAAAGAGATACACTACCTTCAGTATGTAATATTTAGAGTAACATCAAAGGTATGTGAATGTTTTTCAATTTACAATCAATCATTTCCTTTTCTTTATTATTTTCAGCCGCATTGGCAGATGTAGAGTATTATTCAAAATCTCTACTAACGTCTCATATGTTTTTGTTCAATGTAACAATTTTTGGTTCGTCAACTTTGTTTGACCAGGATCTCTATCATAGATCCTAATCATACAAAGGGGCAACTTGTTGACACCAAATTTTGCTATGATATTTTTAAAGTTAATACTTTTAAGTATTTTATTATTTTTAATAGTTCAAAATACATGTTTTGCCATTCTAATACAATTTATTGATAATTAACCTTATTCCCAAAATATTAGGATTTTTATCTGTTAATTTTGCTTATATTATTTTGTCACAACCGATTGAATACGTTTAAATACATGGACATTTTTAATTAAATCATGATTTCTCGTAGATTGCATTTTATGCATGCCATTGGTTCAATTGTTACATTTTTTTTCATATTCATTTTATCTATTACATTTGTTAATATTCATTTTGATATTTTGCACAGTCTAGAAATTCATTTTGATATTTTGCATAGTCTAGAAATTCATTCTGACATGGATAAGATTTTAGACACATATATTTTGTTAACAGGTGGTTTTTACCCACAGTTTTAAGATAGTGGTATTGTACTATTGGTGGTTTTCATTTTCCTATTTAAAGAATAGTTTTCTCATTAAGTTAAGGGTGGTGGATAGGAATTTAGGGGTAATTTTCAGAATTTTTATTCTTTTATTGTTCATTATTTTCCAGTGACAAGTGCATCGGAGTTCCGTCAGAATCTGGCGAGTCCACCACCAAAAACCCCTTTTGTTTTCCCTTTTTTCCAATCAAAACAACCATTTTTCCACCTACAGCCATGTGGCAATAAGCGGCTCCATTTTCCATCTCAAACAACCAGACCCACAGCCTCTCCTTTCTCATTCATGTTCTCCATTTTCCAGCAGCAAATAACAACACCATTCTTCCTCTTTCATCTTCCCGAAATGCTAATCCAAACCAGCACCCAACGAAGCTCCATCAACAGCTGACACAACCAGAACAATGACTCACAAAAAACCTCCAAACCAGACCCAAATGATCCTCATTTCTCTCCAAATTTTTGACCCCCAAACAGACCCATTTTCCCTTTCTTCTCTGACCCAAACCCACTAGCAAATCGTCACCCTAAATTAGTCGAAACCAGTCCCGAAACATCCAAACTTCTCTATGTTCTGTTGCCATTTTTAGGCGACAACCGAAACCACCGCTAACACAACAACAAACTAGCCTACCACTGTGTCATTTCTCTTCTTCCTCGCTCCGACGAGCCACCGAAAGCAACCAAAAAAACCTCTTTCCAGATCCACCCAGATTCAACTCAAACAGCTCCACCAGGAAACACCAATAATAACAGCTTCAATCTCCGATGAGCCTAAGCTTTAATAAGCTATGACAAATTGAATGCCCCAATCACTAGTCAACTTCAAATCTGGCCTGATTCATGGTTCTCCGTTAAATATTTTCATTCTTTTTTGTATGGTTCATATCCGCTTAATATTTTATCTAATACTTCCTCTATTCTTATATTCATTGATCTCTATTTTTGTTGCCTTCTTCAAGATTGATTGTAGATTATTTCTCTATGGCTACTGTATTTTAATTTGCTCGTTGATTAGTTTGGAATTGATATTGTCATATTTAATTACAGGTGTTTAATTTTGCACAGAAGTTGACCATTTTGTTATCATTTACATTGAGTTTACAGTTGTGCTCTATTTTGTTTTGACTTTTTATTTTTGAATATTTTAAATTTGTTATATGTTTGATTCAATTGTGTGTTTATTTATTTTCCTAACTATCGCTACATTTCATTTTTTAGTTGATATTCTCTATTATAAAATTATCCGTGTGAATTATTGAATTTTCTCAAGTTATTTTTATGGTTAAAATTGAATTGTTATATCACTTACTGTTTTTATTACTCCTAAATTTTTTTCCTTGGTACTTGTTAATAATTCCATTTGTTATACTACTATTATTAGTGGACTAATCTGGATAGTTTTTATTTATTTTTCTATAATTTGTTTAATTGCTCTTGTTTAAATGAGCTTTTTGTGGTTTTTTGTTGTTAAACTTATTATGATATTGAGTAGTTTAATGTTATATTGGCCAATTATAAAATATCTTCGTCGGTTTTAAAGGCCTCTCAAATGTTAAAAGACAGAAATTTAGTTTAAGTTCATATATTTTGTTTGTTAAAATTTTCCGATGAAGAACTTACCGTTGATTTCCAACGCCTCTCATGTTAATACGATAGGTTTTTATTTTTAAGCTATTAGTTGATTTATTCATATTTATTCATTACTAACACTTTTACTAATTATCTTTACAGGTATAAAGAGTTGCTTCCCATTGAAGCTATTCGAATGAAGTTCGAATTATATTTTATATTCATTATCTTGTATATATCGATGCTAGGCAAACCTTAAGTCATTTCTTACATTATTTTTTTACTTTATTACTTATGTATATCTCATATTTATTATACTTGTATATTTATTTTAATCTCCTCCTCAAGTTGAAAAAATGAATTCAGTCGGGAACCACAATTGTGGATTTCGAAGAATGCCTAACACCTTTCCTTCGGAATAACTTTAACCCCTAACCTAGAATCTATTGGTTTCGTACACATTTCTTTTAAGTTAATTTGTTAATTGGTTTCCTAGTTATCCTAAAAATTAGGTGGCGACTCCCTTTTACCCTTTTTCAAAATTATTTTATTCTATTAACATTAAATTGATTATTATTATTTTTGAGTCACCAAGACGTTGCTCCCTCTCAAACTGATGTCAACTCTAAGTATCCCTTTTATGCCATCATAGTCATACTTACTATTCTTCATTCTCATCTTTAGTCAATACTCATAGATAAGGAATATTCTCATTTAATAAGTCATGACAAGGAAAGCAACTCATAATGACAATCCAAGTTAAGCATTCATCAATATATTTAGGCTTCATGTCAACATTATCATTAGCATTTATTATAAGCACATTCATTTGATTAGACATAACGACATTAATGAACACACCACAAATACCCTCAAAGCCTACTTGTGCAATGCATGGATGAAGTCACATACCTCCACCCACACTAACTAGAGCATTCTTGAGAAGCCATAGTTCATTAACATTCATTGTGGAGGTAAGCCTTAACCGACATAGACCATGTGAGCAAATCATGGAATCCCGATGTTACCCACACCGAATAAGGGATTCCTACTTGCCTAAGGTAGGACCATTAATTTAGCTTAGGTGGATCCACTAGCTAATAACCTATTTGGGCCATAGTTATGTGATAAAGAATATTGCTACTAGATACCCCGTCTCAACTCACGGATGACCATCTATCTCAATAGATTGCTACTAGATATCCCGCCTCAACTCATGGATGAGTATCCATCTCAAGAAATATCCACTTGGTGCTTAGCATTATTCCGCACGGAGTACTTAAAATTCATTACTTTAGTTCATTAGAAATGGGGCATAGAGATTGTTACTAGATACCTCGCCTCAACTCACAGATGGGCATCCATCTCAAGCCCAACATTCATTAAAATAGGATATAGAGATTGTTACTAGATACCTGCGTCAACTCATGGATGAGCATCCATATCAATCCCAATATTAAATTTTCAAGATAGTCCATAGATTCAAAGATGAGAATAGCCTTACAACTAAGAATCCCCATATTGTGAGAAAGACCCTTTACAACATGTCATTTTCAATCGTTAGTGTACAATTGACAATAGTAATTCAATCAAAACATCAATATTAGCATAATCATAGAAACTTCATTTATTCTTCATTCATGAGTGTGTGTATGCGAGAATAACCTTCCAACAACAACACCATAACATTATAGTCATGATCACATCACTTTCAATATATTCACAAAGCGTGTACATAAGCATCATGATTATACATCAATCTTCATAATTTGCCCTTCAAGGCCTTGAATCAAAATTCACCTACACACCTAGAATTACTACAATTTAGGAATGAATAATGAAATAATTAAGTAACTACACCAGTACAGGAACAATTCAATAACATTCGTCTTTTTATAATTCACCCACATCACATAGTCATAAATTAGGGTTATGGGGAATTCATGGATTGATGGGTATTTTATCATAAAACCATAATAAAACAGCAATTCAATCTTAATATATGATAATTAAATCATTGAAAATGTTTTGAGAAAGAATCCATGACCTAGAATGAAAACCCTTAGTTTTGGAGAATTTCCAACTTTGAAATTGAAGGTTTGAGACCTTCATGGAAGAAAGGTTAACCATGAATCAAAACTACCATACATTAATTGAAGATTCCTCATGAATTTGGGTGGAAAAGATGAGTCCTTGAGACCTAGACCTTGACTTCTTCTTCTTCTTCAATGGAGGTTTTAGAGAGAATTATTTGGAGAGGAGTTTATTACTATTTTGGGTTTGGGAATTATGAATTGTAAAGAGGTGGCTAATGACTTAGAAGGTCTTAAATGGGTATAATTAATCAATATAAAATGACCCTTAACTTAACTAACCAACCTAGGAATTTACCATCTTGTCCCTCATTTGGCCGAACATAGGCACCTTGCAGGCATCATCCACGACTTAGGACTAACAGACCATGAGTTGGGCTACGCCCCATCCTGCAGGTCTGTGGATGGTGGTCTGCAACTCCTCATTTAGGGTCTTGACCTATGAACATCCCCTACGAGGCATGGATGGATCTATGAGGCGTAGATCCCATCCGTAGCCCACAACATTTTGGAAACTTGGGCAGTTTTGGGGAGCTTTGAGGGTTAGGCTTTAGGGTTCTCCTCAAAGACCATTAGTTAGACCTTGAAGGGTTGTACTTTGATGTTTAACCCCTAAAATCCACAACCTAAACTCGGAAAACCATTTTACATTTCTAAACCCCACAGTAAACTCAAAAACTCTAACGTAAGGCTCTAATTTCAACTACTAGTTTTCTGGGTGTTACAATTGAAGATTAGCACCCAAAAAGGGAGGATGAGTTGTGATATTTGTATTAGTCAAAAAATAAGGTATGTAAGACTATTCGATTTCCTATTTCTTTGGCATGAATCTAACACTTGTATTAGAAAGTAAGCTTTCTAAGTGCCCTTCGTAGTGACTGATCAATAGTTGCAGTTCCTACTCCCTAGAGCATTAAACTGAGTACTCTAACATGTGTTTATTACTAAATGTATGTTCTTATTCTACCAACTATTAGCATGCATGGTTTAAACTTGTTTCATAATCAAAGTACCCTTGGCATGTATTCCCTTTATATAAAACTAAATGGTCCTATATTACACATAGTACATATATTGATATGTTGGATATACAATCTGCCCATATCTTACCAACTTCCTTCAATTGTCTATTCTGTGATATATGTCATCTTTTCACATGTTCATATGCTCCCTTTAATAGTTTATACTCCCATTGTGTTAGACTATATTGTTACCTCACAAGATCCCTACATGCTCTATTGTACATTTTATATATAATATACCCATATCTTGCAAACTTACTTCAATTGTCTATTCCGTCATATATGTCATCTTTTCACATAATCATTTGTTCCATTTATTGGTTGTTACTCCCATTGTGTTAGACTATAATGTTACCTCATAAGATCCCTACTTTCTCTATTGCACATTTATATGTACTTACTTTGAATATGTATCTGTCCTAAAGTTGAATCTGTCCATGTTCTCCCTTCGTTCCACGTTCATGTATACCTTATATTTAATATTAGTTAGTGAGTATTTGGCTATCATATAGAGTTCAAATATCTTGGCTGAGTGTTAAATGTCTTCATTTGATATGTGCTTCAATTTGAGATATCAAAATGCTTACTGAGTCATATATGCTCCTAAGTATTATGTTGGTGTCACATTTGCTTCCCATGTCATTGCTAATATTGTAAGTCCAGATTCATATGTCTTATACTACATCTCTATAGTTCCAAATCTCAACAATGATTATGACCACCAAAACAACAATATCAAAAGAGTTGTGAACATCAAAACAACAATCTCAAAGATTAATGAATCTAAGTGAAGCAATCTGTATATTTATAGGTGGCAGCCCATGGGAAAATGCCTAGCATGGGCGGATCAAGATTGGTATAGAAGTGTGGCAGCTCAAGGGCGAAAGTCTAGCATGGGCCTATCCCTATTTGTGGAATTATGAGGACAACATCCTAGGGGTTAAAATGCCTAGCATGGGTCATCCTCTTCTACCACTGATCAACTGGTCATTTGTATCATATGTCTTAAAAAATTATAATGCATAGAAAAGTAAATTAAAGAATGTAACATATATAATTCCACAAGTATAAGCAAAGGTGGTCTCAAATCCTTATCTATTTTTATTTTATTTCACTTGAGATCTCATTTTACAAATGGTTGTATTATGCCTTACATATTTAGTACATTCTTTCATACTAACATCCCTTATTGGGGACGCTGTATTTCATGATGCTGCTATATGTACTCAACTAGTAGATCTCTCCAATAGAAGCACATAATACTCAACGGTTGTTGGTGAGCTCCATGTTGATTCAGGGCTTTGCCAAGTCTTTACTATGCATATTTCTATAGTGGTACGGTCATGGATTCCAGTAGAGGCTTTGTAGACATTGTAAACCTATCATCTATATTCATAGTTTTACTTGTCACATGTATCGATTCAGCTAGTTGACATGTGTTGTTTATGTAGCTTCTCATTAGTAAATCTATTTGCATAGTAGTTGACTTTCTCATCATAGGTCACTTATAAGGCATGTGTTCATATGGTACTTGTTCGCCTCACCTTAGGTTGGTGTATGAAAAAAGTGGTATCAGAGCAGTTCGTCCTAGGAAGTCTATAAAGCCATGTCTAGTAGAGTCTTATGAATATGTTGTGTGCCACATTTATAATTAGAGAGTTGCTTGGACATTTAGGAAATGGTACTTTCCTTTATAATCCAGATCATGCGATAGAACGAAGTTAAGAAGTCAATTTCCACTTGTACTTGATCGTGCTATTCATATTATGCTTAAGATGGTTAAGGTTAATGGTAGCTAAAATGTCAACATGCAACCTACATAAAAGGATTTGAGGTTATCAAAATTTAGACTAGATTGAGCTCATTTTATTTGACCATCCAAGTCCACAGGGTATGTAAAGGCTTTTATGTTATTTGCATTTTAAGTTGAACTTGTACTAGTTGTATCACATTGGTTCAATTGAGAAAGATACAGTATGACTGTCCATATGCTTAAAAATGACGGGTTACCTAGTTACATATATAAGCCGTGGCATTTCTAAGCACGTCTTCTTTGGAGGATGTATCAAACTCTTGAGTTCTATATTTCCTCCCTATTTATAGGATCTATTCCTATAGAGGACACTCGTTCTTAGTCTGTGATATACATAGAATTTTTATCATTAGACATATACTAAAAATTGATGTTGTTGAACCAGTTTCTTTTAGTTAGAAGAAGGCAATGGCACAATTTGATAGGTGAATATATCAGTGCAATAATGTTACTAGAGATACCCCTAATTGGCTGACAAGTCCAAAATTATCACCATATATCATCCTGAATATGTTAGCAGTTAGATTTTTAGAAGGTATGTGCCACCACCAGAATAATTGGTAGTTACATTTGTATTTTTTTCATCATTATAAAACTTAGGGATAAGTGTGTCAAATGCTGCAAATGATATATATATGGTAGTTCCTACTATGATCTATGTTTTGGCTATATAGGATTAGTATGTGACAAAAGGGTAAGGTTAACAAAAGGAAAATTGGTTGGTTAGAGCTAAATTGTGATTAGTTATGTTCTACATAGTGGGATTAGAGTACATGAAGCTATTAGTTTTGATTAAAAGGTACTTGTTAGATAGGAAGCATGTGCTAATGAATCTTGAATGACACGAGCCGAATATGTACATAGAGCTTCTAGTTAGACAAATATGGGATATGTCAAATTTCCTAAACGTAAGAGTTGGGGTGATATGAGAATGCTATAGAGAAGTGAGATAGGTGATTATGAAAGAGGGATTGCTAAGTGTATAAGGCAACAAAAATGTATCAACTCCTTAACCCTAACGAGTTATAATGGCGCACCAAGAAAAACTTTGTGAACCTTTGTTAGACAAAAAAGTCATTTTAGTATTGATTCAAGTCTTGATATTTGGTCTTGATAAAAACAATAAAAAAGAGTGGAATAGAAAGGTTACCTAGATAGACGATACATGGACCTAGTTCATCTACATCATTAATACAAAAGAGAACTAGGGCAGTATACATATGTATAGACTTCCACCAAATTGAATAGAGATACTACAAGATTCATTTAATATATGCCTACAATAATTCATCAATCATAATCCAATTAATGGAGAGAAAAAATTGATGATATGCTAGTTGTTCTTATTTGCTATCTTGCTTGGGAAAAGATTTGGAGCACCGTCACTTGTTATTAAAAAAGCGGAAATCTATTAGTATGGCCAGTCTTATCTAGTTAAGCCCGAAGCGCTAACTCTAAGCCATTATGAATTATGATATAACTTTATGGGTACCTGACATTTACATGTTATTAGAGTTCATGTTTTATGGTCCGTTCAAGCTTCACTATTTATTTTCTATTTCGACATTCAAAGGGAACCAGGCATTAAGCATGATATAACACAAGCTAGTAATGAAGGCAAAGTTGACCTCGGCTTCCTACTCTAAATGATGAACTATTAGGATTTTCTTTTTCTATCTTGACTTTAGTAAATATATTGACCTAGATGAAAGCCAAGTCCCAATAGCACAACACCTATAAGGATTCTTAGGAGATTGAAAAGAGTAGATGGGGAAATCAATTGTATGTGCTTTGAGGTGAGTAAGGAATATGAGCAGAACTATCCCACCGTGACTTAACTCTTAAGATATTGTGTTTGCCCTTATAATGGTAGAGTGGTTCTATAAGATATCTCGTAGTTTCAAAGATGGTTTGTTATATAATTATACATGCTGCATGTTTTATAACTTATCTATCTATATTTCATTTTCCCTTTGTGGATTACCTTCTCACAAGTTACCTAATGTCATAGAATGTTTGCATGTAAGGTTTATTCGCTGCGGAGTACCCTTGTTTATTTGCTATATGTTTTCGTAGGACGTTTCCCTACATGTTATTTATTGCACTCATGTTACTTGTCCATATGTTGTGGGTACTATAGGCTAATTGATCATATGACCATTTCTATATATTTCACATGCCTCGCAGCCTACTTGGTTAAACATTACATGCCTTATAGCTTTTCTAGCCATGTGTCATGTGCTCACTTGCTCATATTTCATATGTGTACTTATTGACATGTTAGTACACCTATTCATGCGATATAACACATTTGCTCAATGTGATTTGTATTCCATAGTTCATTTTCTTCTATGTCTACATGTCATATAGTCTACTTTCTTACATATTATATATTTCGTAACTTTTTTACTCGTGCATTATGTGCTCATCTAGTCTATTTCCTACATTCCTTATAGTTCATTCACTCACACACTATCCTGTGAACCATATGCGTGCGTATACCATATATTTCTATTGCTTAATGCATGTATATTATGCGCTCCCTTTTATGCTAATATGCCATACCCAATGTGACTTATTTATCTGTATACTATCCCCCTCTATGTTTATTGACTTGAGTTTTGAACATTTTGGGAAAAAAAATTTCTTGTATCATTATGAAGTGATGATTTTGACCAGAAAAAGTTGGGCATATATGTAAATTTCATCACACTACACCCATAGATAAATAACTTAGCATAATTCCTTATCCGAAGGTGCGGCATAAAACATTAGAGTTTCTATTAACAACTATGAGTTCTTATAAGGATCCTCTTTGAAAAGAATCCGAGGCTAAAAGAGAAGGGAAAGTAAAGCCCCGATAGATTAGGCCTATGATTTTATGTCTCCGTTCCATATAAAAAAATTGGGAGATACTATAGTCATTCTTGGTTGTTAAGGCCAGGAAGCTTAGCACAAAAGGTGTAACCTCCATTGAAGAATTTTGGAAGAACTAGAATATAAAATAAGATACTTGGGAATACAAGATGGTAGAGATCCTAAATACCCCTCCTCATTCTAAACATCAACATAAGGATGTGAGATCATATGGTTCCCTTATATGGTCATAAGTGTTAGTAGCATTTGTTCATTTGACATGTCATTTGCATGTCTTGCGTTTAGGTATATTAAATTCCTTATTAGTATGAGTTCTACTTGTGTATCTTCTGTGAATTATAGAAAGGGGTTTCATTTGTCATATTCTTATTTCATGAACCATATCTATTGAGACGTCATGTGAGACTTGTCTATACGTGTTTTAGGTTAGTCTACATATTTTGGATAATCCTATTTACAAAGGAAATTGTTGCAAATCTCCGAATGAAATTCCAAGGTTAACCAAATTATTAGCTTAACCTATCATTTGAGGACGAATGATCATAAGGGGGGAGGATGTAACACCCCATCTTCTACATGTACTAGTTCTATTTATATGACACTTATAATTTGCCTTGTGGTATAGTTATCAACTCACTCTCATATGCCATTAGTGATAATAAAATAGGTTGAAAGTGAACTGTTTGTAGATTTTGATGTGACCTGATTAAGTTGATGTTGATGGGAGTATTTAAACTTGAAATCATAAGTTGGTATTTGAGTCTAAAGATTAAAGTTACATCGTGTATATAAGTTTTAAGTTAAGTTGAAGTATTAAGGTCTAGTAATGGAATAAAATATTGAGGTGCTTGCTTGACTTAACTAAGCTAGTAGGTGACAAGTAGGTGCATCATCTACTTTGACTTAATGACCAGCCCAAAGGACCAAGTAGGTGCATCACCTACTTTTACTTATTGACAAGCCCAAAGGACCAAGTAGGTGCATCACCTACTTTGACTTATTAACCAGCCCAAAGGACCAACTAGGTGCATCACCTACTAAGACTCTTTTGACAATGTTATTGGGCCAAATACACTACAACCTACTTGCATTAATCTAACCCAAATTAACTAGAATAGAGGGATAATTCACGGCAAGGCCCAACAAGTGTTGAAGTCCTTAAAGGACTAAGTTAAAAGGGAAGCAGGCGGGTCACCTACTTGACAATATATAGCCCAAAATTGGCTAACAAAGTCGGCCAATGCACCTCCCTTTTAAAGGGTCAAAGATAAGATCTTATGCTTCATTTTTAACTTCCCAAATTTCATATTTATTTTCTCTCTTGGTCTTTCTTGGCTTCAAAGAACAGACCTAAAACACCTTAGGGTTCTTGAATATTGTCCCCCTTTTCAAGTAATGAAGAAGAGCTTCAGTTCTTGAAGTATAAGTTTAGAGGATTAATTTCCAGAAACTAAGGTAAGGCTACTGGCCTTTTTATACCTTTCTTTATGTACATGTTTGGGGTGGAGAATTTTGTATATATTTGTCAAGAACTCATTATGGTGATAAATCCTTCACTTCAATATTCTCTACTATGCTAAAATAATTTTGGGGATTGATAGTGGCTACCTTATGTATATTGTTGTTGGGGGTAGTTTGGGTTATATTGGCAAAGGATATATGAAGTTTTATTATTGTATAGAATAAGGGTGTGGTGGTTCACCATTTGTGTAAGGGTTGTATGGGCCTACATTCAGTCAAGTGTTTAGCTACTATTTTTCAAGGGCCTTAATGTGATTAGCTGCTAACATTAGCTTAACCATGACTTATATTGTAAATTAGCACCCAAAAAGGGAGGTTGAATCATGATATTTGTATTAGTCAGAAAATAAGGTATGTAAGGCTATTCAATTTCCTATTTCTTTTGCTTGAATCCAACACTTGTATTACAAAGTAACTTTCTTATTGCTCATGGTAGTGACTGATCTATAGTTGTAGTTCTTACTCCATAGAGCATTAAACTGAGTACTCGAATATGAGTTTATTACTAAATGTATGTGCTTACTCTACCAAGTATTAGCATGAAAGATTTAAACTTCTTTCATCGTCAAAGTACCCTTGGCAGGTATTCCCTTGATACAAAACTAACTGATTCTAGATTACACATGGTACATATGTTAATATGTTGGATATATAATCTGCCCATATCTTGCAAACTTACTTCAATTGTCTATTCCGTCATATATGTCATCTTTTCACATGTTCATCTGTTCCATTTATTGGTTATTACTCCCATTGTGTTAGACTATAATGTTACCTCACAAGATCCCTACTTTCTCTAATGTACATTTATATGTACTTACTTGGAATATGTATCCGTCCTTAAATTGAATATGACCACGTTCTCCCTTGGTTCCATGTTCATGTATACCTTGTATTTGATATTAGTTAGTGAGTATTTGGCTATTTTATAGAGTTCAATTATCTTGGCTTAGTATTAAATGTCTTCACTTGATATGTGCTTCAATTTGATATGTCAAAATGCTTATTGAGTCATATAAGCTCCTAAGTATTATGTTGGTGTCATATTTGCTTACCATGTCATTGTAATTATCGTAAGTCCATATTCATATGTCTTCTACTACTGGTGTATAGTTCTAAATCTCAATAATGATTATGACCACCAAAACAACAATATCAAAAGAGTTAAGAACGTCAAACAACAATCTCAAAGATTAAAGAATCTAAGTGAAGCAATCTGTATAATTTTGGGTGGCAACCAAGGGGAAAAGCCTAGCATGGGCCGATCCCAATTGGTATAGAAGGGTGGCAGCTCAGGGGCGAAAGCCGAGCATGAGCTGATCCCAATTTATGGAATTATGAGGACAACATCCTAAGGGTTAAAATACCTAGCATGGGTCATCCTCTTCTACCAATTATCAGCTGGTCATTTGTATCATATGTCTTATAAAGATTATAACGCATATAAAAGTAATGAAAAGAATGTAACATATATGATTCCACAAGTATAAGCCAATGTGGTCTCAAATCCTTCTCTATTTGTATTTGGTTTAACTTGAGCTCTCATTTTACATATGGTTGCATTATGCCTTACATATTCAGTACATTATTGCATACTGACATCCCCTATTAGGGATATTGCATTTCATGCTGCATATACATGTACTCCACTAGTAGATCTCCCTAATAGAAGCACATGATACTCAATGGTTGTTGGTGAGCTCCAGGTTGATTCGAGGCTTGCTGAGTCATTACTGTAAGTATTTCCATAGTGGTACAATCATGGATTCTAGTACAGGCTTTGTAGACATTGTAAAGTTATCATCTGTATTCATATTTTTATTTGTCATATGTATTGGTTTAGCTAGTCAACTTGTGTTGTTTATGTAGATTCTCATTAATAAATCTATCTGCATAGTAGTTCTTTTTCTCATCATAGGTCACCTGTAAGTCATGTGTTCATATGGTACCTGTCTGCCTCACCTTGGGTTGGGGTATGATAACCACATATGGTGTCACAAAAGACAAGGTATCATCGAGGTTAAGTAAACCCTAAACATCAAGTTGGAAGACTTTCAACATACCAGTAAACACATAGAGAGAACCCTCTTTCTCACCACGAGTCTGAAGTATATAGAATCTATTTTTATTGAGAGCATTTTGGACCCGAACCACTTGGACCGGATGAAAGATTAGGTTGAGCCCTTCATCAATTATCTTTGTCATTCTTAACAACTAAAGGACAATCTCTTATCTTATGGTCCATCTTACCACAACCAAAACAAGCATTGGAACCCACTAGACATTTGCCCAAATGCTTTCTTCCACACATAGCACAAGTAGGCAATAAGGACCCACTACCATTTCCTCCTTGAGGCTTAGGGTTATACACCCTCTCATTGTTGAACCTAGCAGGAGAATTGTAGGAACGTAGATTGAAAAACCTTAGTTGAAATCTAGGACAACCATTTCCATCAAACCTTGCATAAGAGAAGTTACCATCACCAATTTTAGCCCTCTTTGCCTCCCTAGACTTTTCCTTAAGTTTCTGCTCTTTGATCTATTGAGCAGGAACCATGAGACGAGAAATGTCCATTTCATTAACAAGCATGGCGGTACAACACTCTTTAACCACCATTTTGGACAAACCCAAAACAAACTTACTCATCTCTACCCTAGGATCAACAACCATTATGGGAGCCTATCGAGAAAAATGTGTGAACTGCAAATCATCATCCTTCACACTCATACTTCTTTGACGAAGGTTGATGAACTGAGGAACCTTTGCCTCCCTCATCTCAAGGGGAAAGACCCAATCAAGAAAAGCAACTTTGAACTTTTACCAATCAAGAGGACCCGAATCTTCCAGTCTCCCTTCACTCCATTGGTCAAACTAAATTTGTGCAACACGCTTAAGTTGATAAGCGGCCAACTCTGTCTTTTCTACCAGCGTCACTTCTATGATCATCAACACCTTCTAAACCTTATAAATGAACTCTTTTGGATCGTCCACATTCTTAAAACCATGAAACTCCGAAGGATTCATTCTAGTGAAATCCCTTGCTCTAGATTCTATCGTACACACATTCGAGTTGACGGGAACCACAACCTCTCTATTTTCTTAGGCCTTCTTAGCTTAAAGCAATACCTAAAAAGCAACCCTAAACTCCGCATTAGTCACTTGCGTGGCCAAAGGGTCGACCCAAACTTGAAGAGCTTTGGGAAGAGCTTCTTGTTTCGCATTCTCCCTCACATTCCTTCTAGCATAAACTCTTCAAGTAGCCATATCCTGTAAGGCATCAGATAAGGATTAGGAGAGAGACCTTATAGAGCTACAGTCTATTGCACGACTCAAGAGTAACGATAAAAGTGGAGTTTCCTAATCATTTTGTAGCCTCTCATTCTTAAATGTGGCGCGTTTCACTCTTATGAACAAGACTCTACTTGACGTGGCGTATAGACATCTTAGAACCATTCTAAATATTATGCTCTAATACCAAGTTTGTCACGACCCAAGGTACCCCCTAGGCGTAAGATGGCGTATAGGACCCCGAGAGGCCCCATACAAGCCATTAGCATTCCTAATATAAGAGATAAAGAAATACATTTCAAGACCACAACTTTTTCTTTTATAAAAGTAAAGCAGAACTCTAAACACTTTATCTCAATGGCTATATAGTAGAATAGAATGAAATTAGGCCTAGTCCCATACATCATGTCCAAAACTGAAAATTTGAAATAGGACTGAAACAATGAAATTTTCTCCTAGAAGCATGAGGACTCACAAGCTCAGAATCTCTCAAATCAACCTCTAGCCACGAAATGTAGGCAAGAGTATGCTTTAGTACAAAACAATGTACCAAGTATGCTAGCCATGCATATAAACATTTAAATCCTACTAAAATAGGATATTTTCTTAACGTGCAATGTTCTAGCTAAAACATGAAACTTGAGAGTTAAAAGTATACGCCATAAAACATGTTCAATGCAAGTGAATATCATCTTGACACATAATTGCGATACTTCTTGAAGTAACTTTCGTTCATCATAACTTAACTTGATTGTGAGAAGTAGCCTTAACCGACATATAAGACCATGTGAGCTAGTAACATAGAATTCAGTGTCTACCCCACACCAAAAAGGAGTGTCCAACTTTCCACAGTAAGGACCATGAACTTCTAGCTATTTTGGATCCACTAGCTAATGTCTATCTAGAAAATCCTATGTTGGCACATAGTTATGGGACACGGGTAATCACCACTTTTCCAGTGAGTTCTAAGCTTAACTTCCACAAAATATTTCTTAATCCTATTTGTCTTAGCTCATAAAGGAACATGGGGAATAGGTTCTTGTACTTACATCATGTGACATGGGTAATCGCCTCTTGTCATTCAATTAGAGATTCGCCTCTTTCCTCTTCTTTAGCATAGCTTTTTAACATTGGTTCACTTTGGGTGAGAAAGCCTTCCAACCCTAAGAACCCTTATCAAGTGAGAAAACCTTTCACTATTCATGCTTACATGTGTATATGAGAAATCCTTTCAATCAACACAAATATAGTACATCATTGATACTTTCATCTCAAAGAATCCTTAAAACAATTACATCATTTCATAAGAACATGCATACTTCCATAATTCACCTATCATAGTTCAAAACCCACTTTCATACATCAATACTTAGAAAAAATGGGTTAGACATGGGTTCATAGAAATTCATCATAGATTCATATAATCCTATTAATTCATGTTTAATTTCATAAAGCTCTTTTACCATAATCCAAAACCCACATTAAATGCTCATAACATGGAAAAGATGGGAATTACACGAGTTCATAGGGGATCACCATAAAAATTTGAGATTAACTCAATTCATGCATCATAGATCATAAAATCAATCAATTTGATCAACAATTAGGAAAACCCATAATAGAGAAGAAAATCCTAACTCAATTTGGAAATTCTAACTTTGAAAATACAAGAATTTGGGAACTCCATAAATGGAAAGAATCCATGGATGAAAACTATCATATCTCAAAGCCAATTGCTTAAATTCAATGGAGGAATTGGAGACTTGACATGCAAACCCTTAGCTTGGACCCTTCTTCTTCAAGTTTTATAGAAATATTTGAGAGTAAGAGTTGTTCTTCTTTTGTAAATTTGAAAGAATGATTTTAAATGGGGAAATTTAAGAGTGAAAACACTTATATAGGGTTTTTGCGAAGGGTAAAACGACATAGTATTGCTCTAGACTAAGTAGGAAAAGATCTAACTACCCCTAGGACATAACTGTTGACCTCAAATGATGCCTTGAACAATGGACCTCAGTTTGACCGATGGTTCGTCCTACTGGTCCATTATCCGGTGTCAGAAAGTGGATTTGAAGCCATGATCCACAAACCCTCAACCACGGATCGTGGAACCAACAACGGTTCATTTGTCTAGGATATGGTTTGTGGTCCTCTAGACTCATTTAGATGGCCAATCCACAGACCAAACCTACGGTCTGTGGGTCAGTGCATGGCCGTGGTTTGTCTCTATCGGATGGCACTAGAAACTTCTAAAAACATATTATTTGGCTCTATCTCAAATCTGAGGTGTTACACTAAGATCCTAAAATTTCAAAGTTCTAGTACTTTTTGACGGTTCACCAGGATGATTTGTGGACATGTGTCCCAGTCGTAGGTAGGTTTGGTAGGTGATTCTTAGACTTAGAGATATTTTGGAATCAAAAGTGAGACCCACGACTAGACATGTACGGCCCATTGGTGGACCCACGATTAATACATGGGTCCGTTGCTGGGGGTCGCATTTGAGAGCCTATAAACTCCATCAATGATGAACAAGTACAATCTGTGGTCTGACCAACGTACCATCGATCGTGCCATCGATGGGAACTGGTAGTTGTTTTTATGACGGCTTTTTGGTCTTTTCTTAATTATTCTAGTTTAATACTATGTGGTTTTGCCATTTAATAGAAGCATATATAAATGTTTTTAACTCTCAAACCTCCTCAATTGAATTCATTTTCTTAAATCCTCAAAAGAAGAACAAGTCTTCCTCTCCAAATATTTCTCTCCCTAGAAGATTGAAGGAAAATGCTAAGATTTCAAGTCAAGTCTCCAATTCCACCATTGAAGGCAAGATTTTGGCATTGAATGATGATAGTCGTTATCCATAGAGACTTTTCCTCCATGGAGTTGCTAAATTCTCCAATTTACAAAGTTAGAAAACCCTAATTGAGTTGGTGTATTCTTCCATGTCATAGGTTCCTTTAAATGTTGATTTATTTGATTGTTTTATAATATATTATCCATGAATTGACAAGATTTCATATTCTTAAAATGAACCCCCATGAACTCATGCTTAACCAATGTTTTCTAGATATTTATGATTGAGAGTGGGTTTTGAAGTATGAAAGGTGAAATATGCATGTGATTAACGTTTCAAGCATACCTCATCAAATTCTAGGTACAAACGATCGTTAAGAAGTATAAAACCGAATGAAGACTTGGGATCAAACCCACAAGGAGCAGCACGTGTCTAGAATTCAATTATGAAATACAAATGTGGTCTAATCAATTATAGGAATAAAAATTATCAAAAACATACAAATAAATCTGAAAGGGGTAACAAAGAAAGTCAGATAGGGGTTTTGGATTTGCAATGAACAACTGAAATAACAACGAAAATAGGGGAGAAATAACAATATAGAGAGGAATTTTCGGGATGTTATCAATTATAGGCATATTTCACTATATGGGTAATTGAGATTACTAATAAGTAGCTAAATTCCATTAGCTAGGCTAGGCTATGAGTGAAATAGGTTTCTCTCCAACAACTACTTCGATTTAAATGATTTCTTTCGAACATCAATAAGGTTAGCAAATAAGAACAACCCACACCTTAATCCCTCTACTCTCTTGAGCTTGGTAGGTAGAATTAAGATTAGGATTTACTCTTTTGAGCAAAACCCATATCAACCGGATAGCTACAATCATCAATTCAAAACTTTGATTCTAAAACCCCTTTTTCAAGAAAGCCCATAATTCTATGTTCGGACTGCATTTGCGACTACAATTCTTAGATTAAAGCACTCCTAACGATTAAAACCACTTATATTATAGCTTTTAAATCAGCAATAATCAATACTCATATGCTAATTCAGCCCATAATCACATCATCACACCCCAAGAATTAGGGTATTAGCTAAATATCATAAAAAGGTAAAAACAAGTACTAACTCGATTAACCATCAGCTGGGTAATAGTCTCCAATCCTTTACAATGCTCTGAAATATTAAAGCTCAAAAACCCAAGTTAAAATCCTCAAAGTCTACAATAAGAATTGAAAACTTGGAGAAAACTCTAACTCTAGAATGGAAACTGTAATCTCTCCCAATAACTCCTCAAAATTCCATTTAAAGTCCAATTTATAGTTTCCCAAAATTCATCCTGAAAGTCCACTCGGCGGATTAAGTCACACCTCGCTGAGTGGATCTGTGATCCACCGATTGTCCTCTTCCATCTCCACTTTGCATTGGCCTCCAGCATCTCAGGTCCTGTAACTTTGGGCAATCAAATTTAGTATCGCAAAACTGATAGGTGATCTGTTGACTACCCATTTCTGTCGCCAACTTGGTTCTTCCGCATGGCTGGTATGCTAAAACATTGGGCGAGCTAATGATCCACTCAGCGGTGCATCGAGTGGTCTTGGGGATCGCCATGATTGGTTTTTCTTCACTTCTTCAGCTCTTTAGTTCCTTTTTGTCCAGTCATAGCCTTGCCTTTTTCCTTGGCCTTCCTAGCTGCAAATCAACATTTTAACATCAGTTTAGAGCATAAAATAGGCATTCGAGGATCCTTGTACTATCAAAACAAAGCCCTAAATGATTCCAAATCTCAGATGCATTAACACCCCGAACTTAAACTTTTGCTTGTCCTCAAGTAAAACACAAGATTAGCAATCCAATAAGGATGTCTACAAATAGTGCTGCATATGACTCAACATAAATGCACACAAAAAGGTTAAAATTACCCATACAATGATCAATTGTGCACTCACAGTTTCAAATTATGACTTATCATCATCAAGAGTACTCAAGTTCACAATGATTGCCTCAAACACAAGTTCAAGCTCAACAAAGGTCTTTCAATGCCCTCGCAACAAAGATAATTCCATAATCACACAGAATTTCTCAACAATTTAATGTCCCGCATGCATGACAACACCCATAGGTATGTCCTTATTTTCCAATTAACATTAGTTTTAGCTCACTCAAAATCACAAAGGTCTTTTAAAGGCTTGTAATAGCGCTGAGTGTAAGACTATGGTTATTTAGGCTTAGTGGCTTCTACATTCATGAAGTATGGTCTTAACATCACGTTCCTCCTTTTCTTTAACATTTCAATCATGCTCATAATCCATCCCATTATTCAACTTCATATGAACCACCGATACCCCAGTTCTTTTGTAATTTTCACTACTTCATTTCACAACTTTTTCGGTGTTTTTCTTTTCTTTCTTCTTTTTCATTACTTTTTTTCTTTTCCTTTTTTTTTTTTTTTTTACATGGAGGTGTTCCATCTTTATTTTTTTAAAAGAAAATAAACAAAAGGGAATTTCTCACACTTTTTGACTTTCCTTCTCTTTTTACCACACCCCCAACTTAGGCTTTTGGCCTAAGTTGTCTATTCAAACAAACCATACTTTATGAAAGTTGTGGGTGAATGGATAAAAAGAGGTAACCGTTGCTCAAGTTTCTTCCAAGAAAAGGATAAGGCTAAAAAGGGTCTAAGCAAGGTTCACACATCTCACAAGGTTGGTCACAAAATAGGTATATTGTCAAGTTTGTTTACTCTTTGAAATTCTTGCCTAATATCATATCTAGTGATTGCATCACTCAATCCATCGGGCTAACGGGGCAAATTCTAAGTGTCATCATGCATAATGTTCAAGGTAATCTCATCACAAAAGGCATTGGTACCAATATCAAACAAGACTCCACACTTTCTAGCTAGCGTGCAATGCTCATCACAAGAGACTCATTCGACAACCGGCTAGTTACAGTGAGATGCTAAAAGTTAACATATTGCCTATGTAACTTCATTTGCCTCGTCGTAGCCGTACATTCATTTTGTTCAAGTAGGAGCACTATCTAAGTCATCATTATTGACAACAACCGAAACTCAAATTTGCACAAGAACAACCACAGTCACAAACAAAAGAGTTGGCAACATTTTTTAAAGTAGGTTCAAAACCAATTTCATTCAAAATAGTGGGACACAAGCTAAAACATCTGCAACACCAAAACCAAGATATATAGAAATACACCAAATAAGTCCAATATTCACAAAACATACCAATCAAAACAAAATCAAAATCAATATCACAAGAGGTAGGTATGGAAATACCTCACCCTACCCAACAAAATATCTAGTTATATTTAAATGCAATAAAAATAGAAACAGAGTATTAAAAGGTAATAGCAAAGGAGGGGAAAGCCAACCTGGCAGGCTAAGCCTGGGTGAAGTCTTCATCTTAGCCACTCTATCTATCTGGGCATCAATGCTCGATGTCTCATCAACCTTGGCTCCACTGGAGCCTGTCATGGAAGTATCCCTCAAGGAGGCCTGTCTAGTTGTCTCAAACATGAACGTTCTAAGTCGGCCAGGTCCTCATAATTATCCTTATCTCACACATCAAGCTACTTCTCATCAATCTCGGCCTCAAACTCAGCAGCAGCAACATCAGCCCCTATCTCATCTTTGGTACTAGCCGGAGGTAGCTCAGCATGGGGTGGAATATCTACACTCAGGTCATCTAGGATCTACACTATCCCAAATAGAGAAATAAATTTTGTGGACTTCAGATGGTCCACATCCTTCTTCAGCTGAGAAACATCGACTTTCAAAGTCGTCACCGCATCAGTAGCACCCTACCCTCTCTCATAAACCTCTACTCTCGATGTAAGGGCTTCAATAGAAGCCGTGAGAGTTATTAGTGCAGCAGTAATAGCTCTATTAATTATCCTGGGAACCTCGAACCCTAGTTAGGAAGCACGCACATCAACAGAATGGGGTAGGTGCCCCATTTTGAGCAGCATGACCTATTGATCGGATGCTTGGAGGCAGTGGTACCAGCATCAGATCTAGGGGGCGGGGAAGCATCAGAAAAGCCAGGAATGTCAGAAGGAGCAGAGTTACAATTGCCTATATAGGTAGTGTATTAATATCGACCTCCAAGGATGTGTCCACTGGAGCTGCTCTTCCTATGTCAGCCTCATTTATTGTGTACTCGGCCTCTATGCACTAAATATCAGTAGAGGATGTGGTGTAGTATAAACATCACTCTTCTCATAATGTGGAACTCCTGCCCGATGACATAACTCGATGATAAACATTGGGAAGGGGAGAGATGTCTGCCACTTCTTGGCCCTTGTGGCCATCTTCTGCTCGATGATCATACACAAATTAAGCCGCTTCCTAGCTATGACAGACCCAAGACCAGACGACTTTGGGTGGAGGAGAATGGACACATTCTGCGATGGCATAATCATGTTGTTGATGAATCCAAACCAATACAGAGGTGGTATGCTTAGGTCCTTTCTTCTCTATCGGTACTCCGACCTCAATCCACCTTGGGGTGGTGTTAGAAAGCAGGGGTGCCAACTAACCCTTGAGGTCTTTTAGTGTCTGTGTCTGGATCATGCTCTGGTAGTGATGCATGAACCCTGTAGCCCTCTTAAACACATCATTTATATTGCATCTAACTTTCTTCCGTAGTACCATCACAAACTCTACTGGCTTGAAGACACTAGCCTTATTTTTCCCCTAAGGTACTAGATCACCATAGGCTAAGTAGAATTCCCGGATCCAACTGGGAATGTATGGGCCACGGGGCCTGGCGAAGGCCTCAAATTAGTGAAACCTGAGGGTGTCCCACACTTTTGAATGCCAATCCCCTACTCCTTCTGTGGACAATTTCTTCTCCTTCAAGTTGATCCTCAAATCATTGGTCTTTAATCGATTGAGTGACTGGGGAGGAGGAACCTGTACTCATGATGTCGGATTCACCATCTGTGCTAGAGGACGCACTGAAGCTGAAGCTGGAGAGTTTGGCTTCGAAAACTTAGACCGTTCATAGTCAGCTTTGGAGCGTAACTCCGCTTGCCAAGCCTGTAGTAACTGATCATCCTCAGGCTCAAAGAATGAAGCCTAAGAATTGTAAGACTCTCTCTCATTGTCGGAGTTGTACTCAGGTGTCTCGGCCATGGGCACATTTCCCTTTCCCTTGCCCCCCTTCGGAGGTAACTTCTTGCCCTTGGCACTAGAGGTAGCTACTTTCTCATTTATTACGAGTCCACGTGCCTGCTTTCGGGGCAGCATGCAACTATCATTAAAATTTGTTCTAGAAAACTCTTGTAAACCACATAGAAAAATGTTAGGAAAATTTCTAGAAAAATGTAGAAAATAGGTTGTAGAATGACTCACCGAACCATTCAATGATTGACCGAGTGACTTTAGTGAGCCAGATCAGGCTCTCCAAAAGTACCAGCACAAAATATTTCAAAATTCAAGATAGGTTAGCGATGTTCAGTGCCATTTGGTGAATGGCTGACACCAAGCAGCGATCTTGAAGTGGCTCACTTAAAGTTACAGGGCATTTTAGTGGATTAGGGGCGCAGAAGGGTGATTAAGAAGAAGTTTCGGTGAGTCACCGAGTGATCTCAACAAGCTTAGGCATCTTAGCAAAACTTATAGAAGAAACTCAACCAAATTTAAAAATTAAGGGCAATCTTTGGGGGACTTTGGTGAACCACCAAACCACTCAGTAAGCTCGACGTAGCTCGCCAAATGGCCCAACATGCAAGTTTTCAACCCCAAACTTTAAAATCAAACCCGTACACCACGAATTCAAAATTTAACACAAAAACAATTCAATTAAGGTTAGACCCATATGACCCATGCCCCTTGGGTACTCAGACTTCCCCTAATTTGGCCAAAATTTGCCATTTGACGATTATTGCCCTTAAGAATGACGTCAAACACTCCATCATTGGGTTATTAACTTCATTTAGCAAAATTAGGGGTTACATAGACCCAATGCATGAACACCGCAACCCAACAAATTAGAGTCAATTTTACAAGCAAGAACATGGGAATCGATCAATTTAAGGAAATTAGTCATTAATTTAAACAAATTACGTGCAATCCAACTCTGAAACACAATTAAAACATGCTGCCCATCAACAATCAATGAAAATTTACCTAATTCATTAGATTTTGACCACACAATTATAGTATAGATTTCAGATAACCAACCTTTATGCCAAAAAGAATAGTTGTAATGCTAGGCGGTTAACTACCACAATCTGAGCAAGGAATTCACCAAATGCGAAAGTAAACAAAGGAAAATATGAAAGATCTAAGATAGGAATTGAGAGTACGGGGGGTTAAAAATGGGAGAAGATGAAGGATTTTGGAATTTTAAACCATTTGGCCTTTAAAACCTTTGCGTTCGCGCTCCCTTCGGCGGAGTAAGTCATGCTAGCCGAATCACTTGGTGATGCACTG
This sequence comes from Solanum bulbocastanum, assembly GCA_037074985.1. Taxonomy (NCBI): domain Eukaryota; kingdom Viridiplantae; phylum Streptophyta; class Magnoliopsida; order Solanales; family Solanaceae; genus Solanum; species Solanum bulbocastanum. The sequence goes on from CM073599.1 coordinate 16,814,606, forward strand.
AGTGGCATTTTACCTTGTTGTGTTTTACAGGACTCCCAACCATTTGGGGGTTGAAATGATGAACAAATTCAAGCTCGTCGACCTATTTGGTGAGTCAGCGATTGACTATGTAGCCCACCGAGTTTTACAGATTTTCCCTTCATATTTGGTGGTTCCAACGGTGGTCCAAATTGGGGTTCACCGACCTGTTCGGAATTTCATTGACTGGGCTTTGCCTTTCCTAACTACCCATTTTCCAACACTTTTCACTTTTCAACCTACGCAATCAACATCTGTTATTCAAAAACAACAATTAAACACCAAAAATGTGGGTTGCCTCCCAAGAAGTGCCTTAGTTAATGTCGTGGCATGACGGAGATACCAATTTAAGCTTCATTTTTGGGGTTGGCCATTGTATAACTAGGAAACCCTCCTTTTTGTCTTGTATTCAATTGCGTTGAGATTTCACCCATTCTCTATTCAAATCTCTTGATTCACACAAAATGAGAAGTAACCATCAGATTAAGTGTAGAGACACACTCCTTCATCTTTTTCAACACTTTGTCAGACCCTTCAACTTTGTTGAGAATACGTGAGAGCATGTCTTCCGTATCGACCTTTTCAGACTCCTTGGGCTTTTGATGCTCATGGGGTGGGACGTACCTGCCCTTGTCACCCTCTCTTTTCTTTCAAGTGGAGTTATGATCACGCCACTCCTTACCACAGTCTTTCCATCCCTCATCCCTATTCCAACCTAGGTTTCCACCTAACCTTGGATTGTTTGCTTGTTAACCTCCTCTTTGATTGGCTAGGAAGTTCACTTTATCATTGTATAATGCTTCAAACTGAGCTTCTTCGGGGTTTGCTCCACCAACACTCACAGAATTTACACTCTTCATACCACTGCACATCACATTTTTTGCCAATAGATCCAACTAGGTCATCATTTTGGCAATGTTTTGGTTCCTCTCTTAATTCTTTCCGATCTATTCTTTCGTCTTTCTATAAGTGAGAAGACAGAAGTGGTATTTCTAAAAGTGAGAGGAAAGACATGGTATTCAGAAGTGCACCATGCCCTGTTGATCTCGATCATGCTATCGAGGAACTGAGATGCTACTTCATATGGCTATTGCATTATACCTTTGGGAACTAGTTGATCAGCAACTCCTTTGTTCACGTAGTCAAGGTTCCTATAGAAGTACAACTGTAATATATGATTTGGCCGCCCATGGGTTTGACATTGAAGTACCAACATCTTCAACCTTAGGCACGTCTGATGGATAGGTTCACCCTCCAAGCATTTGAAACCTTGGATACTATCCCTAAGCGTCATCATCCTTGACGGGGAAATAATCTCACATGGAATGCTGTAGTAAGCTCATCCCAAGAGGTGATGGAATTTCTTGGCAACTCAGCCAACCATTTAATAGCATCACCCATTAAGAGAATGGAAACAACGTGAGATAGACTGATTCTTGTGATGCGTTCTTGAATGAGAATGCACCATAAATGTCTACAAAGTTTTGAATATGCTCATGTCGGTTTCCGTGAGCCAATCCTCCATATAATCCCTTCATTTGGAGGAGTTTTAGTATTGTTCTAGTAACATGTAAAAGGACATTCCATTCAATTAGAGGTAGACGTATTGCTCCCACACCACCTAATGGAGTTGGGTTGTTCACATTTAGGTCATTTACATCATTGAGGTTCCCAATATCATCTTGGTGGCCCACTTGGCTACAATTGCTCCCGTTTACGCTCAAATCTTCCTCTGTTCAACACAAGCAACACAGAAAAAAAAACTAAAGCAAATGGATTCAAGTACAACAAAAAGGATCAAACTTCAATTTCAATAAAACAATTTTAAACAACACCACTCCCCGACAGCGGGGCCATTTTGAAAAACGTTTCAAGAACACATTATCCAATTCTATATGCAAATGATTGTTAAGCATTATAAAAATCAACGAAGAGTTGGGGTCGAACCCACAGGGAGGGGTACGTGTTTGGAATTTAATTACGAAGTAAAAATGTGGTCTAATCAGTTATAGGAATAAAAATTATCAGAAACATACAAATAAATAAAATATGGGTAACAACGAATGTCAGATGGGGGTTTTAGATTTGCAATAAACAACTTAAATAACAACGAAAATAGGTGAGAAATAAAAGTATAGAGAGAAATTATTGGTATATGATCGATTATAGGCATATCATATATGGGTACTTGAGATTACTAATAAATAGCTAAATTTTAGTAGGTAGGCTAGGCTATGAGTGAAATAGCTTTCTCTCGAACAACTACTTCGATTTAACTGATTTCTTTCGAACATCAACAAGCTTAAGAAATAAGAACAACCCACACCTTAATTCCTCTACTCTCTCTAGCCTGATAGGTAGAATCGAGATTAGGATTTACTCTTTCCAGCTAAAACCATATCAACCTGATAACTACAATCATCAGTTGAAAGCTTTGATTCTAAAACCTCTTTTTCAAGCAAGCCCAGAATTCTAAGTTCAAATTGCATTTGTAACTACAATTTTTTGATTAAAATACAACTAATAATTAAACCCACTTGTATTATAGCATTTAAATCAGTAATAATCAACACTCTTAAGCTAAATCAACCCATAATCATATAATCACACCCCAAGAATTGGGGTTTTAACTAAATATCATAAAAAGGTAAAAATAAGTACCAAAATGATTAGCCATCAGCTGGGTATTAGTCTCCAACCCTTTACAATGCTCTGAAATAGTTAAGTTCAAAAATCCTAGTCCAAATCCTCAAAGTGTACAATAAGAACTGAAAACTTGAAGAAAACTCTAACTCTAGAATGGGAACTGTAATATCTCCCATAGAACTCCTCAAAATTCCATTTCAAATATAATTTTTAGTTTCCCAAAATTAAGCCAGAAAGTCCACTCGATGGTTTAAGTCTCGCCTCGTCAAGTTTATCGGCGATTCCCCAATTGTCATCTTCCATCTCCACTTTGCATTAGCCTTCAACATCTCAAGTCCTGTAACTTTGGGCAATCAAATTTAGTGTCGCACAACTGATCAGCGATCCACCAACTACCCATTTATGCCACCAACTTGGTTCTTCCCCAGGGCTAGCATGTTGGAACATTGGGCGACCTAAAGAGACACTCGGCGGTGCGCCGAGTGCTTTTGGTGATCGCCACGATTTCTTTTTCATCACTTCTTCAGCTATTTAGTTCCTTTTTGTCCGGTCATGTCCTTGCCTTGCTCCTTAGCCTTCATACACTAAAAGCAACATTTTAACATTAGTTTAGAGCATAAAATAGGCATTTAAGGACACTTATACAATCTTAACAAAGCGCTAAATGAGTTCAAATCTCGGACTCATCAGCATGTTCTTATGAAATTGATAAAATACGTTGTAAGTAACTTTGAGAGTGAAGCATATATGTTATTGTTATTTTTAATTTATTTGAAAGTATTTCTCAAATGATTACCTTATGCATGCATGTGAACAATTTTCTCACATAAAGGATTCTAAGGTTGAAAGGTCTTCTCACCTAAAATGACTCAAAGTTAAGGAGCTATTCTAAGAATGGGGCAAGCGGCTTTTACCATGCCCTCTAATCATAAAAATAGAGGTGCTTACCTATGTCATACAATATAAGGACAAACAGCGATTACCCAATTCTCTTAAAAGAAAAATGAATAAAACTAAAAAATGTTCTATTGGAGTTATGCTTAGCACTGAGTGGACAAGTGGCGATTACCCATGCACTATAAACTATGTGCTACCATAGGTTGTCTAGATATACATTAGCTAGTTGATCCACATAACCTATAAATTCATGGTTCGTACTTTGGCAAGTTAGAACCTCTTTTTGGTGTGGGGTAGACACTAGATTCCATGTTAATAGCTCATAGGGTCTTACATATCGGTTCAAGGTAATTCTCCAACTTTAATGAATCAAGGTTACTTCAAGAATTATCTCACATGTGACTTAAGATGACGTCTACTTAGCCTCCTAACTCTTATATCATGTTTTAGATTGGTCATTGCATATCCTGAAAATGTCCCTTTATCATGATTTTTACACTTCATACATCACTATCATACTTGGTATATTTTTTTTATCAACGCATACTCTTGCCTGCATCTCTTATCAAAATATAGGGTCCGACTCTCTAGAATTACACTTTCATGGGTAGGGATCTATTAGAAGAAGATTCTAGTGTGGTGAGCCCTTATATTCTGAGGAACAAGCCTTTACTTAATTATGTATTTATATTTAGTTTTGAACTTGATGTACAAGTTACGTCCTAATTAATTTTATGTTCTAGTGACTTTCAGACAGTGTTAGACTTTTGCTTCATTGTATAAATCTATGTGTTTTGAATTTGTCTTTTAAATCATTTGGTTTCTATTATCTTGTATGATTTATGCTAAATTGCTTGTATAGGGGCTCTCGGGGTTTTATGCGGCATGTTACATTTAGGGTCTACCGTGGGTCGTATCAAACTTTGTAATAAGAGCAAAAGGTTTAGAAAGGTCCTACGAAGTCTCATAAGCCACATCTAATAGACTGTTGTTCTTAAGTCTGAAGCGTACCACATTTAAGAATGAGAATCTATAAGATATTTAGGAAACTCTACTTCTTTAATTTTCTAAAGGCGTGCGATAGAGTTTACCTCTATAACGTCTCTATCCTAAACCTTATTAGGTGCTCTACAGGATATGGCCACTCGAATGGCATACGCTAGAAGGAATGTGAGAGAGAATGTGGAACAAAAGGCTCCTCCTCAAATTCTTATCGACCCTTAGGCCAAGAAACTGACTAATACAGAGTTTAGGATTGTTTTTCAAGTGTTGGCTCAAGAAAATAGGGAGGTTGTGGTCCCCGTGAATACAAATATGTGTATGGTGGCAAATAGAACGAGAGACTTCACTAGAATGAATCCTCCAAAGATCTATGGTTCTATGGTTGAGAAAGACCCTCAAGAGTTCATTGATGAAATGTATAAAGTGTTGATGATTATGGGAGTCACACCGGTGGAAAGGCTTATGTTTTGTCCGAACAATAAAAGGAACGAAGGGTAGCAGATGTGGGCCCTCTCGATTGGAAACAGTTTAACAATTCTTTCCTTGATAGGTTCTTTCCCCTTGAAATGAAGGACACAAAGGTACTTGAGCTCATCAAAACCTTCGTTAAGGAACCATGACTATGAAGGAATATTTTTTGAAGTTCTCACAATTTGCAAAGTATGATCCTACGATGAGGGCAAGAATGAGTCTTTTTTTTTTTGATGTGTCTTAGATGGTGGTTAAGGAATGTCGTACCACTCTGATTATCAATGATATGACATTTCTCGTCTCATGGTTCATGCTTAACAAATTGAAGAGGAGAAACATAACGAAAGATCTTGGGAGGCACAGAGGGCCAAATCGGCAATGGTAACTTCTCACACTCAAGGTTCGATGGACATGGCTATTCCAAGTTCCGACAAAGGTTTTCTAGTCAAGGTTCCTCCAATGCTCCTCCTAAGTTCAACAAAGATAGGGTGTCTAATCCTAAGCCTAAAAGAGGAAATGGTAGTAGATTTTCATTGCCTACTTATGCTAAGTGATGAAAGAAACACAAGGGTAGATGTCTAGCCAGTTCTAATGCTGACTTTGCTAGTGGTAAAATGGACCATAACATAAAGGATTGCCCCTCAGTTGCAAACAATGTGAAAGAAAATCATCAATAGGTTCAACCAAATCCTTTATCAGGTCATAGTGGGAGTAAGAAAAGAAATAGATCTATAAACTTTAGACTCGTCATGAGCAAGAGAGTTTGCATGATGTGGTTACCGGTATGTTGAAAGTCTTCCTACTTGATGTTTTTGCTTTCCTTGACCTACTTTGTCTTACGTGACACCATATGTGGCTATGAGGTTTGATATTCTTTCTGATGTGTTGTTAGATCCTTTTTCTATCACTACTCTTGTTGGTGATTTATTATGGCTAAAGAGTCGACAGAAAGTGTGTCGTCTGCTTCTCCAATAGAGTCACTTATGTTGATCTTATTGAGCTTGATATGCTAGATTTTGATGTTATCTTTGGTACTGATTGGTTGCATTTATGTTATGATTCTATTGATTGTAGAACGCATGTAGTCATATTTTAGTTTCCAAAATTAACTTGTCCTATAGAGGAAAGGGGGAAATTTTATTCCTAAGGGTCAATTTGTCTCTTATCTTAAAGCTCGAAAGATGACTTCTAAGGGTTGCATTTACCATCTAGATAGGGTGAGGGATATATATTCTGATACCCCTACTCTTGAGTCTGTCCTTATTGTAAATGAGTTTCTAGAAGTGTTTCCTAATTATTTACCCGGTATTCCTCCCGTAAGGGATATAGTCTTCGAAAATGACCTTTTCTAGATACATAACCTATCTCTATTCCTCCTTATCTTATGGCTCTGGTAGAACTTAAGGAATTAAAGGAGCAACTAAAAAAAATTGTTAAATAAAGGTTTCATCTGACCAAGTATCTCTCCATGGGGTGCTTCGGTTTTGTTTGCAAGAAAGAAAGATTGTTCACTACATATGTACATTGACTACCGACAATTGAGCAAGGTTACCATCAAGAACAGGTATCCTCTTCCATAGATGGTTTGTTTGACCAACGTAAAGGAGAAAGCTACTTTTCTATGATTAGCCTTCGGTCGTTATCACCAATTGAGGGTGAAGGAAGATGACATTCCGAAGATGGCTTTTTAAACTCAGTATGGTCATAATGAGCTTTTTGTATTATCATTTCATTTTACTAATGTTTCGTCTACATTTATGGATTTGATGAATAAGGTGTTTAGACAATACCTCGATATGTTTGTTATTCTGTTCATTGATGATATATTGATCTATTCAAGTAGTGAAGATAAGTGTTCCAATCATTTGAGGATTGTGTTGCAAGTCCTCAACAATTGATAACTCTTTGCACTGTTTAGCAACTGTGAGTTTTGGCTAAGGTCTGTGGCTTTTCGTGGGCTTATTGTTTCTGGTAATTGTATTGAGGTAGATCCTAAGAAGATGGATGCGGTCAAAAGTTGGCCTAGACCTCTGTCCCCTTAAGATATTAGAAGTTTCTTAGGTTTATCTAGCTACTGTAGCAGGTTTATTGAAGGGTTTTCTTCGACTTCCTCTCCATTGACGACATTAAATCAAGAAAAGGTTAATTTCATATGGTCTAAAGCATGTGAAAAGAGCTTTCAAGAATTAAAAGATAGACTTATTTTTGCTCTGGTGTTGACTTTACTAGAAGGGGCAGATGGTTTTTTTCTTTATTATGATGCCTGAAGAATTGGTTTAGGATGTGTCCTTCTGCAAAACAAGAAAGTCATTGCCTATGCTTTAAGGCAACTTAAGATTTATGAGAAGAACTATCCTACCCATGACCTTAAACTAGTGGCAATTGTTTTTGCCTGAATGATTTGGAGGCATTATTTGAATGGTGCTCATGTAGATGTCTTTATTGAGCTCAAGAGTTTGCAATATGTGTTTAAGCATAAAGATTTAAATCTTCGCCAAAGAAGGTGGCTTGAATTGCTAAAGGATTATGACATGAGTGTTCTCTACCTCCCCATTAAGGAAAATATGGTGACGGACCCTTTTAGTTGGTTATTGATAGGTAGTGTTACTCATATTGAGGATGATAAAGAAGAGTTGGTTCGACATGTTCGTAGATTTATCTGGTTGGGTGTTCGGTTAGTTGACTTTATAAATGGTGGTGTTATGACTCACTGTGGTTTAGAATAATCTTTTGCGGTAGATGTGAAGGTGAAACACGGTCTTGATCCAACTTGGGTTCATTTGAAAGAAGCAATTCTTAAAAAGTCTGTAGAGTCTTTCTCCCAAGGGGGAAATGGTATGATTTGTTATCAAGGTCGTTTGTGTGTTCCTAATATATATCACTTGAGAGAGAAGATCTTGTTAGAAGCCCATACTGCTCGATATTCCATTCACCCAGGAGCCAACAACATGTATCATGGCTTGTAGGAGATTTATTGTTGGAATAGGATGAATAATGATATTGAGGTATTTTTTGTAAAGTTCCTATGTCAACAAGTGAAAGTTGAGCATCAAAAGCGAGGAGGTTTCTCCCAAGATTTTAGCATTCTTACTTGGAAGTGGGAAGATTATAACATGGACATCATTGTTTTCTTACCTCGCACCCGGAGGCAACATGACTTGATTTGGGTTATAGTAGATCGAACGATAAAATCAGCTCTTTTCATTCTCGTCAAGATTTCATATTCGGTGGAGGACTTTGCTAAGTTGTAGTTAAGAGTAATGGTTAGGTTGCATGGAGGGTCCTTTTCCATTTTCTCTGATAGGGGTACCCCATTCACTTCTTAGTTTTGAAAATCTTTCCAATAGGGTCATGGTATCGTGTTAAGCTTAGTACGGCCTTCCATCCATAAATCGGTGGACAAGCGGAGCATGCTATCCAAACTTTAGATGATATGTTAAGTGCATGTGTAATAACCTTCAAGGGTAATTGGGATGATCGCTTGCCTTTGATCGAGTTCACATACAACAATAGCTATCACTCAAGTATTGGCATGGCTCTATTTGAGCCTCTATATTGTAGGAGGTGCATTGATAGGGCCCCGGTTTGTATATGAGGCTATGAAGAAGGTTCTGTTGATTAGAGAAAGGTTGAAAAGGGATCAAAGTCGGCAAAAGTCCTATGCCGATGTTAGAAGAAGAGATCTTGAGTGTGATGTTAATAATTGGGTCTACTTGAAAATTTGATCCAGGAAAGTTGTAATGAGATTTGGTAAGAAAGGAAAGCTGATTCCCTGCTATATGGGCCCATATTAGATTTTAAGGCGAATTGGCAAGTTTTCTTATGAACTATATTTGCCTAATAATTAGGCATTAGTGAATCCAATTTTCCATGTCTCCTTGTTGAAGATATATGTTGGTGATTCTACATATATAGTTCCATTAGAAGGATTGGTAATTAATGAGAATCATTCTTATTAGGAAGTTCCTATTAAAATTTTAGACCGACAAGTCAAGAAGTTGAGGAATAAAGAAGTTGATTCCGTAAGGGTTCTTTAGAGGAATCAGTTAGTTGAATGTGATACTTAGGAGGCTGAGGCTGATAGAATGTCCCGTTGTCCTCATATCTTTCCTCTTATCTTAATTCTAGCTTGAGGTATTTAGCTCCTCATGGTTTACTCTTTTGGTGTCATGTGTATTAGATATTCCAATGATTTCCTTATCATGCATGATTTATTAACTGCTTAAAATTTGAGAAAATGAATTAACTTGATTGACTTTTACATGTTTCTATGCATTTGAGTATGAGTTGCCTATAGACTTCTTGATACGATGTTTCGAACATGCTTTAGCTTGGAGTTCATATTTCCTCGTCAAATATGTGCATTCAAACAAGACATTTAAATTTCTACCCTATTTATTATGACTTTAAATCTAATTTAAGGATAAATGTTCCTAAGAGAATATAATTTAACACCTAGGACTCAAAAAGGATATAATTGCAGCTTTTTTCAGGATCTGGTGCCAGTTCCGACAGAGCCACTCATGGCCCATGGACTGACACACGGACCATAGGTCAGCTCCATGATTGGTTAGTCTAGGATCCTAAAGTTTCCAAGTTCCAGTACTTTCCGACAGTTCACCAGGATAGTCCATCAACATGTGTTTGGGTCGTAAGTAGATTTCGTTGGTCAGTCCCAAACTTAGAGAGATTTTGTAATCAAAAGTGAGACCCACGACTGGGCATGTACTGCCCATTTATGGACCCATGGACTGTACATGGGTCTATCGCTGGGGGTCTCATTTTAGAGCCTTTGAACTCCATTGACGGTCAGCTAATATAGTCCATGGTTTGACCAATGGATCGTAGGTCGTGCCATCGACGGGAGTCGGCAATTATTTTTATGAGGGCTTTAGGGTCTTTTCTTAATTATTCTAGCCTAATACTATATCGTTTTACCCTATAATAGAAGCCTACATAAATGTCTTAAATCTCAAAACCCCTCAATTGAAATCATTCACTCAAATCCTCAAAAGAAGAACAACTCTTCTTCTCCAAATATTTCTCTCTATAAAAGTTTGAAGAAGAAGGCTAGGGTTCAAGTCAAGTCTCCAATTCCACCATTGAAGGCAAGATTTTGCCATTGAGGTATGATAGTCATCATCCATGGAGCCCTTCCCTCCATAGAGTTCTTAAATTCTCCAATTTACAAAGTTAGAAATACCCAATTGAGTTAATTTTTTATTCCATGTCATGGGTTCCTTTAAATGTTGATTTATTTTATAATATATTATGCATGAATTGAGAACATTCCATGTTTTAAAGAGGAACCCCCATGAACCCATGCTTAACCCATCTTTACTAGAAATTTATGATTGAAAGTGGGTGTTGAACTATGAAAAATGAATCATAGAAATATGCATGTTCTTATGAAAATGATGAAATACAATGTAAGTTGCTTTGAGAATGAAGCATATATGTTGTTGTTATTGTTAATTGTTGTTAAAGGATTTCTCACATAATTACCTCCTTCATGCATGTGAAAGGTTTTCTTACATAAAGGATTCTATGGCTTAAAGGTCTTCTCACCTAAAATGAATCAAAGTTGAGGAGCTATTCTAAGAATGGGGCAAGCGGCGATTACCCATGAGCTCTAATCAGAAGACAAGAGGCGATTACCTATGTCATACAATATAAGGACAAAGGGCGATTACCAAGCCCCTAAAGGAAAGATTAATAAGACTAATTGATGTTCTATGGGAGATATGCTTAACACGGAGTGGACAAGTGGTGATTACCCATGTCCCATAATGTGTGTGCCACCATAGGTTTTCTGGATAGACATTAGCTAGTGGATCCATATAATCTAAAAGTTCATCTTTCTTACCTTGGAAAGTGAGAACACCTCTTTTTAGTGTGGGGTTGAGACCGGATTACATATTAATAGAACAAATGGTCTTACATGTCGGTTAAAGGTAATTCTCCCACATTAATGAATCCAGGTTACTTCAACAAGTATCTCACATGTTATTTAAGATGATGTCTACTTGAATTGGCCATGTTTCATGACTTAGGCTTCTTAACTCTTTTATAACATGTTTTAGATAGGTTATTGCATATCTCGAAAATGTCCCTTTATCATGATTTTTACACTTTATGCATCACTATCATACTTGGTACATTGTTGTGCTAACACATACTCTTGCCTACATCTCTTATCAAAATGTATGGTCCGATGCTCCAAACTAGCATTTATGTGGCTAGGGATCTATTAGTAGAAGATTGAAGATTGGTGAGATCTCATGTTCCGAGGACCAAGCCTTTACTTCGTTGTGTCTTTATATTTACATTTTGAACTTCATGTACCAGTTAGGTCCTGATTACTTCATATGTACTAAATGTCTTTGAGACATTGTTAGAGTTTTGCTTCATTTTATAAATATCTATGTTTTGATGATTTCCTTTAAATCTTTTGATTTCTATGATCTTATACTATGTATGCTAAGTGGCTTGTATGGGAATCTCAGGGTCTTCTACTCAATGTTAAACCCAGGGTCTACCTTGGGTCGTGGCATGTCTATGTTTTGTACCTATGGCTCATAGGAGTTTCTACGGGTTTTAGATACCTTCCGTCAGTTAGCATTTAGTATCTGGAGAGAAATTTTTATAGTTATTATATATGGAATATAGATCCTTGTACAACCCATTCTATTCAACTGTAATTCAAGTACTGGAGCTCAACCTATATGAACTTTTCTACAACTTACGATGTACTTATCATAGTTGTAACTAGATCTCGCCATTTGGCTTCCTTCGCTCTGTATCTAACTCCAGTTTCAAGCAATTCAACCTACGACTCCTAAATGAGTTGACGGCTCATAGGTGAAGTCGTTCTCAAACAAAAATTCTTGCTGCTACATCATTTCAGTGTCAACTACTCCATGATGGAATTCCTACAAAAATCTAAGCAAAATATTATCACACCTACTAACCAATGCTTAAGACACACACAATACCCCAAGTTTGAAGCTTTAAAAGTACTGTAAATCCATGGTACATTAACACCCTCATTAAAATTGTTGCTTGTCCTCAAGCTACACAACAAACTCAAAAAAAATCTGTTTATACTAAACAACACTATGTAGAAGCAACCCAAAAACTGAAGCAATCACATGGCATATTCTCAAAAATCAACCTCCCTTTTTAAATTTTCAGCACAGTGCACTCATTACGTTTCAAAACAAGCCAACATGTGCGGATAAATATATGACATAGATGTACCAATAGACACATTCACATACATAAATAACAATTACCAAGCTACTGACACTTCAATAATGTAACTTGTGTCATCACAGCAATGAAGTCCCTTTGTTCACACAAAATTTAGAGTTATAGTTTAAATTTTAGGGACTAGGTATACACTCAAGCTCAGAAGACTTCAATATAGTTTATGCACAACATCATATGCTTGCCCTTATTTTCTACACTACAATTTTTGAACTGCTAAATAAGAATCATTATAGGACTTTCTTTGCTTGTAATGTAGGCTCATGGTCAGGTATGGTTTATTTTGACATTAAGTGACTTTTCTGCCCTCCTTGACATTACATCAACTATTTTCCTCTTTTACAACCAATCATGGTGTCACATTTTTCTTTCTTTTTCACATCATTTGTTCATTGACGTTACGGTGAGGCTTTTCTTTGCGTTTGTTTTTTGATTCAACTCTTATTTTAGTAAGATATTTAATTTATTTTTTTCAAGCTACAACACAATACTAATCTTTTATTGCCTCTTTTCTCACCACGCAACTCATTTTCATTTCTTGTTTCCCTCTCTAATGGCCACCCACAATTTAGGCCTATAGCATTAAGGTATACAATGTCAGAACAGGGACTAGGGCCAAAATAATTTTACATATTTTTCTCTCAAATAGCAACACTTAACTTACGCTTTTAGTCTGAGTTGAGGTGCATAATGTCCAAGGAAGGTCCAGGGAAAAAATAAAGGTCAACAATTTTCTAGGGGAATGTAAATTTGGTGATTTGAAAGAAACTTCTAATTCAGGCTCAAACATTTGGATCGAAAGGAGCAATTCTTTTATTTGGTTGGTTGTTTTTAGGCATAAGTGGACTTATTTTCAACAATGGCCTATGATCCTTTCCTAATAGATCGTTGAAATCACCTTAGCAAGACCAACGAGGCAATTTTTAGATTGGAACATATAGTATGAATATACAAACATCCTCTGACACACACGACACATTGTTTCACTATCAAATCATCATTGTATCTAGTTCATGCCACAACTTATATCATATTGTCTCATCGATTCCTATCATGTTATACAAAGATCCTACACATTCTACTTATCAAACACACATATATAGTATATATTTATTTTAAAGGGTATCAAGTAAATGTTGTACTTCAATCATGCTTTTATTTCTGGTCTACTTCTACACTTTAGTATCCTAAATGAATTAGTTCAACAAAATATAAGTTGTTTCTTGGGGAAAAAGAACATAGGCAAGAAAACCTGTATGAAGGATTATGAGTTGGGATATTCATATTTCACCATAAAACTTACAAATACTTACAATTTGTTCACCCCGCGCCTATATAAAAAGGAATATAGTGCCCTCAATACATAAAATTAAGCAAAACATAGGGTGAGACAAATCTGTGGCACTTAAGCACCAAGGAACAATCAATAATTTGGTGGGTCTGGTTGCCCCAAACCTGATGTATCAACATGTGTGGCCCCTTTAGTGGTGCCCTCAAAAATTACCAAAGCAACACCATGAGTAGTTTCCACTAACAATCGTAGGACCACTATTAGTACTGCTCCTCGAACTTGACGCTTCAATAGCTAACTCTCTCAATTTAAGTTGCCATATCTCCTCATTAACTATCGACTGGCGTTGTGCTTCCACAAACTGCTGCCTATTCTTTTTCATCGCTCCCCACTCCTTCTCCATATCACATGTATGTTGAGAAGATAATGTGTTCTTTTCTACCACACGAGAAGGGTCAAAGGTAGACTCATCATCACTAAATAGGGAAACTATCACATTGCCTTGATCATCAAATATGGAAGAATCTGGTATAGATGAGTCTACAATAGCCAATGCATTAATGTCAGCTCAGAGTTTGGCTAACTCTGTTTCGAAGGCAGCAAGATCTAAAGTCAGTATAGAATAGGATCTATGTAGCCTCCAAGCTAAAAGGTATCAAGCCTCCGATGCACTACCGATCATATAATCAATGACCATTTCTATCCTCACCTCTGAATTCTCTACTATTTTCTTCATCTATGGCTGAATATGTTGCAAAAGAGTCGCCATCTAAGTCTCTAACTTTTGGAGTCTGACTAGTGGAAAGATAGTGAAGCTTGTAGTATTTTGGGTACGTGCTGTGCTAAAAGTTGGGCTGGAGAAAGTGAAAGGTAGAGCAGTCATATTCGGCTCTATGGTAGGGGTTGGAATGGCTCCCTTGTTGGACTACTCGGGTGAAAGTGTATCGCCTATAGGCAGCAAGTCAATCTGAATACCCTACGTGGTGTTGCGGGGTTTTCCAGACCAACATCAATAGTCTTGGTTACCTCAACCATCCAATTAATCTTCAAGACTGTAATAGTAGACTTTCCACAAAGGTGAAAGATCAAGCACAGGAATGGTAGTGTGGTCTTTTCCTAGAATGCCCTATCTTGTAAAATCTATCTCGAACTCCACCATCATGCAAGCAATCACGAATTCCCAATCCCAAGTCAACTAGTCATCCACCATCGTGGGGGGAGAATCGGGCCCACATAATCGACCACCAAAATTTTGAAGCAAAATACAATGTCGCCTTTTTGAAGAAATTTGTGACATCGCAGACCCACTATGCTCAAACACCCTCTTCAGCAATAGACCCAACTACCTAATGAAGTAAGTCCTCTCACTTCTATATATCTCTCATAGTTGCTCTACCAGTGCATCTGGTAGTCATACTCTAATGTGTTAATCATGTGTGCATGAGATGGGTCGTAAACGAAATGACAAATTGTGTCCTTAGACAAGTTTATAGGGACACCCATCATTAGAGTAGTCAGAAGTGGAGGTTGAGCTAACTTCTTTGCCCTGAAGAGAAAATCATTCTACAATATGGATACGTATGAACCCTAGAACAGCTTTATCATAAATGGACTATACTTGCCTGGTGCCTCTGCCATCCACTGAAACCTATATTTCTTAAATAACTCATGTGTTCCCACCGTTGTTTAGAGGCTACTTGTGAGAATGCAGCGCTCCTCAGTAATTGATTTGGAATGCTTTAGGTATGCATTCTACTGCATAAAATCAATAAAGATTTGGAGCATCCCCTAGACACACAATCTATTTGGCTCACTTGCAACTAGTACCACCTCAAATGGCATGTGAGGGGGATCATGTGCTTCTTGAGACTTAGATGTGTTAGAAGTTGATTATACAACTATGCTAAGCTGAATTGGACTATGTTTCATGCTATGTATCCCATTACTCTCTCCAAAACCCTATGCTCCATCCTGAGACTGAGAATCACTATCACTACTAGAAATCAACGACTGTAGCCCCGAAACTATGTCAAGTTATATTGCTTTTTAATGAGTAGTTTGGGGTGCCCTTGGTGAATCATTAATGGCGCCCATGTTGAACTCAAACCCGCTCATTTCTTCATTTGAAGGGCAATCCGTAGTTGATATTAGGTTGAACATGCAGTGAACTTAGACCTCCCTTTTTTTGGTACGTATTTTTCTTCTTTGGCGGCAACATACCTAAAAAATACTAGTTAGTACCCAAATCATACCAAGCAAAGCATGAAAAGAAGAAAATAAAACTATGAAACCGAAAAGAAAACTAAATTAATGTAGAAATATACTATCTTCTTTTACCTCCACTTGGTTCTTATGGATTGTAAAAGTCTCAGCGGATAGTACAACCCAATAACAGAAAAGTGAGTAAATTTTTAGTTCTTGAAGTTCGAATGATAGTTCACCAGTTCAGACATCAAAGTTTGTATGAACTATAAGCCAAACTCACATTCCTAACTTATGCTATTTGTTTGTTCCTCAGGATGATAGGACTTGATCTGCGGTGCATAGGAATACCTATGAATCATTGATTGAAGTCATTGATCATATTTTTTTAACAGTTCAGCCTCAAAATTCATGCATTACATAATTTCAACAACAAATAATCCAATCCTAGACTAGATCATGCATTTGTAGATATTTTCATGTAATTCCTTCATCCTTAGGGTGTACCCTTATCTTTAAACCACCAAACAAGTAGCAACACTCATGAACCCTGAGTCAAGAACACAATATGGAGTAATTTGGTTCACATTTTTACACACAATCGACAACATTCTAACCTAGATTCATCCCAAGGGTTTAGTACAACCAATTTAAGTAGATATACCAAGCTATTACAAACCCTAGGTCAAGTAGCAACTTTGAGTTTGACAAATTTAAGTTAGGATGATTTCCTTATCGTATAGATTAAATTCTAAGTTGTGTGAGTGCAGTTTAAACATAGACGCCTAGAAAATGGTGACCAATTTGATAATATCAAGGACCCGCGAAAGCCTTTCTTTTGGAGGAGTAAAAATGGAAGAAAACAAGGAAGAAATGACGGATATGGTAGGAAGGAGATTAAATAGTGTGTTGGAACTATAAGGGGTGTGATTTTGGTGTGAAAGGGTGGGAATTTGGAGAGCTTGAACAGTTTGAAGGATTGTAATAGTTGGGAATGGGAGGAAATGGGGTAGTAATTTAAAACTGGGGGATTTTATGCAAAGGGTCACAATCAGGTCATTAAAATTAAAATCGACAGGACCTACAAAACCCCATCTATGGTTCGTAGTAAGTCTGAGGAGCCATATAAGGCTTTTATCGTTTTACTCAGCACTTAGCAAAATTTAGGAAACATATCTAGGCTCTATGAGTACAGACTATGCACTGTAAAGTATGTTTTGTTCGTACTGTGTAAATCTAGACTTAAAGTTACTGATATATTTGGACATCAAATTCTACGGATGCCATTTATGGTTCATTGAATGAATGACAACTCATAGATTGAAACCATAGAACTAGTTCAATTATGCCTTATCTATGACCAACATTATACATGTCAGACATATGGTCTGTAGGTTTCCCTACGACCCATAGGTCCAAGAAGATGAACCTTATACACTTTAATATTTTCCAATTTTTTCTTTATTTCCTACACATGTAGCAAACATTAGGACTTTGTTTTTACATTTTCTTGACTCTTTTTTGTCACGTACTAAAGACTAACCTAATCTAGCAAAAGCTTAAACTTAAAAACATAAAAATCACTAGAAATCTTCAAAACATTAAAATCCCTAGAAAACTTGTAATTTAGCTAGATTACATCTTGGGTTACCTCCCAAATAGCCCTTGATTTAACGTTGTGGTATAATGCAGTCCCTATGACTAATCAGACTTTATCAAGATCCCATTCTTCGATCACCACTTTACAACTTCCAGTTGATTCAAGTATATTTTGATCCTTTGACAATTTACCTTTAATATTTTTCCTTCCTCATTCTCAAGTTCAACCAGTCCTTGTGAGAACACTTCTACAACTTTGAATGGTCTGTCCACTTAGACATGAGCTTGCAAGAAGAAGCACAACCTTGAATTGAATAGAAGTACCAAATCACTGGGAGAAAATTTATGATTTTCTATCTTTTGATCCTAGTACTTTGTCATTTTTTCCTTATATAAGGTTGAACTTTCATATGGTTTTCGGAGAAACTCATCAAGATCATTCAACTCATTCAGCCTTTGATTTGATCTTGCATCCCAATCTGCATTCAACTTCTTAAGTGCCCATAGCACTTTTTTTCTCTAACTCCTACTAGCACGTGACAAGACTTCCTAAACAAAAGTTGATAAGGGGACATACCTATGGCAGTCTTGATAGTAGTGTGATAGGCCCATAGAGCATCATCAAGCTTTCTCGATGAATTAGTTCTATTCGTATTCATAGTCTTTGTAAGGATCTGCTTAATTTCCCTATTTGACACTTTGACTTGCCCAATATACTGTGGATGATAAGGAGTTGCGATGTTGTAAAGAACACCATACATCTCAAGCAACACCTTGAAACACTTATTACAAATGTGGGAACCACCATTACTGATAATCGCCCTTGGTGTACCATATCTAGAGAAGATATTTTTTCAGGAATGCGGTGACACTCTTTCCTTCATTCTTTGAAAGCTCAATAGCTTCAACCCATTTAGGCACATAGTCATCCGCTAAAAGTATGTACAATCCCATTCGACCTCATATAAAAACCTATAAAGTCAAGGCCCCAAACATCAAACAATTCAATCACCAAAATATGAGTCATTGGGAGTTTTTGTTTCCTTGAATCCTTCTCTTTGACAACGATCACAAGACTGGGTGAAATTATGATCATTTTGGTGTATTGTAGGCCAAGAATACCCACACTGTAAGATTTTTATAAGCAATATGGATACCACTATGATGGCCACCAGTAAGAGACGAATGGCAAGCTTCCAATGTACTTCTCATCTCTACCTCAGGAGCACAGCGATGAAAAATCTCATCAACGCAAAGACAAAACTAATACGTCTCTTCCAAGAAAAATTGTTTCATATCAGACATGAATATCCTCTTTTGTTGGAATGAAAAATTTTATGATACCACATCACTTGCCAAATAATTAGCGAAAAGTGCGAAGCAAGAGATAAGATCAAAAGAAGAAGCCAAATCCTGTTCTTTTGGAAATATATAATCAATTTTAGCTCCATTAGCAAACTTTAACATTGCCTCTTACATTAACCTCGACAAGTGATCCGCCACTTGATTTTTTGTTCCCTTTCTATAATTTACCTCAATATCAAATTATTGCAACAATAACACCCATCAAATAAGTATCGGTTTTGCATCCTTCTTTTCCATAAGATACCTTAATGTTGAATAATATGCACAATGACTTTTGTGTCGAGCAAATAGGAGCTAAACTTTTCTAACGCGAAGACTACACCAAGAAATTCTTGTTCAGTGATAGTATTATTCTTTTGAGAAACATTAACGGCTTTTCTCGCATATTATATTGGATGAAGAATCTTCTATTGCCTTTCCCTCAATACTACGCCAAATGCCACCCCACTCACATCACCCATCACTTAAAATGGTTGTCCCTAATCCGGTGAAATAATTATCGATTCTGAAGTAAACTTCTCTTTCAGCCCCTCAAATACTTTTAGAAAAGCATCATCACACTCAAAGTTAGTCTCCTTTTCGAGAAGCTTTCAAAAAAGGTGTGCAATTTTAGTGAAATCTTTGATAAACCTCTTATACAACCCTACATGACCTAGAAAAATATAAGACCTTTAATGGAGATGGTTGGCGGTAACTTTTCAATCACCTAGACCTTTGGTCTATCAACCTCAATGCCTTTTGAAAATATAATAACCCAGAACTATGCCCTTTTTAACCGTAAAGTGACACTTCCCCTAATTTAGCACAAGATTGCATTCTTCATGGCGTTTCGGAATGTCACCCAAATATGCTAAGAAATCATCAAACAAATCTCCACTATAGAAAAATCATCCATAAACGCCTTGTTACTGTCTTCCACCATATAAGAAAATTTATAGATAATGCATTTCAAAAATTCACCGGTGCATTACACAACTTGAATGGAATCCTCTTGTAAGAAAATATCCCATAAGTACAAGTGAAAGTAGTATTCTCTTGGTGTTTCAGAGCAACAGAGATCTTATTGTAGCCCGAATACCCATCTAGAAAATAGTACCGACCATTTCCAGGAAGATTATGTAATGTTTGGTCTAGGAACGACATTGGGAAGTGATCATTCTCAGTCCATGAATTGAGCTTACAGTAATTCATGTAGACCCTCAAACCAGTGACAAGCCTCCTAGGGACAAGCTCATTTTTTTGCGTTAATAACCATAGTGATTCCTCCCTTCTTAGATACACATTGAACCAAACACATCCAATTACTATCAGCAATTGGATACACTACCCCTACATCTGACAACTTCGAAATATCCTATTTAAAACTTTTTGTATTGGTGAATGAAATCTTTTTTGGTACTAAATACTTAGCTTACTATCAGGCAGGAGTTGAATCTTTTGAGATCATATACCTAGTGGAATACAAATAATGTCAACAATAGTCCATATTATCACCATATTGAACCTCTTTACTACCGATATCAACACCAATACTTGCCTTTCATTTAAATAAAAATCAATAATGTCCAGAAAAGTACAATTTTGGCCCAAGAACACATACCGCATATGAGATGGGAGAACCTTTAGATCTAATTTCAGAGGCTCATCAATTGATGGTTTGCAGGAGGAGTGACTATATTCTTGATATATAAATCTAGTTTTTGTGGTGGGCGACAAGGGGAATCCACCCCATCAAGCGCAGTAGGTAATTCATCATAATGATCAATGCCTTCTCCATCAAAATTAATCATGCTGGTCAATGCCTTCTCCATCAAAATTCATGATCTCAGCAGTTAGTGCTTCCACACATACTAGTCCTCTATAGATACCTCTAATTTTTCCTCAATAATGTAATTCATAATGGATAACAATTTAATATAACTTTGATGCTTCATAGATATGCATATAATGAATGTCACCTCTTCATGGTTTAATTAAAACTTCATTTGACCTCTTTCCATATCAACTAAAGTAAGCCCAAGAGCAAGGAATGGTGTCCCTAATATAATAGGCACTTAAAGGTCAACCTTACAATCTAATAATGCAAAATCCACCAGAAATATGAATGCCTTAACTTGATCTATAACATCTTTAGAGTACCTCAATTAGTTTCTTTATAGTCCAATCAGCCATAAGTAGCCACATTGCAATCAATTAAAGGGGCTTCTAAGCAAAAATTCTTGAACATAGATGGTGGCATCAGATTTATGCTAGCACCCAAATCACATAGGGTCTTAGAAAAGTGTAGCATCCTAATTATACAAGGGATAGTAAAAACTCTAGGATGCCTTTTCATTTGCACTAACTCTCTAGTAGCAATTACACTATAATGTTGAAACTTATCATCATCTTCAAAATTGACTCCTCTTTTAGTCACAAGATCCTTCATGTACTTAGTATAGTCAGGCATCTATTCAAATGTTTCACGAAAGGAACATTTATTGATAACTTCTTCAACATGGATATAAACTTGCAATTCTTTCCTTCCTCAGTCATCTTCACCAATCTTTGTGGGAAGAGAGGTTGAGGTCTCGGCATTAGAATGATCTTTTGAGTAAATTCAGTTTCCTTCTCATTCAGATCCTTAGGCTACTCCACTACCTCAACTTCACCCTCTTCCGGCTCTTTCGTACATTTTACACTAGTCAGCATAGGAGGGTCAAAAGTTTGCTTTCCACCCCTTGTAGTAACTATCATACAATGTATGTCATACTTTAGATTCTGAATAGTATTGCTAGGAAGTAATCCTATTTCACTTGAAGATAACTGAATCAATTGTTGCTCAATCTATCTTATCAATATTTCATGTGACTCTACCTTTTGCCTCATTCCTGATATATCATTACGCTTCTCTTCCACACTGTCACCCATTGAATCAAACCTTTTCATTATCTTAGTCATCATATCCTCAATGTGATTCACACTCGATCCTACATCTCAATTCCCTGGTGGAATATAAGGGCCATTTTTTTCATTTTTATCTTTATAGTCGTTCAATTATAGTTGTTGTCACGATTATAGTACCTATCACAAATATGGTTCGCTTCACAATTATAATTATTGTAGTTCAAACCTTTATTTCCATAACCTTGGCGCCACTTGTCCTGAATGGATGCTTGTGTGTTAGTCTGAAAACCCCCCATTAGATCATTTCCAAGGTTTGTATCTTCCTCATAGACATATTCATCAACTGTTGGTGCTCATGTCATATAGTTTACTGCATTTACTTTCTTAGCATTTCAACTCACACGTTTCAATACTAATCCAACCTTTGCCCTCAACTATGCTATCTCTTCTCAATTATCATCATTAGACTTATTTTGACAAGTTTGTACCGAAAAAGTGCTCTTTGTAGTAGCTGATATTCTAGTGCTCCATGCCTTATTATTCTTGGAGATATTTTCAAGTTTCTTAGTAATCTCCTAAAACATACTTGCCCCGAAAGAAACTCCAACAATCGTGTGTAACACAGCTTTCCCATTATTATCCAACCCTCTATAGACGTACTCCTTTAGTGACTCATCATCAATACACTGATTCGGTACACTTCTCATGAACCATGTAAAGTATTCCCAAGAATAACTAACTGACTCCCCATGTAGAGCAACAAATTTGTTGAGTTTATCTTTGAGCTTCAACTTCTTTGACAAAGGGAAGTATTATTCCAAGAACACTTTATGCACCTCTGTCCAGGTGGAAATTTAGTTATAAGGAAGTCTAGATAGCCACATGGTAGCATCACCTTTCAATTATAGTGGGAACTCGTAACCCAATCACATCCATGTCTAAGTCTAGCCTCCCCACACAACACTTACACACACTAATGACTTAACCTAAAGGAGAATATGGGTCCTCAGATGGAAAACCATGGAATAAATCTCTAGATGTAAGAATTTAGTTCAAACTGTTGGTATCCACAAACGTAAGTCCATGTGGTAGTGGGAGAACAACTATGGCCCCCGATGATCTCACATCATTATGATCAACCCTTAAATTATCACGCACATTGGGTGTTTGCTGATTTTTCACACTTTCATCATTGTCAATGATAATGTTATCCTTGACGCTACTCCCACTACTCCTGAAGATTAGACTGCAGCAACATTGCTCTGACCCTTTCTGATTAGATCATCGTTAAATCACAGATTTTGACCTCCTTTGGAAATTCTTCACAGAGGTCTTCTTAATTCAAGATCGTAGGAGTTCACGGGATTACCTTGACTCCATGTACTTGGCATACACTAGAAATAAGACCTTTAGAAAACAAAAGAAAAATAAACATAATTTATGAAATAATTGACTAAAGAGCAACAACAAAATAAGTGTAATCTAAAAGACTTATTTCCAGCCGCGACGCCAAAATTTGATATGCCGAAATTACACCTCCTTAAAGAATTATAAGTAGGCAATGTCAAATAAAGATCCTAACAAATGTTAGGGTTGATCCCACGGGAAATATGGTCTTAGGCCAATTTACTATTAATTTTACTTTTTATCGGAATACTTCATAAAAAGATAGGTTTCGTAACATTAAATAATGATTGATTTTTTGGTAGTAACAAGTAACCAAGTAACAAGATTTGCATATTGTAATATCAATATGAGATTAAATGGAGGCATGTGTTTCCCACATGTTCTTAACGCAATAAACCTAATAATATTAACTATTTCTAGTGTTTAACATGCAAAGTTGGTAACTTAGGTATCTCTTTAGGGATTTGTCGTCGAAGTAGGAAGTCTCAGCATGCAACTTGACTAGTTTACGGATGTATGCTTTACTAACCCTTACCCTTTACACCGGAATAGTTCTCACATATTTGGGTTAGGAAATAAGATAGCAGATTATCAAGGCTAAATCTCTATCGTGTAATCTCTTTCTCATACATTACTTCTTTTGTCGAGGACAGTAAGATTAAGGTGGTTCTAAAGTTTCGCACCGTTAATATCATTCAAAATGAAGAGATCACAATATATGAATAAATATTATTCTAGAATTACTTCTGTATTAGTTTTACATTGCTAATTACTTATGTTTCTCACAACCCTAGTTGTGGATTTAGCTACTCATGTTTGGCATATTACAATTAATAATAGTGTTAATAGAATAAATGATGACATCCAACTAAATTACATGAAATCCGTAATCTTGAATTGATGAAGAAAAATCAATCTTATTTACAAACACTTCAAGAATAAATTCAACAAAATGTTTTCAAGTAAATTCTCAAAGCCAAAATTATGTATCTCAAAGCATCAAACAACCTAAAAACGAAACAATACAATTAATAGTTATAGACATCAAATCCTAAACATAGTAGGAAAAGGAAATCTAAGGAAAATTTTCTTAGCTAGAGGTTTCTACAGTTTGTACCTATGACTCATAGGTGTTCCTATGGACCGGAGGTACCTTCCGTCAGTCAACAATTAGTCTTTCATTGGGAGAGAAATTTCCACAGGCATGATCTACGGTTCACAAATATTTTTACGGCATGTCATATTCTAGCATCATTAAAGTACTGGAGTTCAACCTCTCTAAACTTTTTTTATGACTCACTATGTATGGCTCATAGTAGTAACTATGACTCGTCATTTGTCTTCCATCGTTTTGTAGTTAGCTTCAATTTCATTACTTCAACCTATGGCTCACACCTATAGCTTTTAGAAGAGTTGATGGCTCCTAGGTCAAGTTGTTATCCAACAAAAATTAAAGTTGCCGCAACATTTAAATCCCAACTCTTCCAAAACTATTTCCTACAAAGATCCAAGCAAAATACAATCAAATTTACTAACAGATTCTTAAGACACACACAATACCTCATCTTTAATGAATTAAAAGTACCATAATTCTACGGTACATCAGAACACATGCAACCTGATCACATTTTTTTCTAAGTCTAGCCTCCCCACACTACTCTTAAATGTTAATGACTTTACATATAAGAGCATGTCGGTCTTCATTTGTCAAGCCATGGATTAACCCTCTAGATGTAAGAATTTACATCAGTCTTCTAGTAACCAAAAACTTATGTCCAAGTGGTAGTGGAGGAACAACTATGGAACCCGTTGATGCCACAACATTATGATCAACCTTGAAATAATCACGCACATCAAGTGCTTGTTGATCTAACACTCTTGCAGGATTGTTTTGGTCATTTCATCGTACCTCAACTTCTCCTGGAAGTTGAAGCCCAAAAACAACCTCATGACCCTTTCTAATTAGATCATCTAGTCCTAGATTCTAACCTTTTCCGGCCGTTCTTCGCATATTTCATCCTAGTTCAGGATCATAAGGGGTCAGGGTATATCCTTGACTCTTTATAATTGGCATCAGAACAAATGAGACCTGGTAAAACACAATAAATAAAATATAAATTGGAAAATAATTGACTAAAATGCAATAACAAAATTAGTCTAATCTAAAGGCTTTATTCCCTGGTAGTGGCGGTAAAATTTGATCAACCCAAATCACACCTCCCTAAAGTTGTATAAGCAGTCATTGCCAAATAAAGAACCTAACAAAAGATCGATACCACAAGGAACAATGTCTAGACTTAGTCTAATTTACTTATTGATGGTACTTTTAGTCAAATTATCTCCGAACAAAGAGGGGTTTGGTAACATAAAATACTGATTGATTGAATCTAGTAACCAGTAACCAAGTCACAACTTTTAATGTTTTGTTAAACTAATAAAAGAAAAACTAGGTTGTATGTATGCCCCACAAGTTTGTAACGCACAAAACCCTAAAATAGAAACCCTTACCTAGTGTTGAACATGCAAAGTCGGTAAGTTAGTTATCTCCTAAGTGATTGATCATCTAAATAGGGAATTTCACCACACAACTTTGTCGGTCTATGGGATTTATACTTAAGTAACCCTTACCCTTGACCCCAGATTAGCACTCACATCCTTAGGTTAGGCTATTATATAGTGGATTATCAACGTTAAATTTTTCACTGTTTTATCTCATTTCCCATTCATTACTTTCTTGGTTTGGCAAGTAGGAATAAGGTGAGTCTTAACCTTCCACACCATTAAAAAGCATTCAAAATAAAAAGATCAACAATATATGAATAAACACTATTCATGGATTACTTAATTATTAGGTCTATGTTTTTAATTACTCATGGTTCCCACAACCCAAGTTGTATATTTACCTACTCATGCTTAGGTGATCACAATTCATAATATTTTTGGTAAAATAAATAATGAACTTACAATTAGAGTGGTTGAATTCCAGAATCTTGAATTGACGAACAAAATATATATTGGGAAACAAGAACTTCTTGAATTAAATGGATAAAAAAAGTGTTCACAAATTAATTCTCAAAGCCAAAATAAAATTATAAAATTTTCTAACAAACCAAAAATTTAGACATGCATGCATTCTACCTTTGCAAGTAGAATCTCTTTCTTTTAGTATTAGGGATATACTAGATTTCAGATGTAGCTCTCATGGTTTTATTGTCGGTTAAAGCTAATATCCCACAAATTAAATATGTTTCTTCAATACTTTCTTATGTCTCTTATTACAAATAGACTGACCATATCTAATGAATTATATATTGTTGTTTCTAAAAAATTTTAAATGTTTTAATATTGGTCCTGCATTACATATTTTAAGCTAATCTTGTTACCATGTCTATTTTGTGCATATTGCCTCATACTTAGTACTTTCAATGTACTAGTGCATACTTAAACATACATTGTCTCATAAATATTGGCTCCCACACTCCCACTTCTCAAACTCGTGGCTAGTTGATCATTCTATGAGATAATAGACTTTGTGAGTCCTCAAATTTCGAGGACCAAGACACTTTTACTTGTTTTATTAATTTTTTTTTGGATGATATAAGTGTTGTATTGGTTACTTCCCAACAACTTCATTGTGTTAGACGGGTTGTTGAGATTATAGTAGGCTTCCCCTTTGTCAAATTCTTTTATTGTATAAGATTGCTACTTTTAAAATTTTTATTACTTTTATCTTGTATGATGTATGCTAAGTGACTTGTGTAGGGCCTTCCAGGGTTCTATACGCCATGGTACGCCTAGGGTATACTTTGGATCATGACACTCCGAATGTTAACTTAAGTCAAACATAGTCCCTAACTTGAAAGTTAAAATACATAATCACACAAACTTGTAGTGAAAGTTCTAAGAGTCATGCTGACCATGCAACTAGATAAAAATTACCCTTCTAGAGCAAATGGAATTGTTAAAATTGGATTTTGAGGCCATCATTTTAAACTTTTGATCAAAAATAACTGCTCAAAAGCTCAAAAAATTCACATAAAAACCAAACAAACAACAAGGTGACAAAACTATGAATCCCAAAAAGTCATAAATGTCTTGGGGTAACTATATTAATGTTCTTCATGATGAATATGAGGCATAAACACATAACTGACCTAGAGGTCATTACATGGCATCATTCAAAGGCCCTATGGAAGGTTCTGTTTTCTGTTTTTAGACATGGCTTAGAGAATATATATATATATATATATATATATATATATATATATATATATATATTACCTTAAAAGAATGAACTCCTAACTTGAATGCTAAATTACTATAATATTTCTAACTTAGACAATGAGTTTTTTGATAAATTCTGACTTTTTCGATATGTTGTAACTTTTTCCAAATTGTTGTAATTTGTTGATAAGTTGTGACTTTCCCAAAGAGTTTTGACTTTTTCAATAAGTTTTGACTTTTCAAAAGGGTTGTGACTTCTAGGAAAGGTCACGACTTTTTCAGATAAGACATTAGGGGTGGCAAACGGGTGGATTGGATCATATTTGGATGGATTGAATATGGATTGAGTTAAAATGGATTGGACCACAATTCACTCATATAAAATATGGGTAAATATGGATTTGGTCAAATATGGTTTGGGTAAAATGGTTGTAACCCACTTTAATCTTTTAAAGCCACAAAATATCAAATCAAAGCTAAGTTGTTATAAAAATCCCCTACCATCCCACCCCACCCCACCATTGTACCCCCACCACCACCTCCCCCACCCCCAACAAAAATTAAAAAGACATTTTAAAAAAATAAATTGAATTTTTTTTTAAAAGACAAACTTGCAAGCTCTACCCCCTACCGCCCACCCCCAAGTAAAAATTTCTAAAACATAATTTTTCGGAAACATAAAAATTTTAATTTTTTTGAAATATTTATTTTTGCCAAACCTACCCCCCCCCCCCCCCAACCACCACCACCACCTACAAGAAAAAATTAAAGAGACCTTTTTTTGAAAAAAAAAAAAGACCCCTACATCCCAACCCCGCCACCCCCACCTGCCCCCACCCAAAATAAAATTAAAAACTTTTTTTTCAAAAAAATAAAAATGTCTGACCCCCCTCCCCCCTGCTCCACCGTGCGACACCTCTCACCCACACCCAAAAATGTTTTATAAAAAAATCCAATTTTTACCCCCATCACCACTACACCCCACCCCCAATTTTTTATATCTTGTTTTCAAAAATAACTAGTGCAATTAGGGATTTTAATGATAAGAGAGTGATATATGGTTATACGTGGATTCTCATGTTTACCCATTTTGTTCATATTTGTATGAGCTTAGATAAGTTGAAGTACATATTTACCCATTTAAGAAAATATGAGTAATCCATTTAATTTAATATAGGAAATATGGTTTCATTTCACTTATATGAGCCAAATTTCCACCCCTATATGGCACAAAAAAAAAATTTGTTCATACTACCATTTGTTAACTCTAAATAGAGGCGCATCCTCTCGTTTTTCAATCATAATTTTTTTAATATTATACTTTTCTTCGTCTTGCATTTTAAAAAATTTCATGTAATATATTGTCATTGAGTGATTTCGGAGTTTAGTCGAATATGAGGTACTACTATTCTAATGAAGTAAATTGTTATATCCTCTAGGGTATATTTCATAACCTCGAGTACTTGAGAAAAATAAATTTTGATGATATAATAATTAAATTTTTACTAAATATATACATTAGTATGTAATATTCCAATGTATGAAGTTAAAATGATGTAGTCTAAGTTCAATTATTTTTGTTAACAGTTTATCTTGTGAAGTAGATATATGCTTCTGAATATCTTTTACAACAATTATAAACTTCTCAAAAGTGAGAATTGTCATGAATTTTTTTTTATGCTCAAGTCAAAACAATGACTTTGTTTATCAATGCTACTTTTGTGATTTAGATTGTCAGGAAGTTTGCTTCAAAATAGTTATTACTATATAAAAATTTCCCTTTTGTTCTTGTTATTTACTATTTTTGTCACTCCCCGAAGCTACCCCCAAGACGCGGACACGTGACCTAGGATCACGAGTGACCCCAAGCTAACCCTATTGGCATAACATAAGCATACTATGATAACTTAAATGAGATAATTCTGTGTGGAAGCCTAAAACATGAGATAAACTGCAATGAAAGGATGAGGGATACCCATATACTATCTAAATAAACAGTCTGAGAAGAGTTAAATAACAACTGAAGATGAAACTCAAAACTAAAGATGGAACTATCTATGTCTGAAATAAACCTCTAACTGACTAGAAGTGCTGGGAAATGCCCCAGCTAAGTCTAGCAAAATTGAAACTGAAGAATAAAGTCAAAAAAAACATATATGTTGTCCTCGAGAAATGAGGACTTGCCACTATTGCTGCTGAACTGGAGATTGGGAACCGGTCTATGGATGATCTAGAAGCTGAGGACCTGAACCTACATCACGAGAAGAAGTAGCGCAGAGTATGCATCAGTACATGAAAGGTACTGACCATGCAGGATAGAGTAAATATGAACAATAATCATAATTGAACCAAAGCATATATCTGAGCAATGATAAGAGATAAGCATGATACTAAACTGAGAATATTGAACATAAAGTAACTTAATGCAATGACCAAGTTTATAGCATGCTGAAACTGAAATCTGACTGCAACTGAAAACATGGTCAATGCAATAGAACCTGACTAAACTGTGGGATCTATTAATAATCGACATAAAACCACACGAGCTAAATGTGGAGTTTGAAGTATACACCCTATCGAGAGGACCCAATATGCCCAACCAGAGGTATAGAGGCCTGATTGGCGTGATCACTAAGTATAATGCCCATAGAGGAGACTTACCTATGGGGCACGTAGTTATGGGACTATGAGGGTGACTGATCCAAGTCCACTTGATATTAAGCTACTCTTTATCAATTATGTAATTAACAATTTATGACTGAATTTGTGTAATATTGGATAGCTCAAAATACTGACATGCAAATTCAGAATGCAACATTAATATACTGGTAATTAAGACATTCAAAAACTGAGGCATGTATATGTATGTGAAATAACTGATCTATCATGCTTGAGTCATGAACTAAAAGAACTACATAGCTAGGGTTATGAATTAATGAAAGAATCTACCCAAAGCGATACTAAATTCATGAAAATCCGATTTGGATAATTCTAATAGCTAAAACCCAACAATTTCTAACATTCAAGAAACCCTAAGTCTAGGTAAATATTAAGGGAATAAAGATTCTAGCTGAAATCTAGGGACCTAACGGGTGAAAGGAACCCACTAGTGAAATCTCAAATACTTAGTGACAAATTCCACGGAAAAATCTTTCCATTTCGGGCAAGAATTGATGAAAACCTTGTTGCATTTTGGAACTAGGGTTGGTCGACTATTTCTTCACTTTTTCTCTAGTTTGATTGATTTCTTCGTGAATGATTTGACTAGGTAAGTTGTAATTAAGTTACTAGGCTAAAACTGACCAAAACCCCCGACTTAAAAGCTTTCGGGGTCACCGATGGACCATGGATGGACCAATGGTCCATGCTAGTCAACCATTGTTTGACATCTAAGGCTAATAAAATGGGGTCCGAACTACGGCCATGGACAACAGGCAGTGATCGGACCTATGATCCGTAGGTCTTGGCGTAAGTCTAGACTTAGACAAATTTGCTGAGGAGTATTGGGACTAAAGCTTAGGGCTGGGCCATGGCCGTGGACCACGAACAGTGGCTTGACCTACGATCTATAGGTCCTTGCGTGGCTTGACCCTTAGCTGATTTTTTTGGGGTTTCTGGGAGGAGGGTTGCATATTGTGAACCACGTACCACCAGAACGGATTGTGGGTCACCTTACGGTCCATAGGTTGCATCTGCAACTTCTGAAAAGTTTGCATATTTGTTTTCTAGGATATGGGGTGTTACACTATCTCCCGCTTGGGAACATTCGTCCACGAATGAAAATTAAACTAGCTCAAGATGGAGGGAAAGAGTGGCAAACCCTACCACTGAACATTGGAAACTTACTTCTGACTAAACTAAGTTCAAAGAACATGCAAATACACTGAAAATGTCAAGTATAAATTGAATGGACATGATATTAACACTGAATTTATGCAAGAGTAAACTGAGAGACTAGAGAGGAAACTATTATCTCAAGCTGAAATGGAATCTGAAGGAAAGAGATGAGGATACTTTGCCTTCATGGTTACTTCTCATTCCCAAGTAGCTCCCTCTACGGACTAACTCCTATTAGATTGTCAAATGTAATCACCTCCTTCCTAGGTGATACTTTCAGTAAAGCCTAATCATCTATCTCAAACTCTAAGTTCCTTTTCTCTACATCTGCATAGGACTTCTGTCTTAAGTCTATTTCTGACGACCTAAACTTTTTCCCATAGTTTCATAACCTGAATCTGGCCCAATCAAGGTTGCTTCACCTACTCATCCACCTTAGGAACACATAAGTGACCATATCCCCCTTTGGAGAAAGCCTCCACCTTTTGCTAATGAACTCCACCATTTAGTTGAAGTAATATTGGATCACTGTCTTGTTTTTCCTTAACCTCCACTACCAATGAAGATTCTGACCCATTTTGAACTATGACATCATCTCCTAATATGTTCATAAGGCAAACTCCTAAGCGAGCAAGCCTGTAAACATCTTTTGCTACTTCTTTCCTTTCTTCCTCAACATGTGCTACACTACCTATAGATAGTCTGCTAAGAGCATCAGCTACTACATTAGCCTTACCAATATGGTAGAGAACATTCATATAATAGTCTTTGAGGAACTCAAGCCATCTTCTTTGATGGAGATTCAACTCTTTTTGGGTGAAGACATACTGAAGGCTCTTATGGTTTATGAACACGTCTACTTGAACACCATATAAGTAATGTCTCCAAATCTTAAGGGAAAATACTACGGCTGCAAGCTCGAGGACATGAGTCGGTTTATTCTTCTTATGCACCATACACTATATAGAAGCATGTGCTATAACCTTACCTTGCTACATCAACACATAACCTAGGACAACTCTGGCTGCATCAAAATAAATCACATAACCATATGAACCATCTGGTAGAGTTAAAACAGCAGTTCTAGTCAACCTAGTTTTCAGTTTTGAGAAGCTCTTCTCACAATCATCTGAACACTAGAACTTAACCTTTTTCTGTGTTAACTTAGTCAATGGAGAAGCTATGGATGAAAATCCTTCCACGGACCTTTTGTAATAACTCTCTAAACTTAAGAAACTTCTTATATCTGTAGGAGAGATAGCTTTGGCCCATCGTTTCACTGCTTCTATTTTTTCAGAATCCACTTGAATCCCTTCACTAGATACTATATGACGAAGGAAAGCAACATATTGCAACCAAAACTCACATTTGCTAAACTTAGCGAATAACTGGACGTCTTTGAGAGTTTGCAGGACAACACTCAAAGGAGTCGCATGTTCGTCCTCATTGCTAGAGTAAATGAGGATATCATCAATAAAGACAATAACAAATAGGTCTAAATACTGCTTAAACACCCTGTTCATCAAATCTGTGAAAGATGCAAGAGCATTGGTTATTCCAAATGACATAACTACAAATTCATAATGAACATACCAAGTTCTGAAGGCTATTTTCGGGATGTCACTATCTTTGAATCTAAGCTGATGATTATCGAATCTGAGGTCTATCTTTAAGAAACGACTAGGACCATGAAGTTGGTTAAACAAGTCATCAATTTTTGGAATAGGATACTTATTCTTGATTGTGACCTTCTTCAACTACTTATAGTCAATGCACATTCTTAGAGAACGATCTTTCTTTTTCACGAACAACACTGGTGCACCCCATGGGGAAATACTGGGTCTGATGAAGCCTTATCTAGAAGATCTTTCAAATGTTCTTTCAATTCCTTAAGCTCAGCTAGAGCCATTCTCTAAGAAGGAATAGAAATAGGCTAGGTATCTGGAAGGAGATCAGTTCCAATGTCAATTTCCCTTTTGGGAGGAACTCTAAGAAGATCTTTTGGAACCACTTCTGGGAACTCATTAACTATCGAAACTAACTCAACATTTGCAGTTTTGGAGCTTGAATCCTTACCCCAAAGTAGATGATAGACATACCGCTTGGAAATCATCTTTCTGGCCTTAAGGCAAGAAATGAATCGACCAGTAGGCACTGAGCTACTACCCTTCCATTCTAATATTGGATTGTCTGGAAATTGAAAAACAAATGATCCAAGTTCTACAATCGAATGAGGCATAAGAGGAATGTAACCAATCTATGCCTAGAATGACATCAAATTCTACTATTTCTAACTCTACAAGATCTACTGAGGTGACTTTCTGAGAGACTATGATAGGGCAATTTCTATATACCCGTCTAACTATAAGTGGTCACTAACTGGAGTAGAGACTTAGAATGGTTCTGCAAAAGTTTCTAGACTCACAATGAAGTTTACTACTATATAAGGATTTACAAAAGACTAAGTAGCCCCTGTTGTCTTTCCACTTAGTGAACCATATATGAGCCACATCCTTAAGCTGGTAGGATGAAAATTCCACCCTATCACTACCAGTCACTTATATCACTTCAAAGATTTTCTTAACCTCGTCAATTAAGTTATGTGGGTTCTCACAAACTTGCGGCGCTAAAATCTCAAGAGGATTCATCCTAACAAAATCTCAAACTCTAGGTACCACTAATCCATCAATTTTATTTGTAGGAATTGGAACTTGCTGATTGTTCTGGTTGGTCATACTCTGAGCTAATAGACTGATGGCGCTTCAGAACTCTGCATTCAAAACTTTTTGATCTGGGACTGGAGGAGCTGCATTAGCGTTGCGTGCATTCGCATTTCTTCCGTAAGCTCTATGAGGAGGCATGATCTGAAAGAACATAAAGATAAATCAAAACAAGGAATTAGATCATACCTTACACACGATAAGAGTAACAAGAAATTAAAGATTCCTAAAACTCTTCGTAGCCTCCCTCTCATTAGATGTGGTGAACTTCACACCCACGAAAATGACTCTACTTAGTGTGGCTTTTCAACCATCCTAGGACTCTTAAACCTAGTGTTCTGATACCAAGTTTGTCATGCACCAAGGCTACCCCTAGGATGCAGACACGGGATGTAAGATCAAGAGTGACCCCAAGTAAACTCTACTAGTATAACATAAGCATACTATGATAACTGAAATGAGATAATTTTGTGCGAATGCTTAAAACATGAGACAAACTTAAATGGAAGGATATGGGATAACCATATGCTATCTGAATAAAAAATATGAGAACATTTCAATAACTACTGAAGATGAAAGTCAAAACTAAAGATGGAACTATATATGTCTGAAATAAGCCTCTAACTGACAAGATGTACTGGGGCATACCCTAGGTAAGTCTAGCAAAACTGAAACTAAAGACTAAAATCAAAAGAAACATATCTAACGTCATTGAGAAAAGACGATTCACCATTGATGTTGTTGAACTACAGATTGGGAACCGATCTATGCATATTCTGGAAACTGAGGACCTGAACCTACATCACGAGAAGATGTAGCGAAAAGTATGTTTCAGTACTTAGAAGGTACTGAGCATGAAGGATAGAGTAAAGCTGAACAATAATCATAACTGAACCAAACCATAATCTGATCAATGATAAGAGATAAGTATGATACTCAACATAGAATATTGAACATGAAATAACTTAATGCAATGACCAAGTTTATAACATATTGAGACTGAAATCTAACTGTAACTAATATCATGGTCAATGCAATAGAATTAGACTAAATTGTGGGAGCTACTCATAATCGAAATAAAAACGCGTGAGCTAAATGTGGAGTCTGATGTACACGCCCCATCAAGGGATCAAATATACCCTTCCAGAGGTATAAAGGCATGACTGGTGTGATCACTAAGTACCATGCCCACTGAGTGAACATACCTACGAGGCACGTAATTATGGGACTATAAGGGTGACTGACCCTAGTCCACTTGGTATTAAGCTACTTCAAATTGATTATGTAATTAACAATTTATGATTGAACTTATGTAATACTGGATAACTTAAAATATTGACATACAAACTTAGAATGCAACATTAATATGCTGATAATGAAACATTCGATAATTGAGGCATGTATATGTATCTGAAATAACTGAACTATCATGTGTAATTCATGAACTAAAAGAACTACATAGCTAAGGTTCTGAATTTATGAAAGAATCTACACAAAGAAATACTAAATTCATGACAATCTGATTTGTATCATTCTAACATCCGAAACTCAACAATTCCTAACATTCAAAAAACCCTAGTTCTAGGTAAATATTAACGAAATAAAGATTCTGACTGATATCTAGGGACTTAATGTGTGAAAGGAACCCACTAGTGAAATCCCACATACATGGTAAGGAATTCCATAGAGAAATATTTCAATTTTGGGCTGGAACTGATGAAAACCTTGCTGCATTTTGGAACTAGAGCTGGTCAACTATTTCTCCTCTTTTTCTATAGTTTGATCCATTTCTTGATGAATGATTTGACTAGGGTAAGTTCTAATTAAGTTACTAGGCTAAAATTGGGTTAAACGACATACTTTAGGGGTCCAACGCAAAAGGAAAGGAGCAAACGTGCCCTAACATATAAGTTGTTGGGGTCACCGACGGATCGTAGTCTAACCTACGGCCTGTAGGTCCTGGCGTAGGTCTGGACATAGACATATTTACTTAGGAGTTTTGCGATTGAAGCTAAGGGCTGACCCACTGCCCTAGACCACAAACCGTGGCTTGATCTACGATCTGTAGGTCATGGCATGGCCTAACGCTTAGCTTATTTTCTAGGGGTTTCTGGGAGGAGAGTTGCAGATGGTGAACCACGGACCACCAGGACGAATTGTGGGTTACCCTACGGCCCGTAGATGCCAACCGTAGGTTGCGCTTGCAACTTCTGAAAAGTGTGCATTTTTGTTTTCTAGGGTACGTGGTTTTATACAATATCTTAATATTTCAGTATTTTAGATGAAGAAATGTTAATATGACTTATTATAACGCTAGTTGATGTTTATATTAGTTTGACTTCTATTATTTATTTAATAGCTAATTTGTAAGAGAAAAATATTTTCATTAATGAAAAATTATTGGTCAAAATTTAATATAAGGAAAAATGAAAGATAGAAGTAATTAATCTGTGTGTGTGTGTGTGCTTATATATATATAGGTAGGTATTTGTATTTAATTAAAGTAATATATATGTGACGAATATATTATCTAGTTAACAAGATCTTCTAAATTCAAAATATATTACTTTAAAATATTCCGAGTTTGTTTTTTAAAAAAACAACTCACAACAAATGTGAAAATATGTGAATATATATATATGTATCATTTAAAATTTATTATTTACAAAATAAATTTTATATTCAGTAATATGGAATAAATCTTTTTATTTTGTCCATAAACTAAATTAAAATCAAATAACTATAAAAATATTGTAACATTAGTTACAAGTCCTTTTTATTTATCTAAGTATAAAATATATTAGAAATTTATCTATTTCACATTAGTTCTTTAGCAAATGTTATTCACACTATTTACTGAATTCTCATAGTCATTGCATTAATTATTTCTATCTTTCATCTTTCCTTATATTAAATTTTGACCAATAATTTTTCATATTATTATACCACCTCTATATATCTGATAACACAATGTTGTTATTTTTCCTTGGACGAATCATATTTGGTTGAATAAATTGAAATTGTTTACAAGTATATGAACTATATCTTTGTTGGGTGGAAGGTAAACATGTGATTATATCTATGATTTCAGAAATAAATTATATTCTTTAATTTTTATTTTTCTTTTTTTCTGATAAAAAAAGGAAAAGCTTTAAGATAAAAATATTTGATTTAAGTACACAATCAATTGAGAAGTCAAATATAAGACCCAACAACAAGAACATCATCTATTCTGTTATAACTTATAAAATAAAAAATTAGTATACAAAAAAATAGTTCTAAAAAATAAAATGTAGTTGTTCTCTTCACATGTTCATATGACATATAAACAATTTAATGTGGAATACACGTGCAAATCAAAGCATGTCTAGTTAGATGACAATAAAAATACACATCACATATCGTCTATAAGGTAATATTTTTGAGATACGACTAAATACATGATTGAACCTCATTAAATTGAAATAAATATATACATTATTGTATTTAACTAATAAAATTTTTCATTGATAATATTTATAGGTTCGCGTGATTTAGAGATATATATATATATGACGATCGACATTGAACATTCACAAAACAATCTGTAATAGTATTTGTGCAAAGCTAATTATTCAAATGTTTGCTTCAATAAGCAATACTACTTACTATAACATATATTTTCTGAATTGGTAATCATATGTAATGCACGTGTCGAAAAACTAGTGTGTGTGTGTGTGTGTGTGTGTATATATATATATATATATATATATATATATATAAAAGTTGTATTGATCATTAGGCAGGCTTTAGGATTACACTTTAGGCTCGCATGATTCTTAGACTATATTTTTTGCCATTTTCAAATTAATTAACTTTGTTTTTAGTTGATAAGCCTTAGTTTTGGTTGATCCTTCGCTTTGGTTGTTATTATAGAATCCTTAAAATGCTTCTAATTTGTGTGAAACTTAGAGTTATGTGCATTGAAATGCTTTGGCTGTTTGTGACCCTTGTTGTATCTTTCGAGCTTTTATCGATTAATTTTGTATATTTTGGGTCCAATACCATAGAATTGGACTATATGGAGTTCCAAATTAGTTTATTTGTGTTTTGACGGGTTACCTAACTTGTTATGTGGTGGAATTGATTGTGATTGAGTTGATTGTGTTTTGGTGTGTAATCGAACGTATGATATTTACATTTGACTTGTTTATTCTTAAAAATGATGTAAAGGTTGTATTTTATAAATCTAAATGATTTTGGCTATGTTTTCCAAGTTATTGAGCTCTAAAAGAGTGGATTACTATTTTTAATTGAGGAAAATTAGAATTTTATGGAAATGCACCATTTTGGAGGTTTTATGTCTTAAAGACGAAAAATACATTAAAACTTGTTGTTTTCATGTTTAAGGTCTGTATTTTGGGTAAACATTTGGTTTATATGGTTTTGGATAAAATGGAAGTATATTTTGTTATTGATAAGCTAGAGGAGGTGCTCCAGGATACCCATTGAATGATTTTCGGGTTGTATTTCTATTGTACTTCATCTTTTGACAAGTCTGCGGTCTCATTCCAGGTAGCTTGAAGTTTCTTTCGAGCTTCTACTTTTATGCATTAATTACCTATCATTATATCATCTCATTTTGATTGGTATTGTTCTGATTGTCTTGTACTTGGGTGTTCCTATTTGTATTATATTTATCATTGTTCTTGATAGTTGATTATCACTCCTAGACATTTTAAAATTGTAATGTTAGTAATTTTGTGCTTCTTATTTATCTATATCATATTTCTGAGCTCAGTTAGCCTATACTGCTTGCTGAATACCCCATATTTTAGTACTCATACGAGATGATTTAGAACAAATTGGAAAAGATATAGTGATTATATTATGTAAGCTTGAGATAATATTTCCACTTTCTTTTTTCGATGTAATGGTACATTTGGCAATATATTTACCATGAGAGGCTATATATAGGTGACCAATACAATATTGTTGGATGTACAAAATTAAGAGGTTTCTATGCAAGATTAAACGATATTGTGAAAAAAGGCACGACCAGAAGATTTGATTGTAGAAGGCTATATTATTGATGAATATTTGACATTTTTCTCTATGTATCTTACTTACATTGAGAAGACATTTAACTGTGATGATGGAAATAATGATGGATCTAGTAAGAAAAATGAACATTTTCTAGACATATTTTCAGAGACTGTTAGACCATCTAAAGGAGCTTATCATGCAATACCAAAAAAAGATTTTGTTATGAGTCGGCGATATCTATTGAATAAGTGTGAAGAAGCAGAACATTTTATAAAGTAAGTTAATTTTATTTATTTATATTGGTATTTTGTTATTTTAAATCACATCTAAATAGTTTATCTTTTCATATGAAGAGAACATAAAGAGGAGATGATAAAGCAAGGTGTTGGGAATGTAACATAGAAACATAGAGTACATTTTCCTCTACGGTTCAAAAGGAAAGTAAGTGATTTTTTTGATTTGATAGCTATTTCTATGTTTGAATTTAAGCTTTTTTTTCATTACTAGTTGAATACAATATTTTTTCATTGTAGATTATCCAATTTTATACTAAGGGTAAATCAATACAAGTTGTGAAATTATATTTGTTGGCAATGGAACCTGATTTGCGTGGATGGAAATGTCTTGGTTGTATTTTTAATGGTGTTAGGTACCATATTCAAAGTCATGATGAATTATGTAAATATCAAAATAGTGGCACAGTTGTTGAAGGCTATCATGAAATGAGGTGATTGATTTTTATGGTACAATAATTGACATCATTGAGTTAGAGTATGTTGATGTCAATCGGCTATTTAAATGCACATGGTTTGATCTTCTTAAGAATATAGGGATGCAAAAAGATAAGAATTTTACTTGTGTTAATATAAACAGATTTTGGTATAAAGACGATTATTTTGTACTAGCTACACATCTGAAGCAGGTTTTTTACATTAATCATCCAAAATTGGGGGGAAATAGGTGAATTGGGCACAAATTTAAAGATAAACATATATATGAAGTGCCAGAGATGAAAAATTCTGAGGTGGAAAGTGATGAATCGTGTACTACTAATGATGATATGTATCAAGATGTTTCAATTGAATGTAGTCTGATTAACAATGATATTGAGTATGTGTCAAGTCAATTACACAGAGATGCTGCTAATTCAATTATCTTAGATTCAAGTATAGTGAAGATAGAGGTTCAAAAAATACATGAAGTTGACTATAATACAAAAAATTCAGACCAAGAGGATTAAAATGTGGTAGAATACTTAAATGATCATGAGACAAATGAAGGTACTAAAAGTACTAACAAAGATGAAGATAATGAGATAGATTATGATGATGATTTGATGATGTTACCTTATATTGTAAGGACTCATCTTCCATTAACTATGGCAAGTGCAACTATATTTCTTCTCATGTATGTATTCTCATTGCTCACTATTGGGAGGGGAAGGAAATATTTCCTATCAGATAATTCTCGACGTAGCCAACTCTAGAATATGGGATCCACAAGCCAAATATTTATTACTACTACTTACTATGTGTCGACTTATGATACTTCAATAGAATACCAAATTTTGTACTTCATAGATATTTGTATGGTTATAAATCATAAAATTTAAAATAAGATAAAAATTTTAAGATTAAATTATTTTGATACATGTGTTTTAGTTGTTTTTTGTAAGACTAAATAAGAATTACATACCACTAGAAGTCTTATGTTTCTTTGTCTCGAACATTAGGACAACAAAAAGCTATTTTCAGATAAATTATAAAAAAAAAAAAAATTAATTTTCATGACTCAGGAGTACCCCCTAGATGTGACACAGCGTACAAGACTCTGAAAATCCTCATATAAGCCTCATAGCATATCATGACATAAGATAATAGAAAATGGTGTGGATTTTAAAACTTTTCTTTTACAATCGAAGTCTTTTATAAACATAAGTGGAAGTCTATACTTTATCTCAAACCATCTATAACCATTAACACTAAAACTTTGGGATGCGGCCCATACAAAAGCTCTAAACATAAAAAAACATGAAATGTAAAGGACATGGTGGTCAAGCCCTCGAATACTATGAGTATTTAACAAACCTCTTCTTCTTGATCTACTATGATCCTAGCCACGAGATAGGAAGCCGATATCACCAAATCCTACACTTTGTGAAAAATGTAGATGAAATTTGACTTAGTACAAATATTGCATTAAGTATGATAGCCATGCATAACATCTTTAAAAACATGCTAAAAGGGACATTTTAGTTGAAAATCATGCATTTACCAAATTTGAGAATCATTATGCACTTTTAGTGTAAAACACAAGTCATAAGCATGTTCATCATATAAATCATTATAAAATAATAGAACCATCTCTTAGGTAACCCTAAGTTATTGATGTTTGCGTAATCAAGAAACAACTTCCAATGCAAGTGTCTATGATCGTACAATAGTAAAGTAACCCAACCAAGGGTTGGGGTCAAGTACCACGGGAGAGGTTTTTGAAAATTAGTGATTAAGCGCGAAAGTGCTAAAGTTATCTGTAGCTAAAGACTTTATCTAATGAAGACATGAAAATTAAAGGGTTTTACATGAGTGTCAGTTATCAAAGGGGGTTTGTAAACAAATAAAGAGCAAAATCATCAAAAATAAGGAGAGATAAGAATATGGTATTAGGATTCTTCGGATGTGATAGGAATACAGGAAAACTAAACTATTTGGTATGTTCTTTTGACAATAAATCTATTGAATATTTGTGACTAGGTTATACTATAGTAGGGGTAAATTCTCTCTCAAGTAACTTACCACTAATCAAATGGGTTCCTCTCGGACACCCACTTACTGCATGAAGAACAGCCTCTGCCTTAGCCCACTCACTCACTCGAGCTGAGTGTGTGGGAGAAGGACTAGGGTTCACTCTCTTGAGCTGAACCTCATGTCGACCCAATCACACCGGCCATCAATTTAGTAGTCTTTGTTTTACGACCTCTCTCTCGAGCAAGCCGAAAACACAAAGGTGAAATCATATTTGCAACTATAAATTCATTAAATTCCACCACAATTACTAAACAAAATCACATCTAAACAATAAATAAATCATCAAAAAGCAAGACCGAATAGATAATCTAAACCATATTCACAAAATCACACCCCAAGAATTGGGGTTTTAGCTACACATGCAAAAGAGGTAAAAATGTGTACCAATATCAATTTTCATCAATGGGTATGCAAGATTAAGTCTTCAAACAAGTCAAAAGTGAAGAATCCACAAGACCCAAGTCCAAAATCTTTGAGTTGAAACCCTTTGAATCTTCAAGTTCTTTGTCAAATATTAAAATTTAATAATAAAACTTGATAATAATAGTTTCTTCTCTCCTAAGCTACAAAAATTCAATTAGTATTTATAGTTTTCAGGAAATGTGCTACGCAGAATCACTCGACGAAGTTAGTTGGATAGCCAATCAACTCAGCGATCTGCCCTTTGGTCTAGGTCATCCCGTATTTCGTTTGCGTTCAGCATCATTGTATATGGATCCTTGGGCGACAGAGTATAGCTTCATAGAACTGCTCAGCGATACATCGACTGCTCCTTTTCACCGTCGATTTGATCCTTTCCTTTAGGGCTTAATACACTAGAACAAAAAGCAAGGATAGGACCATTTAGCCACTCGCCGAATGGGTTCGGCGCGATTCTCAGATCTTCATTTCGTTGTTCTTTCAGCTGCCTTTGTTCCTTTTTTGCTAAGTAGTGTCCATGTTTTCCTTCAAACTCCAAATACCAAAACTTAAGGGTTTTCATCAGATATTGAGATAAAATATGAATTTGATGACACTAATTATATCAAAATATAGCCCTAAATGAGTCCAATTTATGGACTCATCAACACCCCCAACTTAAACTTTTTCTTGTCCTCAAGTAAACTCAATTTTAGTCGTTCTAAAGGGTGTCTCGAACAATGCTACACAAGACTTAATCATTAATGCACACAACAAGACTCAATTTACTTATG
This sequence comes from Solanum bulbocastanum, assembly GCA_037074985.1. Lineage (NCBI taxonomy): Eukaryota > Viridiplantae > Streptophyta > Magnoliopsida > Solanales > Solanaceae > Solanum > Solanum bulbocastanum. The sequence goes on from CM073599.1 coordinate 16,857,465, forward strand.
CAAAGATCAAATGTACACTCAAAAGATTAGAGTTGTGACTCACCAATATCAAAGAATCTCATGCTCACAATACTTGCTTCAAATGCAAGTTCAAGCTCAACCAAAGAGTTCAATTGCCCTTACACTAGAAATGATTCCATATTCACATAATGGTTGACAGTTTAAAACTTTAAAATCAGATGCAATGCTCACCCTCACAAAGAAGAACACAATGCATAATTTCACCCATAGGTTTGCCTATATTTTCCAATCAACATTTGTTTCAGCTCACTCAAGATCAAAAAGGTGTTTTCAAGGCTTGTAATGGGGTTGAGTGCAAAAGTATGGTCATTTAGGCTTAGTGACTTTCATCCTCATGAAATGTGGTACTCACAACACTTCCTTTCCTTTTCCTTCATCATTCTCTTTAGTGCTCATAAGTCATCCTTTTATTCACTTTCCATGGATTGTTTGGGAACCCCATTTCTTTTGTTCTTTATTCCACAACATTATTTTTCATTCTTGTTCTTGTTCCTTCTCTTTTATCTATTTTTTATATGAAGGAGTTCCATTTTCTCAAAACTGTGGGTAAGAGGAGACTTTTCTTGAAATTCTTGACTTTCCCTTATCTTTTGACCACACCCCCAACTTAGGCCAAAGCCTAAGTTGGCTATTCAACTAACCGTAACTTCATAAGGATTATGAGTAATGGATAAACAAAGGTTATGATTTCATCAAGTTTCTTCCAAAGAAAGGTAAGGATCAAGGGGTGTTCAAAAGCGGTTCAAAGACTCACAAGTTAGGTCACAAAAGAGGTATATGTCAAATTGGCTCACACTCTTTAAAGTTGCCTAATATCATATCAAGAGACAACCTTACTTTGTCGATCGGACAAACGGGACAAATTCTAGGATCTATCATGTATGGTTCAAAGTAAGCTCTTCACATTAGGCATTGACACTATCGATCAAACAAGACTCCACACTTTCTCTAGTTTGCAATGATCATCACAAGAGACTCAATTCAATATTAGGCTATGCATAACGAGATGCAAAGAGTTCACATATTGTCTATGCAATAAGAATAGATATTTATGAGTAAAAACATAATTTAAATTAGGGGTGACACTAATGTCAAATAAAAGGAGGTTTTGATTGTTTATATCAGCTACAACAACAAGAAATAACATGACAATAACAATATTGAGACGGTTTCTTGGGATGTGATTGGATTTTGGGCTAAGGTAGACATGTGGGTGATTGAAAACTAGTAAATAGTTGTAAATCAATGAATAATCTAGATTTTAGTAGGGATAAACTTTATCTTCAACAATTTTCCCCGAATCAAGTTGGTTTCTCTCTAACACAAATAAGCATGCAAATATGAACCACCTACGCTTTTGTCCATTCACACTCGCGAGCTGAATGTGTGGAAAAGGTTTTAGGATTCACTCTCTCGAGCTAAACCCATGACAACCCAATACCCACAGACCATCAAATCAGTAATCTTGATTTTAAGACATCTCTCTCGAGCAAGCCAAAAACACGAAGGTAGAATTGCATTAGCAACTACAACCCTTTAAATTAAACCACAATTACTAAATGAAATCACTTTGAAATATCATTTAAACTAACAATTAGCAATACCACAAGCTAAATTAACCTATAATGACATAATCACACCCCAAGAATTGTGGTTTTAGCTAGACACCATAAAAACATAGAAATCGTTACCAAATTGTGTTTCTATCAACTGTGTACAATTAATTTTGTCTTTACAAAGGTCCAAACTGAAGAATCTTAAGGACCCACTTTCAATTTCTCAAAAATGGAAAGTTTCAATTCCTCAAATCTAAGGAAAACTTAGTCTCAATACTTAGAGTTGAAACTCAAAAAGTAGTTTTATGACTGTTCAGAATAATTTTTTTAACATAATGTTTGAAAATATATTTATAGTCACCAAAAATATGTTGCGAAGTACCATTCAGCACAATAAGTCGGGCTCGTGGATCAACTCGGCGATCCGCCCTTTAGTTAGTTCCATCGCCTTTCTACTTTAGCCTTCAGCATCCTCAAGTCCTATAACTTTGGGCGATCCAACATTGCATCGCGAAACAACTCGGTGACATGCCGACTGCTCCTTTCTCTCGCGAAATTGATTTTCTCCTTCTGGGGTTGGCACAATGGAACTTTAGGCAAGGTAATGGCCATTCAGCTACTCGCCAAAGGGACTTGGTGGTCACAAGGCCTTCACTTCTTTGTTCTTTCACTTCGCTTCGTTCCATTTTGCAAGTTAGTGTCCGTGCTTTGTTCTTCGATCTAAATACCTGGAAGTCAAGGGTTTTACATTAGTTATTGGCGCAAAACAAGCATTTGAGGACACAACATCTATCTAAATAAAGCCCTGAATTAGTCCGAATTATGGACTCATCATATATCCATCAGGGTCATCATTTTAACCTTGTTTTGTTCTCTCTCTTGATATTTTTTTATCTATTCTTTTGCCCTTCTAAACGTGAGAGAAGATGCTTGATCTTCACAAGTGTGCCATGCCTTATTAATCTTTGTCATGCAATCAAGGAGTTGAGACGCTATTTCATAGAGCTGTAGCATTATACCACCAATAGATAGTTGATCAGACACTCCTTTGTTCAACGAATTGAGACTCCTAGAAAAGTGTTATAGCATCACATTATTTGGAAGTCTATGAGTTGGGCACTAAAGCACCAACTTCTTAAATCTCAGCCATGTCTCATGGATTGGCTCACCTTCTAAGCGTTTAAAACCTTGGATGCCATCTCTTAGATTCATTATCTTTGATAGGTGGAAGAATCTCACTTTAAATCCTGTAGAAAACTCATCCCAAGAGGTGATGGAGTACTTCTATAACTCAGCCAACCATTTAGTAGCTTCAGTTATCAAAGAGAATGGAAACAAACTGAGACTGACTGATTCTTGTGATATGTTCTTAAATGAGAATGGACCACTGACAGCCACAAAATTCTTAATATGCTCATGGGGATCCTTACGAGCCAGTCCCCCCAAATAATCCTTTTAGTTGTAGGAGCTGAAACATTGTGCTAGTAATGTGGAAAACAATGTTTCCTTCAGGTGGAGGTAGACGACTAGCACCAACACCACCCAATTGATTTGGGTCATTTACATCGTTCAGATTTCCAATGTCCTCTTGGTGCCCCACTTTTCTACCATTACTTCCGTTTACACTCATCTCTTTCGTTGTTCAACACAAACAACAAAAACACAAAATAAATTAAGTCGGTGCAACTATAACACAAAAAGAACACAATTTAACTTCAATAATATAATTTTAAACAACACAACTCCCCGACAGAGGTGCCAGTTTTATTGTACATTTAAAACACACCACATCTAATTCTAGGTGTAAACGATCGTTAATCAATATAAAATCTAACGAAGAGTTCGGGTCGAACCCATAGGGAGCGGTACGTGTCTAAAATTTAGTTATGAAGTACAAATGTGTTCTAAATGGTTATAGGAATACGAATTATCGAAAACATACAAAGAAATCAGAAAGGGTGACAATAAATGTGAAATGGGGGGTTTGGTTTTTTAAAGAACAGCTTGAAAAAACAATGAAAAAAGGGGAAAATAACAAATATAGAGAGGACTTCTTGGGATTTTATCGATTATAGGCTAATTATGTTATATGGTTAATTTAAATCAAACGATGATTTGCTGAAACATTATCGGTAGACTGGACTTTAAGTGCAATAGTTTTCACTGGAACAACTATTACAACTCAAGTGTTTTCTCTCGAACATCAACAAGCTTAACAAGATAACCAGCCTACAACCATATACATCTACTCTCTCAAGATAGATGGGTAGGATTGGATTTAAGATTCACTCTCTCGAGCTGAACCCATAATAACTGTAACACCAAAAAAATTAGTAGACTAAACTAGAGCTAAAAGCTAGGGTTCAAGAGTGTGATTTTGAGAATTTGATGTCGTAATTGAGACTTTGTGTACCTAGAATGAGGAGTTTAGTGGATGAACGTCAAGGTATGTATTAGACCTAGTAGCCTAGATGACCTTAGAGAGTTTGGTTGATACCAAGGCAAAAAGGCAAGCCTATGCCAAAGGGCCAAAGCTGCCCAACCTTGGCAAGCTGCTGCCTAAGGGTTTATGATCACCTTCACGGCCAGTGTTGTGGACCACGGTCCATGAAGGGGTCTGTGGAGATACCTTAGACACTTGGGAGTCAAGGCCTTGAGGCCAAGACACTACCCCAAGTTCACGAGGTACTTCACGAGCTGTTGGCTTGACCACGGCCCGTTAAAGTGCCCGTGAAGGTGCCTTAGTGTTTTAGGGTCTTGGAAAGTTGAGGGAGCCACTAACTAAGTCATTCTAAATCAAAACCCCAAATTACTCCTCTCTCAAATATTTTTAGGGTCTTGACAAGTTGAGGGAGCCACTAACTAAGTCATTCTATATCAAAACCCCAAATTACTCATCTCTCAAATATTTCTCTCTCTAGAAAGAACCCAAAGCTTGAATTTCCCCCATTGATTCAATCTTGGTTAAGGTATGTGTAGCTTATTCATCCATGAGTTCTTCCACCCATGGATCCCCCATAGTTTTCCCCCAATTGTGAACTCAAAAACCCAATTCTAGATAGGTTTGTGATTACATTGTGGGTAGGGATTGGGTATGATTCCAATATAATGGATATCACCCAATTATGATTGAATTGTCTTTGTTTAGTGATATTACGATGCTTTCATGTGATTTCTATGGTAAACCCTAATCTAAATTGATGAATGTGATCTTCTTAATTCAACCATATGCATTGAAATTAATTAAAGTTAGGGTCATATAATCATGAATTGATTTAGACTCTATTGTATATGATTAATCTTGACTTGTGAAGTTAGAATTGAACCTTTATGATCAATAAGGACTAGAATCACCTAGTAATGAATGATGTGATCAAATTACCTTGAAATCTAGGTATAAAGAAGAGATGAAGAAAGAAACCTTGAGAATATGCTTTTGATCCTAATAGCTAGGGCTTTAGGGTGAAGCTAATGTGATTACCTAGTACTGCTAAGGCTTTGAGAGTAAGTCTAAAAGAGAATAGAAGTCTAATGGGTTGAATTGTGGTGAAAGGCCTACACTCACCTAATCTACCTTATGAATTCTTGATATATAAAAGTGATAAAATCACTTGAGCATGGATGGGTTGTCCAGGACATCATTTCACGAGAGATGAGTGTTAAGCAAGGCTTAACAAGTAAACCTAGGGTGCATGCTTGGCTCCAAGTGGATATTGACAATGACATGGAGGGTCACACAAGAAAGGATCCGGGCTCCAAGTAGAAAGGAGAACCATACCTAGTTGATGTGAGGACTATCCATGTTCAAGGGGGAACTCTTACATAGTAGAGTGTGGGTTTTCCCATAGTTAGATCTCATGAGGTAGGATCCTTCACGTAGTTAAGTCAAGGTTCCTAGTAGCAATCTCCGTATCCATGAACTAAGATATGCTTGAGAAACATCTCGTAGTGTTCAAAGCATTATGAACTAAGACTTACTTAACGAAGTAACGCATAGTGTTCTAAAGTATAGATGGAATTAGACATGCTTAATATAGCATCTCATAGGGTTTATGTGAAGAAGGAACTTAGACATACTTTAGATAATATCTCATAGAGTTCAAAGTGTTAGGGGCATAGACATACTTAGTAAGTACTTCATAGTATCCATGTTAATAATGAACTTAGACATACTAAAAGGGGTATCTCATAGGGGTCAAGTTATAAATGAACTAAGATGTGCTCAAGAAAGTACCTCATAGTGTTCTAAAGATGAATAGAGGAACTAGGTTCCAAACCAAGAAGGGCTAGTAAGAGGACCTAATAGTAATACTTAGCAACATTGGTATTATGGGATGCCTTTCATGCATTGCACAAGTGCGCTTTGAGGTTGCCTAGAAGTATGATGCCCTTATGTTTGTGAAACCTAAAGACTTAGACTATGCATGTTGACTATGCTTAAGATGACCAATAAGGGATACATGGCTTGGGTAGTATTATGGGATGCTATTTTTGTCTTGCACGTTTATGCTTTTGAGGTTACTTCAAAATGGTGCAATCATGTTACAGAAGATTAAGAGTTAATTATGTTTGTATGATACTTACGATGAGGAATTGGCTTATTATGATTATGATGTTTCTCCTATGCTCATTTACCATGTTGATGTTGACTTATGTTTATATGAAGCTTATATGGAGATTATGCTATGGCTGTGATGACCATGTTTATTTCTATGATTATGGTTTTTATCTCTTATGACTATGTCTTATGTTGACTAACCATTTTGAGATGCTCTTATTTTGTTGTGTTAGCTTGCATACGTAGTACGTTTTTTACTAACGCATATTGCCTACATTCTAATCAAATGTAGGGATTGGAGGCTCAAGTTGCTTGGAGATAGGTTTCTAGGAGTCTAAGGAAGATTGAAGACTTGGTGAGTCCTCATAGAAAACTTCCGCACTTTTTTATAAAAATTTAGAATTGTTGTTTTAAAAGTTTTAAATTTCCTCCATGTTTTTCTATCAACTTATGCTATGATTATGCTAAGGTCTTGTATGAGACCACTTTGGGGTCAAGTACACTGTGTCACGTCTAGGGGGTGCTCTCGGGGCGTGACAATAACCCAACACCACAAATCATTAATCAAAAGCTTTGGTCCCAAAACTTATTTCTCAAGGAAGCTAAGAACTCTAAATTAGAATTGCATTTGCAACTACAACACATAGATTAAAATACAACTAATGATTAGATCCACATTAAAACAACAATTTCATCATCAAATAACAATACCCATACGATAATTACAAAAAATAAACACATGATCACAGCCCATGAATTGGGGTTTTGGCTATGCATTATAAAAACACAGAAATAATTACCGAATTCATTAGCCATGATTTGGGTAAGAGTCTCCAAGCCTTTACAATAATTTCCAAGAATGAAATTCAAAGACCCCCTTTCCAAATACTCCAAAATTACACAATTCCTACTCAAAAATCATGAGAAAACTCTAAGTCTAGAATGTGAACTCTAATATCTTGAAGAGAGCTCCTTCAAATTACATTGAAAATCCAATTTATAGTTTCCCAAAATTAAGCCTGAAAGTCCACTTGGCAGATTAAATCGCACCTCACTGAACCGATCGGCAATCAGCCGAGTTTCCTCTTCCATCGTCGTTTTGCATTGTCCTTCAACATCTCTGGTCCTGTAACTTCGGGTGATCTAATTTTTTGTCGCAAAACTGATCAGCTATTTGCCGACTACCCATTTCTGTCGCAAACTTAGTTCTTCCCCAAGGCTGGCATGCTGGAACTTTGGGCGAGATAAAGGGCCACTCGACGGTACACTGAGTGGTCTTAGCAATCTGTAGGATTGTGTTTTCTTCACTTCTTCAGTTCTTTAGTTTCTTTTTGTCCGATTATGTCCTTGACTTGCTCTTTCCCCTTCATAGCTGTGAATTAGTTCTTTAACATCAGTTCAGAGCATACAATAGGCATTTGAGGACACTAATACACTCAAAACAAAGCCCTAAATGAGTCCAAATCTCAAACTCATCAGCGGCATATATGTTTCATAACCGTCCACTGGTAGCAAAAACTTTAAGATCTTTTATCAGGATCGTAGAAGCTTTGATACCAATTTGAATGAAAATATTTTATTTCTAAACTCAAAGGTTCTATATGTTTTCGTATATTTTTGTGTGTTTCTATATATTTTGTATAATGAAAATAACTAACAATATCCCTATATATAATAGTAAAAACTAAACGAAACTATGACTAGGAACTACTCTAACTAACAAACCCTAATTAAACATAAATAAGTAAATATCATAAATAACAAATCCTAATATACTTAGGATTCCTACTACAACTTTGAATTATTATTTCCAACATAGTCATATTTCGTATTTTTGCAAGAGATTATTTTCATGGCTTGAACTGATGGGTATTGCATTGGATTGTATATTTTTTTAACCAATGTAAAGTTAAATTTCTAGGTATGAATTCATAATTGATACTGAAATTTAAGATCTATATCTATTGTTCATGATTTTCTTTGTGCTAAAATACTTTGTTATTATTGATAGACATATTTATGACATAAGTGTATATAAATGCCAAATTAGAAAGATATTGATCAAGCTAAGGTGCATTTGAAGATAATGGAAAGAGAGATAGGAGAAGAATGTTCCGTTGGACGCAAACAAGATAGTGTCTTAAAAAAATTATATATTGTGACTATTCTCTTAACTGTAAAATACAATTATATGTGATTTTAAATTACTTCGAAATCTCAAAAATTAATTTGTGGCTATATTATATAACTTTTCTAACTAACACAGCTTGTAAAAATTTCTTTCTTTTGGAAATCTTTATTTTTTTTACCTATATTATAAAAGTTCTTGTGATTAATAATAAATTTGTAGCAATGAATTTATATATATATATATATATATATACATATACATAATTATCAAAAACATGGAAATACATTTTCACTTCCCATATTAAAATTATCTATAATTTATGTATTTTATGGCAAAAATAATGAATTCTTAGCTTTGTGAAAAAATATATATGGCAAATATTTTAGTTTTATAGCTATAGATTTTCTAACTTTTAGCTAAATACAAGCATTATTGCGACAAAATTAAAAATATAAAATAGATGCGAATTATGAATTTTCATAGAAAATAAATCAACTCATTTTGCCACAGTAAAATACATTGTGTCTATAATATAGAAATTTCTATAGATTTTATTTATTGTGGCAAAAAAGTAAAATTATTTGGTACAATTATATATTTTGTAGCAAGGATGTTTTACCGTCATAGCTACCACACAATATTTGTGTAGCTATAAGTATTACTCCTTAGCCATGGACTATGTAAATTTTGTAGCTAACTATTAGCCATGCTATATCTTGTCACGAATGCTACAATTTTTTTTTTTTTTTGTGGCTAAAATGTTTAGCTACGAAAAATTTAACATTTAGCTACAACGTGTTTTGTAGCTCTAGGTACATATTTTTGTAGCTACAACGTCTTTTGTAGCTAAATATTAGCCACACTACTTCTTTCATGTATTTATGTAATGGCATTGATGTTGGGATGTTACGCTAAGTTTTTACCCTTCTATTATGTCTTAAATCTCATTCGAGGACGAATGTTCCCAAAGGGGAGATAATGTAACACCTAGAATTCAAAAAGGATAGAAAATTGTTGCTTTGCAGGATATAATGCTAGTACCGACGGAACCACCAACGACCCGTGGACTGACACATAATCTGTAGGTCACGTCGTGGGTGGCAGTCCAATGTTTTCCAAAAAAATAAAGTTTCACTACTTACCTAAGGTTCATTGGGGCAGTCTGTTGACCTACGCATGAGTCTTAGGTAAGTCTCGTAGGTGAGTCTAGACTTAGAGAAATTTTAGGGTAAATATTTGAGACCCACGACTAAGCATGTATGGCCCGTAGGTGGACCCACTGTCACGACCCGATTCCTCGAGTCATGATTGTCCCTACTATAACCCACTAGTGGGAAACCCAACCCATAACTCGGAACTACTAGTAATGGGATTTAGGGTAGAAAACTAAATTCAAACTAAAACAATAACATAAATAGCAAGAATAATAGATCAAGAGGTGGAAGTAAGCCAATTTACCATCAAGATTCCATTGAAAAATTTCAGACCCACTATAAGAGGTATTCGTCTGATTCCAGTCTCGTTCCTCTATAAGCACATCTTAAGAAGTTGGTCTAGAATAATAATTCGTTTGCATGTTTGGTTTATGAGCGAACTTTGTATTACTATTCTTCTTGGGATAACCACGAAGTTTATGAAATTCTAAAGAAACATGATTTTTAAAATCAAAAGTTTTTTCATTTCAATTGTAAAATTATCTGACAAATTAATAGGTCTTGCACCAAATTCAGATGATTTTTTATCAAGAAGTTCTTCTATGTCATATAATGATTTAAATTTAAAATCCCAAATCTCAGGGGGCCTTTGCACATGAGTCGAAATAATCTGAGCTTCTGAATTACCTTTAGAAGTAGAAGTCGTATCAGAAGTCTTTACATAATTTCTTATTTGAATTATCAAAGAAGTTAATTCATCTAATTTTTTATCAAGAGAACTAATATGTTCACTCAAAACTTTAACATAAAGTCCCAAATAACTAACATCGGCTTCACTATCAATCAAAGCAATATCAGTTATTGAAAAACTAATATCAATCAATATGATGCATTTAATATACCATTTATGAGCTGTAAACATTTGCATCTTTCCTAAAAACATGCCTTGTCTAGGATCAGGATTAAAGGGTTTTGCAAAAGTATTTTCTTCAACAATGTTTTTACCCTTGTTATTAACAGTTTCTACTTGAATAAGTTGATGATCACAAATCATTTAACTTTGTTTAAGAGATTTAATCTCATTTTTAAAATTTTCAATTTCAATTTTTAAATCACCAAAAGAAATATCACTTGTGTGAGTAGTTTGTTTTATTAAGTCCGTTATTAATTTGAGATAAAGAAAAAGGTGCAGAATATTTGAATTCACAATCATTCTTTTGTTTTTCTAAATTCATTCATAAACTTGAACTGGCATTATTATTCGCAGCTAAATGAATTAATTTTTTACGAAGATCATTATCAATAACTTCTTTTAAAAGTTTTGTCACATTACCATATGTAATAGTATTGATATTTACTTCAAATTGAGATTGTATTTTGTAAGAGTCATCATTCTCTAAAGAACAAATATCACCATGACAAGTATAACAAGTAATAACATGCTGATTACTATTAGATAAATCAAGCAAATCAATCTCTTCTTTAGAACCTGAATCAGAATCCTAATCAAACTCAGAACCAGAGGTGTATACGAAACTATAAACCTTATCATTAACTTCTTCATCAAGTTCTAGGGATTTCATCTTTTCAAGCTTACAATTTGGTGCTATATGGCCAAAATTTTAACCTTTATAGCACTTGATTTTGGCGAGATCTCACTTGGACCTATTCTTGGTAAATCTATAAGACTTACGAAAATATTTTCTAGTGTCACACTCTTCCTTAGATGTATATCTAGATATCTTTTTCCTATAAGGTTTATCAAGATTAGAGTATCTAGAATCTCTATGTTTCTTCTTCTTGCAATTAGCAGAAGTATTAGGTAGACCGAACTGGTTACAAAAGTGTCCTAGCTGAGATCTTTCTTTAAGCTTATCTATCTTAAGCTATCTAGATAACTTCAATTCATTGCAAAAATTTATACCTTATTGTGTGCACTCTTCCAATGCTCATACTTTTCTCGGGCAATTCCATCACCCTACTCATATAAGTATCTTTATACCATCTAAATTCTCCTAAGGTTCTACAGCGTAGACCATTTAACTGGGGTACGAACAGTCTTATACTGATTGGTAAATCTACCATTGAAATGTTCTAAAATGGTTATAACCAAGGTATAAAGAGCGTCTTCTCTATTTTTCACTAGAGCCTTGCCCAAATTATCAACACCTTCACTATCAGAAGTAGAATTTATAACAACATCTTTTTGCTCAATGCTCATATTATTATCCCACCAACCTCTGAGTTGTTCAGTAAAACTGGCAATAATCATTTTGCAAATATTTCTATCTGTGTTTTTAACACTTTTACAGATAGTTGAATACATAAGCATTTTATAAATAGGAATAGTTAACTGTCTATCAGTCAAACCATCAAGATTCCATTAATAAATTTCAGACCCACTATAAGAGGTATTAGTTTGATTCCAGTCTCGTTCCTCTATAAGCAAATCTTGAGGAGTTGGTCTGGAATACTTAGCGAAGTTTTTTAAATTCTAAAGAAACATGATTTTTAAAATCAATAGTTTTTCCATTTCATTTGCAAAATTGTATGACAAATCAATAGGCATTGCACTAAATTCAGATAATTTTTTATCAAGGAGTTCTTCTAAATCATATAATGATTTAAATTTAAAATCCTGAATCTTGGGGGACCTTTGCACATGAGTAGAAATAATCTGATCTTCTACATTACCTTAAGAAGTAGAAGTCAGATCAGAAATCTTTAAATTATTTTTTATTTGAATTCTCGAAGCAGTTAATTCATACAATTTTTTATCAAGAGAACTAATATGTTCACCCAAAACATTAATATCAACTACCAAATAATTATTTTGAGAAATTAAATTATTTATTAAATTAGTGTTGATACTAAGATACAGGATCTCTGAAGACTGTCGGTAATCCGAGTGGTCATCTTCAATTTAGTTTAGCATCCGAACTCAAAGAATAAATTCGAATCAAAATATATACAAATTTTTATATAGTTTGATGTGTATAGGAGGATCCTCCCATACAGTCATCAAACTATATAAAAATTTATATATATTTCAATTCGAATTGATTATTTTAGTTTGGATGCTAAACTAGATTGAAGATGACCATTCGGATTACTGGCAATCTTCAATGATCTTGTATCTTGGTATCAGAGCCTAGGAATTTTCATGGTAAATATGAGATTGATGTGAAGTATACGACATAGATATGTTCTTTTCAACATGGATCTAGGAGAAATGAGTACTAAAAGTACTAGATTGGAAGAGGTATATATACCTCAAAACCTTGATTTGTCAAACAAATGGACTATTCCAAAAATTGATATTAAAACCATTTATGATTATGGTTGGTTTGATAAAATATCTCACAAACAATTGATAAAAACTACTGAGAAATCCTTGGTGTTAAATTCATCTGAACAGACTATTCGTTTTTTAAATAAACATGATATTGAATTATATAAAACTCAATATAATTTCTTGCATATTGGTATGGTTCAAATTTCTTTCAAACCATTAACTCTTAAAGGGTTACCCAAAACATTTTTAGCTGCTCTTCGTGATGCTAGAAATTTAAATTTTAGGCTATCTTTGATGGGTTCGATTGAATCCACTGTTGCATATGGCCCTGTATATTTTAATACTAAGCCTAATTTGCAATTATCTTTAACTGATGCTAATATTCTTGATGTTTTAGCTTTAAATATTGAAATGCATGCTTATAATTTTGCACCTGGATCTGAATTAATTTTTTTTATCATATAGAATTTATTTTAAATTGCTTTATATGTTAAACCCAAGATGTAAGTCATATGATACATATGATCAGACTATTTTAGTAGAAACTAATTTTGCTAAATCTAAGGTCACTACTAGAAGACCTATAAAATGGGAAGAAATTAATTTTCCTACTACTTGGACTTTGGATTCTGTTATATCTCATAGTCAGATGACAAATGTTGTTGTTAATTTTGAGTATTCTCATATTACTCAAAATCCTGATTGTAAGATTTTCATTCAGTTAGATGATAAGAGTGTTTCTTATAATAGACATTCATTTTCTGATAGAAGATTTCTTGCTATTCCACATATTTCGCCCATTGAACCGGTGTATGGTCCAGCTCGTAATCCTGCTGCTTCTTTACATACCATACCTTCTATTATATCTTCTAATCAAAATAAAATAAAAATTGATCCTTGTTTAAATATTTTTCAAGCTAATGATATTTCTTCCAATATTTCTTATAAGGGTATTCCTTCTGTATCCGAAATGGATTTTGATCCTAGTAAAATATAAAGATGAATGTACACCAAATAGATTTTAGTCTAAGTTCACTAGCAAGGAAGTACATACAGAATGAATTTTCTAGTGATAAATGGAACTAGTTTAAAACATGCTTTTTTGACACTTATAGTGCTAATGATTTGAATAATATTTCTCAAGAGTTTTATGAAACTTGTGTTTTACATAGTCAAATTATGTATTTTGTACCCTAGATATAATCACTTATTTACCTTTATTCATCAATGTTCTTGAACGATCTTATAAAGATGGATCTGGTAATATTCTTAAGGTTGTTTATCCACCTCAATCATCTTTTATCTTACCAAATAATATTGGTATAACCTTTACTCCCTTTCAAAAATTTGTTGAAGAAGATGTTGCGGCAGTCAGCATTAATGAAATAAATTATTTAATTACTCAAAATAATTATTTGGGACTTTATGTTAAAGTTTTGGGTGAACATATTAGTTCTCTTGATAAAAGTTTTGATGAATTAACTGCTTTGATAATTCAAATAAAAAATGATTTAAAGACTTCTGATACGGCTTCTAATTCTAAAGGTAATTTAGACGATCAGATTATTTCTAATAATGTGCAAAGGTCCCTGAGATTCGAGATTTTAAATTTAAATCATTATATGATTAGGAGAACTTCTTGATAAAAAATTATCTGAATTTGGTGCAAAGCCTATTAATTTGTCAAATAATTTTGCTAATGAAATGAAAAACAAACTTATTTTGTTTATTAAGATTGTCATTAATTTCAGACAAAGTTTGCAAATGAAATGGAAAAAACTTTTGAGTTTAAAGATCACGTGTCTTTAGAATTTAATAAACTTCGCGGTTATCCCATAAAGTTTGCTCATAAACCTAGCATGCAAACCTATTATTATTGCAGACCAACTTCTTAAGATGTGCTTATAGAAGAACAAGACTGGAATCAGACTAAGACCTCTTATAATGCGTCTGAAATTTATGAATGGAATCTTGATGATTTGACTGATGCCAAGATACAGTATTTCTGAAGCCTTTCGATAATTTGAGTGGTCATCTTCAATCTAGTTTAGCATCTGAACACAAAGAATAAATCAGAATCGAGATACTAAGATACAAGATCTCTGAAGACTGTCGATAATTAGAGCGGTCATTTTCAATCTAGTTTAGCATCCCAACTCAAAGATTAAATCCGAATTGAAATATATACAAATTTTTATTTAGTTTGATGACTCTATGGAAGGATCTATCTTTTTTCCCAAGCAAGGGGTCTGTCAAGATTTAATACGTATTGTTATTTAACTCATGTGTCTAGCTGTTCTAATCGGGTATAGGCGTCCTTTTTCTCCTTAACGGGCTTAGAACCACGGCTTGCTAGATGGAGTCACAAAGACAAAGCCAATAACAATAATATCGAATCTCACGATACCACCATCTCAGAACCAAGTCAAGAAACCACATATAAATTTATTTATATTTTGATAAAATCTAGATCTTTCATGGTAGACGTAAAAGAGAAGTTAGTTATGCAGCATAGATATGAATCTGTAGCCCGACATAGTCACAATTCGGATAGGAGAAATACTAAAGGATATAATCAGAAAAAAAATACCTTATAACATTGGCGGACACCAAGGCCTATGAGAGAAACTATACTAGCTGAATTTACTTCCAGCCAATATCTAGTAAACTGAACACTTTACAGGAAGAGATTTACAGTTGGAGAAAGAAAGTAGCGAGAGGTGTGTCTCAACTTCTGCCTAATGAAATGAAAAACACACCTATTTATAGAAGAATAAAAAAACATTTAGAATCTTTGTATAGTAATGTTGGGTCCCATCTATCCCCTAAATAGTGTATCTACTGTTGATCAACAGTGTATCTACAGTTGATAATGACTTTTTACTATAGAGAAGTATTTACAATATGTCTTTATCTTTTAGTTTTTGGAGGAAATCCTCCACCTTTCTCAGAGTATCTTATGATGTAGTTGCTTTAATAGGTTGAGCTTCTTGGATATCAGCGGTAGCGTCTTAGCTTGTTTCACTTCTCATCGAAGAGTCTGATTTCTCATATTGAGTAATATTGAGAAGCAGACTCCTTTTGACCTCTTCCAAGTGGCTATTGATCATTTCTTCTTTATCTCCATCATGAGCTGAGATTTTTCTGGAAATATGCCTGACCGAGCTATTAGCAATTATTCCCTTCTGGGGAGTAATACCATATTCTTGGATCCTTTTTGAAATAAGATCCAGCAGTTCTTGCCCATATAACGTTTTTGTTTGGGAATACATTTTCATTAATTTATCCCAAAAATTATTATAAAAAGTCCTGTATACGTAGGGAATTTGTTCCTCGGTGAATCCCACTTTCGGGGTCCATTTGTGAATCCACGGGATTGAGAATTCAATGAAGAAATAGATCTAGTCTTTTTTGTCCAGATAACAGATATGATATGTGTTGTATAACTCATTAAGGTCTGGATAAACTTTAACCCATTATTTATAAAATTTGAGGAATGGATCAAGTAATATTTTTATAGTTATGTAATGGTATGACCACTAATTTAAAAACCAATTAGGAATTGACCCTACAAATATCTCTGTTCATACCTTTATAAACCATGTATGGTTGTGTCCCTCATTATTATAATAGAGGACTTAATCAAAGGCCTGAATGTTGTCCCAGCATGTGAAACTCATAGAAAATTTATTTAGGCTGATTTGCCTTTCTTTCATGGTGGAGATACCCTAATCTTCAACATATATAATCTGTTTAATTATCATTTTTGAAAAGTAATAAACATTATCACTGGTATTGTAGCCTGAAATGTGTTGGAATTCAACACTACCAGTACTTATTAGAATGATTTTGTAATACGATGGGGTTTTATATGACTCACACGGAAAATTTAAACTGTTGATTAGGTACCTCTGGAATATCTTCCAAGGTTCTTCTTTTCTCAGAATCTTAGAGTTTTCTAAAATAAATAACATTTCTTTTTTTTTATACCTTTTCATAAGACTTGATATCATCATTGTCTTCTTTGTCTATTGATGCAAAAGTATCATTTTGCTTTTGTGACAAATACACCTGCAGATGTGTTTATAACAGACTGTCTTTTGGGATATCTTCCAGAAGTACTGAAGAAGAAGCCTCACTTTGGGAGATTTTTGAGTTTGTCAAACTCATTCTTCCTCTTTGTATAGCTGGGGAGCTAGAATAGGATCCGTATGAAAATCCTGGGGATGATCTTCCCCTTCCTCTACTGTTATGTCCCCTACCTCTGCCCTTGGTTACCCAAGGAGGGTCCATCCTGCAAACATAGCACTTTTCTTTATTCGTATGTATCATAATAGTCACTGTAATAATTATCCTCATCGATATCGACAGATTCTTCATTATCATGTATAGAGAAATCTTCTCTAATAATATCATTGATAATTTCACATAAAATTAATTCCTGTAAATCTTTATTAAAACTAATTACTTTAAAAATAGTAACTAAAGTCTTCTCATCAATGAAGGCTATATAAAAACTCATTATGAAGTTAAATATTGTCTAGACAGAAAATCTGGAAGAGAGTTATCACTTCCTTTTTTATATTGGATTTCAAAATCAGAAGGATCTAACTGGCCTGCCACCTAGCAAATATTAATTTTGATGCATCATGTTTAGAATCTTTGTTAAACATATACTTCACAAATTGAGCATCACTTTTAATCAAAAACTTTTGATTAAATAAATCATCCCGAAATTTTAACAAGCATTTAACGATGGTTAACATTTCATGAGCCACCGTTGCATATTTCTTCTGGGACTCACTCTATTACCCAGAATGAAATCTGATCAAATATTCATTTTTGTCATTGTAATTAATTTGTTTTAATATCCCACCATAACCAACATTAGACGCATCTGTCTCAATAATTTTTTGCCAAGTAGGGGTAGCAAGAGTTAAGAATCGTAAAGATTGAACATGAAGTTTAATATCCTTTACCAAAGTGATATGACTATCAGTCCAAGGTGATTTATGATCCTTTTTTAGCCTGTCATCTAAAGGTGCCAAATAAAGAGATATTTTTTAGCCTGTCGTCTAAAGGTGCCAAATAAAGATATATTTTTTAGCCTGTCGTCTAAAGGTGCCAAATAAAGAGATAAATATTTATAAAAAGGGGATATGTAATTTAAACTCCCTTAAAATATTTGCAATTGTGTTCTATCAATGATAACATCAGGAAATTTTGATGCAAAGTCGATTGATCTTTGAATAGGGGTAACTTTCCCTTGACAAATGTGATGTCCAAGAATTTGAACATCAGTTTGGAATAAACTCATTTTTGGTTTAGAAATGGCAAAACCATTTTGTATAACAATATTTTTAAAGATGTCTAGAAGTTTAATATGCATTTCAAACGTTTTTGAGAATACCAAAATATCATTAATATAAACAATGATGAAATCCAAATATGGTTTAAAATATCATTCATGATTTTTTGAAATTCAGATTGAGCATTTTGCAAACCGAATGGCATAACATTCAATTCATATTGTCCAAATGGGACATTAAAAGCTATTCTATAAGCATGCTCTTTAAATATTTGGATCTGCCAATATCCTAATTTTGAAAATATATTGGAATCATATAATCTAGACAGTAAATCTCTTTTGTTTGGAATAAGATACCTAATCCATTTTAAATATTTATTTAATGATTTATAATTGAGAACCAATCTAGGGACACCTCGTTCCCTTTCAGCAGCATTATTAACATAAAATGCAGTATATGACCAATGTGATTTTTAAGGTTTTATCAAACCCTTTTGTATCAAATGATCAATATTCTTTTTGCATAATTCTACCAATTAGGTGTTCATTTGAAAAGGACGAGATTTCATAGGAATATCATTCTCAGAGAAATCATCTTCATACGGAAGAGTAACAATATGCTTTTTTCGATTCAAAAAAGCATTGGGATGATCAGCACAAATATTAATAGCAATTATTTTAGAAATTAATTTATTTTTTTTCTTGTACTTTGGTTGATTTCAAAGTATCAAAAATATTTATACTAAACAATTCTATTTGGAAAGAATCAACATGCATTTGTTTGATATTAATCAAAGCATTAACATCACGAAATATAGTGTCAATGATAAAAATATAACTAATATCTCTTTCTTCATAAGTAGCAGAAAAACCTTTAGCATTTATGCTAGTAAAAATATAAATAGCATTTATAAAAGGGGTTCCAAGTATAATTGGAGGGTATAACTGATTTTTAACCAAGAAAAAGAAATGCAAAATACAAACTTTATTTTGGCAAATGCGAGTATTAGGTAATTTATACTTTATATCTAAAGCATGTCTAGAAGCAGATTTAACCATATGAGTTGTTTTTTCAAAATATTTAGTAGGTACAATACCTTCTTGAATACAACTAGCATCAGCTTCACTATCAATCATAGCTATATCAGTTATTGAAAAGCTATTGTCCCTCAATACGGTGCATTTAACATACCATTGATGAGCAGTAACAATTTGCATCATTCCTAAAAACATACCTTATCAAGGATCAAGATTAAAGAGTTTTTCAAGAGTATTTTCTTCAACAATGTTTTTACCCTTGTTATTAAGAGTTTCTACCTGAGTAAGTCGATACTTACAAATCATTTGATTTTTTTTAACAAATTTAATCTCATTTTTCAAATTTTCAATTTCATTTTTTGAATCATCAAAAGAAGAATCTCTTGTGTGGTTACTATGTTTATTAAGTCTGTCATTAATTTATGACAAAGAATAAGGTGCAGAATATTCGAATTCAAAATCATTCTTTTGTTTTTCTGAATTTTTTGAAAAACTTGAGCTGGCATTATTATTAGCCGCTAAATGGATAATTTTTTCACGAAGATCATTATAAGTAACTTCTTTTAAAAGTTCTATCATATTATCAGATTTAATAGAATTGATATTTAAATCTTCAAATTGAGATCGCAATTTATAAAATTCATCATTTTCACAAGAACAAATATCTCAATAACAAGTATGGCAAGTATTAACATGCTGATTACTATCAGATAAATCAAGAAAATGAATCTCTTCTTCAGAAACTGAATAAGAATAATAATTAGACTCAGAACCAGAGGTGTACAAGAAACTGTAAAACTTATCATGAACTTTTTCATCAAGTTCTAGCGATTTCAACTTTTCAAGCTTACAATTCGGTGCTATATGATAGAAATTTCCACATCTATAGCACTTTATTTTTGCAAGATCTCACTTGGACCTATTCGTTGTAAATGTATTAGAGTTACGGAAAGCTTTTCTAGCGTCACGCTCTTCCTCATATCTATATCTAGATCTCTTTTTCATGTAAGGTTTATGAGGATTGGAGTATCAAGAATCTCTACGTTTCTTCTTCTTGCTATTAGCATAAGTATTAGGTAAATCGAACTGGGTACAAAAGTCTCCTAGCTGAGATCTTTCTTTAAGCTTATCCATATTAAGTTTTCTCGATAACTTCAATTCATTACACAAATTTATACCTTATTGAGTGCAAACTCCTATCAGCTTACCATAAATATAATCTTTACAAGGAGTTTCACCATTATCATTCCTTAGAGTTTTTCTAACTCTTTGAGCAAACAAAGGGGGAAGGCCATCTATAAACTTAGCTTTCCAATGCTCATAACTGTTTTGGGGAAATTCCATCACCCTACTCTAATAAGTATCTTTATACTATCTAAATTTACTTAAGGTTCTACAGCGTATGAGTAGAGTGATGGAATTACCCAACAATTGTTATGAGCATTGGAAAGCTAAGTTTATAGATGGTCTTCCCCCTTTGTTTGCTGAAAGAGTAAGAAAACCTTTAAGGAATGATCATGGTGAAATTCCTTATAAAGATTATACTTATGGTAAGCTAAGAGGAGTTTGCAATCAAGAAGGTATAAATTTGTGCAATGAATTGAAGTTATCTAGACAACTTAAGATAGATAAGCTTAAAGAAAGATCTCAGCTAGGAGACTTTTGTACCTAGCTCGGTTTACCTAATACTTTTGCTAATAGAAAGAAGAAAAAACATAAAGATGCTAGATACTCCAATCCTGATACACCTTACAGGAAAAAAAAGATCTAGATATAGATCTAAGGAAGAGCACGATGCTAGAAAACTTTTTGTAAGTCTAATAGATTTACCAAGAATAGGTCCAAAAGAGATCTCACCAAATTGAAGTGCTATAGATGTGGAAATTTCGGTCATATTGCAATGAATTGTAAGCTTGAAAACTTGAAATCCCTAGAACTTGATGAAAAATTCGTGATAAGGTTTATAGTTTCTTACACACCTCTAGTTCTAAATCTGATTATGATTCTGATTCAGGTTTTGAAGAAGAGATTAATTTGCTTGATTTATCTGATAGTAATCAGCATGTTAATACTTGCAATACTTGTCATGGTGATATTAGTTCTTGTGAAAATGATGAGTTTCATAAATTTCAATCTCAATTTGATGATTTAATTATCAATACTATTACATCTGATAATGTGATAGAACTTTTAAAAGAAGTTACTGATAATGATCTTCGTGAAAAAATTAGTCATTTAGTGGCTAAAAATAATGCCAGTTCAAGTTTTTGTAATTATTCAGAAAAACAAAACAATGATTTTGAATTTGAATATTCTGCACCTTATTCTTTGTCTCAAATAAATGATAAACTTAGTAAACAAACTACTCACACAAGAGATTCTTCTTTTGATGATTTACAAAATGAAATTGAAAATTAGAAAAATAAGATTAAATCCCTTAAATAAAATCAAATGATTTGTGATCATCCACTTACTCAGATAGATACTGTTAAAAACAAGGGTAAAAACATTGTTGAAGAAAATACTCTTATCTTGATCCTAGATAAGGTATGTTTTTAATAATGATACAAATTGTTACTACTCAAAAATTCTATGTTAAATGCACCAAATTGATTGATAATAGTTTTTCAATAACTGATATTGCTATGATTGATATTTGAGCCGATGTTAGTTGCAATCAAAAAGGTCTTGTACCTACTAAATATTTTGAATAAACAACTCATTTGGTTAAATCTGCTTCTGGACATTCTTTAGATATAAAGTATAAAAATTACCTAATATTCGCATTTGCCAAAATAAAGTTTGCATTTTGCAGTTCTTTTTTTTGGTTATAAATTAGTTATTCCCTCCAATTATACTTGGAACCCCTTTTATAAACGATATTTATCCTTTTACTAGCATAAATGCTAAAGGTTTTTCTGCTACTTATGAAGACAGAGATATTAGTTATACTTTTATCACTGACCCTATTTCTTGTGATATTAATGCTTTGATTAATATGAAACAAAAGCCTGTTGATTCTTAGCAACTAGAATTGTTCAGTATAAATATTTTTGATACTTTGAAATCTTCCAAAGTAAAAGAAAAAATTAAATTAATTTATGAAAAAATTGCTATTAATATTTGTGCTGATCATCCCAGAGCTTTTTGGAATTGAAAAAAGCATATTTTTACTCTACCATATGAAGATGATTTCTCTGAAAATGATATTCCTACTAAATTTCATCCTTGTCAGATGAACACCGAATTGGTAGAATACTGCAAAAAGGAAATTGATCATTTGTTACAAATGGGTTTGACAAAACCTTCAAAATTACCTTGGTCTTTACTACATTTTATGTTAACAGTGCTACTAAAAGGGAACGAGGTGTCCCTAGATTGGTTGTCAATTATAAACCATTAAATAAATATTTAAAATGGATTAGGTATCCTATTCCAAACAAAAGAGATTTATTGTCTAGATTATATGATGCCAATATATTTTCAAAATTTGATTTAAAATTAGGATATTGGCAGATTCAAATATTTAAGAACAACTTTTATTGTCCCATTTGGACAATATAAATGGAATGTTATGCCATTCGGCTTGAAAAATACTCCATCTGAATCTCAGAAAATCATGAATGATATTTTATACCCATATTTGGATTTTATCATTATTTATATTGATGATATTTTGGAATTCTCAAAAATGTTTGAAATATATTAAGCATCTAGACATATTTAAAAATTTGTTATACAAAATTGTTTTGTCATTTCTAAACCAAAAATGAGTATATTCCAAACTGATGTTCGATTTCTAATCACATTTGTCAAGGGAAGTTCTCCTGATTCAAAGATCAATCGACTTTGCATCAAAGTTTCCTTATATTTCACTAATAGAATTCAATTCCGAAGATTTTTAGGTAGTGTAAATTACATATCCCCTTTTTATGAAAAATTGTCTTGTGATTTTGCCTCTTTATACGACAGGCTGAAAAGGGATCATAAATCACCTTGGACTAATAGTCATACTACTTTGGTAAAGGATATTAAACTTGGTGTTTAATCGTTACTATGCTTAACTCTTGCTAACCCTGCTTGGCAAAATATTGTTGAGACAAATGTGTCTAATATTGGGTATGGTGGGATATTAAAACAAATTAATCCCAATGACAAAAATGAATATTTGATTAGATTTCATTCTAGGAAATATAGTGATTCCCAGAAGAAATATGCTACGGTGGCTTATGAAATGTTAAACATCGTTAAATGCTTGTTAAAATTTTGGGATGATTTATTTAATCAAAATTTTTTGTTAAAAACTGATGCTGAGATTTTAAATATGATGCATCAAAATTAATATTTTCTAGGTGGCAGGCCCAGTTAGCTCCTTATGATTTTGAAATCCAATATAAAAAAAGGAAGTGATAACTCTCTTCCAGATTTTCTATCTATAGAATATTTAACTTCATAATGAGTTTTTATACAACCTTCATTGATGAGAAGTCTTTAGTTACTATTTTAAAAGTAATTCCTCTTAATAAAGATTTACAGGAATTAATTTTATGTGAAATTATCAACGTTATTATTAGAGAAGATTTCTCTATACATGATTATGAAGAAATTGTTGATATCGATGAGGATATTTATTAAAGTGACTATTATGATACATAAGAATAAAGAAAAGTGCTATTTTTGCAGGATGGACCCTCCTTGGGTAACCAAGGGCAGAGGTAGGGGACATAACACCAGAGGACAGGGAAGATCATCCCCAGGATTGTCATACGGATCCTCTTCTAACTCCCCAGCTATACAAAGAGGAAGAATGATTTTGATAAACCCAAAAATGTCCCAAAGTGAGGTTTCTTCTTCAGTACATCTGGAAGATATCCCAGAAGACAGTCTGTTATACACACATCTGTAAGCTTATTTGTCACAAAAGCAAAATGATACTTTTGCATCAATAGCCAAAGAAGACAACGATACTGTTAAGTCTTATGAAAAGGTATTAAAAAAAATAAATGATATTTCTTTTAGAAAACTCTAAGATTTAGAGAAAAGAAGAACCCTGGAAGATATTCCAGAGGTACTTAATCAACGGTTTATATTTTTCGGGTGAGTCATACAAAACCGCATCGCATTACAAAAGCATTCTAATAAGTACTGGTAGTGTTGAATTCCATCACTTTCAGGCTACAGTACCAGTGAGAATGTTTATAACTTCTCAAAAATGATAATTAAACAGATTATATCTATTGAAGATTAGGGTATCTCCACTATGAAAGAAAGGTAGTTCAGCCTAAATAAATTTGCTATGAGTTTCATATCCTGGACTGCATTTAGGCCTCTGATAAAGTCCTCTATTATAATAATGAGAGACACAAACATTCATGGTTTATAAAGGTATGTGCAAATATATTTGCAGAACCAATTCCTAATTGGTTTTTAAATTAGTGGTCATACCATGGTCTAACTATAAAATTATTAATTGATCAATTCCTCAAATTATATAAAGAATGGGTTAAAGTTTCTCCAGAGTTGAATGAGTTATACAACACAAATCATATTTTTTATCTAGAAATAAAACATCAGATCTATTTCTTCATTGAATTCTCAGTCCCATGGATTCAGAAATGAACCCCAAAAGTGAGATTCACCGTGCAACAAATTCCCTGCTTATATAGGACTTTTTATAATAATTTTTGGGATAAATTAATGAAAAATCATCCCAAAACAAAAACATTATATTAGCAAGAACTACTGGATCTTATCTCAAAAAGGATCCAAGTATATGGTATTACTCCCCAAAAGGGAATAATTGTTGATAGCTCGATCATGCATATTGCTAGAAAAATATCCATTCAAGATGGAGATAAAGAAAAAATGATCAACAACTACTTGGAAGAAGTCATGAGGAGTCTGCTTCTCAACATCACTCAATATGAAAATCAGACACTACTATGAGAAGTGAAACAAGCGAAGACGTTACCAATGATATCCAAGAAGCTTAACTTGCTGAAGCAACTACATCAGAAAATACTCTGATAAAGGCGGATGATTTCCTCCAAAAACTTAAAGAAAAAGACAAACTGTAAAGACCTCTCTACAGTAAAAAGTCATCATCAACAGTAGATACACTGTTTAGGGGACAAATGGGACCCAACATTACTGTACAAAGATTCTAACTATTTTTTTATTTTTCTATAAATAAGTTTGTTTTTCATTTCATTAGGCAAAAACTTAGACACACCTCTCTCTACTTTATCTCATGAACTGTAAATCGCTTCTTGTAAAGCGTAAAGTTTACCAGATATTGGTCGGAAGTAAATACAATTTGTATAGTTTCTCTCATAGGCCTTGGTGTCGGCCATCATTATAAGGTATTTTTTTTTATTATATCTTTTAGTATTTCTCCTATCTGAGTCGTGACTATATCTGGCTAAAGATTCAAATCTATGTCAGATAAATAACTTCGCTTTTATATCTACCATGAAATATTTAGACTTTATCAAAATATAAATAAATTTATATATGATTTCTTGACATGGTTCTGAGATAGTGGTACTGTCATATTCGATACTATTGTTATTAGCTTTGTCTCTGTGGCTCCATCTACCCAACTGTGGTTCTATGCCCGTGAAGGAGAAAAAGGGTGCCTATATCCAGTTAAAATTACTAGAAAATGAGCTCAATAAAAATATGTATTAAATCTTGACAGAACCCTTGCTCGGGTAAAAAGGATAGATCCTTCCATACAGTTATAAAACTATATAAATTTTTTTTATATATTTCGATTCGAATTTATTCTTTGAGTTTGGATGCTAAAATAGATTTAAGATGACCGCTCGAATTACTGACAGCCTTCAGGGATTGTGTATCTTGGTATCTTGATTCGAATTTATTCTTTGAGTTTGGATGCTAAACTAGATTGTAGATGACCGCTCAGATTACCGACAATCTTGAAAGATCCTGTATTTGGGTATCAGAGCCTAGGAATTTTCATGGTAAATATAAGATTGATGTGAAGTATACGACATAGATACGTTCTTTTCAAAATGGATCTAGGAGAAATGAGTACTAAAAGTACTAGATTGGAACAGGTAGATATACCTCAGAACCATGATTTGTTAAACAAATGGACTATTCCAAAAATTGATATTAAAGCCATTTATGATTATGGTTGGTTTGATAAAATATCTCAGAAACAGTTGATAAAAACTACTGAGAAATCTTCGGCGTTATATTCATCTGAACAGACTATTTGTTTGTTAAATAAAAAAGATATTGAATTATATAAGCCTTAGTATAATTTATTGCATATTGAGATGGTTCAAATTGCTTTCAAACCATTAACTCTTAAAGGGTTACTCGAGACATTTTTAACTACTCTTCGTGATGCTAGAAATTTAAATTTTAGGCAATCATTGATGGGTTCGATTGAATCCACTATTGCATATGGCCCTATATATTTTAATACTCAACCAAATTTGCAATTATCTTTAACTGATGCAAATATTCTTGATGTTTTAACTTTCAATTTTAAAACGCCCATTATAAATATGCACCTGGATCTGAATTAATTTGTCTATCTTAAAGAATTTATTTTAAATTGCTTTCTTCGTTAAACCGAAGATGTAAATTATATGATACATATGATCAGAATATTTTAGTAGAAACTAGTTTCTAAATCTAAGGTCACTACTATAAGATCTATAAAATGAGAAGAATTAATTTTTCTACTACTTGGACTTTGGATTCTGTTATATCTCCTAGTCTGGACAAATGTTGTCACAAATTATGAGTATTCTCATATTACTTAAAATCCTAATGGTAAGATTTGCATTCAGTTCGATGATAAGAGTGTCCTTAAAATAGACATTCATTTTCTGATAGAAGATTGCTTGCTATTCAACATATTTTGCCCATTGAACCGATGTATGGTCCAGATCGTAATCCTGCTGCTTCTTTACATACCATACCTTCTATTATATCTGTTGATCAAAATAATAGAAAAATTGATCCTCGTTTGAATATCATTCAAGCTAATGATAATTCTTCTAAGATTTCTGATAAGGATATTCCTTCTATTTCCGAAATGGATTTTGATCCTAATAAAACTTAATGATGAATGTACACCAAATAGATTTTAGTACAGGTTCATTGGCAAGAAAGTACATTTAGAATGAATTTTCTAGTGATAAATGGAACTAGTTTAAAACATGGTTTATTTACACTTATATTGCTAATGATTTGAATAATGTTTCTCAAGAGTTTTATTAAACTTGTGCTTTATATAATCAAATTATGTATTTTGTACCCTGGTTTATAACCACTTATTTACCTTTATTTATCAACGTTCTTGGACGATCTTATAAAGATGGATCTAGTAATATTATTAAGGTTGTTTATCCACCTTAACCATCTTTTATTTTACTAAATAATACTGGTATCACCTTTACTGCCTTCCAAAAATTTGTTGATGAAGATGTTGCAATAGTTAGCATTAATGAAATAAATAATTTAATTTATCAAAATAATTATTTGGGACTTTATGTTAAAGTTTTTGGTAAACATTTTAGTTCTCTTGATAAAAAATTGGATGAATTAATTTCTTTGATAATTCAAATAAAAAATGATTGAAAGACTTCTGATACGACTTCTACTTCTAAATGTAATTCAGCAGATCATATTATTTCTACTCATGCGCAAAGGCCCCATGAGATTCGAGATTTTAAATTTAAATCATTATATGATTTAGAAGAACTTATTGATAAAAAAATATCTAAATTTGGTGTAAAGCATATTGATTTGTTAGATAATTTTGCAAATGAAATGGAAAAAACTTTTGATTTTAAAGATCATGTTTCGTTAGATTTTAATTAACATCACGGTTATTCCAAGAAGAATAGTAATCCAAAGTTTTCTCATAAACCTACCATGCAAACTTATTATTATTCCAGACCAACTCTTCATGATGTGCTTAAAGAGGAACAAGACTGGAATCAGACTAATACTTCTTATAGTGAGTCTGAAATTTATGAATGGAATCTTGATGGTTTGACTAATAGACAGTTAACTATTCTTATTCATAGAATGCTTATGTATGCAATTATCTGCAAAAGTGTTAAAAACACAGATAGAAATATTTGCAAATTGATTATTGCAAGTTTTACTGGCCAACTCAGAGGTTGGTGGGATAATTATTTGAGCATTGAGCAAAAAGATGCTATGATAAATGCTACTTCTGATAGTGAAGGTTTTGATAACTTGGACATGGCTCTAGTGAAAAATAGAGAAGACGCTGTTTATACATTGGTCTTAACCATTTTAGAACATTTCAATGGTAGATTTATCAATCAGTATGAGACATTCGTACCCTGTTATATGGTCTGCATTGTAGAACCTTAGGAGAATTTAGATGGTATAAAGATACTTATATAAGTAGAGTGATGGAATTGCCCGAAAACAGTTATGAGCATTGGAAAGCAAACTTTATATATGGCCTTCCCCTTTTGTTTGCTAAAAGAGTTAGAAAAACTTTAAGGAATGATCATGGTGAAATTCCATATGAAGATTATACTTATGGTAAGCTGATAGCTGTTTGCACTCAAGAAGGTATAAATTTGTGCAATGAATTGAAGTTATCTACACAGCTTAAGATGGATAATCTTAAAGAAAGATCTCATCTAGGAGACTTTTGTACCTAGTTGGGTTTACCTGATACTTCTGCTAATAACAAGAAGAAGAAACATAGAGATTCTAGATACTCCAATCCTGATAAACCTTATGGAAAAAAGAGATCTAAAAATAAATCTAAGGAAGAGCGCGATGCTAGAAAAGCTTTTTGTAAGTCTAATAGATTTACCAAGAATAGGTCCAACCAAGATCTCGCCAAAATCAAGTGCTATAGATGTTAGAATTTCGGTCATATAGCACCGAATTGTAGTCTTGAAATTTTGAAATCCCTAGAACCTGATGAAGAATTTCATGATAAGGTTTATAGTTTCTTATACACCTCTACTTCTAAGTATGATTATGATTCTTATTCAGCTCCCGAAGAAGAGATTGATTTTCTTGATTTATCTGATAGTATTCAGCATGTTAATACTTGCAATACTTGTCATCGTGATATTTGTTCTTGTGAAAATAATGAATTTTATAATTTGCAATCTCAATTTGAAGATTTAAATATCAATACTATTAGATCTGATAATGGGATAGAATTTTTAAACGAAGTTACTGATAATGATCTTCGTGATAAAATTATTCATTTAGTGGCTAATAATAATTCTAGTTCAAGTTATTCAAGAAATTCAGAAAAACAAAAGAATGATTTGAATTCGAATATTCTACACCTTAATCTTTGTTTGAAATTATTGATAGATCTAATAAACAAACACTCACACAAGAGATTCTTCTTTTGATGATTTAAAAAATGAAATTGAAATTAGAAACATGAGATTAAATCTCTATAAAAAATGATATGATTTTTTATCGTCGACTTACTCTGATAGAAACGGTTAATAACAAGGGTAACAACATTGTTGAAGAAAATATTGTTATCTTGATCCTAGACAAGGTATGCTTTTAGGAAAGATGAAAATTGTTACTGCTCATAAATGGTATGTTAAATGCACCATATTGATTGATAATAGTTTTTCAATAACTGATATTGCTATGATTGAAAGTGGAGCCGATGTTAGTTTTATAAAGAAGGTCTTGTACCTACTCAATATTTTGAAAAAACAACCCATATGGTTAAATCTACTTCTGGACATCCTTTACATATAAAGTATAAATTACTTAATACTCGCTTTTGCCAAAATAAAGTTTGCATTCTGCATTTTTTTTCTTGGTTAAAAACCAGTTATACCCTCCAAATATACTTGGAACTACTTTTATAAATGATATTTATCCTTTTACTAGCATAAATGCTAAAGGTTTTTCTAATACTTATAAAGACAGAGATATTAGTTATAATTTTATCATTGACCCTATTTCTCGTGATATTGATGCTTTGATTAATATGGATCAAAATCATGTTGATTCTTTGCAAATAAATGGCTTAGTATAAATATTTTGATACTTTGAAATCTACCAAAGTACAAGAAAAAATTAAATTAATTTATGAACAAATTGCTATTATTATTTTTGCCGATCATCTCACTGCTTTTTTGAATTGAAAAAAGCATTTTGTTTCTCTTCCATATAAAGATGATTTCTCTGAGAATGACATTCCTACTATATCTCATCCTTGTTAGATGAACACCGAATTGGTAGAATTCTGCAAAAATGAAATTGAACATTTATTTCAAAATGGTTTGATAAAACCTTCAAAATCACCTTGGTCTTGTACTACATTTTATGTTAACAATGCTGCTGAAAGGGAACGAGGTGTCCCTAGATTGGTTATAAATTATAAACCATTAACTAAATATTTAAAATGGATTAGGTATCCTATTCCAAAAAAAAGAGATTTATTGTCTATATTATATGAAGCAAATATATTTTCAAAATATGATTTAAAATTAGGATATTGGCAGATCCAAATATTTAATGAGCAGTCTTATTATGCAACTTTTAATGTCCCATTTGGACAATATGAATGGAATGCTAAGCAATTCGATTTGAAAAATGCTCCATTTGAATTTCAAAAAATCATGAGTGATATTTTCAACCCATATTTAGATTTTAACATTGTTTATATTGATGATACTTTGGTATTCTCAAAAACGTTTGAAATGTATATTAAGCATCTAGACATCTTTAAAAAAATTGTTATACAAAATGGTTTGGTCATTTCTAAACCAAAAATGAGTTTATTCCAAACTGATGTATGATTTTTAGTACATCACATTTGTCAAGGGAAAGTTACCCTGATTCAAAGATCAATCGACTTTGCATCAAAATTTCCTGATGTTATTACTGATAGAACTCAATTGCGAAGATTTTTAGAGAGTTTAAATAACATATCCCCTTTTTATAAAAAAATATTTCATGATTTGGCCCCTTTATATGACAAGATGAAAAAGGATTATAAATCACCTTGGACTGATAGTCATACCACTTTGGTAAAGGATATAAAATTTTGTGTTCAGTCTTTACATTGCTAAACTCTTGCTAACCCTACTTGCGAAAAAATTATTGAGACAGAAGCATCTAACATTGGTTATGGTGGGATATTAAAACAAATTAATCCCAATGACAAAATGAATATTTGATCAAATTTCATTTTGGGAAATTGAGTGAGGTCCAGAAGAAACATGCTACGGTGAATCATGAAACGGTAACCATCTTTAAATGTGTGTTAAAATTTTAGGATGATTCATATAATCAAAAGTTTTTGATAAAACCCGATGCTCAATCTGTGAAGAATATGTTTAACAAAGATTTTAAACATGATGCATCAAAATTAATATTTTCTAGGTGGCAGGCCAAGTTAGCTCCTTATGATTTTGAAATCCAATATAAAAAAGGAAGTAATAACTCTCTTCCAGATTTTCTATGTAAGAATATTTAACTTCATAATGATTTTTTATATAGCCTTCATTGATGAGAATACTTTAGTTACTATTTTAAAAGTAATTCCTCTTAATAAAGATTTACAAGAATTAATTTTATATGAAATTATCAACGATATTATTAGAGAAGATTTCTCTACACATGATTATGAAGAAATTGTTGATATCGATGAGGATAATTATTACAATGACTAATATGATACATCCGAATAAAGCAAAGTGCTATGTTTGCAGGATGGACCCTACTTGGGTAACCAAGGGCAGAGGTAGGGGAAATAACACCAGAGGAAAGGGAAGATCATCCCAGGATCGTCATATGAATCCTCTTCTAGCTCCCAGTTATCCAAAGAGGAAGAATGAGTTTGATAAACTCAAAAATGTCTCAAAGTGAGGCTTTTTCTCTAGTACATCTGAAAGATATCCCAAAAGACAGACCGTTATATGCACATCTGCAAGCTTATTTGTCACAACAAAAAAATGATACTTTTGTATCAATAGCCAAAGAAGACAATGATAATATCAAGTATGATGAAAATGTATCGAAAAAAGAAATGATATTTATTCTAGAAAACTCTGAGATTCAGAGAAAGGAAGAACCCTGGAAGTTATTATGATATTCCAAAGGTACCTAATCAGTGGTTTATATTTTCCAGGTGAGTCATACAACACCCGATCGTATTAGGAAACCATTTTGATAAGTATTGGTAGTGTTGAATTCCAACACATTACAGTATACAATACCAGTGAGAATGTTTATAACTTCTCAAAAATGATAACTAAACAGATTATGTCTGTTGAAGATTGATGTATCTCCACCATGAAAGAAAGGCAGATCACTCTAAATAAAGTTGCTATGAGTTTCACATACTGGGGCTACATTCAGGCCTTTGATAAAGTCCTCTAGTATAATAATGAGAGGCACAAACATACATGGTTTATAAAGTTATATGGAAAGATATTTACAGGACAAATTCCTATTTGGTTTTTAAATGGGTGGTCATAGCATGGCCCAACTATAAAAATATTACCTGATCCATTCCTCAAATTATATAAAGAATGGGTTAAAGTTTCTGTAGAACTTAATGAGATATACAACACATATCATATCTGTTATCTGAACAAAATAGACTAGATCTATTTCTTCATTGAATTCTTAGTCCTGCAGATTCACAAATTGACCCCGGAAGTGGGATTCATCGAGGAACAAATTCCATGCTTATACAGGACTTTTTATAACAATTCCAGGGATAAATTAATGAAAAAGGATCCCAAAACAAAAAAGTTATATGGGCAAGAACTATTGGATCTTATTATAAAAAGGATCCAATAATATGGTATTACTCCCCAAAGGGGAATAATTGTTGATAGCTCAGTTAGGCATATAGCCAAAAAAATCTCCGTTCAAGATGGAGAAAAAGAATCAATGATCAACTGCTACTTGGAAGAAGTCAAAAGGAGCCTTCTTCTCAATATCACTGAATATGAGAAATCAGACACTTCTATGAGAAGTGAAACAAGTGAAGCAACTACATTAGAAGATACTCTGAGAAAGGCGGAGGATTTCCTCCAAAAACTACAAGAAAAAGACAAACTGTAAAGACTTCTCTATAATAAAAACTCATCATCAATAGTAGATACACTGTTGATCAATAGTAGATACACTGTTTAGGGGACATATGGGACCCAACATTATTGTACAAAGATTCTAAATGTTTTTTATTTTTCTATAAATAAGTTTGTTTTTCATTTCATTAGAGAGAAGCTTAGACACACCTCCCTCTACTTTCTCTCTCCATCTGTAAATCTCTTCTTTTAAAGCGTTCAGTTTACCAGATATTTGCCGAATGTAAATACGACTTTTATAGTTTCTCTTATAGGCCTTGGTGTTGGCCATCGTTATAAGATATTATTTTTATTATATCTTTTAGTATCTCTCCTATCTGAGCTTTGACTATGTTCGGCTAAAGATTCATATCTATACAGGATAACTAACTTCACTTTTATATCTACCATGAAAGATGTATACATTATCAAAATATAAAAAAATTTATATATGGTTTCTTGACTTGGTTCTGAGATAGTGGTAAAGTCAGATTCGATACTATTGTTATTGGCTTTGTCTTTTCGACTCAATCTAGCCAGTCGTGGTTCTAAGCCTGTTAAGGAGAAAAAGGGCACCTATACCCGGTTAGAATTGCTAGACACATGGGCTCAATAACAATATGTATTAAATCTTGACAGACCCCTTGCACGGGTAAAAGGATAGACCCTTCCATACAGTCATCAAACTATATAAAAATTTGTATATATTTCGATTCGGATTTTTTCTTTCAATTCGGATGCTAAACTAGATTGAAGATGACTGCTAGGATTATCGATCATCTTCAGAGATCCTGTATCTTAAGTTAAATGATACATTTGATCAAACTATTTTAGTAGAAACTAAATTTTCTAAATCTAAGGTCACTACTGGAAGACATCTAAAATGGAAAGAAATTAATTTAATTTTTTCCTATACTTTGGTAGATTTCAAAGTATCAAAAATATTTATACTAAACAATTCTAGTTACAAAGAATCCACATGCTTTTGTTCATAGTTTAAATTCCAAATCCTAAGAAAAAGACCCAAACCCTCTCCAAAATCCTCTCTCTAGAACTCCAAGAAAGAAGAAGAAGAAAGTGAAAGCTAGGGTTGAAGGATCAAGCTTTTCCACTCAAATTCGTAGGCTTTCTTCATCAAGGTATAGTTGTCCTTCATCCATGGATAGTCTAAATCCTTGGAGTCCTTCCAAACTCAATTTCAAACTATTAATTCTCCAAAAGCTAGGGTTTTACTCAAAGTTTTTATGTTGAAATCCCCATAAATCCATGAAATCCCCATATTCCCAATTTATGACCTTGTGATGTGGGTGAATTGATGAAAGAGGAGTATTATGAGATTATGCTTATAGCAACTTGGTTAATTGAATCATGTTATTATCCATGTCTAATGAAGCAATTCTAGATGTGTTGATTGAATAGCATCTATGGTCCTTGAAGGGCAAGGTATGAGTATAATGCATGATTATGAGATTTATATATATGCTTTAAGAGAACTTTAAGAGTAAAGTGATTATGATTATGGTCAAATTGTTGTGTTGATTGAAAGGCTATTATCATGAACGCCTAATGAACATGATGTGAAAGGTTTTCTCACAATATGATGATTCTAAGGTTAAAAGTCTATTCTCACCTATTGAATCTATGAGCTATCATATGAACTATGTTGGATTGAATGTTAAGACATTCTTCCATAAATATGAACTTATGTTAAGACTTAATATGAACTTAAAGAGAATTATGCTTAGCACAAAGTGGATATTAAATATGAGATGAAAGCTTATACCTCAGTGAGTTTGGCTTTCCAAATGGATTCCTTCTACCTTAGTGAGTCCGGGTTCCCAAGAATATGTATCTCATGAGATGGAAACCTTCTATCTCAGTGAGTCCGGGTTCCCAAGAATATGTATCTCATGAGATGGAAACCTTCTATCTCAGTGAGACTAGGTTTCTAGTAGCAATCTCCTTATCCCATAAACTATGTTCCCCCATAGGTCTTTAGCTAATGGATCTGCCTAAAAGCTAACAAACTATGGTCTTACCTTAGGCAAGTAGGACAACCCTTTTCGGTGTGGATAACTCCAAATTCCATGTTAAGCTCCCATTGTCTATGTCAGTTAAGGCTTATTCCCACCATGATGAAATATGAGCAAGAACATGAATTATGAACTATGGTTACTCAAGAAGCTTTACTTAGCATGTGTGAGATTATGGGATCTTATTCATGCATTGCAAAAGTACGCTTTAAGGGTATTTATGGTATGTTTCCACTATGTTTTGATGATCTATATGTTGAATATGCTATGAATTATGTTTTCACACTAATCTTTATGATGATCCTTAAACTTGGTAAAGTGCATGCTTTTCAACTAAAATGTCCATTTTTGCATGTTTTCAAGGTTTTTATGCATGATTATCATAATTAGTGCATTTTTGTACTAATCCATGTTTTCCTACATTTTCCACATCTGTAGGGTCCGGTGTTTGAGGTGATCTTCATTTGGTGAGCTTGGATTCGACTACTCTCCTTGCTTGTTTGCAGTCCTCATGGTTCAAGGACGGGAGTTCCACTTTGAGTTTCATTCCTAGTAGTTTCATTTCCAAACTATGTTGTATGGGTTGTACCCCTTTTATTGGACCTATTGTATTAGATGGCTATAATGAGACAAGTGTAGACTTCCGCTTTGTTTTATAAAGATTTTGGACTTGGAAATAAGTTTTCTTCTCTTTATTGTTCTATGATTTTGTTAGGATATGATAGGTGGCTTACAAGGTTCAAGTAAAAGAGGGCAAGCAAGCTCCTCCTAGTGGTTAAAATTACAATACCCCCAAGAAAAACAACTTCTATGCTCTCCAAAACCGAGGTGAACAAGAGAATTCTCCGGACGTAGTCACTGGTATGTTAAAAGTTTTCCATGTAGATGTATATTCTTTGTTAGACCCTGGTGCTACTTTGTCCTTTGTGATGCCATATGTGGCAATGAGATTTGATATGCTCCGTGATGTGTTGTTAAAACCTTTTTTTGTCTGTAGTCTTGTTGCTGATTTTGTGGTTGCTTAAGGGTAATTGGGATGCCCATTTTCCATTGGTAGATTTTTCCTGTAATAATAGTTATCACTAAAGTGTGGTATGACTTCCTATGAGGCCTTATATGGTAGTAGGTGTAGGTCTCCTATAGGAGGGTTTAAGGTGGGGGAAATGGCATTGATAGGTCCCGAATTAGTTCTAGAGGCCATTCAGAAAGTCTGACCCATTAGAGAGAGGTTGAGAATGGCTCAAAGTCGGCAAAAGTATTATGTCGATGTGAGGAGAAAAGATCTATAATTTGAAGCCAACGATTGGATCTATTTGAAAACTCATCCATGAAGGGTGTGATGAGACTTGGTAAGAAGGAGAATCGTAGTCCCTGATATGTAAGCCTATACCAAATTTCGAGACGTGTTGGTAAAGTTTCCTATGAGTTAGATTTTCCAAGTGAGTTGGCTTCGGTACATCAGGTGTTTTATGTCTATCTGCTTAAGATGTGTGTTGGAGATCCAACATCCATAATCCCCTTAGAAGGGTTGGGGGTCGATGAAAGTCTTTCATATGAGGAAGTTTCGGTAGAGATTCTAGATCGGCAAGTCAAGATATTGACAAACAAGCAAATAGCTTCTGTGAATGTTTTATGAAGGAATCAACTAGTTGATGGTGGTACTTGGGAGGCCGAGGCAGATGTGAAGTCCCTGTATCCTCATCTTTTTCCTTCTACTCCTATTAGAGCTTGAGGTAATGAGTTCCTCTTGAGTTTTCCTTGTCTTGGGCATCATATGGTTTATATGTGTTTTCCATGATTTCCCTATGTTATGCATGTTCATGAGAAATTTATGTTTAGCAAGAAAATGAGTTTACATGAATGATTTTCCTCATGTTGTTGTGCATTGAATAAGATTTGCCTATATGATTTATGATATGAATTGTTGAACATGCTTTGATTATGCTTTTTGAGAGTAAATTGCATAAAGGCTCCATGAGATTGTGTTAAGCATGCTTTTAGCTTGGAGAAGGTAATTCCTCTTAATAACATGAGAAATGTTCATATTTCATGCATTATGGTTGTTAGATGTAGTTCCTACTTCCTTGTGATGCATTGAGTATGTTTGAGT
Organism: Solanum bulbocastanum; assembly: GCA_037074985.1. Taxonomy (NCBI): domain Eukaryota; kingdom Viridiplantae; phylum Streptophyta; class Magnoliopsida; order Solanales; family Solanaceae; genus Solanum; species Solanum bulbocastanum. The sequence continues at coordinate 16,894,774 of CM073599.1, forward strand.
TGGAGTTGATATTTCATCCTTTAAATTGTGCATTATAAGATGTTGCATTCATGATGGGCTGCTAGTCTTGAGTCTTTATTTCCGTAAGGTGTCTAAAGCGTCATTCGAGGATAAATGTTCCCAAGGGGGAGATCTTCTAACACCCCAAAAACTAGTAGGCTAAAATAGAGCTAAACGTGAGGGTTAGAGTCATGGAGGTGGCCAAGGGCTAAGGGCAAGAGGGCAAGAGCCAAGGACATGGGCCAAGGCTGCCCAACTTTTCCAAGGCACTTCCCACCTTCCCACGAGGGCCTTCATGGCTCGTGTTTACCACCACGACAGCTAGTTCCACCCATGGTGGTAAGGCAGTAGCCTTCTCTAGGCTGCTCAGATTGACCTCCTCCACACGAGCAACATTATGGCTCGTGAAGGCCCTGACTGGCCGTGGGAGGGGGTCGTGAGGTTGCCTTTGATTTAAGGGCTCAATGAAGGGGTGGCTTAGCCACTCGTCAAGGGACCACAGGTACCATGAAGGGTCGTGTGACTCTTGACGGGTAGTGGTGCTCCATGTGAAGGGTGAGGCAGACCCTTGAAGCAAAGGGTTAAATGGTCTTTTTCGATTTTAATCAAATTTAAGTGAGGTCTTCTTGCCTAAGCCTAGGCTCACTGTATAAGTAATTTTTAACTCTAAAACTCCTTCAATTAAGTCATAAATTCCAAAACCCAAAATAATTCCCAAAGTTCATCCTCTCAAAATTTCTATCTCTAGTAAACTTGATGAAGAAGAGAAGAAGCAGATTCAAATTAGGGTTTAGGAAGCAAGATTTTATACATCAATTTCTTTGGTCTTTGTTGCTAAGGTATGGTAGTTTCATCCATGAATAGTTTTTATGCATGGAGTCCTCTCAAAATCTCCAATTTCAAAAAGATATAAATCCCCAATTGTTAGGATTTGATTCAAAAGTCATGGGTTCCTTTCGAACTTGATTCTAATGGTTGAATTATGTTATGTTAATCATGAATTGATGATTTCCTATGGTTTTTATTATATATCACCAAGAACCCATGAAATTCCTACATTTCTCAATTGTGATTTTATGATGTGGGTCTTTGTTGAAAAAAAGGAATGTTATGAATTTATCTGTGAAGTGATAAAATCATACAAAATACAATGAAATCTATGTCTAATGCTTGAATTCTATATGTGTTGATCGAAAGTAAGCTTTGAACCTTGAAAAGGCAATGTATAAAATTAAGCACGTCTTTATGAATTCGATGTAAATGCTTTAATAACACTTTGAGAGTGAAGTGTCAATGATTATGATATTGTTGTTGTGTTGTTGAAAGGACATTCTCATATACACACCTACGCATGAACATGATTTGAAAGGTTTTCTCACATAATGAGGATACTAAGGTTGAAAAGCTTTCTTACCTAATTGAATATAAGATTTACATGTAGACATGGACAGTGAAAGGTTTTCTCACGCATGATCTAAGAGCTAGTCTAATGAACTATATGGATTGATTGTCAAGGACATTCTTCCATGAAACATGAGTTAAGTCAAGACTTAATAAGTACTCTCTGGGATTAATTCTTAGAAATGAGTGGATATTGAATATGAGATGGAATCTTTTACGCAATTGAGTCCGGCATCCAAATGGCTTCCTTTTATTCTAGTTGAGTATGGGTTTCCCAAGTTTTATCTCATGAGATGGAAACCTTTTATGCAAGTTGAGTTTGGGTTTATGGTACCAATCTCCTTATACCATAACTACGTTCCCCAATAGGATATTTAGCTAGTGGATCCACCTAAGCTAGGAAACCATGGTTCTACCTTAGGCAAGTAGGACAACCCTTTTCGGTGTGAGTAACACCGGGTGATCATGTTGTAGCTCACATGGTCTCATGGCGGTAAAGGCTTATTCCTACAACAAGAATAACAACATGAATAATGAACAATGGTTACTCAAGAAGCTTTGTATATGAGTTCAAATATTTTCAAGATGATGATGATGTATATTGCCGATGCTTTATGACTTATGGTTTTTAACCTTTCATACTATGTTAAACTTGGTAAATTGCATGTTTTCAAATGAAATGTCTCCTTTAACATTTTTTCAATGTTTTTATGCATGGTTATCATACTTGGTACATTTTTATACCAACGCCTAGTTTTCCTACATTTTTCCCAAGTGTAGGGTCTAGTTCTAGAGGTGATCATTCTTGTTACTAGAGCTTGGACTTGATTGTTTTCCCGAGCATGGTAAGTCCTCATGGTTAGAGGATGGATTTTCTTATGTTTAGTTTATTTCATGTACTTTCACTTTTTTGAACATGCTGTATGGGCTAGGCCCTATTTAGTTTAAGATTGTAATAGATGGCTATGATGAGACAAAGTGTCTAGACTTCCATTTTTGTTTATGAAAAACTTATTAGACTTGACAAATACATTTTTACTCTTATTGTTCTATTGCTTATGTTATGAAGACTAAGTGGCTTGTATGGAATCATTCGTGGTTCTATATGCCATGCTACATGTAGGGGGTACCCCTGGGTCGTGACACCAAAATACTCTTTCCCTACTCTATTTCCCGTAAGTACTTTAACTTGCAACTTATGTCTAAGAATATTTCATTTCAATTTTTGCAGGTAAGCTCAAGATCAAGATCAAATACTGAAGAAAAGGGGCCCCTCTGATCTATAGGAATATAGGATAGTTAGCTTTCTATCAAAATAACTACACCAACTAGAGCTTGTAATCTAACCTCATCAACAACTCCACTAATTGGAGACCACAACCTAACAACATCAAACTCCACAAGTTTAGGGTTGTACATAGCAAATGTAACTTAAACTCCACAATCGGACGCAGTACATAGAAAATAACAGCCAAACTCTACCAATTGGAGATTGTACATAGCAAACATAGTCAAAGTCAACCAACTGGAGACTGTACATAGCAAACATCAATCGAATTCCGCCAGTCGGACCCTGTATATAAACAAAAAAAGCAACCCTTAGCCAATCATAGACTACATTGTAGTGATGTCACTGAATCTCCACTGATCACAAGCATGCCCGCATAGCAACACTGTCGTACGCCAACAATCAAATGTTACATTACAAGCTCTACACAGCAAGATGCACACTTTTACATTACAATAACCCCGCAAGTTGGAGGCTTTACATTACAAGCTTTACAAAGCCAGATGCAGGCTTTTACATTACAACAACCCCGCCAGTCGGAGGCTTTACATTACAAGCTTTACACAACTAGATGCATGCATTTACATTACTAGTTTGGCCCCTCCAATAGGAGGTCTACATTACAAGTTTTACACATTCTGATGCAGGATTTTACATTACAGCAACCCCACCATTTGAAGTCTTTACATTATATGTTTTACATAGCCAGATGCAGGCTTTTACATTACAACTGCCCCGCCAGTCGGAGGCTTTACATTTGAAGTATTACACAGCCAGATGAAGACTTTTACATTACAATAGCCCCGCCAGTAAGAGTCTTTACATTACAAGCTTTACACACCTAGATACAGGATTTTACATTACAACATCCTCGCCAGTTGGATACCTTTACATTACAAGCTACTTTACCTACCTCACATTCACAACACATTAAAGACACATCAACAATCGTTTGAACATCTACACTTTACTATTTACATTGCAGTTTCAATTTATAATTTTTTAGACTGTAACAAGTACTTTTCACCCTTTTACATGTCTTGCAGGACAACCCATTACAATGAGGAGTTCCATCTAAGTAGCAAACAACGGCAAGTTAGTGTAATGTCAAGCATCACTAGCTACGTCAAGGATTCAGTTTCAGAATTCAACTCGACTTGATTTTTATATGTTTATATTTAAATATCTTTTATAACTCTTTCATATCTCAGTTCATTATAATTTGACACTGGGCAATCTTTTTGAAAATTTATCTCTCTGTCATAAGTCTTCAGTAGAAATTGCTGTAGGGTTTTCTCATTCAAGTTTATTAAGAACTATGTCCCGTTCCTCTATTCTTGTTAATTTCTTCATACCTACATCCTCGAACTACATATGGCCTGATTTCTCATGAAACTTGAGATATGTAGGTAACTCAGAAGCCAGAGTTCGGCCAAAACTCCATAAACATTTCATGCCAAGTTATTGCTCAAAGTATATTTTGGTGGTCGCCTAAAATTTAATTGTGTCAATATTTCTTTGTCCAGGTCTTCTTTACTCTCCTTCACGGAAAAAGAAAGGGGCAAGTTGTTGACACTCAATTTTGGCTCTCCATATTTAATTAATTAAGCTTCCATCATAATAATAATTATAACAATAATAATAATAATAATATATTATTTTTAAAATTTAGTTTTTATCTTATTAGATAAATTTTATTTCTTATAAAGATTGAATATTTTATGTAAATATTACTACTTACTTTCTCATTTTTAAATTTTACATCAAATAAATATTGTTCTTAAGGGTTAACTCTATTTTTCTAACTAAATATAATTTCTATGATTGCGATAAATATTTTTCGTACATTTTTTAATTGATGAAGCTTAATTAATTAATGAGTTACTAATTTATACAAATTTTATTTTTAGAATGACTAATTTTATCATATAATCTGATCTTGAAAAATAATTATTTTTAATTAAATATATTATCGCTATTTAATAAAGAAGAGGTTATAATTTAAATGTATTTAATTAAAACAAAACTTGGCAATCCAAGTCTTTTAATTCATCCTATCCACACGTGCCACGTAGGAAGAACATGGAATGTGCTTCTTTAGCTTCAATCTCAGCCCTACGATCTAATCTAACTGCTTAAGTTAATTCATCATATTATATATATATATATATATATATATATATATATATATATATATATATATATATATATATATATATATATTAATATTATTATTATTATTATTATTATTATTATTATTATTTCTAAAACTCTTTATTTTAATAACCGTCCGATCAAATGATCGGATGACCCAAATTAATCAATGACTTTTATCCCCCCCCGCAAAAGACTTCCTTTCCCTATAAAAGAAAAAGAAATGCCTCTCAACTCTTTCTTCTCCCCAGGTTGCATCCCTTCACTCTTCAACTATTTAGACTCCTACCGCCACCCTATCCTCGTTCCTTTCCCAGAAATCATGCCACCCACGCTTCTTCCTAAGACCTCCTATGCTCCTTCCTGATGGCCGCCCCACGTCCTCCCCCATAACCTGTGTCTGAAAATAGATGTGGACCGTCGGAAAGTATCAATTTTTGGCGATTCCTTGCTTTATGACTCCATCAATCAATGACCTCTTTCCAATCAATCCAAAAAAGTAGGATTTTCAAAAGATTTTCTTTCCTTCATCATTTCTTGTTCTGTTTCCTCTGAGATTTGCTTTTCCAAGAATTCAAAATTTTGAATTCTTGGAGTCTAATTTGGCTATAAAAAGAAACCCATTTGGTTCTCATCAGGATCATCGAACAAAATGAATGAAAAAGATCAAAAAAAAAAAATCAAGAAAGGATCCCAAAAAACAATACGAGAATAAACTAAATTGTTATTCTTTTCATTGGGTTTCTACTTCTCAAGTTTGAGTTTGGAAAATGAGTTTGCAGTTAGAATCCTTGAGTCAAAGCCCCTGTTTGCTACCCCCAAAAAGGTAGCGTACCTCACCCTTATTTTTGTTCAAACTCCAGTTGTTGTTTTTTTGTTGATTTTCTACAATTAAAAAATGGGTTGTTAATCTATTTGTCTCTTACTTTCTAATACAGTGAAGTTTCTATTTCTTTAAAAAAAATAAAATATATCCCTTATTATTGCTTTGATTTAAATATGAGTAGGAGACGTATATATGTATGGCTTGAATGTTTTCTCATGCTTATCTTTACTATAATGTGTTGTATTATCCTCCTTTCCGGCTTCATATCTTTCTTTGTTCATCAAAAATCTAGCTTGATTACTATTCACAAGATCCAATATAACTTGAATGTAATCCAACGCAAGAATTGGGTGTCTATTTAGTGTTTAAGTCATTTACTGGCAACCTATTTTGATAAGTTAAACCCCATCTTATTTAGTGACAACATTTGTTGTTGTTATTGTTTTTGTGAATAGAAAGGACCCATTTTGTTTAAATGTGATCTTTATTAATTAGATAGTACAAAATAGAAGAAAGTTTGTCTCCTTATTTCCCATTTATAAATTATTATTTTTGCAACAAGTAGTTTTAACAATTAGTAGATAATTGATTGTATAGTTAGCATCCTCTCCTACATTTGAGTTACATTGTGTGCTAATATTTTTTTTTTATTCATTCTAGTGTAAAGATCTATTCCATGTTCGTTCCTAAATATGTGAAGAGAAGTTTTGTGGTCACTCATGTTATATTTTTTCTACATTTTAGTATAAAATTCTAATATTTATCTCCTTTTTGTTCTGTATGTTACATGTACAATCGGAGGGCTGTAATTTCTACTTTGGGAACTCATTATTAGCCTAAAATATTAGGCCAACAACAATTAGGATCAGCGCAATGCTCAGAGTCTCATAAATAGGAGTCCACCGTTCTTTATCCTTTTTTTTTACGATTTTGATTATATTATTTCGATATGTTGACTAACCTTTACTTATGTCTACATAACTCTTAAGTTATTGATACATTGCTTGTATTTTTATTTTGAAGATTATTTATGTGAGCTAATATATTTGTTTATGAATTTAATAGAAACACTTTTAGAACAAATGATACAAAAAATATTATTGTGGAAATGAATTACCATTTTAAGTTTTATTTATAATATTGTTTTAGGCCTTTAAGTTGAAGATAAGGGGACTTATAGTTTTGAATTCCCAATTGAAGTTTTAAAAGTCTAGAATTGTATTCATTTAGGCCTACTCATTGCTTAGGATTCCCAAATAAATTTAAAACTAGTTTAAAAGCTAAAATAATCACCTTTAGAGATATATAAGCCCAAAATAATTAACTTGTGGAATTATTAATTTTTTTAAAAAATAAGTAGGGAAGTAGGCTTATATATTTCCAACAAAATAAATATAATTATAGAGCACGTCCCAATAGCTAGGCCTATTTTATATTTTTACATCACCCCCTTTATGAAAAAATATATCTTCGCTATTGTCACTTTTTCAAATCAAAGATTTCCCCAAATTATATTTAATTTCTTAACATGTTATTTCAAGATTTTAGATATGCCAACAGATTCAAAATACAAGGTATCTACATATGCATGTCATGCACATAGGGGCATAAATTATATATTTTTATATTTAGTTTTCTCAATCCACAACCTACTATTTTTATCTACTATCCCTTTTACGAATATTATTTATTTATTTTTTATAATTTATAAATCCCTACACTTAAATATACATATTAGCTTACTACATCATAATCTATCATCAATTTATCCCTACATGTAAATAAAATAATAAATGTTCATATGTTTTAAACAACATACATGTTTATATTATACTTCATAATAAATAATTTAAGATCACAAACTTTATATAATGTTTTAACATTTGTGTAACACCTCAGAATCAAGTAGACTAAATTAGGGCTAAGTGAGAGGGCAAGTGTAGCACCTCGTATCTAAAAGGTGGAGATTAAACAAATTCAGCAAGCACTAGGTGCAACCCACGGCGCCACCTACGATCCGTAAGTGGGACTACGAGCTGTGAGTTAGGAGGCGTCGATGGGAGAAAGTCTTTGTCAAGACTATGCTTAAAGAAGACGGACAGTAGGTCCATCCACGGTTTGGCGACTGGGTCTCGTGGTTGGGACTTTTTGGGCAGTTGAGACGGTTAAGTTTAGAGGCATAAGGGTCTTTTCCAATTTTTATTTAGAATTAAGTGGTGTTATTTTACCTAAGTTTAGACCACCTATATAAGTCCTTTAGACTCCTAAATTCATTCATTCTAAGTCATTATTTCAAAACCCCAAAAGAAACCCGATTATCTCCCAAATATTCTCTCTCTAAAAAGAAGAAGAAGAATAAGAGGGTTCAAGCTAGAACAAGTCTCCAATTTCAAGCTTGTGAGGGCATTGTGAACAAAGGTAAGATAGCTTTTCATCCATGGATTTCTTCCATCCATGGAGTCCCCTATAATTCCCCAATTTGATGAAGAATTCCCCAATTCTAGCTAGGGTTTCTTCCAATGTTGTGGGCTATGATGATTATTGATATAATTGAGTGGATTATGATTGTTTATGATAGAATTAGTATAATTACATGTTTTTAGGATAAAATTTCATGTATCCATGCCTATTCCATGATTCTAAGCTAGAATTGATATAATTGAGTTGATGCCATGAAGGGAAACTTTGTGGGTTTAGATGTATCCTTAAAGGATTGATGAATTGTGATTAGAATTGCTTGAGAATAATGCTTAGATGATGATCATGAAATCTAGGGCTTGAGGGTAAATCTTGTGATAGGTATTTTGGGTAATTGATGTCCCTATTGTGGAAGGGATTCTTGTCACATGAATTGCTAATTATGAATAAATGAATGTGAAAGGCTTTCTCATATGAATAATTCTAGGTTGAAAGGATTGCTCACCTAAAATGAATCTAGACTAAAATACTATACATTTGATGAGGCTAGAGGCGATTACCCTTATACTCCATACGAAATGATATGAGGTGATTCCCCTTCTCCTTAAAATTGAACAAGAGTTGATTCCCCATGTTCTTATTATGATGAATGAACATGGAGGCGTGTACCCAATATCCCTATGAAATAATGTGGAGGTGTGTACCCAATATCCCTATGAAATAATGTGGAGGCGAGTACCGGCATTATATGATGTGGAGGCGAGTACCCACATCTTGTGATTAAATTGTGGAGGCGAGTACCCACAATCTAAAAGTAAGTAAGGCAAGAGGAGAATGCCCATTAGCTTGTATAAGCTAGGCAAAGAGGTGAATCACCGTGTCCTTAAAAGTAACTATGAATAACGAGACTTTGATTTAAAGGATGAATAATGTGGATTATTGCAAGAGATGCCTTCCATGAGGTAAGCTTGACTAGAGGCGGATGACCCATCTCTTGACTAAGGATGAGTAAGGTTTCTTAAGAAGTATTCCTTTCTTATAATGATGTTGATTTATATGCATTGATTATGGTTATGATTTGTATTGACTAACCATTATGTTTAGGTTGTTTATGCTAGCTATCATATTTAGTACTTGATTGTACTAACACATACTTTGCCCACATTCTTATCAAATGTAGGGTCCGAAGACATTGACAATCAATCATGGATAGGATCATAGAAGCTCAAGGAAATGAAGATTGGTGAGTCCTCATTAGATTCGAGGATGTGATCACCACTTTCTTCTGTCTTTTTTTAAGTCTTGGACTATTGTATGGGCTGTGTCCCAAGATTTTATTCTTGATATGTAGTTAGTTTGAGACAATGATATTAGACTTTCGCTTCATTTTAAAAAAGACTTCGATTGTATTGAAAAGTTTTGAATTTTTGCTCATTTCTATTACTTTATGTTATTATATGCTAAGTGGCTTGTATGAGGCCTTTCGGGGTCTTATACGCCTTGTTACATCTAGGGGGTACCCTAAGGTCGTGACATACTTGGTAATCAGAGCACATGCTTTAGAATGGTTCTAGGATGTCTCAAACCAAGTCAAGTAGTGTCTTTTTCACAAGTGTGAAGCGCGCCACATTTATGAATGAGAGGCTACTAGATGTTTAGGAAACTTCACTTCTTCATTTCTTTAAGTCGTGGCATGGAGTTTAACTCTATGAAGTCTTTCTCCTAATCCTTACCCATTGGTTTTAAGGGTATGACAATGTGGGTTAAGAAGTTCCTCCCCAAGCTCCTCCTCAAGCTTCGATTGATTCCTTGGCTGAGAATATATCCAATGCGGAGTTTAGGTCGGCATTCCAAATGTTGGCTCAAGCTGTGACTGCCCAAGCCAATAGAGAGGGGGTAGTTCCTGTGAACCCAATTGTGGGTACAGCGGCAACAAAAGTGAGAGACTTTACAAGGATGAACCCTCAAGAATTTTATGTCTCCAAAGTGGAGGAGGACCCTCAAGAATTTATCGATGAGGTCTATAAGATACTTTCTATTATCGGAGCGACACTGGTAGAGAAAGTGTAGATATCCACGTAACACCTCAGATTTGAGAAAATAAAAAAATTTGCAGCTTTCCAGACCTGGTGCAATAACAACGGAAGCCACCAACTCTCCGTGCTTTGACACACGGTCCGTAAGTGGGTTCCGTCATTTAGGACCAAATATTTAGGGTCTCTGATCCCACCCATGTTCAACCATTACGGTCCGTGGTTGGACCTGTGGATCGTAGGTTTAGCTGTAGGTAAGGGTTAGCTGCCAGTTATAAGGAAATTGGTGTTGGGTCAACTTAAAATAATCATCAATCTTATCACAATAGAAATTAGGTGGTCCATGACCTACTAAATAATAGATAATTAAATCCTTGTTCCAACGCCACCAAGTTTGCTAAAATTAGATCTCCGAGTAAAAAGTTATGCCTGTTTTAGTAAAGCTCTATCGGGCAGACTTGAACGACGGACTCAAATCATGGCCGATAGGTCAAATGATGGACCGTCCTTCCCTCCATGGATGGGCTTTTTCAGAACTAAGCCAGGGTCGTTTTACAACTTTCCCCTATGTGTTGGGCACTTATACTTCATCATTTCATGCCTAAACTATGTTGATTTACTCAGAATAAGTCTCATAACTTAGTTAGACATGCCAAAACCTTTATTCTCTGAAAATTAATTGAAACTAAAGAGGAGAAAAGAGGTGACTCAAACACTTCCAAGAACATAACAAGTTTTCTTCAGTTCCAGCCCCAAAATCAAACTATTTCTCTTTGAATTTCGTCACCTGGTATATGGGATTTCACTGGTGGATTCCTTTCATCCACTAGGTCCCTAGAATTAAGTTGCATTAGTCATTCCCTTTATCTTGTTACGACCTAGGGATTCTAAAACCTTAGGTATTCGTTGTGAATTAGCTGTTAGACTAATCCAAGTCAGATTATCATGTTTCGTAGAATCGTTGCTTAGTTCTTTGCATGAAACTCAAAACCCTAGTTGTGTAGATTCTCCTAGATAATGAATTACACATGCTAGGTTAGTTAAACAGATATACATGCTCCATTTCTTAACGTCACATTATCAACATATTTTAGCATGAACCCTATTTTGAGTTGTTAGTCTTGAGAAGCTTTTTAAAGCCAATACTTGAGTTTTTAAACTGAGCTTTGAGAAAATAAAGATGAGTTTTGAGAAAAGATTTTTCTAAAACATGATTAATATGAAAATCGAGTATGCCATCAATGTATGAGAAGTATGGTATCTAGATATACCATCAATGTTTATGCAGTATGACTTCCCAGATCATCAATGATCATATTATAATATTATTTTGAATTGTTTTTTAGAAAGAATTTTTTCTAGTATGATTATCTGCATGTCAGTAAATTGAGCTATCCAATATTACATAAATTTAGTCATAATGTATCATATACATATTCAGTTGGGAGTAAGCTTAATACCGAGTTGGAGTAGGGTCAGTCACACTCATAGTCCTAGAACTACATGCCCCTACAGGTTAAGTCCCCTCTGTGGACATCATATTCATTAATCACGGCAATCATGCCTTTATACCCCTGGCAAGGTATATTGGGTCCTCTCGATGGGGCGTATACATCGGACTCCACGTTTAGCTCACGTGGTTTTGTGTCGGTTAGTAGTAGCTCCCACAATTAGATTCTAGTGTAGTGACCAGGTTATCAAATACAATTTAGTATTCAGTCTCAGCATATCATGTACTTTTTTATTTCATTCAGTTAGGTCAATATTCAGTATATTCATCATGTTCAGATTATATCATTCCTTTATTGCTTTGTTCAATTATATCTTTATTCATCGTTGTTCCATCCTACATGCTTAGTACCTTTCAAGTACTGACACATACTCTGCGCTACATCTTCTAGTTATGTAGGTTCAGGCCCTCAGCATTTAGATTACATATAGATTGGTTCCTGATCTCCAGTTCAGTAGCATCTATGGTGAGTCCTCAATCTTCGAGTACGATTTACATGTTATCTTTCATTTTGACTCTTTTAGTTTCAGTTTTGCTAGATTTAGTTGGGGACATGTCCCAGTATCTCTTGTCAGTTAGAGGCTTATTTCAGACATAGTACTAGATTCAACTTTAGTTTAGGGTTTGATCTTCGAGCTGATACTAAGCTCATAGTCTTTTATATAATCAAATTAGTATTGGGTATTCCCCACTTTCAGTTAATTATGGTTTTAAGATTCCAAATAGTATATTTTATTCAGTAATCTCTTAGTATGTTTATGATATGCCAGCAGGGTTAGCTTGGGGTCACTCATGATCCAAGCTCCCGTGTCCACGTCCAAGGGGTAGCCTCGGGGTGTGACAAGGCACTTATCAACTAAAAGGGGTTGCTCAGATTTGGTTTAATTAGAGGAAAGAGGCAAGGCTAGAGGGAGCGAGTCCCATAGAGTGGGAGATGTTCAAAAGTGCTTTTCTTGACTGGTTTTTCCCTCTAGAGATGAGAAAAGCCATGGCACTTGAATTCATCAACCTTCAAGAATGAAATATGAGTGTGAGGGAGTACACTTTGAGGTTTACTCAACTATCTAAGTATGCTCCTTCTATTGTGGCGGATTGTAGGACCAAGATTATTAAATTTTTGTCAGGAGTGACCGACTTGGTTGTCAAAGAATTCCGCACTCCTATGCTTGTTCATGATATGGACATTTCTCTCCTTATGGTGAATGCCAAACATATTGAGGAAGAAAATTTTAAGGAAAGATCTAGGGAAGTAAAGAGGTCAAGAACCGTTGATGTTAACTTCTTATATTCTAGGTCTGGCGGAAGAGGTCGTTCAAAGTTTCGATAAAGTTTCTCCGGGAAAGGTTCCTCAAGTGCTCCTCCAAGGCCTAACAGTGAAAGGGTGTCTAACCCTAAACCTCAAGGATATGGTAGGAAGTCCTCAAAGCCTACTTTTGCTAAATATGGGAGAAATAATGAGGGTAAGTGTTTAACGTGCTCCAATGCTTGCTATAGGTGTTGCAAGTAGGTCACAAGATAAGGGATTATCCCTCAGTTGTTAAAAATGAGGGAGTTACTCATCGTAGGGCTCAACAGAACCCTTTATTTGTTCCAAGTGGTTCGAGTGCAAGTGCTTGTCACGCCCCGAGGGCACTTCTAGAGGTAACCGGCGTACTTGACCCTGAAGGGGTCACGTACAAGCCTCTTAGCATTTACAACATTCGATACATAGAAATATTGTGGAATTTAAATCCTAATTTAAATCCAAACAATCCAAAATACTAATTAAAAATATTTTTGAAAGACACATCGAAAGTCTAGTCTCACATGGCCATCTAACAATGACATGATAAGTAAAGTAGGGTCACAACCCTTTACAATCGAAAAGACGAATATTGTCTACTACATGAAATAAAAGAAACTTCTAAACACTTTTCCTCGATATATGAGGACATACCACTTGCTCTTAGAAGAATAGCAATCTATGAACTTCAACCTAGATAGAAGTAATCACTTGCCAGAACCTATACTTGTAGTAAAATAAGAAAAGTATGGGTTAGCACACAAAAATGTACTAACTATGATCACCATGCAAAAATCATGCTTTAAATGGACATTTTTTGTTTAGAAGTCATGCATATGCAAATTCTTGAGAAAACCTTTATGAACATAAGTAAAAGAGGCATGAGATACAACCACATCATCATACAAGTCATTTCATCACATTAAGCCTTCACCTTAAGTAACCCCAATGTCATACCGTGTGCAATGTATGAATAACGTCCCATACCACTATCCACACTAAAGTACCACATTAACAATACCATAGGTGAACTTAAATTCATCCTTTCACATGATTCATACATAAGAGATATAAACATTTCGTAAGACATGACACGGAAGTAACTCATAATACAATCCAAGTATAGCATGAATTATTACAATTAAGCATATAAGAGTCAACATTTTCATTAGCTTCATTTAGAGCACTTTAATTCATTAGTCATTATGACTTAGAGAACTCACTATAGCCCTCATAAAGCCTACTCATGTATGGATTGCATCCTATACTATTACCCACACTTCATAGAACTTTTCAAGAAACTATAATGCACATCTCACATGATGGGAATAGGCATTTAACCGGCATAGACCATGAGAGCTAAGTCATGGAATCTGGTGCCATATGACCCCACACCAAAGAAAGGTCTTCTACTTGCCTAAGGTAGAACTAGGTAATATCTTAGCTTTGGTAGACACCACTGGCTAATATATAATCTATACGGGCACATAGTTATGGGATAGGAAGATGTTCATTGGAACCCTACCCTAAAATTGGGAGAGTTTCCATCTTACCATATCCACTCGGTGCTTAGCCTCCATTCCCATAGACTAGTTCATTCACATTAACATCATTGTACTTGAGAGGGTTGCCAACACTAAGTCTACCGACCCAATGTACATTACACAAGAAAGGGCCACCATCACTAGGTCTACCGATTCAAGGTACATTAATAGCTCATTGACTTTCCAAGAAGGGTGCCATCATTATTGGTTCTACCGATACAAGGGTCATCATTTCATACATGAACGGGCTACCATCATTTGGGTCTACCGATTCAAGGTTGATCATTCATTCATTTATGGAAGGGTGCTACTAGCCTACCGATCCTAAAACACACATTAGAATAGGTCAAAGACTCATCAAGAAAGGGTTACCAGCTTTAGGTGTACTGATTCATGTTCATTAAGTCAAGACACATTCATAAGTTGTTTATTAATGGAATGCCATAGGCCTATCGATTCATAGTCATCATATCAATACATATTCATTTTACAAGAGAAGATACCTAAGCATACCAACTCATGAGACAACATTTAAGGTCACATTCATCAACACAAGTAAAGGATGCCTTAAGCCTACCAATTCAAGACACATCAATGCATAGAAGAATCCTTCACATTTTGTCATCAACATTCATAAGTGCATAGTCGAGAATAGCCTTTCAATAATAGCACAATTCCATTCTAAACTATACACTTTCATTGATTTCACATTCATATCCTTCAATTGGTAATCATATATAGATCCTTCATATATATGGACACAAGAAGATATCCAGCAATTCAATACCACCACATACATAGTAAATAAACACCTCCACCTTTAAAGTGGATCAACATCTAATTCACAATTCTAATTTAACAAGTAATTGATCATAACTTGCCCTTCAAGGTTCAAACTTCCAACTCACCAACACAACAACAATTTATCACAATTAAGTCATAGATAATGAGACAATTCAATAATCCAAAGCAATTTAGACAAATTCCCTTTATAAGATTTCATAATCATCAAACCCACTTCATAAGGCACTATTTAGGAATTGAGAGAAATCATGAGTTCATAGAGTATTTTCCTCAGAAATCATCAATTAAACACTGATAAAATCATAATTTGTCATTAGAAACCATTTAAAACCGTTTGATGAAAGAACCCATAAGATTGAGTAAAACCCTAGGTTTTTGAGAAACTTGGAAACTTTGAAAACTTCTTCGAATGGACTCTAGGGGTAAAAGCTACCCCTATATGAAGGATCACCATACATTTACTAATAATACTTGAAGAAATTTGAGGAAGAAATACCTTAAATCCACAACCCTAGCTCCCTTTTCTTCTTCTTCTTCTTCCTTGATAACTTCTACAGAGAGAAATATTGGAATTAGGAACTCTTTTGATTAGATTTGGGTTTTCTTAAGAATTGAAGTAATTCAAGGGATTTCAAGTCTAAAAAGGTTATATACATACTATGAAAGAAATAAAATATTACGGACTCAACTTTGGAAAAAAACTAAGGACCTACAAAGTTACAACTTAAAATTTCTCACCTTGCCTATCTAAGCTCACCCTTCGGACCCTTAGGCTCGCCAAGGGCACTAGGTTACTCGCCAAGTGCACCCTTGGCTCGCCTAATTTTCCAGTGAGCTCATTAAATAGGCAGTTCACTAGTCGATGGAAGGGGACAATGGGTGGATCGCCAACCAGCTTGGCAAGCTACGACTTAGCTCACTATTTGCTCTTGTACTTAGGCCTATGGGACAAACCATTAGGCGATTACAAGGGCACAAGGGTGACTTGCCTAACCCTTTCGGTGATCAAGCATCCCCATCCTCAAAAGGTCCCTCAATGAACATGGTTTCTTTCACTCCATCTTGCTAGCCTAGGCCCTTGCTTGCACCCTAGGATCCTTCCTTGCTCAAGTTAGGTCTAAAACATCCTAGACATCAACTGAATGTCACACTAACCCACACTACGAGGCTCTAGTTCAACCTATTATTTTGTGAGTCGTTACACTATCCCCTACTTAGAAGCATTCGTCTTCGAATGACACTTTAAACACATTAAGGGAATAAAAACTCAAGACTAGAAGCCCATCATGCATGCAGCATCATAAACAATGCACAGAACTTAGGAGGAAACATCAACTCCATAACAACAAGCTCAATGCAACACAAGAAAGTAGGAACTACATCTACAAACTCATTACGCATAAAAAACATCAACATTTCCCATTTCAATGGAGGAACTTCCTTCTCCAACTCATGCCATGGTCATTAAAACATCATAAGGCAATCTATGCAACTCCTCTGCAAACACAATATAAGCATGCTTAACATTTCAACTCATGAAGCACATACACAACTCATACTAGATGCATATCAATATGACGAACATAACTCATAAAACTAATTTTATCATTTAAACATGAATTCATCAAGAGCATGAATAACATAAGGAGATCATGGAAACGCATAATCACACATGAATCCAAAACATGAAGCAAGCTACAAGGAACTCTTGGTCTTAAGCTTGAATAGGAATAGAAGAAAAGAGAGAAGGATATCAAAACTCTCAACATCCTTACTATTCAATATACTATCCCCCACTTAGGAGAAAACTAAACTAAGGCTATTATGAAAAACAACATAAGGAACCTCAATACAACATTCACAATCTATAAGGAACTAACTACATACTGGTGCCTCATCCGGATTAGCTGCTTTGTCCTTGTTAGCTTGAAGAGCATAGAAACGACTGTTCTTTGGAGCATTAGGATTTGGGCCACTAAAAGAAGCTTGCTTGGCTTCCCTTCATTTGGTCGTAAGAGTAGAGCAATTTCTAACTTGATGATAACTTTTTCCACAACCATAACACTCACTAGTACTGACTAGGCACTTCCCAAAATGTTTCTTCCCACAAGTGGTGCAAGTAGGTTTATAAAATGGATACCCACTTCCTTTCTCTTGGGTAACCCTAGGAGTGTTTGAGAAATCTTCATTTGGATCTCTCTTCTTGAACCTAGGTTGACCTTGCTCATCGGACCTACTCCTCTTCAACTCTCTACTCTTCCTCTTAAGTTTGGATTCCTCAATAGATTGAGCATAAACCATGAGTATAGATATGTTCATATCATTATGGAGCATCTTCGTACAACACTCTTCCTCAACTAGGTCGTAAACTCCCGTAACAAAACAACTCATCTCATCCCTAGAGTTTAACACCAAAGTTGGGGCATACTTAGACAATTGGGTTAATCTCAAGGATTACTCTTGCACATTCATGTTACCTTTCCTAAGATTGATAAACTCCTCCATCTTAACCTCTCTTTTCTCATGGGGGAAAAACCTACCAAGGAATGCTTCCTTAAACAACTTCCAATCTATAGGCGTTGCACCTAATAGCCTATTAGCCTTCCATTGAGTGAAGTAAATTTTGGCCACATCCTTCAATTGATAGGTGACAAGTTCCACTTCTCAATAGAAGTTACCCCCATAGCATTGATTACCTTATACACCTCATCCAAAAACTCTTGGGGATCATCTCCCACCTTAGATCCAAGAAATTCCCGAGGGTTCATCCTCACAAAGTCTCTCAACCTAGAAGACATAGTACTCACATTGGGGCTCACATCAACAACCCTAGTAGCTTGAGCCGTCATAGCTTGAGCTTGAGTAGTAATGGGTTGAGCCATCATCAAAAAAGATGACCTAACTTCCTCATTGGTCATGGTCGAAGGTTCAACTATCCCTTGATTTCCTTGATTGTCTTGGGGAACTTGTTCACCTTGAGGACCTTGGGGAGGAACTCCCTCTTTCACAATCTCCTGTTCCATCCTTCTTGGGTTAGCCCTTGTATACATATCCTATAAACACAAGAGAAGGACTAGGAAAAGGATACTTATAGAGCTAACCTCTAACGCACGACTTCAAGAATATGAAAGAAGTGTAACTTTCTAATGTCTTGTAGCCTCTGGCTCATAGATTTCTCGCGCCTCACATCGATGAACAAAACTCTACTAGACGTGGCTTGTGAGACATCAATCCTAAAAACCATTTCCAAAATCTTATGCTTTCATACCAAGTTTGTCTCACCCCGAGAGCACCCCCTAGAAGTGACTGTCATACTTGACCCCGAAGGAGTCTTGTACAAGCCTCTTAGAATTCATAACATTAGATATATATAAATAGTGCAGAATTTAAATCCTTATTTAAATCCAAACAATCCAAAATACTCATTAATAATATCTTTTAAAGAAACAACTGACGTATAAGTCTCACATGGCCATCTAAATAATGAAATGAAAACTAAAGTATGGTCACGGCCATTTACAATTGAAAAGACTAAAATTGTCTACTACATGAAATAAAAGAAACATCTAAACACTTGTCCTTGATCTATGAGGACATACCAATTGATCTTGGAAGAAGAGTATTGCAAGCACTTCAACCTAGATGGAAGCAATCACTTGCCAGAACCTACACTTGTAGTAAAATAAGAGAATTATGGATTACCACACAAGAATGAACTAAGTATGATGACCATACAAAAATCATGCTTGAAACGTACATATTTCTTTGGAAGTCATGTATATGACAATTCTTGAGAAAACCTTTATGAACATAAGTAAAAGAAGCATAAGATACAACTACGTCATCATACAAGTCATTTCATCACATTAAGCCTTCACCTTAAGTAACCCCAATGTCATACCTTGTGCAATGTATGAATAGCATCTCATACCACTATCCACACTAAAGTACCACATTAACAATACCAAAGGTGAAATTACGTTCATCCTTTCACATGATTCATACATAAGAGATATCAACATTTTAGAAGACATGACAAGGAAGTAACTCATACTACAATGCAAGTATAGCATGCATTATTACAATTAAGCATATAAGGGTTAACATTTTCAATAGCTTCATTTAGAGCACTTTCATTCATTAGTCATTAAGACTTAGAGAACTCATTATAGCCCATACTACAATCCACACTTCATAGAACTCCTCAAGAAACTATAATGCACATCTCACATGATGGTAATTGGCATTTAACTGACATAGATCATGAGATGTAAGTCATGGAATCCAGTGTAATATGAACCCACACCGAAGAAAGGTGTTCTACTTGCCTAAGGTAGAACTAGGTAATATTTTAGCTTTGGTAGACACCACTGGCTAATATATAATCTATGTGGGCACATAGTTATGGGATAGGAAGATGTTCATTGGAACCCTGTCCTAACATTGGGAGAGTTTCCATCTTACCATATGCACTCGGTGCTCAGCCTCCATTAACATAGAGTAGTTCATTCACATTAACATCATTGTACTTGAGAGGGCTACCAACTCTAGGTCTACCAACCCAAAGTACATTACCAAAGAATGGGCCACTATCACTAGGTCTACCAATTCAAGGTACATTGAGGATAGCTCATTGAATTTCTAAGAACGGTGCCATCATCATTAGGTCTACCGATACATGGGTCATCATTTCACACATAAAAGGGCTACCATCATTTGGGTCTACCAATTCAAGGTTTATCATTCATTCACATATGGAAGGGTGCCATTAGACTACCGATCCTAAAACACATATTAGAATAGGTCAAAGACTCATTAAGAATGGGTTACCAACTTTAGGATTACCGATTCATGTTCATTAAGTCAAGCACATTCATTAATTGTTTATGAAAGGAATACCATAGGCCTACAAATTTATAGTCATCATGTCAATACACATTTATTTTACAAGAGAGGATGCCTATGCCTACGAACTCATGATACAATATTCAAGGTCACATTCACTAACACAAGAAAAGGGTGCCTTAAGCCTACAAATTCAAGATACATCAATGCACAGAAGAACCCTTTGCATTTTGTCATCAACATTCATAAGTGGATAGTTGAGAATAGCCTTTCAATAATAGCACAATTACATTATAAACATGACTATACATTTTCACTGATTTCACATGTATTTCCTTAAGTTGGTGATCATATATAGATCCTTCATATATATATATATATCCAAGGAAGATTTCCATCAATTCAATACCACCACATACATAGTAAATAAACAGCTCCATTTTTCATGTGGATCAACATCTAATTCACAATTCTAATTCATCAAGAAATTGACCATAACTTGCCCTTCAAGGGTCATACTTCCAAATCACCAACACACCAACATTTTACCATATTTAAGGTATAGATAATGATAAAATTCAATAATCCAAAGCAATTTAGATAAATTCTCTTCATAAGCTTTCATAATCATCAAACCCACTTCATAAGGCACAATTTAGGAATTGACAGAAATCATGGGTTCATAGAGTATTTTCATTAGAAATCATCAATTGAAAACTGATACAATCATAATTTGTCATTAGAAACCATTTGAAATGGTTTGATGGAAGAACCCATGAGATTGAGTAAAACCCTAGGTTTTTTGATAAACTTGGAAACTTTGAAAACTCCTTTGAATGGACTCTAGGGGTGAAAGCTACCCCTAAATGAAGGATCACCATACCTTTACTATGAATCCTTGAAGAAATTTGAGGAAGAAATACTTTGAATCCATAACTCTAGCTCCCTCTTCTTTTTCTTCTTCCTTTAGAACTTCTAGAGAGAAAAATATTTGAAGGAGGAACTCTTTTGATTTGATTTGGGTTTTCTTCAAAAGTGACTTACTTCAAGGGATATAACGTCTAAAAAGGTTATATACATACTATGAAAGAAATAAAATAATAGGGAATCAACTTTGAAAAAGAACTAAGGACCCACAAAGTTACAACATAAAATTTCTCACCTTGCCCATCTAAGCTCACCCTTTGGATCCTTAGGCTTGCCAAGGGAACTAGGTTACTCACCAAGTGCACCCTTGGCTTGCCAAATTTTCCAGGGAGCTCAATAAATAAGCAGTTCACTAAGCTATGGAAGGGGGCCAATGGGCGGATCGCCAACCATCTTGGCGAGCTACAACATAGCTTGGCCTCTGCTCCAACCCTTTGGGCGATCAAGCACCCCATCGCCAAAAGGTCCCTGAATGAAGATTTTTTATTTTACTACATCTTGCTAGCCTATGTCATTGCTTGCACCCTAGGCTCCTTCCTTGCTCAAGTTAGGTATAAAATAGCCTAGACATCAACTTAAAGTCCCACTAACCTACACGACGAGACTCTAATTCAACCTATCATTTTGGAAGTCTTTACAATGCTCCTAAGAAAAATAGATTCTATTCTCTTAGATTAGAGGTGATCAAGAGAGTTCCCCCGATGTGGTGACCGGTAGCTTACCAGTTTTTCAAACTGATGTGTATGCATCTTTTGATTACGGTGCTACTTTGTCCTTTTTAACTCCTTATGTGTCTATGAGGTTTGATGTGCTTCCCGATATATTCTTAGAGCCTTTTTTTGTTCTACCCCTATTGTTGATTCTATGTTGGCTAAGAGGGTATATTGAAAGTGTCCCGTCTTCTTATCCAATAGAGTTACTCTTATTGACTTGGTAGAATTTGATATGCTAGACTTCGATGTCATCCTTGGTATTGATTGGTTGCATTCGTGCTACGCTTCTATTGATTGTAGAATTGGAGTGGTTAAGTTCCAATTCCTAAATGAGCCTATCCTAGAGTGGAAGCGGGGAAATTCCATGCCTAAGAGTCAGGCTATTTCTTGCCTTAAAGCTAGAAATATTATTTCTAAGGGTTGCTTGTACCATCTAGTATGGGCTAGGGATGTTGATTTCGAAACCCCCTTCTCTGCTATTGGTCCCTATTGTAAAGGACTTTCCAAAAGTGTTCCTAGGTGATCTACCCAGTATTCCTCCTGAAAGGGAAATAGAATTCTGTATTGACCTTCTCTTGGATATGCAACCTATATTTATTCTTCCTTATAAATTGCTCTGATGGAACTTAAGGAGTTAAAAGAACAAGTAGAAGATCTGTTAGACAAAGGTTTCATCCGACCAAGCATCTCTCCATGGGGTGCTCTGGTGTTATTTCTTAAGAGAAATGATTGTTCACTCAAAATGTGTATCTATTATCGAAATTTAAACAACGTGACTATTAAGAATAAGTATCCTCTTCCAAGAATTTATGATTTTTTTGACCAACTTCAAGGGGCAACTTATTTCTCTAAAATTGATCTCCGATTGGGTTATCACCAACTGAGTGTGAATGGGGAAGATATTTCGAAAATGGCTTTTAGAATGCGATGTGGTCACTATGAGTTTCTAGTAATGTCATTTGGTTTGACTAACGGTCCAGAGGCGTTTATGGGCTTCATGAAAAAGGTGTTTAGACAATACCTTGATATATTTTTGATTGTGCTTATCGATGATATTTTGATCTACTCAAGAAGTGTGAATGAGCATATTGATCATTTGAGGATCATGTTGCAAATTCTTAAGGAACAACAACTTTTTGCAATGTTTAGCAAATATGAATTTTTGCTAATATCGGTAGCTTTCCTTGGTCATATTGTGTCAAGCAAAGCTATAGAGGTAGATCCTAAGAAGACGGATGCGATCAAGAGCTATCATAGACCTCTATTTCCTTAGGACATTAGAAGTTTCTTGGGTTTGGCCATTTATTATCGACGATTTATTGAGGGGTGTTTTTCTATTGCCTCTCCATTGACATCTTTGACTCAAACAAAGGCTATGTTTGTATGGTCCAAATCATGTGAAAGAGTTTTTAAGAGTTGAAAGATAGACTTAGCTCCACTCTGGTTTTGACCATATCAGAAGGTACGAATGGTTTTGTGGTATATTCTGATGCATTAAGAATTTGGTTGGGATATGTGCTTATGCAAAATGAAAAGGTTATTGCCTGTGCTTCAAGGCAAGTTAAGGTTCATGAGAAGATTTATCCAACCCACGATCTTGAATTAGCTGTGGTGGTGTTTGCCTTAAAGATATGAATGCATTTTTTGTATGGGGTGCATTTAGATGTGTTGACCGACCACAAAAGCATACAATATGTGTTTAGTCTAAAGGACTTGAATCTCCTCAAAAGAAGGTGGCTTGAGTTATTGAAGGATTATATCATGAGTATCCTTTACCCCCCCCCCCCCAAAAAAAAGGCAAATGTAGTAGCGGATGCTCTTAGTAGGTTGTCTATGGGTAGTGTTGTTCATGTGGATGATGATAGAAAAGAGTTGGCACGAGATGTGCATAGATTGGCCCGATTGGGTGTTCTATTGGTAGACTATGCCAAGGGTGGTGTCATGGTCCATAATGGTTCCGAATCATCTTTTGAAAGTGATGTGAAAGCGAAATAGTGTCTAGATCAAATTTTGGTACAATTGGAAGAAACAATACTCAAGAAGTCCATTGAGGCTTTCTCTCAAGGAAGAGATGGATTACTTAGATACCAAGGTCAATTATGTATTCCAAATATTGATGAACTAAGGGAAACAATTATTGTGGAAGCCCATAGTTCTCGGTATTCTATTCACCTGGGAGCCACCAGGAAGTACTATGATTTGCATGAGATCTATTGGTGGAATGGGATGAGGAAGGATATTGTGGGATTTGTGGCTAAGTTTCCAAATTGCTAACAAGTGAAGCTTAAGAACCAAGAATCGAGAGCTTTATCCCAACACATTAGCATTCCTACTTGGAAGTGGGAAGATGTTAATACGAACTTTATAGTGGGGTTGCCATGCACTCGGCGCCAATATGATTTGATTTGCATTATAGTAGACCGAATGACGAAATCAGCCCATTTCTTTCTCGTCAAAGTTTCTTCTGTGGCGGGAGACTATGCCAAGTTGTATTTGAGGGAAATTGTAAGATTGTATGGAGTGCCATTGTCCATTATATCTAATAGAGGTACTTAGTTTACTTCTCAGTTTTGGAAGTCATTCCAAAAGGGTCGTAGTACCAAATTGAATCTCATCACGACTTTTCACCCACAAGCCGATGGCAAGCGAAGCGAATGATCCAAACTTTAGAGGATAGGTTGAGATCATGTGTCATTGATTTCAAGGTTGGGATGATCACTTTTCATTGATAGAGTTTGCTTACAATAATAATTACCATTCTACTATTGGTATGGCCCCCTTTGAATCTCTTTATGGTAGGAGGTGTAGATCTCCCATATGATAGTTTAAGGTGGGTGATTTTGCCTTGATCGGAGCCGAATTAGTTCATGAGTATATGGAGTAGTTCTAACTTATTAGAGAGAGGTTATGAACGGCCGAAAGCCGACAAAAGTCCTATGCCAATCTTAGGAAGAGAGACCTTGAGTTGGAGGTTAGTGATTGGGTCTATTTAAAAATCTCACCCATGAAGGGTGTGATGAGATTTTGGAAGAAAGAGAAACTTAGTCCCGGATACGTAGGCCCGTATCAAATCTTGAGACGTGTTGGTAAGGTTGCCTATGAACTTGATTTGCCAAATAATTTGGCAATGCTGCATCCGGTGTTTCATACCTCTACGCTTAAGAAGTGTGTTGGATATCTGACATCCATAGTTCCCCTAGAAGGGTTGGGAGTTGATGA